>CM057459.1:791712500-792312500 GCA_016271365.2 Neoceratodus forsteri | reverse complement strand
AAGACTTTGCTAAAGTCAAGGTACATGGGCTGGCTCGGTGGCGCTGAGAGTTGAGGCGCTGGATGCCACATCTCGTGCCATGCTGGTGACCCAGGTTTGGCGACAGACTCGGGTTGTCGGGGGTCGGCAGGGGAGGGAGGGAGAGGATGGAGCATCCAGAGGACAGCTCTCCTCTCCCTGGGGAGGGATCCAGGGTCACTTGGTGTCCTAACGGCCTCCGATGGAGATCGGGGGTACTGAAGGTACACCAGCCAGCGTAATGGACAGAGTGCAGCAGATGCCAGAAGGGCAGCAATGCACAGGTGTCATTGTACACCACACTGCAGGGGAGAAACAAAGGAAAAATCCCCATCCTTGGGGATAAACGATGGCACCACAGTCCGCCGAGTCACACTCCAGTATCGGGCACCTCACCTCTCCAGGGCCGACTAGCCCGACTGCTTCATTGAATTCTAGATAGAGCACCCTGGGCCAACAGGGTGACCCTACCTCTGGGGGAGGTGCAGAGCTGGGGGATCTGCCAGGTCGGTGCAGGGTGAAGAGAGTGTGTTTCAGGTAGGAGGTAGAGCTCATGGCCAGTGGATGCCAAAGAGAGTTCTCCGAGAAACAGAGCAGAAACAGAATCTACAAAAAAAAAAAGTCAAGGTAGATAACATCAATGGCTCCCCCCTGGTCCACAGACCTAGTAACTGAGTCAAATAACTCTATCAGGTTAGTCTGGCAGGATCTTCCCATTGTGAAACCTGCTTCTTGGCATCCAGTTGTCCAGATTCCTCCAGCAATACAAGTATCATTTTTTTGAGCAGTGACTCCATCACCTTTCCCACCACCAAGGTGAGGCTGACCGGGTGTAGTTTCCTGTCTTCTCACTGCTACCACTCTTGTGTATGGGGTCCACTATTGCTCTTTTCCAGTCCCGGGGAAGTGTTCCTTCTCTCAAGGATCTGCTAAAAAGATCCACTAGTGGTGCTGCCAATTCATCACTAAGTTCCTTCAGTATACGTGGGTGGACTCCGTCCGGCCCCATTGCTTTGTCTGCCTTTACTTTTGTAATTCTGTCCTTACCCTCTCTATTGTGAACGGGCTTGTGTCCATTCTCCCTAGGTGATTTCTGTTCCCCTTTGGGGTGGGTCCATTACCAGGTGCCTCCTTAGTGAAGACTGAGCAGAAGTACTCATTTAAGACTTCTGCCTTTTCACTGCCTTCTTCTACCCTCCTCCCATCCCATCCCTGCTTATGAGCCTGGCAGTGCCTCCTTTGTTTTTCCTTTTGTCGCGTATGTACCTAAAGAAGATTTTATTGCCTCCTTTAACCCCCATGCTATGTCTTCCTCAGTCTGTGCCTCTGCTTTTCTGATCATCCTTCCTGCTTCCTTCGAGCTGCACTTGTATGCTTCCCTATCTATTTCACTGTTTGACCCCTTGTATCTTTCGAATGCTAGTCTCTTTTCCCTCACTGCAGCTGCCACCTCTTTTGTGAACCATAGTGGATTTCTTTTTTTCTTCGTTTTACTGACTAGCCTGGAGTATTTTGCAGTAACCTCTGCTAGTGCTTCTCTTATGTTTATCCAACATTCCTCCACCCTTCCTTTTGCCTTCCTCTTAAGGATATCCCTAATTCCCATTCTCATCTGATTGAAATCTGTTCTTCTGAAGTCTATGACCCGTGCCTTAGTGTGGCTTGTTTCCTTGTTTGTTTTTTTTTTATCTTGAACCAGACAGATTTGTGGTCACTGGACACCAGATGGCACCCCACCTCTACCTTCTGGACCTTGCCGCTGTTTGTAAGTACTAGGTCTAGGACTGTGTTTTCTCTAGTGGGGGCCGTGACAAGCTCATTAAGTCCAGTCCCTCCCAAGCTGTTTAGCAAATTTCTGCTCCTAATTGTGGATGCTGTGCAGGAGTTCCAGTCCATGTCTGGGAGGTTGAAGTCCCCCATCAGCATGACTTCTCCTGTTTCAGCCATCTTTAGTATGTTTTCAAGCATTGATTTGTCTCCTTCTGCCCTTTGTGAGGGAGGCCTGTATATCACTCCTAGTCTGAGGGTTGAGCATGAGCCCAGTTCGAGAGTGACCCAGAGTACCTCTGGTTCGTCTTGGGACCTTTGGACCTCCATAGCTTTTATGTCCTCCCTTATATATAACATACCCCCAACCCTTATGTCCTTTTCTGTCTTTCCTAAATAATTTGTAACCTGGGATTGCAACATCCCATTCATGGCTCTCATTTAGCTATATTTCTGTGACTGCGACCCAGTCCAGTCCTGCATCTACTATTGTGGCTTAGGGTTCTGGGATTCTGCTTGCCCAGACTCTGGGCACTGGTCATCATTGCCTTTCATAGTCCGGCATCCTTGATCTTTTGTTTCCTTGTACTTTGTCTAATTTGTATGACCTTCGTGCACTCCTGTTGTTTATGTCTATGTGATTGATGATAGGCACTGTTACATGGCTTTTGGGGGTGGTGGTGACTGGGGTTCTATATTCCTGCTCCCGTCTGGTCACCACCACCCCATCCTCTAGTTTGAACTCGCCGTGAATATGTCCAGGTTTTGCCCTAATGCCCTTACCCCCTCCCTGTTGAGGTGAAGGTCGTTGAATTTAAAGTAAGTCCTTTCCCAAAAATGTTTCCAGTCACGATTATGGTGTGGCCATTTTCTGAGCACCAAGTGTGGAGCCCAGAGTTCAGTTCTGTGATTTCGGTTTCCCTAACCTTTCCTTGGCCTTTTCCCATCTCCCATACTAGGAGTACCTCAGAGAAGGCCAAGGTGGATGAAAAAGAGGTGAGTCTATCCCCTAGATTTGAAATATGTGCCTTGGCCTGTTCGACGGAATGGTTCACAATAGCGTTCGTTCCTATGTGAACGACGATAGCCTTGATGTCTCGCTCCTTTCTGATGCAGTTTCCTATGCGACCAGCATCCATTTTTGCTGTGGCCTCAGGGAGACACCTAACCACTATTTCCATTTGGTTGGAGCTGTGATTTGACCCCATATATCATGGAGTCCCCCTCAAGTGATCAGTTTCTTCTTTCATTTGGTGGTTGGGTTTGCCTGAGTAGTTAAGTCCTGATGAAGTGTTTGGTGCCACTGCACCCCTTCCCCCTGGCTCATGTCAGAGTGCTCATCCTTTCCTGGCTCAGTAAGATGCGAGTCCCTACTTCGTGATCCCCTGTTGTTTTTTTTGGGTGATGTCAGGTTGGTGCTGCTGAGCCCTAGCTCTCTGGTTTGAGCAGTCACCTGGTTTGTTGTGCATCCTTGCCAATGGGGCAAACCTGTTATGCAGCTGCATAACTGCCTCTTCAGAGTTGCCCACTTGGTGAGCCTTTCTGCCGTATGCTTTGCCCCTTTGCACTACCTGCCAACCCCCTGGATGGTCTATCCTCTGCGGTAGAGGGTCGGTGCCAGGGTACTGGTGTTGTCGGGGCTGTTTCCAAGTCCTTGTGACTTGGCGTAGTTCCTGGTTTGATATTGTTGCCCATGAATCTTGGAGTTGGGCTCGGAGATCGTTTATGGACCAGCATGTGGGGCAATATCCTATGTCCTGGACCCAAGCTCTGTAAAAGAGTGCTCCACAGTGGTTACAGGACACAATATTCATTCCTGTTGGCTTGGTATTCTTTGCTATGGAAATAACAAGTGTTAGTCTGGCCTGTAGATAGTATCTGACATTCATATTTTCATAACAGTAATACTTAAAACCTTTTAAGTATTACTCATGTGACTTACAGTCTTATAATAGAGAACTAATATAATCATCAGTAATCATCAGTGATCATCCCTTGACCATCCACAGGTTAGCAAAGACCACCATGCTGATTTAAACTTAAAAACATAACCACTAATCATCAATTGGTGATTTGAAAGTTTATGTTTGATAATTAAATCATGATCTGGATGAGGATCTTAGACCACGATCTCCCTTCATGATCATATGGTAGCATTTAATTAACAGTGATCAGTCATGACTGACCTTCAGACAACATGACTGAGGATTTGTCTAGTCACCGGAGGCCCAGAGGAGCCCATTGAGGTATGCCCTGAACTGGAGGTGGGGGGCTTATAGTTCTAAATGGGAACTTAAGTGTTGGTTCTGCTTAATCAGTGTTCGTGGAACTTGGAAGCTGCACAGGATTTGTAAGAGTTAAAAAAATGTATTGCTGGGAAATTTTTTTGAAAAGTTGTTGATTTGGTAATAAAAGTAACCAGGTATATTGAGCAGCACAACACAATGAGTGTCTATCAGCTCAGTGAAGGAATCAAAATGAAAGAAACAGTGATATCACCCTCATAATGGCACCTTAGTCTGTCTATTTGTTTACAACGGGAGGAGTAAAGGGAGCGGAGGTGAGTATGAGAGGGTGAGTTGGTAGCAAAGCAGCAGAAAGCATTGCAGAGGGTGTCCAGACTGGCAGGGGAGGTGGAGGGGGTGATTTTTGAGTTGGTACACCAGGAGTCTGCCTGGTTTCACACCAGCCTCTCAGAATGTCTGTCGCCGTCAGAACAAAGAAAAATTCTGCTGTCTGGTGAAGAAGCATGTTAAATTTTAAGCAGATGCCAATTATGTTTGCAAGTAGATCTCGGTTTGTGTCCCCTGTTTGTGTCTCCTGTTGCCCTGAATTTGGATTCCTGGTTTTTGAGGTGAACCTCTTACTGTACCAAATCTTTCACTTTGTCACGTTTGACATGTGAAGCAAAGGCTCTGTACCCTTGTAATCCTTACATTCCTTGTAATCCTTGTAACCTCCTGAGTCATGCCTGAAAATAGTCATTTTCTGGCTATGGCACCCACCTGGTTAACAAAACCAAAATAAAATAAATAAATAAAGGGAAATGTCCATGTCCAGTCGGGCCCCACCTCAATGTAAAGCAGCACTTGATTAGCAGTTTCATAAATAGTAGCATTTATTTTTACTTACTATGCCATATATTATTTAAAATTGTATCTAGTTGATCCTGCACCCTCCCGCTGGCATTTTAAAACTTAGAGCCCTTCACAGCATGCCCACAACCACCCAGATGTGTCATGGAGGGGGCAGCCAGTGTGCATCCATAGGATTACTGTATTGCCATATCTTCAGATAGCTCCATGTGTCGGTGCTATACTGAGATCAGGTACAGACTAAGCTACGGCAATACAGTAATCCTATGGATGTGACCTGGCTACTCCCTGCATGACACAACATGCCGGGGACAGGTAGTTGTGGGTGCGCTGTAATTAAAAATAAAATGCTACTATTTATAAAACTGCTAATCGGGCCCTGCTTCACACTTCACACATCAGATGTGGACATTTCCCTTTAAGGTCTCAATCCTGAGAGATCAGCAGTTAGTAGAAGAATTGAAGTGGGGGTTGCACAGAGCAGTAATGGAAAATAACACAGCAGAAGCCTTGTCTGTTCTTTGGGACATGATTAAAACTCTTCTTAGAGGGAAATTAATCTCAATAGTAGCCAAAAGGCAACGGGAACACTGAGAGAGGCTGACTAAACTGATTCAGTCTCTCAAAGACTTGAACAAGGAACAAGACAAATTAGAATCAGGGAGGGATAAGGAGAGCAAACAAGTGAAAGCAGAATTGCAAGGTTTACAGAAGCTGCGGAAGAGAAAGCTCTACTTTTTCTTATATAGCATTACTATGATGAGGGAGCAAGGATACCAAAATTGCTGGCCCATTGACTGAAACAACAAGCTGCCCAGGCTTGTATCATGAGAGTAGTCCACCATGGGAGGTGGAACACAGTGATTAAGGTGCCACAAATCTCTAAGTCCTTTGTCCAATACTACAGCCAGTTAAAGTACAAGCGGAAATGGGAGAACAGGAACCGAAGGACTTTCTGGAGAACCTTTCCTTCCCCAACCTGAATGAAGAGAAAAATCTCACCCTCATTGCCCGATATGTGACCTGGAAATTAAGGCAGCAGTTAAAAATAAAAACAAAACAAAAAAGTGTCCGGGTCTGGACAGATTCAGATCCAAGTTCTACAGATGTGTTTGGCAGGAGATTGTCCCACTCCTAGAGTACATGGGTTGTACCCTGCTGCTGTCCTGGCAATATGCACTAAGTATTCATTGTAAATGGCTCACCAGTCTCTTCATAGGTTAAATACAAGTTCAGTGAGCCGAGACCCTTTAATGAACTTGCCACCCAAATTATGGGTGGAATGCATATTTTTTCCCCCATGTAGTTGTCGAGATTATATTTAAAAGCTGTTATATTAGTACTTTCTATTATTTCTTTTGGTAGTTTGTTCCATTTAGATATTACCATCTGTGTGTAGAATTTACTTCTTTTAACTGTGTTATTGTTTTCCCTAAGTAATTTCTGTTCATGTGACCTTGTTGAGGGAATTCCTATGTTATTTCTGAGTCCTGTTGTTTCCTTCATATATGGATCCTTAATAGTTTTATATATAATACAGCGGTCTCCCCTATCTCTTCTATACTCGGTTAAATATAAATTCAGTGTGTAAAGCCTGTCTTTATAATTCATATATTTAGCTGACCGTATTTTTTTAGTCATTTTTCTCTGAGGTTTTTCAACCAGTATTTGAGGGTTTTTTTTGTGGGGGGGAGCATAAAATTGCACACAATACTCCAAGTGGGGTCTCACAAGGGCAGTATACAAGGGAATAATGACTTTACTATCCCTGCTTTTTATGTTACCTAGAATATAACATAGGATTTTTTGGCACTTCTTGGTTGTCTCGAATGTGTGCCTATCAAAATTCTCATAGGTCTTTTTCTTCCTTTACAGTTTTAAGCATAGTATTGTTTATTTGGTAAGAATATATGGGGTTTTTCCCCCATGTGCATGACTTTGCATTTATTAATGTTGAAACACATTTTATTATTGTCAGCCCATAGTGCCAGATTACTTAAATTGTCTTGCATTACCTTGGCATCTTCCAATGTTTGTACCAATTCTCCTAGTTTACAGTCATCAACATACTTTCCTACCCATACACTGCCAGATATTGGAATGGTGGATATCATAATATTAAATAATGTTGGTCCCAGCACCAACCCTTGTGGTACTCCACTAGTCACTAGTCCCCAGTCAGATAAATGACCCTTAACAGTCACACACTGGATTCTATTTTCCAGTTAAGAATCAATCAATTTGATTATGTTTGTGTGTAACTTGATTTTTCTAAGTTGCTGTAACAAGATGAGATGGAAACCTTATCAAAGGCTTTAGAGTAATCTAGAAATATGACATCCACAGGAATGCTCTTATATTTTATCTAGTGCTGCACTAATGGGTTCAAAAAAGCTAATGATGTTTGATATGCATGACCTCCCAGCTGTGAAACCGTGCTGTGTCAGATCTATATTCCCCGTAGATTTTAAATGCCTCTGTATATGTTTCTGTAATGGCTTCTCCATAATTTTCCCAACAACTGAAGGTGAGGCTGATGGGCCTATAATTGTTCACATCAGCTCTATTTCCGCCCTTAAAAACTGGCATTACAATAGCCATTTTCCATTCACTTAATGTGTTTCCCTCCTGAATTGAGATGTTAAACATGTGAGTCAGGGGACCTGCCCGTTGATAAACAAGTGTTTTAAGAAGGCTGGTGTTATACCATCCTGTCCAGGTGAACTGTTCATTTTTAAATTATTTATGATGTCAGCAATTTCCTTGGTGGTAAACATTGGGCAGTTCATTACATCTAAGTGTTGCTGATTATGTGGGGTCTTTTTAGGATCATATACACTCAGGAAATAGTTATTTAACTCGGACGCAGTGTCTGTCTCATTGGTTATTATCCTTGCATCTGTTTTTATGGGTCTAATTGTAGTCTGTTTTCCTTTAAGGGACTGTAGCTATAAAAATGTTTTTCTATTATCCCTGACACGAGTTACCAGTTTTAGTTCCATATTATTTTTAGCTTTTCTGATGTTACGTTTAATTTGTTTGGCAGTTTGTTTAAATCGATGCCAGTTTTTTGGTGTCTGGTTCTTCTTATATGCCCAGTAATGTTTTTTTTTTTCTCCTTACAAGTTTAGTTATATTATGTGTCCACCATGATGGCACCCTTCTGGAATTAGAGTATTTATGTCTGATTGGAACCCACGTCTTAATGCAGTAAGTTATATGTTTATTAATGGTATTCCATGTTTCAGTCAGATTTTTCCCTTTTAACACTGCCCTCCAGTTCCAGTTGTTTAAGTAATTTTTCATACTATTATAATCAGCATTTTTATAACTTAATATTGTAGTCTTGCCTTTTGTTACATTATGACTGATCCTATACTCAAAGTAGATAGTATTGTGATCGCTGTCTGCTAAAGGTGGTAATATTTTAATATTATCAACAAATTTGGGAGTGTTAGAACAAATCAAATCCAGCATGTTATTCCCCCAGTAGGATCTGTAATTAGTTGTTCTAAGTTATGAAGAACCATAATATCGATAAATTGACTTTCTATATGATTTTGTTCCCTTACATGTTTTCCACTGTATTTTGGGAAAGTTGAAATCTCCCATAAGTAATTGTTCTCCATACATGTTTTTTCTTCAGTTTCTGTTAATTGTGCATTATTCTGTGTTAGGTCAAGGATTGGGGAACAATATATTAATTCTATATTTAGGGTTCTCTGTTGGGTTTTGATTTGTGCCCAAACTGTTTCATTTTTGTGTCCATTAGTATCTGTGAGTTCCATTACTGTAAGGGTCTTACTTATATAGAGAGCAACACCTCCTCCCTTTTTCTCAGTTCTGTTTTTATATATTTTGTAATACCTGGGGATATCAGTATTCCAGTCTTCATTTGCAAACCAAGTTTCAGTGACCCCACAGATGTCTCTAGCTTGTTCTTCTAATGTGTGATGTAATTCTTCAATTTTGGTTCTCAAACTTCTAGTATTTACAAGTAAGATCTTTATGACCTCTTTATTTATAGTACTTCTATTAGAACTATCCATATTATGCCCTTTTGTGGTTGTATTATATGTTTCTTTACTGTAGACAGTGTTGTCTGAGAGTATTTGATGAATTCCTTCCCCCTCTTTAATAGTTTAAATTGTTTTCTATGCTGACTTTGCTGTGGTTACCTAACATTATATTACCCATTTTGTTCAGGTGTAACCCGTCCCTATAATATAGATCTGGTCTGTTCTCAAATTCTTCCCAATGGGATATACATTCAATACCTTGGTACAAGCACCATGCCCTTAACCAGTTATTTACCACTTTAAGTTTCTTGTATTGGATAGGGGTTGCCTTGGGAATAGGTAATATTTCAGATAGGACTGGTATGCAACCTAGTTCTATCAATCTATTTGTGGGGGCCACGTAGTCTTGTTGTATTATTTGGGTTGGTTCTCTAAAGATGTTATTTGCCCCAGCATGTATTATGATCAATGGTTTTGGTGTAGTATTTTTAAGGATGTTTCCCAGCATAATTGTAATGTCGTTAATCCTTGTACCTCCAAAGCTTGACAGTGTCTTTTTTGCCTTGTCTGGGTCACATATTGCTCTGTCTAGGTATTTAATCATAGGGTCCCCCAGGACTAAGATGTCTTGTTCTGTGTCATTTAAGTCTGGCTCCATTGCATTATAGGTTGATTCTTCATCAAAATTTATCTGACCCTCCCTCCATTGCCACTATCTTTAGCAAATTCTTTACCACTTGTGGGCCTCCTGATCATGCCTCCCCTGCCCCCCCAAACACACCCCTGCCCCCCCAACCACACACCCCCATCTGGTGGCTACAGTTTCCCTCCAATCTCACAGCAAGAAGTACTTCGCACATTACATTCCCTTAACCCTGCCAAATCCAGTCCAGACAGCCTTCATCCCAGGTTGCTTTGCATCCCTGCTCCTGCTATCACCATCCCCCCTTGCTCACCTACTGAACCTCTCTTTCTCCTCCTGCACCATCCCATCGACCTGGAGAGTCACTAAAATACTTCCCCATCATAAAGGTGATGACCCCTCAGCTCCAGGCAATTATCAGCTCATATTCCTCCTCCCCTGCTTCACTAAACTCCAAAAGTCCTTAGTCCTTTCAAGAATCACTGAATTCCCAGTGTCTTCTGACTTTCTCTTTCCTTATCAATCAGGATTCTGTAAACACCACTCAACCATCTCCTCCCTTCTTCAGGTCACAAATGCTGTCCATTTGGGAATTAACCAGGGTCACATCACCGCAGCGATCTTCATTGACCTTGCCAAAGCATTTGGTTTGGCATTTCACTCTCTGCTCCTGAACAAGCTACTGTCAATTGGTCTGGCCATCCCCACCATCAGCTGGCTCAGAGCCTATCTCACTGACTGGCAACAGTCTGTCCTGATGAGCTATGTCTTGTCAACCCCCTCCCCATCCTTGCAGAGGTCCCCCAAGGGTCCATCCTTGGCCCCATCCTTTTCTCCCTCTTCATCAGTGACCTCCCCTCTGTCTGCACTAACTACCTTATCCAAATGTATGCAGACAATACCATCCTATACTCCTAGGGACCTACCACCATTGACATCCAGGACCCTCTTCAGCCAGAGCATTTCAGCAATGTCCTCAGCTGGTTCCAAGCTAATCATCTTAGACTAAGTACTAATGTAGTCCCCCTTCCCATGTCTAGAGCCAGATGTTAAGGAGGGAAGAGGGCCTCAGAATCTAGAACCTCATGAAGTTCTTCTCAAATTAAAATTGGAATAAAAACCATGGGTACCTTACCTTGAGATACTTTTAAACCCCAAGTCACTGAGCCCCAAAGTGTTCAGCTTCTCACCCAGCAGGAAAATCTGGAAGGCAGACTGGTCAGTTCATCTTCAGGCTTCTCCAACCCACCAACCCAGGAGCAGGAGGGCATATGGAATTAAATACTTCAGACCCCAGGAAAAACTGAAAAGTCTTAAAAAACTAAAGGACTCTTAATTCATCAAAATCCTTCCATGGCAATAATCAAACTGGACTCTGATTTCTACAAATGAATCAATTTTATTCTCCTGAGCTCCTAAATGATTACAGAGCTCAGGGTCCCAGTAGCTTAAAATCTTGAAATAATACAGCTCCAGGGGCTAACTTATTTATCAAACTGATTTGTTGAGAGAGAGAGAGAGAGAGCTACTGACATTCTTAAGCATGGATTTACTGTACAACAGAACCAGCAGCACACTTAACCCCAGGGCCAGGGACTGACTACTGAAAATTCCCAGGAACATGAAGCTCCCGATGACTCACTGGCACTGGTAAGAGCCTTACTCTGTCACCGCTTCCTTTATACTGAACCTCTTCCCATTTTTTTATCTCCTCCTCAGGGGAGTGATGTACCCCTTTGCCTGCCACTGAGTTAATTCATGCTCTGGGCAAAATTAAACAGCCAGAAACTTCCACGGTTGCTCCTATAAATGTTCCTCCCATTAATACTGGTCCCGGTCTGGTCCCTGGTGCATTCTCCCTCACACATTCTCCATGGCTCTCCCTGGAGCAGAGCCCTTCAAGCAGTTACAGTGGCTTCCTGCTTCCAACCAAAACCCTGTTTCCAGGGATGGGAATGGCCTACATTGGCCTAAAGGCCTACACATTTGTAGGCTTCAGGGCCTGCCTCAGACATGGGAATGGAGCCAGCCAGGTGGCACTGGAGGTTGAGGCTCTGGTTGCTACACCTCACGCCACGCTGGTGACCCGGGTTCAGAAATGAGCCCCGGCTGCCAGGTGTTGGCAGCGGCAAGAGAGGATTGAGCATCCGGAGGACTGCTCTCCTCTCTCAGGGGGAGAGAGGCCTGTTGTTCCACTCATTGACTGCCTTCTGGCAGTAGCCAGAGGGCAGTATGGGTCAGAAGGCATGCACCAATTTCCCTATGTCGGTAGGGGAGGAGGGACGGGAGAAAAGAGAAAAGCGGGAGCTGGTGGGCTCTGTGATGGCCCTGCATCCCTGTGCCACCCCCGGCTTCTGAATTTGTGTCCAAGGGGGGAGCCAGTGCTCTCCTCCCTGGCCCCGCTGTGGGGGGCAAGCCACAGAGGAACTACTGGGGGCTGGCAGAGCAGGGACATGCGAGGCCAGAGGATGAGTCCCTACAAGGGAGGCCCATAGCCATCTGCTAGGCTTCAGCACAAAGAAATAATAGAGAAAAAAAAAGATATGGGCATGGCAGGCCCCATCAAGTCCAGGCTGCCACCCACTCCCACTTTCCACCTCCGATCCATCATGCCACGTGGGGAAGTGGGATTGGGAGGAGCTGCCACCATCCTCTGATCCCCTGTCAAAGCCCTTCCACCACCATGACAGCCTGTGATGGCCCAAGAACACCACTTACAAAACTGGGCTCAATGTCCCCCAGGACCTCTACTACCTGCTCTGCCAAACTCCTACTGTTCCCCGGTGCTCTCACCACCCGAATTCCCAAGGGAACCATGGACCCAATGACTGCTACTGCCTGTCTGCCCTTCTCCCACAGAGACCCCAGTCCAGGACCCAGCACACTGCTGCTGAAACTGCCAACCTGCCTAAGAGGAGGGGGAACCCCCCTCCGAACTGCCCTGCAGAAAGCCCTGATGGTCTCTCGCTGGTTATCGCCTATCTCCCATCTATATATATATATATATATATATATACTAATCCAACCTCTGCTGCCCCCAACAGAAAAAAACACCCCCCCACAGCATGCAAACTCCCTAAGCATGAGGGGGTCCCTAAATGTAGGAATAAGCCCACCTGCAAGGGGGGCTTAAAGTAAGAAAACTGTCTCTGTGACATTAGGGACAGGACAAAGTCTGGATAAGCTCCAGACCCTCTCTGTGTTTTTTTTTTTTCAATTGTTTAACCAGGAGTGGCACACTAAGCTGAAAGCTTGTTTAAAGGTGTGACCTGGGAGCACAGGGAAGTTAAGTGACTTGCTCAGGGTCACACAATATGCAAGTGGGAGGCAGTTTAATGCAGTGGTTTAAGGCTCTGAGCTGCAAATCTGGTGACATCAAGCAGACCAGACATGGGTTGAATCCCACAGCTTCCACTTGCAGACTGTGTGACCCTGAGCAAGTCACTTAACTTCCCTGTGCTCCCAGGTTGCACCAGTAAAAAAGCTTTCCGCTTAGTGTGCTAGTCCTGGTAAAACAACTAACAAAAAAAAAATGGGGACTGTGGGATTCAAACCCAGGTCTCCAGATTTACACCTCAGAGCCTTAAACCACTGTGCTATACTGCCTCCCTAATGGCTTCAACCTTGAAGAAGTCATCGTATTTAAATACCTTGGGGTCTGTCTGAACACCAGTCTCGATTTTTCCTCCCACATTTCTGCCATATACTCTAAACTCCAACCTAACTTAGGCATAATGTACCGAAAGAGACAGCCTCCCCCTCCCCATCCATCACGAGTTAGTCAAGAAAATGATTCTCCCAGTAATTGACTATGCTGTCTTAGTCTACAGTACTGTCCCCACTGCATCCTTGTCCAGGCTTGGTACTCTCCTTAACTCCTTCTGCCACTTCGCTTCTAACTCCCTCCCTCACATGCACCACTGCTCTCTATACTTCTTCCTCACTATTTCACCTCTACCCTATTGTCGCCTGACCCAGTGCTTGGCTTTCATAGCTAAATACTGGTTTGGGATCCTCCCCTCCTATCTCTCCTCCCTCCTTTCCCCAGTGTCCCCCTCCTCCTACCCACTGCACTCCAGGGACTCACGCTTTTTCTCCCTGCCTCACTCCCGCTCATCTTCTGACCTGTTAGCTTTCTCCTACAAACTCTACTACTCTGGAATCAGCTCTCCCCAATCACTGACCATTCACCCTCACTTCCACCCCCAAAGCATCTGCTTCAACACACTCCTTTCCCCCTTGCTCCAGTGCTGCCTACTCTCTAGTCCCTCAACCTCAGCTCCCTTGCCCCCTGACAACCTCCTAGTTTCCTTCCTCTGACACATTATTTGATTTGTCAACTTGCGTACCCTGCTTGTAATTGATGATTTGCTGTAGTAACTGGACGTATGATTTTGATCTCATTCTTACTCCATAGCACTTGACTCTGTTATAATTGCAGTTACTGCTCTCTCCCTGTTTGTATTTGCTTGACTTTGTTATAATTGCTGTGTCTGTTCTCTCCCTGTTTATATTGTAACCCTGCATCCCCGGGTCTCACCTGGAAACGAGCCGTGGCTCAGTGTGCTTTTTCAGGTTACAAAAGTTTAAATGAATAAATAAATAAATAAATAAATATGCCACCATCTGAATAATCCCTAAGTAGGGAAACGACCTGTCCCAACGTGACTCATTTCATCCTGTCTCGTGCCTTAACATGGACTGTAAGCTGTACATAGCTATTTTTGCGTGCCACCTGAACTTAATTGTACCTAGTGTAGCGCTTGATCAAACAGGATTTATACTGGTGATGCAGGCACCGACAATATCAGATGTTCCATAAATATTATAGACTACATTAAAAAAACACAAAATTACAGTCTGCCTTACGAGCCTTGACACTAAAAAAGCCTTTGATGAGGTGGTATAGAAATTCTGTACTAGAACAATTTGGCTTTCATCATCAACATGTCCTCACACTTTACCAATCACCCCAAGCTTATGACCTAACAAATGGTATATCTGCACATTTCAGTCTGAACGGGGAGGTGGGGCAGGGCTTCCCCCTTCTCCCCTGTTGTTTGCCTTGTATATTAAACCTCTGCTCTAAACCAAGAGATAGAGGGGGTTGACATGGTGGGGTCACAAGAAATAGTGTTGTACGTGGAGAGCATGCTGCTATACCTCTCAGATCCTGAAAAATCAATAAAGGTGGTATGGAAGGGACTATAAATATTTGGAAGACATGCAGAATATGTCCTGACCAAAACTATGATGGAGGTTCTTACATTTAATGCCGCCCTTCAGAGTAGTCACAGAAATTGCTATCCCTCAGTTGGAATGCACAGTGGATATGATATCTGGGGATCCATGTTACAAAAGACCTATTGAAGCTTTAGGAACCTAATTTCAATGCCTTAACCCATAAAACAGAGGACAACTTGAACAGGTGATCCATGATTAACTTCCCACTCAACTCTAGAATCAAATCTATAACAATGAGTGTTTTGCCTAAATACTTATACTTGTTTTAATGTGTGCTGGTGTTAATGCCCTAGAGGGGATTCCTGCAGTGGTAGAAATCTGTATCTAAATATATGTGGGCTAGGGGGCACCTGACAATAAAATATAGGCTGTTGAAACAGGGAAAGGCAGAAGGTTGCAAGGCTGTCCCAGACTTAGAGCTCTGTTATTATATCTTACATGTCTATAACCTATTGTTGTTGGCAGTGCCTCTTATAAAGTGGGATGCAAGTCAATAGAGCAGGTGGAAGAGGGTGTTACCCACTAGAGGCCTGAGCAATGGACATGAGGTTTAGGGGCTCAGCTCCACAACTTACACTGTCAGTGATTAGAACTATGCTGGAAGAGGGATACAGGGCTTGGAATAAATTGCATCTGATGCAGTGCTTGTGGTCCTTTCAATAGATGGTTTGAGTGGATTAATTTCTCCCAGCTCAGATAAATGTGAAATTTAGCCAGTGGGAGCAAAGAGGACTGTGTGCACCGATCCAGTTTTAGTCACAAGGGACGGTGGTGGACATTCAGACTATCAGGCAGGTATCTGAGTTGGAAAATTCTGAGAGTTTTAGGTACTTAAAGGTACAGGCATTCATCCAGATTTTTTTTATTTATGTAAAATGTTTCACCAGGAAGGTACACTGAGCCGACATTTCTAGGTGTGACCTGGGGAAAAAGGGAGGGGGAGGTAGAGCACTGAAAAATATGGCAATATACAGGAAAATCAATTTATACAGAAACATTGTAAAGTACAGCAATTAATAATTAAATATTTAAATATATATATATATATATATATATATATATATATATATACACACACACACACACACATTTTACATCAGCTATTGACAGTGGAACAGAAAGTGATTTATGAAAAAAATAAACAAGAGACAGGGGTTGACACACACTTGAGTCATAATGATGTTAGTAAGAGGGTGAAGTACACAATTAAATAATTATATAAGGCCACCCTAATGATGGTGGTGTGAGATAAGGAATAATTAAACCTGCAGGAAGGGAAACTGGGATAAGAAGAGGGGAGAAGGAGAGGGGTTGTTAGGAGAAAGTAGAGATTACAAAAGGTGTTAGGTACAGGAGCAGATGGGGGGAGTTTGTGAAACAGAGAGGAAAGAGCAGCTGGGGAGGGGCGTTGGCAGAGGGGCAATGGGATGGAGTTCGACAATTTGGGCAGATGGTGGGAGAAAGTGGATTGACCTTTAGAGATGGATCTTCTGGAAATAGTCAAGAAGTGGGAGTCATAATTTCGCCGGAAGTGATTGGGGGGAGAGGAGAAAAGGAGGAGGAGAGTTAGGAAGGGAGGGAGCCAAACCAGAATTTTGCAGTGAAAGAGATACAGTGAGAGTTCCACCTATCCTCAAGAGAGTGGAAGGAGAGGGAGTTATAGAGGTCACAGTGATGTGAGAGAGGAGGAGCATTGAGTGTAAAACAGCAGAAGGAGTTGTAGAGGGAGTCCAGTCTGGCAAGGGAGATTTTAAGAGCGGCACTAAAGACTACGTCACTGTAGCCAAAACTGGGGGGATCCTTTTCTGTGCAGCAGTGCACTGAGCAGGCAGTGGGATGCAGCTGTGGGTCTGGTATAGAGCACCCAGCTTGAGGTGGAGTTTTTGGCAACTGCATCCTTGTGAACAGAAAAGCCAAGGTGTCTGTCAAGCCAGACACCAAGATACTTGATAGAGGAAGTATCATCCAGCTTTGTTCCATCGAGGGTATGGAATGATGGCAGGGAGGGGAAGTGATACAGTCTCGGACTAGTGCCAAGGGTCATAGAGATAGTCTTTTTGGCATTAAGGAATAGCTGGTGTGAGGCTAGCCAGCACTGGAAATTGTTGAAGTCCAGTTGCAGGCTGGCAGTGACACTACAGGGGGATGGGCCAGATGTAAAACAGAACAGTGTTATCTGCATACATATGGATGTTGGAAGAGGAGCAGGCAGATGGGAGGGCATTGAGAAAAATCGAAGAGTAGGGGAACTAGTACAGAGCCCTGTAGGACACCTGTTTTGATGGGGGGGGGCATAGAGTCAGAAATCCTAACCAAGTGGGTTCTGCCGATCAGGTAGGAACTGAACCAGTCCACAGCTGAGGGAGAGTGCCTGGGTGAAAAGAATTCAGAAAGAAGGATAAGGTGAGAGACCGTGTCAAATGCCTTGGCAAAGTCAATGAAGATGACAGAGGTGATGAGGCCATTGTCCATACTGGTGAGTATGGTGTCAGTAAGCTGGCAGTATAGCCTAGAGGTTAGAGGTTAGAGGAACGAGGTGTGAATGAGCTTAATACATCCAGCAGACCAGACCTGAGTGTGATTCTCACAACCTCCACTTGCACACTGTGTGACTCTGAGCAAGTCACTTAACTGCCCAGTGCTCCCAGGTCGCCCCTGAAAACAGGCACTTGTGCCTAGTGAGCCTTACCCAGTTATCAAAGACTAAAATAAAAATAAAAAAATAAAAATCTGGAGAAGAGAGGAGGTGGTGGTGGAGTGGCTCTTCCTAAATTCAGACTGGAAGGGGGTGAAATAGGAGGTAGAGTCAAGATAGTATGATATTTGAGATAAGACTAGGTGTTCTTGGAGCTTAGACAGGAAAGGGAGGAGTGAACTAGAACGATAGTTGTTATGAGAGGAGGAGTCACCCCCTTTAGGAAGGGGGATGACTGTGGCATGTTTCCAGGCTGTAGGGGCTGCTGAGAGTGAAAAGGAAAGGTTCAGAGGAGAAGAGAGAGGACTGGCAGTAGCAGGGGCAGATAGGAAGAGGAGTTTAGGATCAAGGCCATCAGGAGAGGACCCAGAAGAGGGGTTCAAGGTGAGAAGGGTCTCTAGGGTGGCAGATGGGGTTATGCTGGAGAAGGAGAAGGAGGGTTGTGGGGGGGAGTGGGTGGTGGAGTCAGGTGGGGAAGGGGGGCTGGTGGGGAGAGACAGGAGAAGGTCGGTAGCACAAGAGATAAAATAGGAGTTAAATTTGGAGCAACCTCATGGGGGTCTGTTAAGATGGTGTAATTGTCATGGAGAACGGGGATAGGGGTTTGGGCTTGAGGGGAGAAGAGGGCTTGCACCACTTTCCAAAATTTAGATGGGTGGTTCAGGTTGTTGTAAAAAGTGGTTTGGAAGTATTCGGTTTCTGCATGCCTTATGGCACGGTGCAAGAGTTGTAAAGGGTCCAATAATATTGGAAACCAGTTGGGGAGCATGAGGATTTGTGGGTTTTCCAGGCTTGGTCATGAGCCTGGATGCAAGCTAATAGTTTGGGGGTGACCCAGGGGAGGTGATTGCCCTGAACTCTGATCATCCTGAGGGGGTGAACTTATTCCATATGGATGTGAATTTGGAATGAAAAAACTCCCAAGCTGAGTCGATGGAGGAAGTAGAAGTGATGGGGGACCAGTCAGCTGTAGATAGCTCAGTGAGAACAGGGTTAAGGTCTAGTGATTTGTAGGAACAGGCTACAATGTATCTAGGGGGAGCTTTGGGATGATGGATCTTACCTACAATGTAGATAAGGTGGTGATCACTTATTGCATCAGGGTAGAGATCGGCAGCGATGACACGATGTGGATGAGTAGTGAGGGCCCAATCAATAAGTGTGATTGAGGGATTTATTATTATGATGGGTGGGATCGAAGATGAGTTGAGTCAGGCTTAGTGAGGAGATATTGTTGCGTGTTTTGGCATGTTGTGGGGATAGCCAATTGAGATTAAAATCTCCAAGGACACAGAGTTATAGAGTTCACCTGAGTGGGTATGGGACTGGATGGTGGCCAAGAGAGCAGATATAGAAGAGGGGCATATGCTGAGGTGACAGTAAACAACTGCTATGAAAATAGGGGTAGAGGAAGGGAGAGTAATTTTGATGATTAGGAGTTCATACTCATCGGCAGAAGTGGATGCGTGTACTGGGGAAAATAGCAGGGAAGTGGCTATGTACATAGCTACACATCCAACATGGCTGGCTCTGTCTTGAAGGGCTAGGGAGTAGCCAGGTAAGGGAACTGAGCAGTTTGGGACCTTAGAGCTTAGCCAGGTTTTGGAGATGATAAATATATCCAGGGACAAGGTTATAGTGAGGGAAAGCAGCAAGACAATGGTAGAAGACTTCTGGTGTTTAAATGGGCAATTCTGAGTTCACGCAGTAGTTGGAAAGGCAGTGGGGAGAGGGGCCAGGGTTTGGATTCACATCACCAGCTATAAGCAGCAGGGTAACAATTAAATGCTTAATAGAGCTGGTGGGATGCCTTAAAGCAGCTGGAAGGGAGGGGCAGCAACGGGAGGGGGTGAGATGAGTAGTTAAAAGAGGTGAATTTGGGCTATAGAGGGGAGGTGGAGGGGGGGAACGAATGGTCCTATAGCCCAGGTATTATGGGACTGGGGGGACGGGAGAAGTGGAAGTGAATAGGGAATATGGGAAATATGAGATGGTAGGAGGAGGGGAAATATCAGGAGGTCAAGATACAGATGGAGAAGGTAAAGTGTAGAGGGTGGGGGAAGTGAAGAGATGGAGAAAAGGAGGGGAAAGATTATAATAAGTAGCATGGTGGATGCAAAAAGGTTTGAAGGGCAGATGGTCAGAAGGGAGGGGATAAGGATCGGAAGTGAGGGAAGGAAACATAAAAAGCACAACTGACAGGCAATGTAGTAGATTATACTATTGGACGGAATGCAAAGATAGAGAACAAGGGACAGCTGGGACCCTGGTGGAAGCAGAGTGGAAGCAGGTGTAACCCCTAGGTGGCGCTATCCCAAGGGCTACTACCCCTGCCTGCTTGGCTAATAACAGGTTAAGGGGCCTGAGTTCTGAAATGAGTGCCTCCATCCAGAGGTCAGGGTTGGCAGTGGTCATGCTAACCTGGGCACAGCCCTCCGGGACACTGTAACCCCCCCCCTTTCCTTACTAGTGGCCGGAACAATACACAATAATCACTTTCACAATACCCCTGATACATCACATAAGTACCCACACTGTTTACACTTACCACCAGGGCTTTCCTCTGGCTCTGCCCTGGGGACCCCCTGTAAAACAAGGTTATACATAGCAAATAACAGCAGTACAGTACTCTTGCACAAACTGGAACCACAGTCAGGGTAAATGCAAAAAAAGAGTTAGATCTGATTTATTTAAGGGACTTGAACAAGGGAGGGGTGTAATCAGGTTAATTTGCTTAAAGGCTCTATCAATCAAACAGTTATGCATGCACTTCAGGGTCCATAAACAGTCACTCACTCTGGGTACCCAGATGGAGAATGGCTGGGCTAGCCAGGAACGTTGCAGCTGGTTGGGACCCTGTGATGGAAGAAAACAACATGCACAACACACACTGTCTGTAATCCGGAGCTGGAGGGCTCAGTTTATGAAAAGAAAACAACAAGACAATCAGATGACACACTTTTAGATTAGGCTGCTTTTGCAGGGAGCTACCCTGATGATTGTCTATGTCTTCTGTTGGCACCCTTTGCAAACTGTGTGAGAGGCCTTTCGTCACCATGCATTTCTGCTTAAAGTTGAACCAGCATAATATTCTGTGGTGATTTGCATATGCAGCCCATGATGCTTTGCATTGTGGGGGCATGTGTGATTTTGTATTTCTTTGAAACTTGGCTTCCAGGCCAAATGCCCTTCGGGGTAACCATTGCCTCAGTGCTTGAGCAGAGAGGTTCTTTGTCTTTTACCCTGATGATTACTCACGATACCCAAGACTGGACAAAGGCTGGATGAAAATTGAGACATCAGGTGTTAATCTGGAGTGCCAGGAGAAGCAGGGCCCACACAATTCGCTGAGGCATCATTCCTGTTCAAGCATGGAGCAGGGGGCTGATCCCCAGGCAGGTCTCTCGTCGGTGGATTTCTCCGTGCAGTGGGGTAGTCTGGCAGGGCCAGCATGGCATGGCCCAGGCCGAATAGAGAAGAACACGGATTCAGTCTGATTAGGCTCGATAAAGCTTCCAGCAAGTAGAATACAGTTCACACAATGGGGAACCAAATCACGACCCACTTTCAATACACAGCACATTTACATGTAAGGAAATTCTACTGTACCAGGCAAACCGCTCTCCAGTCACGATCGCAAAGTCTCTGCACAAATCGGGGATTCAAAAGCAGCTGGAAATCCTGACAGGCCGATCGCATTGAGCAAATCTTCGGTCTTCTTCAGGTATGAGCCTGGTAAAAAAAAAAATCAGTGACTTACTTCGTTCTGATAAACTTGGATTTAGTCCGAAATAATTCTCTTCTCTCCCTCTCAGGGGCAGCAGGCAGACATGCAGGCCACAACTCAGGCCTTTCCAAAGTTCTCCCACACAAAACTACTCAGACGGCTGCTTGACTGTCTCAAGCTCTTGCTCATTCAGCTCCCAACTGAGATCAGACTCATAGTGCAGTAAGCCTGGGAATTTCCCCAAGATCTAAAAGGTTCGGTTGGCTGATTCATCTGTCAGTCACAACAGGAGCTCCCCCTTCAGGTGCAAAAAGACACCAAAAGCCCCAAACTACAATTCCTACAGATTTTGACTCCAGACAGCTCTTGTAGTCCTGCTCCATTTTAGGTCCCACCAGTACTGATTAGTCCAATTCAGCAGTCCAGGACCAAGATAGTGGAGATAAACAAAACAGTCCTTGCTGCAAAGAAGGCAGGTTAGACAAACTGCATTATCATTATTATGCTAAATGATTTTCAGCAAATAGTTACATCTCTCAACAGAGCTCCCTCTCAGATTACTTATGACTGCAATCCAGGCAGCTCTTAAAGAGACAGCACACAGTGGCTATACAGGCACTCTCTGGCAATCACATTTAAACTGCTAAAACGCAGGACACCAGCCTGGCAGTGAGCATTTAGGCAAGCTCAAGGAAGACTTTTCGGGAGACCCCATTTGTAGGGGGGTTACACCGGGCAGGAGGGACGTTTCAAGTGTAGTGGGTTTATATGAGGAAGTGTAAGGTACAACAGGATACTTCAGGGTAGGGATACTAGCTGGCTGAGTAGCCTGCTGTATAGAGCAGGAGGCTTCAAAGCAGGCTTGGACCTTCTGGCCTGGGTTCAAATCCAAGGGGGTGAGAGAAGGGGACTGTAAAGGGGGAGAGAAGGGGGAATAGCTGTGGGGGCAAACAGCAGGGGTGGAGGGGGGAAAGGGGCAGGAAAAATCAAGGGCAGTTGAGGACAGGTCTAGACAAATCTATTAGAGATTCGTGGTGGGGAGCACAGTATCCCCTAGTGGCTTGGTGGTATAACCTGCTAAGGGGAGTTTAGGGACTTGGAAACAGGTGACCAGTCATGTGACGTACCCTAGCAATAAATGAAGGGACCACCCAGGGTGGGAGAGCCATCACAACACGGCTGCGGGTAAGCTCAGCTACCCAAAGAGAGTCCTTCCATACCTTGAGAATGGACCAGCTCCTGCCACTGGTGGGGAGGGGGGCATCTTGGGAAATTTAACTGCAGGCTGCCTGTAAAGAAGAGAGGAGTAAAGGTCAAGATAAGGAACAATGGAGGGGTCAGGGTGGGAATGTGATGAGGGGGAGTGGGCGAGATGTAAAAAATGGCAACCTGGGCTAGCGTGGTTGGTTAACAAATCACAACACTCAAGTTCACAGAATGCAGCCCTTAGAGCACAGTAAATAAACAATACATTCAGTGCAGTTGAGCACAGTAAACACAATACAGCCCTTTGGAGCACAGTCAGAAAGTAACATACAGAGGCATAGTGGCATACTGATCACAGATACAACACAGCACAAAATGCCAGTTAGCGTTCCCTTAAAGCGACAGTCCCAATGCCACAAAACACAGTCTGAGAGTGCAGCAAACTAAGCGGCCACAAACTATCAGTTGTGGTCCTCCAACTGAATGCAGGCACACTTAAGGTTCACATTTATCCCATAGCTCAGCTACCCACATAGAGTCCTTCCATACCTTGAGAATGGAACAGCACCTGCCGCTGGTGGGAAGGGGCATCTGGCAAACTTTAACTGCAGGCTGCCTTGAGAACAGAGCAGCTCCTGCCACTGGCGGGAAGGGGAGCATCTGGGGAACTTTAATTGCAGGCTGCCTTGAGAATGGAGCAGCCCCTACCAGTGGCGGGGATGGGGGCATCTGGGGAACTTTAACTGTAGGCTGCCTTGAGAACGGAGCAGCTCCTGCCGCTGGCAGGGAGGTGGGCGTCAAATGCAAGAAAGAACAGTCTAGCTCCTGTCACAGGTTTCATAGTTACTGGTAGTATTGCAAAATACTGTATATAGGTGGTTAGAAAGTAAATAGACAGATTCCAGCACTTTACAGGGCATTCTGGAGACTACACCAGAACAAAGCAGATCAAATAAAACAAGCATGGTGTAATTCTCCAAAGTATGGGGACACTACAGAAATGGGGGGCTTATGTTAGCTGTAGTGTGCTGTGGGGTTCCCCGTTGCCTGTGTGAGCTAGCAGGGGGCAGTAAAGGGACTCCACTGAGTGTTTTTCCCCAGAGAATCATCAGGCAGGGTACTAAAAAAGGGAAACAAGCTGTAGAAGTAAAATGTTTTTTTTTCCTTGGGCTCTCTGCTGCCTGCTTGCTCCATTCCAGCCCCCCCTCCCAGAGCAGGCAGCATGAGAGTGGGCACCCACACACTGGGACCGAGGTTCCTGGCCGGCGCGTGGTGCCCATTTTAAAATTCTGGCCGTTGGGGTGCACACGGGCTCGGGGTTCCAGAATCAGAACCCCGAGTGCCTTTTCAAATGTGAACTGCCATTTTCCTGAGCAGATTGGGCTGTGCTTTGGAATGGAGAGGGTCCCAAGAGTGCAACAAAGACTGTGGTGTACATAAGGTGCTGTATAGCCAGTCCTGTTGACTCTGCAGTGCCCCCTCTCCTCCTCCAGCCAGTGAAGACTCCAGTGCTGCTGTTCCATGGTCGAGTCAGGCGGTCAAGAGACAGAAGAGAGAAGGAGGCAGTCCTTTGCGATGGTGTGGGCTCTGTTTGCCCTTTTGTTTAAAAAAAAAAAAAAAATAAGCAAATGTTCAGTCCCATGTTGGCGGCAAGAAAAGAGACACATCGCTTCGCTGGGAAGCTGTTAGCCATTCTTAGGCACCCTGTCACCCTCCACATTGCCTGTGCTGTCCCTCCCTCTGCCGACGAGAACCTCCCTCCACCCTGCATCTACTTCACACGGGCCCCGGGGTGGTGAGTCGGCAGTAGCACATCAGAAGAGTGTTGACCACCTAAATCTTTACAAAAGAAAAAACGTTTTATTTTAATTAGTGCTGTTGCACTATCGGGGATCTGGGAGGGAGGAGATGCTTTAAAAATTCAATATTATGGGGCCAGCGATGTCCACTGGGAGGACCAGTCTGTAAAATATGAATGCTCCGGGCAGCGACGCCCACGGGGAGGGGCTAGCCATAGAAGCCCTGAAGGGAATTAATTTAAATATTCATGAGGGGGCAGAACCAAGGTGGGACAAGCTCAGAGTGACTGGCAGCTAAGCTTTGATTAGGCCTAAAGAGTTAAAGGGGCACGTTAGGCTCAAGTTATTTAAAGGGGCCCTGCAATAATGGGAGAGAAGAACTACTATCGAGTTTATGTAGATGTTCAAGAATAAGAAGCTCTTCAGGGTGGTATCCCAGAATGTTAATGGTTTGAGTAGTCCCATAAAATGGTTCAAAATAATTTCCCATCTTAAAAAAATGCATCCTCAGATAATACTCCTCCAAGAGACACATCTATCTAATGACGAGAATCAGAAACTGCTTAAGTATGGAATGTCGGATATAGTGGCTAGTGCACATGCTAGAGGAAGAAGAAGGGGTTCAACAATTCTTATTCCAAGATCCTCAGCATTTCAAATTCAGGAATTGTACCAGGATGGAGAAGGCAGGCTGGCCCTGATTAGAGGGGTTTGGGAGGGTCAAATGTATACAGTGGGAAGTGTGTATGTTCCTCCAGGCTCAGAGAGCACAGTATATCAGACCATCTTTGATAAAATTATGGCATTTAAACAGGGGGTTCTGGTCTTGGGGGAAGATTTGAATCTTCTTATGAACCCCTCGAAGTATAGTTCTAATCATAGCCCACCCAGGGCTATGACAGGACAAAAACATGGTAGGAGACTAATAAAATATTTATCCTTAATAGATACGTGGCATCACTGCTATCCAACGTCTCGTAGCTACACACACTTTTCGGGGGTCCACACTACGTATTCACGTATTGATTACCTCCTGATAGCTGCGGAAATTTTAGATATAATACATCATGCAGCTATTTCACCAATTCATTTATCGGACCATGCCATAATTACTTTGGAATTAGAATCAGAACAGGAAGCTACACTGAAACGGTGGAGATTTAATAATATGCTCATTAAAGAATAAACAGTTCAAAGAAAAAGTCCAGCAATGGATCCCTCGAATCTCACAAGAGAATAATACGGCAGAAGTACCTGAAGGAACACTATAGGACACTTTAAAGTCGGTACTGTGAGGGGAGATTATTGCATATGCAACTCATCAAAAGAAACAGAGAATTAGGAATCAGCAAGAATTAGAAAAACAGCTAGAGAGATTGCAACAACTACATGCAAAGTGAAGTAGTGTTACGACTACACAGGTAAACCAGGTTAAGATCCAGTTACAAGAACTATTAAATCAAAAGACAGAACAAGCCCTGATGCATGTGAAACAAAGATATTATGAGGGTGGTAGCAAGGCAGCTAAAGTCCTGGAATATGGATTACGAAAACAACAGGCATCCTCAACAATAACTAAAATTAAACATCCTACACAACCTAAAATATTGAGTAAAGCTAATGATATACTAGAGGGATTTAGGGAATTTTACTTAAAATTATATAATCGACCTCAGGAACCAGACAAAGAGAGATATTGGGATTTTTTTCAAACATACAGTTACCCCAAAATACAGAAGAACAACGTGGTTGGCTAACTAGTCCAATTACTTCTCAGGAAATAGACCTTACCCTTCACAATTCTAAACCAAACAAAAGCCCTGGACCAGATGGATACACTGCAGAATTTTATAAAACATTTTGGAAATCATTACTTCAACCGTTAACTAAATTGTTTAATGCAATACAGGAGTACACCTCCCCAACCCCGAATAGTTGGCAATATGCTAGTATATCCACAATACTCAAACCGGATAAGGATCCATTAAATTGTGAATCTTATCACCCCATTTCAGTCCTTAACCAGGATTATAAATACTTTACAGCAATTCTGGCTAAACGATTAGAGAAAATATTGCCACATAACATTAACAAAGATCAAGGAGGCTTTATAATAAAATGGCAAACAGCTGATAATATTAAACGGACGGTGTTTCTTTTGGAAGTGGTGCAAATGGAACAAATCCCATCTATCCTTTTGAGCATGGGTGCCCAGAAGGCATTTGATAGTATTTCGTGGAGATTTCTGAGATACACTATGGAGAAATTGAATTTCCCTACCCCCTTTTTAAATATAATTCAGCGTTTATATACATCCCCACAGGCCATGATAAAAGTGAATGGTTCACACTCGACCCGTTTTCCTTTACACAGAGGTACCCGCCGGGGCTGCCCCCATACCCCTCCCTTTTTGCACTATACACAGAACCCTTAGCCCAAGCCATCAGGGAAAATTCACAAATTTCAGGAGTAAGTTACTTAGCCACTATACGTAAAATGGCCTTTTTTTGCAGATGATTTACTAATATATTTAATGAACCTGGAAACTTCCCTGCCAAAGTTATTCTCTTTTTTAAGAGATCTTGAATCTCTTTCAGGATAAAATTAAATACAAGCAAGACGGAAGTACTGACCTTTAATTATCAACCTAGTGCAGAGATCTAGACTAGGTTTTCATTGAGATGGAAAAGTAATAAATTTAGATACTTAGGGATAAATCTCACAAATGAAACCCAAAATATATATGACGCTAATTATATCCCATTAGTTCATTCCATTAGAGAGGACTTCCAGAGATGGGACCCTTTACCCCTTTCTTTGAATCAAAGAATTGAGGTTATAAGAATGAACATTCTCTCACGGTTTCTATACCTTTTCCAGACTCTGCCTGTTTTCCCACCAAAGAAGAACTTTAAACAAGCATTTGTCAATGCCGAATGTTTGCTTGCTGGCATTGGCAGTGGTAGTGTAGAAGTTACAGAGCTGCGTAATAGGAATCGCAGTGAAGTATTGAACTAAAGCCAACCCCACCACCGCCCTGCAGAGAGTGACAGGCATTGGGGTGTGCCTTTGGGTCATCAGGCATAACGGCCACGCCATTTCACCACACCCCACCCTGCAGACACTGACAAGTGTCACGGTGTGCCTCAGGGTCTTTGGCCCCTTATGTGCACCCCATTCCATCAGGAAATATGGTGAGATGGGTGCGGTATAGGAGAATGGGGTGAACTTTGGGGCCAAAGAGTCCAAGGAATACCTCGATGCCTCTCACTGGCTGCAGGGTGTGGAATGGTATGAGCATTGCAGGCAAGATTCCCAAGTCACATCCCTGATGCCTGTCATTCTCTACGGGGTTGGGCATTATGGTTGGAAACCGTAATACCTCAGGCATTCATTGGTATTTTCACTCCAGATTTTCAACATGTTTTTTTTGTGACCCCACTTCATGAACAGTGGCAATATCAGTTTGTTAGCCGAAAGCTGCTTATGCACAGTGACTACGGCATTTAGCACCACAGGTGCAAACACATACCAACCAGGATGTAAAAAATGACAGCTGCACTGTTCGTGGGGAGGTGTAAAAAATGGCAATGTTGCAAATCTGTAGGAAAAATATTAAAAAAACTGGTGAAGTCACGAGAGTGCATAGAAACTGTGTAACGCACACCCATAATGTAATTAGTTTGGGAATTTTTTACAGCAGATTGTCAACAGAGGCATTTTGGGACCTCCGATCATGAACAGTGTTACAGTGATTTACTATATCTGTCCTGAACAATGATTTCCCAGAGTGACCACGCATCTCTGCGCTGAAAGTGTGAAAACACATTTCGGCCGTGTTGTGAAAAATGACAGCTGTACAGTTCATAAGGAAGTGTGGAAAAATGCCACTGGTGAAAATCTGGACTGAAAATATTACAAAGTCATGAACTTACGAGGGCACGTGGAAACTGCGCAATGCTCACTCGTAACACAGTCATTTTAAGGACTTTTATCACCAAAATTTCAACATAGCCATTTTAAGACCTCTGCTCATGAACAGTGTCACTGTGATTTTCTTAATGTATCCTATACATTGATTTCGCACACCGACTGCGCCATTGTGCGCTACATGGGCAGAAACGCCTTTTGGGCAAGATGTGAAAAATGACAGCTGTACTGCTCATAAGGAGGTGTAATAAAATGGCAATGTTGAAAATCTGGAGTGAAAATATTGACAATTTGCGAACTTACGAGCGTGCGTCAGAACTGCGCAATGTACTCTCGTAAAACTGTCATTTTTAGGGATTTTTTCACCAAATTTTCAACATAGCCATTTTAAGACCTCTGCTCATGAACAGTGTCACTGTGATTTTCTTAATTGTCCCATACATTGATTTTGCACACCAACTGCGCCATTGTGCAATACATGGGCGGAAACACATTTTGTGCAAGATGAAAATGGCAGCTGTACTGCTCTATAAGGAGGTGGTAAAATGGCAATGTTGAAAATCTGGAGTGAAAATATTGAAAATTCGCGAACTTACGAGCGTGCGTAGGAACTGCGCAACGCACGCTCGTAAAACAGTCATTTGTAGAAATTTTTTCACCAAATTTTCAACATAGCCATTTTAAGACCTGTGCTCATGAACAGTGTCACTGTGATTTTCTTAATTTGTTCCATACATTGATTTCGCACACCGACTGCGCCATTGTGCGCTACATGGGCAGAAACACGTTTGGGTGAGATGTGAAAAATGACAGCTGTACTACTCATAAGAAGGTGTGGTAAAATGGCAATTTTGAAAATTTGGAGTGAAAATACTGAAAATACCCGAACTTACGAGCCTGCGTAGGAACTGTGCAATGCACATTCGTAAAACAGTCATTTTTTGGAATTTGTCCACCAAATTTTCAAAATAGGCTTCTTGAGAACCCACCTTATGAACGCTGGCAGTGTCATTTCTTTCATCGGGCCTGAAAGGTGATTTCATGCAGTGACTGCGAAATCACCCTTCGGGCCCGAATAACGCCATGAGAGTGACATCATTCATGAGAAGGGGTCACAAAAACCCTATGTTGAAAATTTGGTGCAAAATTCCAAAGAATGCCTGAGATATGCAACAAAGTTGAAAAAAACCCTATCTATCCCATCATACAGCTTGCCGGCATTTCCTCAGTTTGCGGTCGGCTTTGAAGAGTGCAGACGTGTTCCCGGTCCACCGAAGAGCGTCGCACCGAGGTCCAGAGGTAAGTATGGGGTGAGGGGGTGGGGGTGGGGAGGCAGGGTGCGCAGTGGGTGGGTGCGGGTTGTGGGGGGCAGGAGAAGCGCTGAGGGCAGTTTTAATTTTCAGGTATTTTTACCAAAATGACGACATGGGACATTTGCCACACTGGGGTGGGCTCCCAGCGTGGCACAAGAACTGCTGGTTGGGGGGGCGTGGAGCCGATGGATTGGGCGCCCGTCGTATAGCATCAGTTGCCACGCTGGGGTGGTCTCCCAGCGTGGCACCTAGTCTCTGGGGGTGGGGTCAGTGGAGCTGACCGGGGGATTGGCAACCCTGTCAGCTATACACTGGCTATACGCTGGGGTGGGCACCCAGCGTGGCATGTGGAAGGCTTTGGGGAACACAGCACAGCCGATAGGGGATTGGGCACCCCTGTCGGCTATACAGTGTGTGCGTGGGGGGGGCAGCACGCAGTATGCATGCATGTGTATATGTGTGTGTGTGTAGGAGGAGCTGCTCATGAGCAGGCACTATCTGATCGCTGCTCACTGGAGCGTAGCTTCCCCTTTCAACTGTATGCCACTGCATTTTGGAGCTGTCATAGACAGCTCCAGCATGCATTGGCGGACTGGGGCCGTGCCTGCCAACACACTGACTGAATTGGAAGAGGGGGTGACACACCTCCAAAAACTTGGATGATAGCACTATGTTTCTTGCACATGCGTGCAAGCAAACATAAAAATGGAATAATATGATTGCTAGCTTCATATGGCAGGGTAAAAAGCCAAGGATAAAGTATAAGACCCTACAGTTATCTAAGAACAAGGGGGTACTAGCTTTGCCAAATCTAGAACAATATGCACAGGCGGCAGAAGCATCACATATACTACATTGGCTAGATGAAGGGGCGGATTCACACTGGAAAGAAATAGAACAGGGGAACCAGGTGGCAGAGAACGAGAAATTCATGATTGGACCATCCATACCAAAAGCAACATTAGAGAGAACAGATTTAAACAAACTAGACAGATTTTGCAACTCTGGAAAACAGTAATTAAAAATACTAAAGACCCTATGCTAAACATTGTACAAAAAATCACAGAAGACCCCAGCTTTGATCCAGCCAGGCTAGACTGCACCTTTAAAAGGTGGCAACGCCTTGGACTTACAAGGTTTTACCAACTATATGAACAGGGAGCCTTCTGTCAATTCCAGACATTGGAAAAAAAATACCACTTGAGGAAACAAGATTTTTATAGATTTCTCCAGATATGAAATTATTGCAGGAATTTGATAGGCATCACTTGGGACCTGGGGGTGGGGGTTGGGGGGGATACACCCATTGACGGGAACCATAATTAAAGCAATAGAGATGGCCATACCTGACCATGTAATTTCCGGGACTTATCAGGCCCTAAATAAAAATCAGAAAGAGATTGCATTACGTTCACAACAGCGGTCGGAGGAACAGTTGGGCATTAACATAGAAGAAGGGAGGTGGGAACAGATATACTCAACTATCCATAGAACTACTAGGTCCTTGATATGGAGAGAATTTGTTTGGAAGTGTTTGATAAGATTCTTTTAAACACCACAAATAGTGGGGAAGTTTGATGTTTTGGTAACCCCCCTGCAAATGGGGGTTCCCAAAAGACTTCCAGGAGCTTGCTTGAATGCTCCAAGCCTGAATGGTGTTTGGCGTTTAAGCCATTTATCCAGTGAGTGTTTTTTGAACCTCTGGTACTGTCTCTTTAAGAGCTGTCTGCTTGCAGACATAATTAGTTTGTATGGGGACTGTGTGTTTCTTTTGATTGAGTACCACCTGCTGCTGCCAATTCACCCCATTTTGCAGTCACTAGGAGTGCAAAGGAACCTGTCTGAAAGATGTAACTGATTGCCAGAAATCATTTACAGTAATAATAAAATTACAGTTTGTCTAACCTGCTTTCTTTGCAGTCAGAACTGTCTGCCTAGTTCCCCATTCTGGTTTTGAACTGCTGAACTGGACCAATCAGTGTGGGGTAAACTAGCTCTAAAATGATGCCTTGGACGAATCAGAACTTGGGACTCATAATCTGAGCCAGCCACAAGAGGATTGTATGGGCAGTGACTCTGGGAGATGTAGTTTAGACTTCGGTGCCTTTTTGGACCAACAGCAGCAGTCTATTGTGAGTGACAGCCAATCCAGTCAAGAACTGGGAGGAACTCAAAGGAAGTGCCCGGTTTTGTCTGTTGGGAGTTTCAGTTTGAGATCTGAAAGTGAAGGGAAAGAAACCTGTGTTCCTTCAGTGCACAGTTTCAGTCAAAAACGCGTAGCAAGGCCCAGAGTTCCGGTTCACAACTTGTAACTGCTTGTTAGGACTGAACTGTCCTGTGAAAAGAATCAAAGGATCTCTGAAGAGTAGAAACCAGGCTCACCCTGTAGAAGACTGAAGAAATTGTTGAATTACACTGGTCTGTCAGGAACTGAATCTGCTGTGTGTTCTCCTGGTTATTGTGCAGTAATTGCGATTGGGATACAGATGCAGCCTGCCTGGTTAGTGCTTTCTTTTTTTACCATATAAATGTGTGAGGTCTCTTGGAGATCAAAAGTAGCCCTGCTGACATTGAAGGACCATATCTTCTTTGGAGGTCGTGAGTACTAATTGAGGTCGCTCCCTGTTTGAATTGCCACATTAAATCCAAATGGAATTACTGTACTGCTGACTGTTTAATTTTCCTTTTCTCGTGTGAAAGGCCCTACCAGCTGCCACGGTTTGGACTAGCCACTGGGGCCTGGGTACCCAGGGACAGTAACTGGTAAGGGATAGCCTGTGCACAGAGCCATAGGTAGATAGTAAAGTGATAAGCTAATTAACCTGATTTCCCTGTCCTTGTTATATCCCCTAAATAAATCAGAGCTGTTTGTTTCAACAAAGTTATACTGCCTGAGGATTTGTCTATGTTAAAGTACTGTACTGTGATTGTTGCACTGTATCTTATTTTACAGGATGTCCCGGTGCCTGAACCAGCCTTGGGGGTAAGTGTATACTGTGAAGGTAATTCTGCTATATTGTGTGGGCCACTAGTGGGAAGAAAGGGGGTTGCAGTGTCCCAGAGGGCTGTGACCAAGTAAGTTTAACTATTGCAAACCCTGACCTCTGGGTGGAGGCACCACCATTGGATCAGGCCCCTCAACCTGTTAGTGGCAAATCAGGCAGGGGTAGCCCTGGGATAGCGCCATCTAGGGTTACATTTGGAGGCTCACCGCTGGGATTGTGTGTCCTCTAGTGGCCATATTTACAAACCACTGTTAAGGAAAAAATAAAAATAAATAAATGGGTACCCGACAGAAGTGGCTGTGCACCGCTGGTGGAGTGGTGTACTGGGGAGGATCGACCCCAAATGCTATGCTTATCCTGGACATCCCCTGGGTATCAACACTGGACACTGTGCAGGAGTACTTTCCAAGGTGGAAGGTTTACAAAATCCTGTGGTGGTGGGTGACACGCTAATCTGCTCACCCACACTTTCCTGGCCTAGTAGAGTTTAAGGATCCCATAGATAGCTCCAAAGTACCACAGACCATTACCCCAGAGGAGCCCTCACTGCTTGGAGTGATAACTAAGGACAGTAAAGACCCGGGGAATGAGCCCCCACCACTCATCTGAAACTTTGAGGAGAAATTTGCTAAATGGTTGCTGGGAGAAGGGAAAACTGTGGAGGACTTGAAGAAACTATTCTTGCCACCTGGGGTGTTCCTCCCAACACCCTCTCCTGCTCCAGTACCCGTAATGGTGGCTGAACCAATGCAGACTCCTATTTCTGCACCTGCCATTAGTCACGCTCTTACCAAGGTTGAGGATCTTCTCTGGCACCTCTCCCACCCCCAAGGGAGGATGACTGGGAGACCTGGATAGACTATGTTGCCCCCAAGTGCTAGAATGGCAATGCTCGGGCTCAGCGAAAGAGGGTTAGTGAGAGCCTCCGAGGTCCTGCCCTGGCTACCATCCGTGCTAACGGGCCAGTAACCCTGAAGGACTGCACAAGCCCATCTTGAGGCCTTGAGAATGTGTATGGAGCCCAGATTCTGATGAGGACCTATGGTGGAGAGTAAGAAAATGCACAACAGTACCAAGGGGAGTTGTTGTCTGTGTATGTCTCTCGGCTGGAAAATTGTTGCAAGAATGCCTCAGAAAAGGGTAGTTTGCCAACAATTGAACTGGACCGAACCAGACTGGACAGAACTTTAAGTCTGCCCCCTTCTCAGAACTGCTGTTGCTTCAGTTCGCCTGGCAACGACTGGAATCCCCACCTCCTATGATGAGTTAATGAGAGAAATCGAGGAGTTGAGAAAAGGCGACCTCGGGAGGGATCTGCACCAATAGCTGTGGCTATGACCGAGTGACTGAGGGTGGCCCATCAAGTGAAGTTCAGGGGCAGAGGTTGGCAGTCAATGAGTGCTCTGATAAGGAAAAGATATGCACAATGGGGAACTGTTGAGAGAGATCCGAATTCAAAAACAGTCCCTTTATGAAGGCCACGCCTGCAAGTACGGGCCTGACCTATATCCGACTGCATCTGCTATGGGGTGGGATACCCACCCATGTATCTCCTGCTGATAACAGCTCGAACTCGATTCCTTGACCATGGAAGTGGAGAAACTGACGAGATGTCTCCAAATGCTTATCACGCCAGAACAGAGATGGCACCAAGGTTTCCAGTTAGTAATACCCCGCCCTGGCTCCCAGTGTAGCACCTCGGCCAGCTCAAACTCCAAAAGTATGTTTTGCTATAATTGTGGGAAGGATGGGCACATGAAAGAATGCCAATCCCAAAAAGACACTGACAAAGTTGCATATAGGCTACAAGGAGAGCTTGGAGAACAAATCAGTGGTTAAGAGGTGCAGAAATGATCCCAGTGAGGGCACCAAAATGCTAATTCACGTCCTTTTGTGGCAAGGTCAGTTGCCCAGGCCCCCACTACCGCCTCTCCAGACTGGTCCAGAATAGTGGGTCCCTCCATGGAGACCACTGTAAAGGTAAATGGAGTGTCTACAAGAGCTGTATTAGACAGTGGCTCCCAAGTGACAATTATGTTTCAAGATTGGTATCAGAAGCATTTGTCAGATGCACTTTACAACCATTAGAAGGACTGCATGTATGGGGGTTAAGTGAGAAGGCCTACCCCTATTCTGGGTATATCCGATTTGGCTGTCTTTCCCCACCTCGTGGCTGGAGTGGCCGAACAAGTAGAGACCCTAGCCTTAGTGTGTCCCCACTGGACTGTATGATGGTGTCCCTTTGTTGATTGGAACAAATGCTCATATGTTCAGAAGGCTGGCACATTTGTGTTATGAAAACAGGGTCAAAGACTAGTAGAGCTTTAAGGTTCGACTATTAATTAAGAAGGCCTATGAGGCACAGAGATGCTGAAAATATAGAACCAGAGGAACCGGTCAGAATTGTATGGAAGAAGAAGGATCCTGAGTCTCTGATCCTGGCACCAAATGCCCAGTGTACCTTACAGGAGAGGTCCGTATCAGAAAGGATGTTAAGAATAAAATATTAATGTTGGATGCACCAGGCGATGGAAAATTGCCAGAGGGACTGCTGGTCAAGCCCTAGTATTTTGCCGCTAGAGCCCATGCTTATGCCAGAAGGGTAATGGTCCAAGTTCATAATGTGTCTGAAAGAGACATTCGAGTAAATAGAGGTTGCATCCTGGCTAATGTGCATTGTGCAGACACTGCAGTGCTACCCAGCAGCAAGAGTTCAAGGAAGAATGACAGAGTAACGCCTGACTTGTTTGATTTCGGCAACTCCCCGTTGCCAGCTGAATGGAAAGTGAGGATCAGTGAGAAGCTTGCCCAGAGAGACCAGGTGTTTTCTTTAAAGGAATGGGACGTAGGATGCGTGCAAGGAGCTGAGCACAATATCCGGCTGCATGACGAAAGACCATTTAAGTGAGAGGTCTCGACGCCTGGCACCTGCTGATATAGATGATGTGAGGCGGCATCTGCAAGAGATGTTAGCGGCTGGTGTAATACAAGAATCCAGAAGCCCTTATGCTTCCCCATTGTGGTAGTGAGGAAAAGAAAGGGACAGTAAGGATGTGCGTGGATTATCGCACCTTAAACCGCGGACTATCTAGTCAGTACACAATGCCCGCATTCAGGATGCTTTGGACTGCCTAAACGGGAGCAAGTGGTTCTCTGTGCTGGATCTCCATGATGGGTACTACCAGATCCGATGGCCCCAGAAGGACCGTGAGAGACAGCCTTTATCTGTCCGCTTGGCTATGAATTCATGAGGATGCCTCAAGGGTTTCAGGTGCCCCAGCCACTTTTCAACGATTGATGGAGCGTGCAGTGGGGGACATGAACTTACTAAGTGCCTGGTATACCTAGATGATGTTATTGTGTTTGGCAGCTCACTGGAGGAACATGAGAGCCAGATTATTTAAGGTATTGGATCGACTGGAGGACTTTGGCCTAAACTGTCCATTGATAAGTGTCAATTCTTTCAAACATCAGTAAAGTATGTGACACATAGTATCCACCGAGAATAGAGACCGACCCAAGTAAAGTTGAGGCCTTGACCACTGGCCACAGCCCAAAATCTAAAAAGAACTGCAAAGATTCCTGGGATTCTGTGGTTATTATCGCGTTTCATCAAGGACTATTCAAGTGATCCGCCCTTTACTTAACCTTACTCAAGGGTATCCCCAACCCACAAAAAATACCAAAAGTCAGCGTCCCTCAAGACTGAAAAGAGTGTATTTTCATCGGTGAAGTATTTGGGGCCGCCTGGACTCCCTGATTAATGAGACTGCTTTTCATGAGATCATATATCAACACCATGCTCCAGTGCTGGCCTATGCGATCCAAGAAAACCTTCGTCCTGCACACTGATGCTAGCTTGCAAGGGTTGGGGCTGTGTTGAACAAAGCACGAGAATGGCCTGAGACCAGTGGCCTTTGCCAGTAGAAGCCTGACCCCATCCGAAAAGAACTATCCTGTACATAAGTTAGAGTTCCTAGCTTTGAAGTGGGCTGTGTTGACCAATTCCATGAGTACTTGTATGGGGCTAAAATACTAGTAAAACTGACAATAATCCTTTGACCTATGTGCAGACCTCAGCTAAGTTGGATGCCACTGGCCACAGGTGGCTTTCTGCATTATCTACATATGACTATGCTCCTAGAATACCGAGCAGGTCTGAACACATAGATGCTGATGCTCTCTCGGAGGCCTGTTCCCAGAATGATTGGGTCCGATTGGCAGAACCTGACATTCGGGCACTCTACAGAAGTTTGACAGGGAGAACAAATGTCCCACGGGACGCAGTGGACTGCATGGTGGATTGCTTGGGACCCTCTGAGGTGCATACCTGCTGCTTGTGCCACTTTTCTGCAATAGACATTGGTGCACTGCCTCAGCTGGACAATGACAGTGATATCGGCGGGCTCAATCCCGCGATCCTATCGATCAAATCAGCTTTAGAAGCCCTCTATGCAGGAAAAGATGTGTCAAATTACGCTCCACTGATTTGAGAACTGCACTGTTATACAAAGAAGGTCCTAAGTTGAAACTGATCAATAAACTGTTATATAGAAAACAGTAGACAGAGGGGACAAGTAGACAAACAACAACTGGTGCTGCCACTGCCTTCGAGACTCAGTATTGAGGTCCTTGCACAACCATGGGGCACCTTGGTATAGACAGAACACTTGACTTGGTGAGATCCAGATTCTATTGGCCTAAGATGGGGGCTGATGTGGAGCAACACATACGAACTTATGATCGCTGCTTACAGAGAAAGCTTTGCCCCAGAGGGCTGCCCCATGCTAACATAACCACCAGTGCACCCATGGAGCTGGTCTGTATTGATTTTCTGAGTTTGAGTCAGATCAAAGAAATATCAATATGTGCTGGTGGTCACTGACCATTTCACGAGATATGCCCAAGCTTTCCCAACAAAGACAGAAAGCATCCTGTAGCCAAAGTACTCGTAGAAAACTTTTTGTTCACTATGGGGCTCCACAAAGAATCCATTCTGATCAAGGGAGAGACTTTGAGAGTCGTCTGATCAAAGAGATGCTTTCTCTGTGGGGAGTGAGAAAGTCAGAACCACTCCTTACCCCCCAGGGGACCCCACAGCCTGAACGTTTCAACCGCACTTTGCAGATATGCTAGGCACCCTGCACCCAAAGGACAAGCCTAGATGGAGCCAACAAATTAGCACCCTGGTACATGCTTATAACTGCACCAAAAGTGATGCCACTGGGTTTCTCCCCTACCGCCTGATGTTTGGAAGAGAAAGCTGACTACCGGTAGATGTGTGTTTTGGGGTCTCCTGATGGGGTTCAAGCTGACAACTATTTACAGTATGTGCAAAAGTTAAAGGCCCAGCTAACTCATGCGTACCAACTGGCTCAAACCATGGCTGCCAAGAAATCTGGCCAACAAAGAAAGGTATGATAAAAGGTGAAAGCACAGGAACTCCAGGAGGGAGATCGGGTATTGCTAGAAATCTGGGACTGCATGGCAAACACAAGATTGCTGACAGATGGCACCATCTCCCTCACATTGTAGTGGGCAAACTAGATGATCTGCCAGTGTACAAAAGTAAGGCCTGAGAACAATTCAAAAGATGTAAAAACAATGCATAGAAATCATTTACTACCCATTGGACAAATCCTGATTGAGTCTGAGCCCCCAGAAGATGCCCCCTCGGACCAGTGACTAGAGCTGCTGCTAAGAAAAGATCAAAGTCTGCACCTACAGAAGCAGAGTTAAAGTGTTCCCCTGCACAAGTCCCAGTTGAGCATGACTGTCAGTCCATATCAGAAGAAAGTGAGAGTGACTTTGAATACTATCCTTCTCACGAACTGAGTCAATTGTTTCGGGCAATCCCTAGTCAATACTGGAGACAAAGCTGGGCCTTCTGGACTGTCTATGCCCCCTTTCATCCCTGGACCAATGCTCCCAGAAAGTGAAGTGCAAAGCATCAGATCAGATGAAATGGAATCATTGTGCATGGTTGAACTGTTTGAGCTTTCAGGGAGGAAAATGATAGATTAGGGCAGACTGGTGATACACCGAACAAGAAAAGTATTTTGAGTGCGCTCACAGTCCTGCCAGTGTCTGAAAGCTCTCCATGCAGGCCAAATGTTGTGGACTCAGAAACTGTAACTCCTGGAGCTGAAAGTGCCCCAAGTTCTAGCCTCTCTACCCCCATGGAGACTCCTGACAAGTGGGAACAATGCTGAAAATGAGGCTCAGGTGCAGAGACTGTAACAGCTCCCCTAGAAGACTGGTCGAGCTGTAAAGCCTGTGGTGCACCTCAGTTATGATTCCCTGGGCGGCCAGTGGACCTGCCTCTCAATGTTGTCCATAAAGGAGTGTATGTGTCCCGAGCTCATTGCCCAAACTGGCGTTAGTGCTAACTCCAAGTTACTTGTGTTGCCCTCTAAGTATGGTGCCCTTGCCCGTCCAGCCCCAAGGTAACTGATAGGAAGGGTCCCTCTCTTCAGGTTTCATGTACAAGAGGTAATAACTTGAGTTATGGTACAATGTGTGTGTTATACTGTGTAAAGTGCGTACTGCAATGTTTCAGAAATGGTTCTTGGTAAAATGATGTATTGACTGATGATTACATGTGTGAGCCTAATGCAAATGTATATGGTTGCAGTTGAAACTTATGAAATTTGCCTTGGCGTGACGTCAAGCTTTTCCCAAACCAGGAAGGGTGTAACCCCTCTGCAAATAGGGGTTCCCAAAAGACTTCCAGGAGCTTGCTTGAATGCTCAAGCCTGAATGGTGTTTGGCGTTTAAGCCATTTATCAGTGAGTGTTTTTAGAACCTCTGGTACTGTCTCTTTAAGAGCTGTCTGCTTGCAGACATAATTGATTGTATGGGGGACTGTGTGTTTCTTTGATTGAGTACCACTCAAGCTGCTGCAATTCACCCCATTTTGCAGTCACTAGGAGTGCAAAGGGAACCTGTCTGAAAGATGTAACTGATTGCCAGAAATCATTTACAGTAATAATAAAATTACAGTTTGTCTAACCTGCTTTCTTTGCAGTCAGAACTGTCTGCCTAGTTCCCATTCTGGTTTTGAACTGCTGAACTGGACCAATCAGTGTGGGGTAAACTAGCTCTAAAATGATGCTGGACGAATCAGAACTTGGGACTCATAATCTGAGCCAGCCACAAGAGGATTGTATGGGCAGTGACTCTGGGAGATATAGTTTAGACTTGGTGCCTTTTGGACCAACAGCAGCAGTCTATTGTAGTGACAGCCAATCCAGTCAAGAACTGGGAGGAACTCAAAGGAAGTGCCGGTTTTTGTCTGTTGGGAGTTTCAGTTTGAGATCTGAAAGTGAAGGAAAGAAACCCTGTGCTCCTTCAGTGCACAGTTTCAGTCAAAAACGTGTACAAAGCCCAGAGTTCCGGTCTACAACTTGTGTAACTGCTTGTTAGGACTGAATCCGTCCTGTGAAAAGAATCAAAGGATCTCTGAAGAGTAGAAACCAGGCTCACCCTGTAGAAGACTGAAGAAATTGTTGAATTACACTCGGTCTGTCAGGAACTGAATCTGCTGTGTGTTCTCTGGTTATTGTGCAGTAATTGCGATTGGGATACAGATGCAGCCTGCCTGGTATAGTGCTTTCTTTTTACCATATAAATGTGTGAGGTCTCTTGGAGATCAAAAGTAGCCCTGCTGACATTGAAGGACCATTATCTTCTTTGGAGGTCGTGAGTACTAATTAAAGTCGCTCCCTGTTGAATGCCACATTAAATCCAAATGGAATTACTGTACTGCTGACTGTTTAATTTTCCTTTCTCTGTGTGAAGGGCCCCTACCAGCTGCCACGGTTTGGACTAGCCACTAGGGCCTGGGTACCCAGGACAGTAACTGGTAGGGATAGGCCTGTGCACAGAGCCATAAATAGATAGTAAAAGTGATAAGCTAATTAACCTAGTTTCCCCTGTCCTTGTTATATCCCCCTAAATAAATCAGAGCTGTTTGTTTCAACAAAGTTATACTGCCTGAGGTATTGTCTATGTTAAAGTACTGTACTGTGATTGTTGCACTGTATCTTATTTTACAGGATGTCCAGTGCCTGAACCAGCCTTAGGGGTAAGTGTATACTGTGAAGGTAATTCTGCTATATTGTGTGGGCCACTAGTGGGAAGAAAGGGGTTGCAGTGTCCCAGAGGGCTGTGACCAAGTAAGTTAACTATTGCAAACCCTGACCTCTGGGTGGAGGCACCCGCCATTGGATCCAGGCCCTCAACCTGTTAGTGGCAAATCAGGCAGGGGTAGTAGCCCTGGATAGCGCCATCTAGGGGTTACATTTGGATTGGATCAGAATGTTGGAGAGGATGTAGGGAACCTTCTGCTAATCATACCCATGTATTTTGGAGTTGTGCAACCCTAGAGACATTCTGGAGAGAGATGGGGGGAGCTTTGAGGGAGCTGTTTCCAGAAATGGTGACTTTGACTCCTGAATGTGCACTTATTTTCGATTTTCCTATTGGGATTGAGAAAGGTAGCCACAGGTTTTTGCTGGCTATATTGCTCCATGCAGCACATAAAGCTGTGACGAGGAAATGGCTCCAAGAAGACCCACCAACAATCTATGAATGGGAAGACATTACATACCAAATTTATAGAACGGTGCTGTTAACTGCTCATATTAACTTAAAAGTTCAGAGATGCATATCTTTTTGGACCAAGTAGTGGTTATGGATGTCTGGGCATAGACCAGATTTGATTCCGTAGGGGAGAAATAACGATATTCCTCGACCTGGGATTACCACTGGGAAGAATCCAAGTGATCTAGAAATTATTCATTCATAGTAGTCAGGATATATAACCCCTGATTAATATCTAAAAAGTGAAAAATGTCTTCCTTGTCTAATATTTATTGTAATGTGAATCACCATGTGATGTCACTGGATTTCTCTCTGTAACACTCTGGAATAAAAATACATTTTCAAAAAAATAAAGGGGCCCAGCAGGTAGGCCTACCACAGCAGGCTTAAAGGGGTAAGTCAGGCCCCAGGTTTAAAGGGGCAGCATATGCCCAAGGAACACAAGGGGCCCAGAATAGAAGGCCTAGTAGTTAAAGGTGCAATGGTAGGCCCAAGTAATTAAGGGGGCCCAGAAAAGAAGGCCCATAGCTAGACTGACTGCAAAAGCACCAAGACTATATTGTACTGGGATTGTGGTTATTTGCCCTGGACTTTGATTATTTGCCCCTGCTGCGAACAGTCGTACTGGGCTTTGATTAATTGCCCCTGCAATGAACAGTTGCCCCGGATTTCAGCAATTTGCCCCTGCAATGAATAATTGCTCCGCAACCATTGAATTCCAGGGTGTAGTGCAGAGTGAAATTACCAGTGTTTTAGTACAAAGTGTATGGACTCAATCTTCTGTCGCAGCACTCCTGGTTGGGTTGTTTACAGCTGATTCTTCACCAAAGCAGTCTTCAGCTAGCGAAGAACTGAGTATTCCATGCTGTGTCAAAAATATACCTGAAAGGTCAAGTGCAGATATTTTTATACTTCGGTAATACATAGTAAATGGGGTACAGGGGCAGCGCAGGAGTGCTGGAGGAGATGTGGTGAAGATAGAGCTCTGAATTATAGAATGTTTCCCTCGGTTCCCTTGCTTATTCTGTTTTTCTTTTTCTCTCAGTAGAGAGTGGAAATTTGGGGAGTAGACCACTGTCAGATATCCTGAGGTATAAGTAAAGTGGTGTGGTCCTCAACCCCAAAAAAAGGCCAAGATATATCCTTTATTTCACAACATTTTATTTATTTTCTTTTAATACATTCATTATCCCCTGTGTTCCAAGTGCTCCTTTTTATTTTTGTAAACCCCCTACAAATGGGAGTTCTCGAAAAGTCTTCCTTGAGCTTGCCTAAATGCTCACTGCGAGGCTGGTGTCCTATGTTTTAACAGTTTAAATGTGATTGCCAGAGACAGCCTGTATAGCCACTGTGTACTGTCTCTTTAAGAGCTGCCTGGATTGCAGTCATAGGTAATCTGAGAGGGAGCTCTGTTGAAAGATGTAACTTTTTGCTGAAAATCATTTAGAGTGATAATGATAATATAGTTTGTCTAACCTGCTTTCTTTGCAGCAAGGACTGTTTTGTTTATCCCCACCACTTTGGCCCGGGAATACCTAATTGGACCAATCAATACTAGTGGGACCTAAAATGTAGCTGGACTACAGGAGCTGTCTGGAGTCAGAATCTGTAGGAATTGTAGTTTTGGGCTTTTGGTTCCTTTTTGCACCTGAAGGGGGAGCTCCTGTTGTGACAGACAGATGAATCAGCTAACCGAACCTTTTGGATCTTGGAGAAATTCCCAGACTTGCTGCAGTTTGAATCAGATCTAAGTTAGGAGTTGAAGAGACAAGAGCTTGAGACAGTCAAGCAGGCGTCTGAGTAGTTTTGCATGGGAGAACTGTGGAAAGGCCTAAGTTGTGGCCTGCATGTCTGCCTGCTACCCCTGAGAGGGAGAGAAGAAAATTATTTTGGAGTAAATCCACGTTTGTGAGAATGAAGTAAGCCACTGATTTTTTTACCAGGCTCATACCTGAAGAAGACTGAAGATTTTGCTGAATGCGATCATCCTGTCAGGATTTCCAGCTGCTTTTGAATCCCCGGTTTGTGCAGAGACTTTGCGATCGTGACTGGAGAGCAGTTTGCCTGGTACAGTAGAATTTCCTTACATGTAAATGTGCTGTGTATTGAAAGTGGGTCGTGATTTGGTTCCCCACTGTGTGAACTGTGTTCTGCTTGCTGGAAGCTGTATCCAGCCCAAAATGGACTGTATCCAAATTTGTCTCCATTTGGCCTGGGCCTTGCCACACTGGCTCAGCCAGACTACGCACTGTACAGAGAAAGTAATCGATGAGAGACCTGCATGGGGATCAGCCCCCTGATCCACACTTGAACAGGAATGATGCCTCGGCGATTTGTCTGGGCCCTGCTTCTCCTGACACTCCAGATTAACCACCTGCTGTATCAATTTTCGTCCAGCCTGTGTCCAGTCTTGGGTATCGTGAGTAATCATCAGGGTAGCTCCCTGCAACAACAGCCTAATCTAAAAGTGTGTCATCTGATTGTCTTGTTGTTTTCTTTTCACAAACTGATCCCTCCAGCTCCGGATTACAAATAGTGTGTGTTGTGCATGTTGTTTTCTTCCATCACAGGGCCCCGACCAGCTGCAATGTTCCTGGCTAGCCCACCATTCTCCATCTGGGTACCCAGACTGTGTGACTGTTTATGGACCTGAAGTGCATGCATAACTGTTTGATTGATATAGCCTTTAAGCAAATTAACCTGATTACGCTCCTCCCTTGTTCAATTCCCTTAAATAAATCAGATCTAACTCTTTTTTGCATTTACCCTGACTGTGGTTCCAGTTTGTGTAAGAGTACTGTACTGCTGTTATTTGCTGTGTATAACCTTGTTTTACAGGGGGTCCCCAGGGCCGAGCCAGAGGAAATCCCTGGTGGTAGGTGCAAACAGTGTGGGTACTTGTGTGGTGTATCAGGGGTAATGTGGAAGTGATTATTGTGTATTGTTCCAGCCACTAGTAAGAAAAGAGGGGGGTTACAGTGTCCCGGAGGGCTGTGCCCAGGTTAGCTTGACCACTACCAACCCTGACCTCTGGCTGGAGGCACCCATTTCAGAACTCAGACCCCTTAACCTGCTACTAGCCAAGCAGGCAGGGTAGTAGCCCTTGGGATAGCGTCACCTAGGGGTTACATTTTAACTTAGTGTTACATTTCAGGACCCTCTCGTCCCTTCATCAGACAAGATGTGAGCTGTTAATTCTCTCTTGTATTTCTGTAACAACATAAATATTAAATTATAAAGTTTTCCTTTTAACTAGTCCAGGACATACCCACTATTTGTGGTGAGTACTGTTTGTGGCTGTCCAGAAAAGGATCACTTGGTGCTGGCTATCAGAAGAAATCCCATCACTGCAGAACTGGATAGAAGTGGTGGGAGAAGTCAGCAGAATGGAGCAGCTGACATTTAAAGTTAACCAGAGGCCGCGACTGGCCCACCAGCGCAGCGGTATCTCTACCGCTCACGATGCCGGTGACCCGGGTTCAGTAGCAAGCCTGGGTTGCCGGAAGGCTGGCGGGGGGGGGGGAGGACTGAGCACCTGTTAGGCTGCTCGCCTTCTCTGGGGTGGGGTGGGCAGCACTCCTCACCGCAATACCGCCACCACCTGGGTGAACGTGGGTAGTGACAGTGCAGCAGAGGAGGCAGGAGCTAAGGGAGGGGCAGACATCAGCTGAGGCCCGGGAACGGAGCTGCGTCTCCGCGCACCTCCGGCTCATTGATCCTCCCTGTGTGTCGGCATCGGGGGCAGGAGAACATGGGAAAAGAGAAAAGAACTCCACAACTGTGCCGGTAGAAGGGTGCCCAGTGCTGCAGCTCTGGTGCATGCTACCTCCTGAGGTGTGGGGGAGAAGGGGGAGCTCCTCCACCCCAGCCAGATGGGGGTAATCCGGAGGCTTGAGAATCCAAGGGAGTAGGGACACAAATAGGATCCAGCGGGCACAATGGGACCCCAAAGAGTGGGGCAGTTGTGGAGTGAGGGAGCAAAAAGAATAAGTAAAAAAAAAAAAAGTTAGCCAGAGGCCCCTAGCTCCACTGCCTGATGGCTAAGATAGCTCCTAAGATGGATACTGTATAAGGGAGGAGAATAAGCCTAATTATGTTCCATAGACTAGTCAGTATTGGGGCAGACAGAACAGGGAACCAATACCCACTTTGGGGGGGGGCATCACTGGGGACTAGCGCCAAGGACATAAGAGACATTAACTATACAGTGAAGGTGATACACTGCAAGACATTCGCTATTATGTCACTTGATAAGTAAATATAGATTGTATATCCCAATTTGAACTGCATCTGTGCAATTGCTGTGAAATGAAATGTAGTACTGTAGATTGCTTTGTTTTATACTTGAAGCAATGTTTAATAAAATTAAGTAAAACAATGAAAGAAACCAGGGTGTAATTCTTATACTCAAGTATTTATTTAGCTATTGCCTATTTTGAGGGCAGGGCTTAGCGTACTGTAGCACAGAACACAGACCACATGGCAGACCCATACCCTGGAGCAGAGGTACCCAAGATAATGTTTTCTGAAATGGTCTTTAACACGCAAAGGGTAGAGCAAGTGGGTACTGAGCTCCAAGGATGAGGGCGGGTCTTTAGTTTTTATAGCTCCCTGCCATCACCCTGGCCATGTACTATAAGTGGACCGAACCATTTTTAAATATATTTATTTTTACAAGGACAGCCTGTTTCCTGTTAATGCAGAAGCAACTGGCAATTTGGAGACAGCCTCTTCAGAAATAGAAGCCATCTGGAGGGGGCAGGCCGTGCAGCCTGTGCTGAGGTAGCATTCAGCATGAAGCTTTAGGGCTGTGTTAAAAGGAGGTCCGCTAATCTTTTAAACATTACCATTTCAAGCTATGATCAGATAAAGAGCAGTAGTTTGCAAGATGAATTTTCAAATCAACTGAAGAAAACAGAATTTGAATTGATATATTGTCTTTCATTCGAAAAGTACCTCAAAGCTCTGAGTAAAGCAACGTGTTGATAGTGGTTATGCAGTGACTGTATGCAGACAAACAGAACAGCTTTTAAATGCTCAGTAGCATTCTTCAAACAGACATGGGCAATAGCATTTGAACCAGTTTCACTGAGACAGAGAAAATGTTGGTCAATACACTTAGGTGAGCCCCTTTTCTTTGCAAAAAAAAAAAAAACATGAGATCTTTAACTTTCGCTGTACAACTGCCAGAAATGGGCACAATGGACCTCAATTTAGCATCAGTTTAGCATCTTATCCCACCTGCAAGCATGCATTTTCTTTGTGTTCCAGTGTGTGAGTAGCACAGAGTAGGAGTGAGGTGTCTGACTCAGGGAAATCTACAGAGCTTCTGCAGAAAGACTGCAGGACCACAAAGGACGCTGAGAGAATAGGTAACAAGTACAGTATCTATCTGAGAGGGTAAAAAAGCAGGAGTGTAAGCATATCCTAGAGACACCCTATTTGGGGTAACAATATAGTATGTATTTATAGTTGCAAAAATTCAAGTGACTTCTAGAGGCTCCCTTACTGGAATACCCATAAAATACAAATAAAACACTCACACCACTACAGTAAAGACACAGTGCAGTGGGGACACTTTGGTGGGATGTCGGGAGAGTGTAGGGGGTGAGGGACAGTGACAAACAACAGAGTGCTATGGGAGTTCTGCCACTATTTCAGCTGTAAGAGGTTCCAGGCCATGCAAGTGGAGCTAGAATCTGCAAGGGCTGAAATATGCCACTTGAGATATGAAGCCACCAGGCCACATAGGGCACTGCTGTCACGGCCACCTCATAGGCCATCTAAGGCTCGTTAAGGAGTCTGGACTTTAGGGCCTGGGGTGGGGAGCTTAAGAATGAGGAATCAGAGATGTGCACCAGCAAGATGTTCACCCTGTTGCAGCAGGAGGTCTCCCTCCCAATCTCCCACCAGGAGAGACGAGGGAGCTACCACAACCAGCAGGCAGCCTCTGCTGGAGAGCGGACTGGGCAGAGGGTCAAGCCCCAAAGGGTACAAGAGGAAGGCACACTTAGTGGGGGCTCAATATTGAGGGAGCTGGGTCTCACCCTTGATGATAAAGATGTGGTCTATTATCCTGGGGCAACAGCAAACAGACGTATTGCCAGAGTGGTGAAATTCACAGGAGAAGGGGTGGTAAGGCCAGATCTGTTTGTTCATGTTGGTATGAATGATCTGAGCAATCCAAGCATGGAATAGGTGAAGGCAGACTTCTGTGTTCTGGGAAAGGTAGCGAAGGAGAGAGCAGGAGCGGTAACCTTCTCTTCGGTACTACTGTGTCCATACCAAAGGGAACATTTTCACATGTTCCAGTTCCATGCATAGAAACACAGAAACTTTGAATTTGCTGGCAAATAAGGACTACATGGTTCACCTAGTCTGTCCATTATACTCTGCCTATAGTGTCACAGCACATCCTACTTGATCTCCAGCCCATTCACCCCCTCTCCTAAGATTCCATTTTGCCTGTCCTGTGCATTTTTGAACTCCACCACTGTTTTTGCCCCACCACCTCCGCTGGAAAACTGTTCCAGGAATCCACCACTCTTTCTGTGAATAAGTACTTCCTCACATCTCACCTGACTCTACCCCCCCTCCAGCTTCTTACCATGCCACCTTGTCCTTGAGCACCTTTTTTCTGAAAATGAAGTCCTTCTTGTACCTTGTTTACTTCTGTGAGGTACTGTAAAGGTCTCTATGCAATCCTCCCCATGGTTGAAAGGTAGGTTCAGGAAGGAGGGATTTCATTTCCTCAGGACTGGGGCCCAACTTGGAGGGGTTGGAGGTTGTTCAGAAGGGATGGCTATCATCCCAACAAGGAGGGGAGGAGGGTTCTGGGACAAAGGTGGGAACAGCACATAGCTAGTTTAAACTAGTGAGGGGGGAGTCAAAGCAGCAAGGCACACACAAAATGTTACAGACAAGGGGGTCCTTGCTGGCCTCTCCCCACTGAACGCAGCAGGATCAAGCAAACTCGGGGCAGAGGTAAAAGGACTTTTTAGTGGAAAATATTGGAAAATTGTATGTGCCAACACTAGGAGTCTGGGCAATAAAATGGCAGAACTTCAGGCACTGTTTACAGGGGAAGGGGGGAGGGACATGATCTGGTGGCAGAAACAGAGACGTGGCCAACCATGAACTACAACTGGGACATTACCATACCAGGCTACATGGGGATTGCTAATTAAAAAATCTAAAATTGTGGAGACTTAGAGCTGGGACTGCCATTTTACAATATAGTGCTCCTTTCCTTTGTTTTTTTTTTTTGATTTAATACATTTGTGTTATGTTTTAAAGTTGTAAACAAACTTCCACTGGGTTACAATGTTAGCACCATGATCCAGCCATAAGATGGTGCCGATGTGAGGCGTGATGATGTCACTGAAGAGAGATGGCTACTAAAGAGTAATAGAAATCCTATGTGCTGGCCTGTTTCAGCTCATTTTGTCTAAATTCTAAAGCACACTAACATATTAATTGGCACTTAACACATGCATCAGACTCTGGGGTAGAGAAGGAGAGGGTAAGTTTGAGAAGGAGTGTAACCCCTAGATGGCGCTATCCCAGGGGCTACTACCCTTGCCTGATTTGCCACTAACAGGTTGAGGGGCCTGGATCCAATGGCGGGTGCCTCTACCCAGAGGTCAGGGTTTACAATAGTTAAACTAACTTGGTCACAGCCCTCTGGGACACTGCAACCCCCCTTTCTTCCCACTAGTGGCCCACACAATATATCAGAATTACCTTTACAGTATACACTTACCCCCAGGACTGGTTCCGGCACTGGGACCTCCTGTGAAATAAGATACAGTGCAACAATCACAGTACAGTACTTTAACATAGACAAATACCTCAGGCAGTATAACTTTGCTGAAACAAGCAGATCTGATTTATTTAGGGGGATATAACAAGGACAGGGGGAAATCAGGTTAATTAGCTTATCACTCTACTCATCTACCTATGGCTCTGTGCACAGGCCTATCCCTATCAGTTACTGTCCCTGGGTACCCAAGCCCTAGTGGCTAGTCCAAACCGTGGCAGCTGGTAGGGGCCCTTTCACACAGAAAAAATTAGTTAAACAGTCAGCAGTACAGTAATTCCATTTGGCAATTCAACAGGGAGCGACCTGAATTAGTACTCACGACCTCCAAACAAGATAGGGTCCTTCAATGTCAGCAGGGCTACTCTTGAGCTCCAAGAGACTCCACACATTTATATGGTAAACAGTCACAGGCAAAAGTCACTTAATGGCAGCAGGATTCACTTGAGGTACACAAGCCTCTTCACACATTTATATGGTAAAACAGAAAGTACTATACCAGGCAGGCTGCTTCTCTATCCCGAAGGCAATTACTGCACAATACCCGGGAGAACACACAGCAGATTCAGTTCCTGACAGACCGAGTGCAATTCAGCTATTTCTCCAGTCTTCTACAGGGTGAGCCTGGTTTCTACTCTTCAGATATCCTTTGATTCTCTTCACAGGACGGATTCAGTCCTAACAAGCAGTTACACAAGCTGCAGACCGGAACTCTGGGCCTTACACACATTTCCCAACTAAAACTGCACACTGAAAAAGCACAGGGCTCCTTCCTTCTTCACTGTCAGAGCTCAACTGAAAAACTTCAACAGACAAAACCGGCACTTCCTTTGAGTTCCTCCTGTTCTTGACTGGATTGGCCGCACCACAATAGACTGCTGCTGTTGGTCCAAAAAGGTGCCAAGTTCAACCACATCTCCCAGAGTCACTGCCTATACAGTCCTCTTGTGGCTGGCTCAGATTATGAGTCCAAGTTCTGATTCGTCCAAGGCACCATTTTAGAGCTAGCTTACCCCACACTGATTGGTCCAGTTCAGCAGTTCAAAACCAGAATGGGGAACTAGGCAGACACAGTTCTGACTGCAAAGAAAACAGGTTAGACAAACTGTAATTTCATTATTACTCTAAATGGTTTCTGGCAAACAGTTACATCTTTCAGATAGGTTCGCTTTGCACCCTAGTGACTGCAAAATGGAGGAATTACAGCAGTTTGAGTGGTACTCAATCAAAGAAACACACAGTCCCCATACATAACTAATTATGTCTGCAAGCAGACAGCTCTTAAAGAGACAGTACCAGAGGTTCTAAAAACACTCACTGATAAATGGCTTAAACGCCAAACACCATTCAGGCTTGGAGCATTCAAGCAAGCTCCTGGAAGTCTTTTGGGAACCCCCATTTGCAGGGAGGTTACAGGAGCATCTCATAAGCAGAGGGGTTAGAGATGGAAAGCAGTGGCTCAAACTGGATGTCTGAGGAGAAGTAGACCGTTACTCCACCATCCCTCTTTGCTTCATCCTGTCGAATAATTGTGAAACTGTGGATAGCAAAAGAGGTAACGGGGATCCTGAGGGGACCAAGATTCCAACATCACCAGCACATAAGGTCTGAGGTTAGCCATGAGTGGTTGCAGCAGGTTGTTTTTAGGCTGTGGATGTTGACTTGGGTCACTATCAAACCTTTGGGGATAGAGGTGATATGGAAGGGTCAGGGTTGAGCTCAAAATCTCCTATGACTAAAAGCGGCAAAGAGATGAGGGATTTAAGAGAATCCATGAGATGCTTGTGGGAAGAAGAAGGAAGTGGGGGGGAGAAGGGCGAATAAGAGTTAAGGAGGTAGGACTGTTGGAGGGACCTTAGGCTTTTGAGATGAAGCCAAGGAAATGAGAGGAAACTGAAGCAGGATGCCAGGGGGAGTGAGGTAAACTAGGAAGACAAGAGGAGGGTAGGGTAGGAGAGGGTGAGGAAGAGAGGGAGGTGGACCTGCAGGTTAGGAAAGTTGGAAAGGGGGAGGGAGGTGAGGGAAAACAAGAAGGAGAAGAAAGAATGTGTTAGGAGCAGCATAGAGGAAGGGTAAGCAAAGCAAACCTGACTCTGCAATGTGCACAATTAGTAAATAGGGGAATAGATTACACTTAACAGAGCAAAAGCTGTGTAAGGTGAATGCAGTAAATAGGTGGACAGATAGGGTTGACACTAAGGAGTTACTGTTCTTGAGTTCAAACATAAGGATTGAGAGAGAATTCCTTGAAGCTGGCAGGCAGAAATTCCAAAAGGATGTCCATAAGCACTTCTTTACAGAAAGGGTGGCAGATAAATGGAACAACTACCTGAAGAAGTGGTACAGAACAAATCGATTACAGCTTCAAGCAGTGATGGGAACGGCTGGTGGGTTTAGTTAGAAAAAAGGGGAACAGCAGTAAATGGGAGGATTGCCACTAGGGCAAGGCAGAATAGTTAACTGGGGTGGGCAGACTGGATGGGCCAAGGACCTTTTTCTTCCATCAGCTTCTAAACTGAGACAGTAGATGGGCTTTTCATACATTCTGCTGCATGATTTGTGGCTGAAGTGCTGCCAGAGCTGTGGCATTCAAAATGCATCCAAATGTTTTGGATGTGATCATCAAGTGCTTGTCCAAATTTACAACAATGGTCACACTCTGTAGTAGAAAAATGAAATATGCGTCCTTTTACATGAACAACTTGCCATTAAGCCACGTTTATAGCAATGTAGTTTGAATAGCTGCAATGTGATTGGCTAATACAGGCTAAGAAAGGTTACATTAATCTTTCATTATTAGCCATGTACAGCCTTATCACATGCAGCATGATCACCCTCCTGAAGTCTGTCATGGAATTCCGACTCAGCACCAGCATTCCATGACAGTTATGACTGACTGCCATTGTTGTGCCCTCTTACCGGTATCGGTAGTGCTAATCACAGTATTGCTGAAGATCAAACTCAGTCACTTAATGTTTGGCACAGTGTTCATTTAGTCTGTCTCCCCCACCAACTTTCTTACCATCCCACTCACATGGGGCTCTATTCACAAAGGTGTAAAGTGCCTACATGACACGTATTTGCAGCATGTAGCCACCCAGCAACAATTGCACGCCCCGTGCGGGATTCACAAATGGGATGCACGTCACATACACACCCGATTCCCCAACTGGCCGTGGAACTTCATGCAGGGCCGGTCCGGAGGGCAGTGTAGGGGCCGTGGCCGCACTCTGTACCATTCACAAAGGTGTGATGTGCTGGGTGAAGGGGTGCAAGCTACACTTGGTGAACCCAGCCATAAGAGATATGTGCCTCCCAGAATGCTGCTGCTGGCTGCAGCGGAAATGTCAGGGCACAGCAGACCTCCCCAACATGCCACCCCAGCCCTCAGGGACCTCAAAGAGGGCTGGTGGTGGCTGACTGGGAACCTGCCAGCCACGGTGCTACAAGCGCACTGTGCCCTGCCTGCCATATGTGGTGCCCTGTGGGCACAAGGGATCTAGTGGCAGACTGGGTCTGGGCATTTCATTGGATGCCCATCTGTGTCTGCTGAACAGGCCCCCATGCACCTGCAAGCTGGGGGGGGGTGGAGCTGTGGATGGGAGCCACACAGTGGCCGGTGTCTGTGAATATGGCCACTGTACATCTTTCAGCTGGTGTGGAGCTACGCGGGTGGGATACATGCCTTTGACACGGTCTTCCCACCTGTTAGTGAATAGGCCCCGTGGTGAGAGAAACAGCAAGAGAGCATTACTGTGCTGCTCACTTTAACCCCCCGCCCCACCTAACAACTGCACCCACACAAATCCAGGTGCAGAATTGGCAAGTGAGAAAGACAGGGAATGAGTAACTCTGTGTAAGTCAGAGTGAGGGAGCATTAGTATGTTTAAAGAAAATATACATTTACGTTAAATAAAGCCGCTCGCTCCCCCCCCGGCTGATAACCTCATAGAGAAAGAGTGAGGGAATGTTAGTGTGTGTGCAGGATTGCTCAGGGTTGTGGTTCAGCATTCCGTATATTAAATATACTGTACCAATAAATCTGCAAGCCCTGGTACTAGAGGACAGGGACAGGACTGAGATAGTTCAGTGCTGAAAGCAGAGGTTGAAGAAATGAATCAGTCAGAGCAGCGCCAGCGTGCATCAGTGTTTACAGCAGTCGGGTGTCAAACACAACAAAAAATAGCTGTCAACCTCAGTTGTAATAAAAGTGGCACTATCCTGAAAGTGTTTCTCTCATCAGGCTATAGCAGTTCTCTTGGCGGACACGCCTTTCTCTCTCAACACATAGCAAGACCACCGCTAATGAATCAGAATGATAAATTAAAGCGCCAGACTGAAAACTTGAACCGAGGTACCGAAAGCGGGGAGCTCAACTATTAAAGCTGAATGCGGAAGGACTATTTGACAACTGACTTTTGAGTTTTTAAAACAGAACTGTTACCCTGATAGAAGTTGATTTCTACATTGCTATAAAAGCAATAAGGCACGAGCAGGGGGTTACGTTAATCATCTGTTAATCAGTCCCTCGGGGCATGTGGTACTCAGCTTCACCTCCTGCAACATTATGTCCCCAGAGGGTGATTAACAGATGATTAATGTAACCGCTGGTCGTACCTTATTGCTTAATTGATGTGGTTGAACAGTGTTGCTGAAGAAGCATGAGTGGCCTAAAAAGGTGAAAATCCAGCCCAGCATCATTTTATATATATATATATATATATATTTTTTTTTTCCCTTGTATGGTTCTCCCTCTCCTGACTGGCCCCCTTCCACTGGCCCTTCTAGCCCCATCACCTCAGCATCCACTGGACTCACCTCTCTGGATCTCTATGAGGTGACAGCTAGCCGGTTGTGGTGCCTGTGAGGGGCTGGCATCATCTTGCCAGTCGGGACACTTTTCCTCACTTTTCTCCCTGTCCCCTGAGTGTGGCGCAGAGGCATGCAATGACGCCAATGGCCGAACCGTACATGCTTCCGCACATGGTACACTGGGTGTCTACCCTGCATCCTCTCCCTTCATCTGGGTCCATTGCGCCATACCCTAGCCACCGCTAGGGGACAGGCAAGCAGCAGACTCCATTCCCACCCTTCCCCAGAACAGGTGAGCTGTCCTCCGGATGCTCGATCCTCTCCCTCTCCGGCTGACCCCCGGCGGCCCGCTCGCACTGTGAACATGGGTCACCAGCGTGCCAGGAGGTAAGGCACGGATGCCTCAGCCCTCCACACCACTGGGCTTGCAGCATCATTATATATTAATGACTTTATTTTACCAAAATTAATTCTAAAAACAAAAAAGTACATGCACCATGTTTATTAAGAGTCAAAATAGAAAGGTATTAGTATAGAGTCGGAGAGTACCTTTACTTAATTTGGTGGCAAATATTTTATAGGTTTAGTACTTCAAATGGCAGGTTGGTTCCCATGCCTCCCTACAAGTGACAACCGCCACCGAGTTGGATGCATGTCTGCTCAGGTAAAACATTTTCCATGCCTGGTTTCCCAGTATAATCACTATGGAAGAGGTGCTTATTTCATACATGTTTCTGATAGACCTGTTCTGCTGAATAAACCAAACAAAGATATAACAGTCAGGGGCATGTCTAAGATTTTGTTAATGAAGGTGTAACCCCCCTGCAAATGGGGGTTCCCAAAAGACTTCCAGGAGCTTGCTTGAATGCTCCAAGCCTGAATGGTGTTTGGCATTTAAGCCAATTTATCAGTGAGTGTTTTAGAGCCTCTGGTACTGTCTCTTTAAGAGTGTCTGCTTGCAGACATAATTAGTTTGTATGGGGGACTGTGTGCTTTCTGAGTACCACTCGAGCTGCTGCCAATTCACTTCATTTTGCAGTCATAGGAGTGCAAAGGGAACCTATCTGAAAGATGTAACTGTTTGCCAGAAATTATTTAGAGTAATAATGAAATTACAGTTTGTCTAACCTGCTTTCTTTGCAGTCAGAACTGTGTCTGCTAGTTCCCATTCTAGTTTTGAACTGCTGAACTGGACCAATCAGTGTGGGGTAGCTAGCTCTAAAATGGTGCCTTGGACGAATCAGAACTTGGACTCATAATCTGAGCCAGCCACAAGAGGATTGTATGGGCAGTGACTCTGGGAGATGTAGTTTAGACTTCAGTGCCTTTTTGGACCAACAGCAGCAGTCTATTGTGAGTGACAGCCAATCCAGTCAAGAACTGGGAGGAACTCAAAGAAATGCCCGGTTTTGTCGGTTGGAGTTTGAGTTGAGCTTTGGCAGCAAGAAGGAAGGAGCCCTGTGCTTTTCAGTGTGCAGTTTTAGTCAAAAAGCGTGTATAAGGCCCAGAGTTCCGTCTGCAGCTTGTTAGGACTGAACTGCCTGTGAAAAGAATCAAAGGATCTCTGAAGAGTAGAAACCAGGCTCACCCTGTAGAAGACTGGAAGAATTGCTGAAAATTGCACTCGGTCTGTCAGGAACTGAATCTGCTGTGTGCTCCTCCCGGTATTGTGCAGTAATTGCGATCGGATACAGATGCAGCCTGCCTGGTATAGTGCTTTCTTTTATATAAATGTGTGAAGAGGTTTGTGTACCTCAAGTGAGCCCTGCTGACATTGAAGGACCCTATCTTATTTGGAGGTCGTGAGTACTAATTCAGGGTCGCTCCTGTTGAATTGCCACATTAAATCCAAATGGAATTACTGTACTGCTGACTGTTTAATTCTCCTTTTCTCTGTGTGAAAGGGCCCTACCAGCTGCCACGGTTTGGACTAGCCACTAGGGCTTGGGTACCCAGGGACAGTAACTGATAGGGATAGGCCTGTGCGAGAGCCATAGGTAGATTATTAGAGTGATAAGCTAATTAACCTGATTTCCCTGTCCTTGTTATATCCCCTAAATAAATCAGAGCTGCTTGTTTCAGCAAAGTTATACTGCCTGAGGTATTTGTCTATGTTAAAGTACTGTACTGTGATTGTTGCACTGTATCTCATTTCACAGGAGGTCCCAGTGCGGAACCAGACCTGGGGAGTAGTGTATACTGTGAAGGGTAATTCTGATATATTGTGTGGGCCACTAGTGGGAAGAAGAGTTGCAGTGTCCCAGAGGGCTGTGACTCAGATTAGTTAACTATTGCAAACCCTGACCTCTGGGTGAGCACCGCCATTGGATCCAGGCCCCTCAACCTGTTAGTGGCAAATCAGGCAGGGTAGTAGCCCTGGGATAGCGCCATCTAGGGTTACATCTTGGAGGCTCACCGCTGGGATTGTGTGTCCTCTAGTGGCCATATTTACGAACCACTGTTAAGAAAAATGGGTACCCGACAGAAGTGGCTGTGCACCGCTGGTGGAGTGGTGTACTGGGGAGGAGATCGACTCCCAAAATGCTATGCTTATCCTGGACATCCCCTGGTATCAATACTGGACACTGTGCAGGAGTACTTTCCAAGGTGGAAGGTTTACAAAACCCTGTGGTGGTGGGTCGGCATGCTAATCTGCTCACCCACACTTTCCTGGCCCTAGTAGAGTTTAAGGATCCCATAGATAGCTCCAAAGTGCCACAGACCATTACCCCAGAGGAGCCCTCACTGCTTGGAGAGTGATAACTAAGGACAGTAAAGACCTGGGGAATCAGCCCCACCACTATCTGAAACTTTTGAGGAGAAATTTGCTGAATGGTTGCTGGGAGAGGGAAAACTGTGGAGGACTTGAAGAAACTTTCTTGCCACCTGGGGTGTTCCTCCCCAACACCCTCTCTGCTCCAGTGCCCGTAATGGTGGCTGAACCAATGCAGACTCCTATTTCTACTACCATTAGTCCTGACTCTTACCGAAGGTTGAGGATCTTCTCTGGCACCCTCCCCACCCCAAGGGGAGGATGACTGGAGACCTGGATAGACCATGTTGCCCCCAGTGCTAGAATGGCAATGCCTGGAAGGCTGAAAAGAAGAGGGTTAGTGAGGAGCCCGAGGTCCTGCCCTGGCTACCATCCGTACAAACGGGCCAGTAACCCTGAAGCGACTGCACAGGCCTATCTTGAGGCCTTGGAGAATGTGTATGGGAGCCCAGATTCTGATGAGGACCTATGGTGGAGAGTAAAGAAATGCACAACAGTACCAAGGAGTTGTTGTCTGTGTATGTCTCTCGCTGGAAAAATTGTTGCAAGAATGCCTCCAGAAAGGGTAGTTTGCCAGATTGAACTGGACGAACCAGACTGGACAGAATCCTTAAGTCTGCCCCTTCTCAGAACTGCTGTTGCTTCAGTTACGCCTGGCAAATCGACTGAATCCCACCTCCTATGATGAGTTAATGAGAGAAATTCGAGGAGTTGAGAAAGGCGACTGGAGGTACCTGCACCAACAGCTGTGGCTACGACCCGAGTGACTGAGGTGACCCATCAAGGAAGTTCAAGGGGCAGGTTGACAGTCAATGAGTGCTCTGACAAGGAAAAGATTTGCCACAATGGGGCTGAACTGTTGAGAGAGATCCGGGAATTCAAAACAGTCCTTTATGAAGGCCACGCCTGCAAGTACAGGCCCTGACCTATATCCGACTGCATCTGCTATGGGGGTGGGTACCCACCATGTATCTCCTGCTGATAACAGCTCAAACTCAATTCCTTGACCATGGAGTGGAGAAAGACGAGAATGTCTCCAAATGCTTATCACGCCGCCAGACAGAGATAACTTAGGTTTCAGTTAATATACCCCGCCCTGGCTCCCGAGTGGCTACTCGGCCAGCACCAAACTCCAGAAAGTATGTTTTGCTATAATTGTGGGAAAGATGGGCACATGAAGAGGAATGCAGTCCCAAAAGACACTGACAAAGTTGCATATAGGCTACAAGGAGCTTCGGAGAAGAAATCAGTGGTTAAGAGGTGCAGACATGATCCCAGTGAGGCACCAAAATGCTAATTCACGTCCTTTTGTGGCAAGGTCAGTTGCCCAGGCCCCACTACCGCCTCTCCAGACTGGTCCAGAATAGTGGGTCCCTCCATGGAGACCACTGTAGGTGAATGGTGTCTACAAGAGCTGTATTAGACAGTGGCTCCCAGAGTGACAATTATGTTCCAGGATTGGTATCAGAAGCATTTGTCAGGCCTTGCCAACCATTAGAAGGACTGCATGTATGGGGGTTAGTAGAAGGCCTACCATTCGGGTATATCCGAATTTGGCTGTCTTTCCCACCTCCGTGGCTGGAGTGGCGAACAAGTAGAGACCCTAGCCTTAGTGTGTCCCCACTGGACTGTATGATGGTGTCCCTTTGTTGATTGGAACAAATGCTCATATGTTGGAAGGCTGGCACAGTTGTGTTATGAAAACAGGGTCAAAGACTAGTAGAGCTTTAAGAGTTCGGCTTTAATTAAGAAGGCCTATGAGGCACAGAGAGATGCTGAAAAACAGAACCAGAGGAACCGGTCGGAATTGTATGGAAGAAGGATCCTGAGTCTCTGATCCTGGCGCCAAATGCCCAGTGTACCTTACAGGAGAGGTCCGTATCAGAAAGGATGTTAAGAATAAAATATTAATGTTGGATGCACCAGGCGATGGAAAATTGCCAGAGGGACTGCTGGTCAAGCCTAGTATTTTGCCCGCTAGAGCCCATGCTTATGCCAGAAGGGTAATGGTCCAAGTTCATAATGTGTCTGAAAGAGACATTCGAGTAAACAGAGGTTGCATCCTGGCTAATGTGCATTGTGCAGACACTGCAGTGCTACCAGCAGCAAGAGTTCAAGGAAGAATGACAGAGTAACCTGACTTGTTTGATTTTGGCGACTCCCCGCTGCCAGCTGAATGGAAAGTGAGGATCAGTGAGAAGCTTGCCCAGAGAGACCAGGTGTTTTCTTTAAAGGAATGGGATGTGGATGCGTGCAAGGAGCTGAGCACAATATCCAGCTGCATGACGTAAAGACCATTTCGTGAGAGGTCTCGACGCCTGGCACCTGCTGACATAGATGATGTGAGACGGCATCTGCAAGAGATGTTAGCTGCTGGTGTAATACAAGAATCCAGAAGCCCATATGCTTCCCCATTGTGGTAGTGTGAGGAAAAGAATGGAACAGTAAGGATGTGTGTGGATTATCGCATGCAAACCGTGGACTATCCTGATCAGTACACAATGCCCTGCATTCAGGATGCTTTGGACTGCCTAAGCGGGAGCAGAGTGGTTCTCTGTGCTGGATCTCCGCGGTGGGTACTACCAGATCGATGGCCCCAGAGGACCGTGAGAAGACTGCCTTTATCTGTCCGGCTTGGCTATGAATTCATGAGGATGCCCTCAGGATTTAGGTGCCCCAGCCACTTTTCAACGATTGATGGAGCGTGCAGTGGGGACATGAACTTACTAGAGTGCCTGGTATACCTAGATGATGTTATTGTGTTTGGCAGCTCACTGGAGGAACATGAAAGCAGATTATTTAAGGTATTGGACCGACTGGAGGACTTTGGCCTTAAACTGTCCATTGATAAGTGTCAATTTTTCAAACATCAGTAAAGTATGTGGGACACATAGTATCCACCGAGGAATAGAGACCGACCAAGTAAAGTTGAGGCCTTGACCACCTGGCCACAGCCCAAAATCTAAAAGAACTGCAAGATTCCTGGATTCTGTGGTTATTATCGGCGCCATCAAGGACTATTCAAGAGTGATCCGCCTTTACTTAACCTTACTCAAGGTATCCCCAACCCACAAAAATACCAAAAGTCAGCGTCCTCAAGACTGAAAGAGTGTATTTTCATCCAAGTGAAGTATTTGGGGCCGCTGGACTCCTGATTGTGAGACTGCTTTTCATGAGATCATATATCAACCACCCATGCTCCAGTGCTGGCCTATGCCGATCCAAGAAAACCTTCGTCCTGCACACTGATGCTAGCTTGCAAGGGTTGGGCTGTGTTGTACCAAGAGCACGAGAATGGCCTGAGACCAGTGGCCTTTGCCCGGTAGAAAGCCTGACCCCATCCGAAAAGAACTATCCTGTACATAAGTTAGAGTTCCTTAGCTTTGAAGTGGGCTATTGTTGACCAATTCCATGAGTACTTGTATGGGGCTAAAATACTAGTAAAACTGACAATAATCCTTTGACCTATGTGCAGACTCTCAGCTATGTTGATGCCACTGGCCATAGGTGGCTTTCTGCATTATCTACATATGACTATGCTCTCGAATACCGAGCAGGTCTGAACCACATAGATGCTGATGCTCTCCCGAGGCCTGTTCCCCAGAATGATTGGGTCCGATTGGCAGAACCTGACATTCGGGCACTCTGCCGAAGTTTGACAGGGAGGAACAAATGTCCACGGACGAGTGGACTGCATAGTGGATTGCTTGGGAGCCTCTGAGAATTGCATACCTGCTGCTTATTGCCACTTTTCTGCAATAGACATTGGTGCACCGCCTCAGCTGACAATGACAGTATTCGGCGGCTCAATCACGATCCCATGATCAAAGCAGCTTAGAAGCCCTCTATGCAGGAAAAGATGTGTCCAAATTACTCCACTGATTTGAGAACTGCACTGTTATACAAAGAAGGTCCTAAGTTGAAACTGATCAATAAACTGTTATACAGAGAAACAGTAGACAGAGGGGACAAGTAGACAAACAACAACTAGTGCTGCCCACTGCCTTTCGAGACTCAGTACTGAGGTCCTTGCACAACCACATGGGGCACCTTGGTATAGACAGAACACTTGACTTGATGAGATCCAGATTCTATTGGCCTAAGATGGGGCTGATGTGGAGCAACACATTCGAACTTGTAGTCGCTGCTACAGAGGAAAGCTTGCCCCAGAGGGCTGCCCCTTGTTAACATCACCACCAGTGCACCCATGGAGCTGGTCTGTATTGATTTTCTGAGTTTGAGTCAGATCAAAGAAATATCAGTAATGTGCTGGTGGTCACTGACCATTTCACGAGATATGCCCAAGCTTTCCCACCAAAGACCAGAAAGCATCCACTGTGCCAAACGTACTTGTAGAAAACTTTTTGTTCACGGGCTCCACAAAGAATCCATTCTGATCAAGGGAGACTTTGAGAGTCGTCTGATCAAAGAGATGCTTTCTCTGTGGGGAGCGAAAGTCCAGAACCACTCCTTACCACCCCAGGGGGACCCACAGCCTGAACGTTTCACCGCACTTTTGCTAGATATGCTGGGCACCCTGCACCCAAAGGACAAGCCTAGATGGAGCCAACAAATTAGCACCCTGGTACATGCTTATAACTGCACCAAAAGTGATGCCACTGGATTCTCCCCACCGCCTGATGTTTGGAAGAGAAGCTCGACTACCAGTAGATGTGTGTTTTGGGTCTCCTGATGGGGTTCAAGCTGACAACTATTTACAGTATGTGCAAAAGTTAAAGGCCCAGCTAACTCATGCGTACCAACTGGCTCAAACCATGGCTGCCAAAAGAAATCTGGCCAACAAAGAAAGGTATGATAAAAGGTGAAAGCACAGGAACTCCAGGAGGAGATCGGGCATTGCTAAGAAATCTGGGACTGCATGGCAAGCACAAGATTGCTGACAGATGGCACCATCTCCCTCACATTGTAGTGGGCAAACTAGATGATCTGCCAGTGTACAAAGTAAGGCCTGAGAATAATTCAAAGATGTAAAAACAATGCATAGAAATCATTTACTGCCCATTGGACAAATCCTGATTGAGTCTGAGCCCCAGAAGATGCCCCTCTGGACCAGTGACTAGAGCTGCTGCTAAGAAAAGATCAAGAAAGTCTGCACCTACAGAAGCAAAGTTAAAGTGTTCCCTCACAAGTTCCAGTTGAGCATGACTGTCAGTCCATATCAGAAGAAAGTGAGAGGACTTTGATACTATCCTTCTTACGAACTGAGTCAATTGTTTCGGGCAATCCCTAGTCAATACTGGAGACAAAGCTGGGCCTTCTGGACTGTCTAAGCCTCAGCTTCATCCCTGGAGCCCATGTTCCCAGAAAGTGAAGTGCAAAGCATCAGATCAGATGAAATGGAATCATTAGCATGGTTGAACTGTTTGAGCTTCAGGGAGGAAAATGATAGATTGGGGCGACTGGTGATACACCCGAACAAGAAGAGTATTTTGAGTGCCCTGACAGTCCACTGCCAGTGTCAAGAAAGCTCTCCATGCAGCCAAATGTTGTGGACTCAGAAACTGTAACTCCTGGAGCTGAAAGTGCCCAAGTTCTAGCCTCTCTACCCCCATGGAGACTCCCTGACAAGTGAGGACAATGCTGAAAATGAGGCTCAGAGTGCAGAGACTATAACAGTTCCCCTAGAAAGACTGGTCGAGCTGTAAAGCCTGTGGTGCACCTCAGTTATGATTCACTTGGGAGGCCTGTGGACTTGCCTCTCAATGTTGTCCATAAAGGAGTGTATGTGTCCCGAGCTCATTGCCCAAACTGAGCATCAGTGCTAACTGTTACTTGTGTTGCCCTCTAGTATGGTGCCCTGCCCCATCCAGCCCCAAGGTAACTGATAGGAAGGGCCCTCTCTTCAGGTTTCATGTACAAGAGATAATAACTTGAGTTATGGTACAATGTGTATGTAATACTGTGTAAAGAGTGACGTACTGCAATGTTTCAGAAATGTGTTCTTGGTAAAATGATATATTGACTGATGATTACATGTGCGAGCCTAATGCAAATGTATATGGTTGCAGTTGAAACTTATGAGGTACTGCTTGACGCAGACGTCAAGCTTTCCCAGGCCAGGAAGGGTGTAACCTCTGCAAATGGGGGTTCCCAAAGACTTCAGGAGCTTGCTTGAATGCTCCAAGCCTGAATGGTGTTTGGCATTTAAGCCATTTATCAGTGAGTGTTTTAGAGCCTCTGGTACTGTCTCTTAAGAGCTGTCTGCTTGCAGACATAATTAGTTTGTATGGGGGACTGTGTGCTTCTCTGAGTACCACTCGAGCTGCTGCCAATTCACTTCATTTTTGCAGTCACTAGAGTGCAAAGGAACCTATCTGAAAGATGTAACTGTTGCACAGAAATTATTTAGAGTAATAATGAAATTACAGTTTGTCTAACCTGCTTTCTTTGCAGTCAGAACTGTGTCTGCTAGTTCCCCATTCTAGTTTTGAACTGCTGAACTGGACCAATCAGTGTGGGGTTAGCTAGCCTAAAATGGTGCCTTGGACGAATCAGAACTTGACTCATAATCTGAGCCAGCCACAAGAGGATTGTATGGGCAGTGACTCTGGGAGATGTAGTTTAGACTTCAGTGCCTTTTGGACCAACAGCAGCAGTCTATTGTGAGTGACAGCCAATCCAGTCAAGAACTGGGAGGAACTCAAAGGAAATGCCCGGTTTTGTCGGTTGGAGTTTGAGTTGAGCTTTGGCAGCGTAAGAAGGAAGGAGCCCTGTGCTTTTCAGTGTGCAGTTTTAGTCAAAAACGTGTAAGGCCCAGAGTTCGGGTCTGCAGCTTGTTAGGACTGAATCAGTCCTGTGAAAAGAATCAAAGGATCTCTGAAGAGTAGAAACCAGGCTCACCCTGTAGAAGACTGGAAGAATTGCAAAATTAGACTCGGGTCTGTCAGGAACTGAATCTGCTGTGTGTTCTCCCGGTATTGTGCAGTAATTGCGATCGGGATACAGATGCAGCCTGCCTGGTATAGTGCTTTTTTATATAAATGTGTGAAGAGGTTTGTGACCTCAAGTGAGCCCTGCTGACATTGAAGGACCCTATCTTATTTGGAGGTCGTGAGTACTAATTCAGGGTCGCTCCCTGTTGAATTGCCACATTAAATCCAAATGGAATTACTGTACTGCTGACTGTTTAATTCTCCTTTTCTCTGTGTGAAAGGGCCCTACCAGCTGCCACGGTTTGGACTAGCCACTAGGGCTTGGGTACCCAGGGACAGTAACTGATAGGGATAGGCCTGTGCACAGAGCCATAGGTAGATTATTAGAGTGATAAGCTAATTAACCTGATTTCCTGTCCTTGTTATATCCCCTAAATAAATCAGAGCTGCTTGTTTCAGCAAAGTTATACTGCCTGAGGTATTTGTCTATGTTGTACTGTACTGTGATTGTTGCACTGTATCTCATTTCTACAGGAGGTCCCAGTGCCGGAACCAGACCTGGGGGTAAGTGTATACTGTGAAGGTAATTCTGATATATTGTGTGGGCCACTAGGTGGGAAGAAAGGGGTTGCAGTGTCCCAGAGGGCTGTGACCAAGTTAGTTTAACTATTGCAAACCCTGACCTCTGGGTGGAGGCACCCGCCATTGGATCCAGGCCCCTCAACCTGTTAGTGGCAAATCAGGCAGGGGTAGTAGCCCCTGGGATAGCGCCATCTAGGGGTTACAAAGGTAATGATTTATTAAAGAGCATCTTTTCTCGCATTTCTGACTTAGAGGTTTTAACAAATAGCAGGCTCCCTTACCTGAATGGGAGTTCCTCCATACAAGTTTTACAACAATATACTGTAATCTGCCCCCTTAGGAAGGGAAGAGATTATATTTTGACCCCGAGGGGGCTAGTCGCTCGATCCCGTCCACTTCTTGACTTGCCGCTCCATCCCCGCACTTTTGGTATAAATTGAAGCCAGTATTCAAGTAATAAGAGCCTTGTTACTTGAGTACTGGCTTTGACTTGTACCATAAGTCTGATTAAAATAGTGAAAATAGCTTTTAAAAAATGATGCTCCATAGACTTGCATGGACCATGTCCCCACACTGGTCCTATAGTGACATCACAAAACAAGGAAGCACAGGGATGGAGCGGCAAGTCAGGAAGTGGAAGGGATCGAGCGGCTAGCCCTCTCAGGGGCAAAATACAATCCCTTCCCTTCCTAAGGGGGCAGATTATATCACTGTAAAACTTGTATGGAGGAACTCCCATTCAGGTAAGGGAGACTCCTATTTGTGGTATAATGCACCGAGAAAAGTGTTATTTAAGGGATGGCATTTTCTTACGCCAAGAAATGAACAGTTCTTTCCAAACCGGTTAGGCTTAAACAGTTCCTGTTGGCTGGCCCATCAAATGCAGAACATCATTATTGTGGAACTTATATGATGGCGCTGGAGTATGGGGAAAAACTGAGAAAATTAGGGAGCATGGAATGACTGCCGAGCTAAGCAGTTGCATGTTGGAGGACCTCTGCATATTTAAATCTTTTGGACTTGTGAAAAGGGAGAAAACATTCTAAACTGTGTCAAATACCTCTGATTATTTGCTTGAAAAAACCCTGTTGTGCAAGGGAGGTGGAAAATCCGTATCTGGAGTGATGGCGAAACCCAAGAAAACTCCTGCAGCAGCAGATGCGTCCAGTGTAAAGGCCCAAGCTGGGTGGTTGTGGACATACAGGCATCGCCCTCTGAACAGCTGGGGGAACCAACTCTTGCTTCCCAGCTAGCTGCTATACTGAAAAAAATTAGAACATTGACGACTTCAGTACACAAGCTGCTTTGCTGGCAAAGAATCAGTCGCTGCTCTGGTGGATGCAAAATAAAAATGAGAAAAGTGACGGAAGAAGTCCTGGTAACTAGCATGGGGATGGGAAAAGAGAACACAGTGCTTTGTGCTCTCCTAAAACAATTGGAGAGCTTCTCCTGAGCAACAGACTGGGGATTTTTGGTATTCCTGAAGTGGCAAAGGAAGAAAACATTTAGTCAGTAAGGAGAGCCAGGGGGCATACTGAGATGCAAAGGGAGGGGCATCACAAGTAGAAAAGGGAAGTGGCTATCCCTCTGTACAGACAGTTGGTGAGACCCCATCTGGAGTACTGCGTGCAGTTTTGGAGACCCCATCTATTCAAGGACATAGACAGGATGGAAGCAGTCCAGAGGAGGGCAACTAAAATGGTGCAGGGTCTGCATCAGAAACCATATGAAGAGAGGCTGAGAGAGCTTAATATGTATGCCCTTGATGAGAGGAGGAACAGGGGGGACATGATAGAAACTTTCAAGTACCGCAAGGGAATCAACAAAGTCCAGGAGGGTAGCATCTTTCAGAAAAAGAGATGTGCAAGAACAAGGGAGCACAATTTAAAGATAGAGGGATAAATGAGTCGGGTAATGTGAGGAAATTCTTTTTCACAGAGAGGGTGGTGGACGCATGGAACCGCCTTCCTGGGGAGGTTGTGGGGTCTAAAACAGTGGGGGAATTCAAACATGCATGGGACAGACATAAGGCAATTATACTGGGGGGTTGCAGGAAGTAGGCTGTTGGTTAACTAGAATCTGCAGCTTATCCAATAGGTAGGGAAATGGGAAAACTGGGTGGGCCAAGTGGTCCTTATCTGCCGTCAAAGTCTATGTTTCTCGGTGTTTTTCTCAGCCTGACTATTGGAAGCTCTGCATTTACTGCAGGGTGTGACTCACTGCCATCTGCTTATGGTTATATGTATGATATTTGTAATATAAATATATGGTATGTGATTGTCTGCCTAGGACAAGCAGGCACTGAGTGAGAGACTTGACCTTTGACCCCAAACATTGTCAATGTGAGGAGAACCACAGGATGTTATAAACAGACCAGTGAAACCTAATTAAATGCCTTCCTTCCAGAGGGACAGTTTATTACCTTTTATAACCTGTTCCTGCTTTTGAAGTTGGTTTCCATGTATGCATTTATGACATAGCAGGAAGGGAAGTAATTTTGCTGATTCCTCTTGGTTTTCTCACCTAGCCAAGAATTAGTAACATGCTTGTGAGAAACCATAAAAACCTGAGATCACTCTAGCAAAACAGGAAATCAGCAGAAAGACATCAAAGGGGATGTTTTGATGAAAGACTCATATTTTAAAAATTGCTGACTGTTGATTTCCCCAGAAGAAGTCAAATCTATGGGAGGATCTAACTGTGACCTCACCAAAAGGGGTGGGGAGATGGATCCTGAAATGAACAGCTATCTGGGGAAAGGAGAGCATATTATTTTTGGACTCAAGAGACACATAGTTCTCTGGACTTGAAAGCACTTAATGGTAACATCTAGATAGGAAAGAACTCAAGTATTTGAGGTAGGAGTTTGTGTTCTGTAACTTCCATTTTTATGTTTGCTTGCATGCATGTGCAAGAAACATAGTGCCATTATCCGAGTTTTCGGAGGTGTGGCAGCTCTCTTCCAATTCAGTCAGTGTGTTTGCAGGCACGGCCGCAGTTCTCCAATGGCTGCTGGAGCTGTCTATGACAGCAGTCGAAAATGCAGTGGAGTACAGTTGAATGGGGGAGCTACGCTTCAGTGAGCAGCGATAAGATATCGCCTGCTCATGCGTGCTCCCCTACACTCACACACACACACACACGCATGCATACTGCGTGCTCGCCCCACGCACACACTGTATAGCTGACGGGGTGCCCAATCCTGTCGGCTGTGCTGCCTCCCCAAACAGAGTATCACATGCCATGCTGGATGCCCACCCGCGTACACATTGATTGCATAGCCGACGGGGTGCCCAATCCCCGGGCGGCTCCACTGTTACTCCCCCAGAGAGTACAGGGTGCCACGCCTGGGAGACCACCCCAGCATGGCAACAGACGCCAACCGCCGGCTCCACACCCCTCAAACAGTCAGCCTTGTGCCACGCTGGGAGCCCATCCCAGCGTGGCAAATGTCCCGTGTCATCGCTCCTTTTGTAAAAACCCTGAAACACACAAAACGGTCCCTCGCTGACTCTGCCCCACCGTGCTCTCCCACTGTGCACCCTGCCTCCCCACCCCCCATACTTACCTCCAGACTCTGGGGCGACGATCTTCAGTGGACCGGGAAAACATTTGCGCTTTTCAAAGCCGACCGTGAACTGAGGAAATGCCGGTAAGCTGTATAATGTAATAAATAGGGTTTTTTCAACTTTGCTACATATCTCAGGCATTTTTTGGAATTTTTGCTCCACATTTTCAACATGGGGTGTTTGGGACCCCTTCTCATGAATGCTCTCACTGTCATGGCGTTAATCAATCCCAAAGGGTGATTTTGCAGTCACTGCGCAAAATCACCTTTCAGCACCGATTAACGAAATGACACTGCCAGTGTTCATAAGGTGGGCTCTCAAAAAGCCTATGTTGAAAATTTGTTGGAAAAATTCCTAAAAATGACTGTCTTACAAGCGTGCATTGCGAAGTTCCTACGCACACTCGTAAGTTCGTGAATTTTCAATATTTTCACTCCAGACTTTCAACATTGTCATTTTACCACACCTCCTTAACAGTAGTACAGCTGTCATTTTTCACATCTTGACCAAAATGTGTTTCTGCCCATGTAGCGCACAAGGGCACAGTCGGTGTGTGAAATCACTGTATGGGACACATTAAGAAAATTACAGTGACACTGTTCATGAGCAGAGGTCTTAAAATGGCTATGTTGAAAATTTGGTGCCAAACTTCCTAAAAATGACTGTTTTACGAGCGTGCGTTGCGCAGTTCCTACGCACGCTCGTAAGTTTGCGAATTTTCAATATTTTCACTCCAGATTTTCAACATTGCCGTTTTATTACACTTCCTTATGAACAGTATGGCTGCCATTTTTCACATGTCGCCCAAAATGTGTTTCTGCACATGTAGCGGACAATGGTGCAGTCGGTGTGCGAAAGCAATGTTTGGGACAGATTAAGAAAATCACAGTGACACTGTTCATGAGCAGAGGTCTTAAAATGGCTATGTTGAAAATTTGTTGACAAAAGTCCATAAAATGACTGTTACGAGTGAGCATTGCGCAGTTTCCACGCACCCTCGTAAGTTCATGACTTTGTAATATTTTCAGTCCCGATTTTCACCAGTGGTATTTTTCCACACTTCCTTATGAACAGTACAGCTGTCATTTTTCACAACATGGCCGAAATGTGTTTTCACACTTTCAGCGCAGAAATGCGTAGTCGCTATGGGAACTCATTGTTCGGGACGGATAAAGAAGATCACAGTATTTCACTCCAGATTTTCAACATTGCCATTTTATTACACTTCCTTATGAACAGTACAGCTGTCATTTTTCACATCTTGCCCAAAACGTGTTTCCGCCCATGTAGCGCACAATGCCGCAGTCGGTGTGCAAAATCAATGTATGGGACACATTAAGAAAATCACAGTGATACTGTTCATGAGAAGAGGTCTTAAAATGGCTATGTTGAAAATTTGGTGAAAAAATTCCTAAAAATGACTGTTTTACGAGTGTGCGTTGCGCAGTTCCTACGCATGCTTATAAGTTTGCGAATTTTCAATATTTTCACTCTAGATTTTCAACATTGCCATTTTATTACACTTCCTTATGAACAGTACAGCTGCCATTTTTCACGTCGCCCAAAATGTGTTTTCGCACATGTAGCGCACAATGGTGCAGTCGGTGTGCGAAAGCAATGTTTGGGACAGATTAAGATAATCACAGTGACACTGTTCATGAGCAGAGGTCTTAAAATGGCTATGTTGAAAATTTGGTGACAAAAGTCCATAAAATGACTGTGTTACGAGTGAGCATTGTGCAGTTTCCACGCACCCTCGTAAGTTCATAACTTTGTAATATTTTCAGTCCCGATTTTCACCAGTGGTATTTTTCCACACTTCCTTATGAACAGTACAGCTGTCATTTTTTACAACATGGCCGAAATGTGTTTTCACACTTTCAGCGGAGAAATGCGTGGTCGCTGTGGGAAATCATTGTTCGGGACAGATAAAAAAAATCACAGTGACACTGTTCATGATCGGAGGTCCCAAAATGCCTGTGTTGACAACCTGCTGTAAAAAATCGTCAAACTAATTACTTTACGGGTGTGCGTTGCACCGTTTCTATGCACGCTTGTGACTTCACCAGTTTTTTAAATATTTTCACTCCAGATTTTCAACTTTTGCCATTTTTTTACACCTCTCCATGAACAGTATAGCTGTCATTTTTCACATCCTGTTCGGAATGTGTTTTTGCACCTGTGATGCTAAATTTATTTATGCATTTATGTAAGAGATTTACCAGGAAGGCATGCTGAGCAGAGAACCGCTCGATTCCAGATGTGCCTTAGGGGTAGGGAGTTACAATGGTACAGTAATACAGCAGAAACGAAAACATACATAATGTGTTTGGGACAAGCAATGGATGCAGCAGTCATAATACAATAGCGTAGATACATTTTCTTTTGCATTGCAATACATTAGGTGCTGACCGAGAATGGAGTAACCAGACTGGTGCTAACAGCTGTAAGTTAGGAAGTGAGAGGGGTTCTAAGGGGGGTTACAGAGCAGTTGGTAGAGAAGTGCGTTTAAGAAGAGCATTTTGTTGTGGAGTGTCTAATATCGGCTGCCAGGGAATTCCATAATTTGGGCAACCTAAAGCTGAAAGCAGCCTGGCCAGACCGGGTGGATCTGTGTGGAATGTGCAGGAGCCTAGAGTCTATGTTTCTGAGAGCGTAGGTAGGTGGGGAGTGGGTGGTTAGGGAGGGTGACAGGTAGGAAGGGAGTGTCTGTGACCAGAACTTAGCAGAGGTTCTAGCACAGTGAAGCAATCGTCGGTTGTGTAGAGAGGGGAGGTCCAAGGATTGGTAGAGGACACAGTGATGGGTGTTGGGAGGATGGTCCAATGAGAACTGGCAGAAGGAGTTGAAGAGGGGATCAAGCCTAGCTAAGGAAGTTTGGGGGGCGGCACAGTAGACAACATCACCATAATCCATAATCGGGAGGATAATTTTTTGAACTATTGCTTGTCTGGTTGGTAGAGGTATGCAGTTTTTGTTCTGGTAGAGGGCTCCCAACATGGGATGCAATTTTTTGTGTAGAGCATCTGTATGTGCTGAAAAGTCAAGGTGCTGATCTAACCAGACACCGAGATAACGATATGAGGTGCAGGCCTCTAGTGGGAAGCTATCCAGAGTGTAGAACGTAGGTGGTGCAGTAAGCCGGGTTAGTTTGGCCCGAGAGTCGAAGGTGAGGGAGACTGCTTTTTTTTGAGTTTAGGAATAGTTGGTTTGAGAGGAGCCAACGTTGGATGGAGTCGAAATCCTTCTGTAGGCAGGCTGTCACAGCACTTGTGGATGGGCCAGAGGCAAACAGCACCGTATTGTCTGCGTACATATGGATAGCCGTTTGTGGGCAGGCAGCAGGCAGGTCATTGAGAAAAACAGAGAACAACAGTGGGCCGAGTACAGACCCTTGGGGGACTCCACTGGTGACAGGGAGTGTGGTGGATTTAGCTGAGCCAATGCGGACTGATTGGGACCTACCTGTCAGGTATGAGTGGAACCAGTTATTTGCGTGCACAGACAGTCCAGCTTGAGCAAGTTTAGCCAGCAACAGGGGATGGGAGACCGTGTCGAAGGCTTTCGCCAGGTCGATAAATATGGCTGCTGTTATTTCTTCTTTGTCCATACCCATAAGGGTGGAGTTAGTGAGGTGAAGGAGGGAGGTGGTGGTGGAGTGTTTTTTTTTGAAGCCGGCCTGGTAGAGGGTGAAAAATGATATGGTATCTAGATAGTGGTGGAGCTGGGAGAGTACAAGGCGCTCTTGAATTTTGGCTAGGATGGGGAGCAGGATATAGGACGGTAGTTGGATGGTGAGAGATGTCCCCTCCTTTGGCTAGGGGAATGACTGTGGCTTGTTTCCATATGTTGGGGACTGCCCCGAGTTTAAAAGACAGGTTATAGAGCAAGGTTAGAGGGTGGGTATGGCAGGTGCTGAGAGCAGGAGCATTTTGGAATCAAGGCCTGATGGACATTTACCTTTGGATGGGTTGAGTGACTGCAGCATTTTTAGTACCTGGCCAGGTGAGACTGGGCAGAGTGACAAGGAGGCCAGGGAGGGTACAGTAGGGGGAACAAAGGACGGGGGGATGAGGATGGGAGGAGAGTAGGGAAGAAGCAGTGGTGGAGAAATATGAATTAAACTTGGTGGCAACTAAGCTAGGATCCATGATGATTTTTCCTTCAAGGTTGAGAGTGGGAGTGGGAGGTTGGGCCGGTGGGGAAAGAAGGGATTTTATTGACTTCCAGAATTGAGTAGGGTGAGCGGAGTTATTGTTGAACGCAGTTTTAAAGTAATTTGATTTGGCCTGTCGTATGAGTCTTGTACAGGCATTTCTTAGCGACCGGTAGTGTTGCTGAGCCTTTTGACCACCTGTGACCTTGAAGGATTTCTAGGCATGGTCTCTGGCTCATAGGTGTTCCATGAGATAAGTTGTTACCCATGGTAAGTGGGATCCTCTTACTCAGGATCTCCTAAGCGGAGCATGGAGGTCCCAGATGGCTAGGAAGTTTGTTGAGAAAAATTTCAGGGCCTCGTCCATGGAGGTGACCCTAGGGATGAAAGACCAGTCAATGCTGGTGAGGTCATTTAGGAGAGCTGTCAGATCAAGGGATTTATAAACTCTGTTGTGAAGCATGCGGGGTGGGGGCCATGGGTCTGAAGATTTTACGCACCATATAAATCGTATGGTGGTCACTAAGGGAGTCAGGTAGTAGGCCAGCTTTAACTATCCGATGAGGGTGGGTAGTTAGTGCCCAATCCAGTAGTGTGTGTTTGTTGGATTTGTGGTTTAGGCGAGTGGGTTCCCCTATTTGCTGGGACAAGTTTAGAGCATTTATTTGGCATCGCAGTTTGGAGGCTGCACTGCCTAGCCAGTTCTGATTGAAATCACCAAGGATATGAAGTTCGCCGCCTTCTGTATGGGACCTCAGGTTGCCAAGGTGGTCAAGAATGCAACCCAGAGGTGTATCTGGTGGGCAGTATGACCCTGCTATGTATACTGGGATAGAGTGTGGCAGGGGGATTTTGATTAGAAGGGAATCTATAGATTGTATGGGTGCCGACGGTGTGATTATGGAAAGCTGAAGATTGGAGGAGATATACATGGCAGTGCCGCCACCCTTCTTTCTGCCCTGTCTTTCTTGGCAGATTAGGGAGAACCCGGGTATTGAGAATTCTTCATCCCGGTTATGTGGCTTAAGCCAAGATTCAGTGATGATTACAATATCAGGGCGAAGGGCAAGGACAATGGTTTGTAGGGCTGCTATTTTGTTTAGGATGCTGCATATGTTTAGGTGGACAATTTTAAAACCTTTAGGGAGGTGCGTAGCTGATGCGGGGGGTTGAGCAGCTATGGTTGCAGGTGGTCCTGGGTTACATTCAATGTCACTGGCTATAAGGAGAAGGAGAGCCAGGGTGTGCCTTAGTAAGCGCCTGGTCTTTAGTGATGACCCGCGTCGAGTGGAATGGTTGGGAGTTAGTAAGTTAGTCTTAGGGTCTGAGTAGAGGGGGATATATAGGGCAGATTTCTCAGCATGGAAAGAGGGAGGGAGGATAGAGGCCCCCAGGGACCAATTATGCCAGTGGTACTGGTTGTGGTCCACTAGTGCCAAGGAGGAGTGGAGGGGTGGCTTGGTAACTGAAGAGAGAAGTGGCAATGAATCAGGTAGAATAGGATGGGATGAAGGCGGAAGGGAAGATAAGGTTAGGCAAAGCATAATGATTGTTAATGTGAGAAACTGCATTTTTCTTATTTTTATTTTTACACAGAAGTAGATGGAAATCTGCTCTGCGGTGGCCACAAGTGGTTGAATAATATAAGGAGCTAATGGGAAAGTGGGCTGATTGGTTTACGAGCTCACGAGGTCGACACTATATAAGGAGGAGCTCACCAAGGGTGGTGGTGGGGGTGGTGGGGAGCCTGCATGTAGCGCAGGTGGGGCTAGAGCTCCCTGAAGCAGCTGCAAGCTGGGATCACTACCTGCGCTCTGTGCTGCTCCGTAGTCCGCGGGGGAAATTCGGTGGCTGTGGGGAGGGCTGAACAGCTTGCCCTCGCAACCACACTGCAGGAAGGGACAAAAAAGGCAGTTTTAAGTAGAGGTAGGTAGGGAGGAGGTGCTAATTACTTCTATGTCGTCTTAACATGCAGCAATTTATAATTATGCAGTTTAAAATCTCTAAAGCAGTGATACAGGCTGTAGTTTACAGAAAAAAAGTGAATGGGATTCAGGCTTGCTTTAAACAGTCTGGTGCAGAGCAGCTTAGCCGGGTAAAAGATCTTTTACAAGCAGAGTTCACTTTCTAATAGCGTAGAAGCAGTATAGCACTATTCCCCTATGTGATTTTGTGCCTAATTTAAAGTAAAAGGCAGTACAGCTCTTATTTCCTTAGTGCTTTTGTTCCTAATTAAGGTGCACGACAGTACAGCTCTGATTCCCCTTGGTGTTTCATTCCTAAATTAAGTAAAGGCAGTACAGCTCTGTTCCCCTTAAAGTACAAAGTAGTACAGCTCTATTCCCCCTTAAAATACTGTTCCTTTGAATACAAATTCAGGTCGGTTTTGGAGGCAGAGTGCTGTGAAGAAACTATCAGCACTGCTCCACCGATACAAAATCCAAAAGCAGTCAGTCTTTCTTCGGAAAAAAAGGCGCCAAGTTTGAAATTCTGTGGCGCAGCTCCCTGAAGCAGCTGCAAGCTGGGATCGCTACCTGTGCTCTGTGCTGCTCCATAGTCCACGGGGGAAATTTGGTGGCTGTGGGAAGGGCTGAACAGCTTGCCCTCGCGACCGCACTGCGCTCTGTGCTGCTCCGTAGTCCGCGGTGGAAATACGGTGGCTGTGGGGAGGGCTGAACAGCTTGGCCTCATGACTGCACTGTGCTCTGTGCTGCTCCGTAGTCTGCAGGGGAAATTCGGTGGCTGTGGGGAGGGCTGAACAGCTTGCCCTCGCGACCGCACTGCGCTCTATGCTGCTCTGTAGTCTGCGGGGGAAATTCAGTGGCTGTGGGGAGGGCTGAACAGCTTGTCCTTGTGACTGCACTGCACTCTGTGCTGCTCCATAGTCCGCGGGGGAAATTCGGTGGCTGTGGGGAGGACTGAACAGCTTGCCCTCGCGACCGCACTGCCGTAGTCGCTGTGCAAAATCAGCTTTCGGCAAACAAACTGATATTGCCACTGTTCATGAGGTGGGGTTCACAAAAAACCATGTTGAAAATTTGTGGTAAAAATAGCAACGAATGCCTGCGGCGTTAGGGTTTCCAACCATAACACCCCACCCTGTAGAGAATGGCAGGCATCAGGGGTGTGACTTGGGATTCTCACCTATAATGCTCATACCATTCCATACTCTGCAGCCAGTGAGAGGCATTGAGGTATGCCCTGGACTCTTCTGCCCCAAAGTTCACACCATTCTCCTATACTGCACCCATCTCACCATATTTCCTGATGGAATGGGGTGCGCATAAGGGCCAAAGCCCCCAAGGCACACCAAGACACTTGTCAGTGTCTACAGGGTAGGGTGTGGTGAAATGGCGTTGCTGTTATGCCTGACGACCCAAAGGCACACCCCAATGCCTGTCAGTCTCTGCTGGGTGGTGGTGGGGTTGGCTTCAGTTCAATACTTCACTGCCATTCCTATTATGCAGCTCTGTAACTCCTACACTAACAATGCCAATGCCAGCAAGCAAACATTTGGCATTGACAAATGCTTGTTTTATGTGACTGTAAGTTAGTAATATAATTGTTCTGTGTTTGATTTTACCTGTTTTACAATTTTTAGTAAACAATATTTTCCTTGGAAATACTGCCTATGTCTTCTCAGTTTTCTTTTGCATGTGATTGCTGAGCCTGTGTTTAAGTCTGACAGCTGTTACAGCTCGAATGTATTACTAAGCTTGGAAAAGGTAAGAATATACCTAGGTCTCATATTGAGTCGTAAGGGTATATTTTGAAACCCTGGTTGTGTGCCCCTTGGCGAAAGATTGTACTGCATTCCTGAAGAGGGTACATATCTGAGCCTGTGAACTGGGTATGCTAGCATTAGGTTCACATTGGACCCCCAGGACTCGAGACTAGTAGATGATTTGGACCCAAAACAGAAAGGAGGGCTACCCTGTTTGTCACCTGTTCACACTATTGCACTCTGAGGTTGGCACAGTGGGAGCAGAGGGCCTGACCTGTGGAGTGCGTTTGTGACACAGGGTACCATTAATTCAGCATGCCTACCTCATCAATGCCAGGAGACACCCACAGGGAGAAGAGACCATGCGGATTGTGCTGGTGGTCCTGGGCAACAGTGAGGAGAAAGACAACTTCCGGCTGCGAAGCAATGCTCTCTTTTGAGTGTGGCTGAATCTACCATCAGGATTTTTCCCAGTTTAAGTTATGGGACTAGACATACCAACTTGGAGGAATGCCTCTGAGAGGACCTGGTGGGGGCAGATGTATGGGAGGGTTGGAGGGCAAATGGGCCACATTAAAAGAGAGCATAGTAAAGGCAACAAACTTATATGTCGGGCAAAAAAGCAAAAGGAAGAGGAGCAAGAGACCATTATGGTTCTCGAGAGCAGTGGCAGAACAGGTAAGGGCAAAAATACTGGCATTCAGAAGTTATAAGGAGACCCAGAGAGAGGAATATCTGGGGAAACAAAGAGAGGCAGGCACGGCAGTAAGGAGCACAAACGTGAAGCTGAAGAAAGAATAGCCCAGTTGGTATTGAAGGGGGACAAGACATTTTTCAGGTATATTGGTGAGAAATGGAAGACATGGGAGGGACTGCACAGTTAGAAAGGGAAGGAGGTGATTGTAATGAGAAGTATCAAGACAAAGCAAACATCTTAAACAAATACTACTGTGTTCACAGTTGAGGGGGAAGGGGAGGGACTACAATTACACACCAAGAGCTTGAAAGGAAAGAAAGTGACACCAGTCCCTTCTCAGAGCAGAGGGTCAGGGAAGCACTTGCTAATCCGGGGTTGTACAAAGCTATGGGGCTAGATGGGGTGCATCCAAGAGAGAGATAAAGAAACTCAGGGAGGTGTTAGCTGCACCCCTGACAGACTTGCTTAACAGTTCACTGGAAATCAGTGTGGTCCCGGAGGACTGGAAAAGGGCGGATGAGTCCTACTTCACAAAAGTGGCAACAATGAGGAGGTGGGAAAACACAGGCCTGTCAGCCTGACATCTGTAGTGGGGAAATTGAGACACTATTAAAGGAAAGAATTGTGGAACACCTGTAATGCAATGGACTTCAGGACCTGAGGTAGCATGACTTTACAGAGGGGAGGCCATGCCAAACAAATCTGATAGATTTTTTCGGCTGGGTAACCAAGGTGCCGGATAAGGGAGTGGTGGTAGACGTGGCCTACCTGGAATTCAGCAAGGCCTTTGACACCATTCCACAGCTGGTAAACAAGGTGGGTAGCATGGGTGTGGGCAATAAAAGGAACCTGGGTAAGAAACTGGTTAGGAAATAGGCAGAGAGTAGTGGTAAATGGAGTTTGCTCTGAGGAGGGGAAAGTGACCAGTGGGGTATCGCAGGGGTCAGTACTGGAGCCAGCCCTCTTTAATGTCTTCATTAGTGACAAAGCAGAAGAACTGGAAGGGAAGGTCTGCCTCTTTGCGGATGACACCAGGTTCTGCAACAGAATGGACACACAGGAGGGGGTGCAAAGAATGGAGAGGGATTTAAAATGACTGGAAGAGTAGTCAAAAGATTGGCAGCTAAGGTTTAATGCAAATAAATGCAAAATAATGCACTTGGGGTCACATAACATAGGAACATAGAAGTGGATGGCAGATAAGGACTGCAAGGCCCATCCAGTCTGCCCATTTTTTCTACCTTATGAGTGTGCCATAGGCCTTTACTCTGTCAGTGGCCTATTTATTCATACTCATCTGTATTTCTCCCTTATGCCTATCCCATGCCTGTTTGAAGCCCTGCACTGTATTCATATCCACCACTTTCTGAGGTAGGCCGTTCCATGCGTCCACCACCCTTTCTGTGAAAAAGAACTTCCTCACATTACCCCTTAATTGGCCTTCCCCTAATCTCGTGCTGTGTCCTCTTGTCCTACTATTTTTCCCTATATTTAAACATGTTAGACTCTTTCACCTTGTTAATGCCCTTAAGTTATTTGAATGTTTTGATCATATCACCTCTCTCCCTCCCTCCTCCTCTTGGGCCAGGGATTTTACACTGTGTATCCCCGAGCTCCCTGGCCTGTCTTGCTTGATGCCTAAGTCATCAGCTCCTGCTTCGCTCTAGATTTACTCTGCTACACCCTCTTAGGGGTAAGTGTCCCCTGCCAGGCTAGCAGCCTTGAGTTGTTCTCTCACGCCCCCTTCCTCTTGGAACAACTCTTTGCAAATGTCTCCCCTTCCTGCTGCTCATGTTCCCTACTCTTTGCCCCTTGTGTACTCTAACTGGGTACTCCCACCTACCTGCCCTGGTGCTATCTGATGTTATTTCTTGTCTGTTCCTTGATGATTGCCATGCTTTGACTCTGTAATGTTTAACCTGTACCTGATTGTCCCTTGTTGACTGCTGTGCCTTGACTCTGTACTGTTATTGCCTGTGCCTTGTAAGTCTCCCAGGTCGCACCTGAAAATAGGTGCCTGACTGTCTAGTATGCTTACTTGATCAACAAAAGCTAAATAAATTAAATAAATAAATAAATACATTTGTTCTAGGGTATATATTTTGAGCTTCATTAATCTCTTCTCATATGTTTTCTGATGCAGTCCCTGCACCATTTTGTTTGCCTTTCTCTGGACTGCCACCATTTTGTTAATGTCCTAGTGCAGGTGTGGCCTCCAGTACTGCATGCAGTACTCCAGATGGGGCCTAACCAGTGTCTTGTAAAGAGGGACTATTACCTCCCTCTTATGCCTTGTGATACCCTTGCTAATACACGCCAACATCCCTCTAGCCTTACCTACTGCTTTAGTGGTCTGCTTGGATGATTTCAGGTCATCTAATCTGATGATGCCCAAGTCCCTTTCTTCCCTTGTGATTGCCAGCAACTCCGCTCCCAACCTATAGGTAGCTTCAGGGTTTCTCTTCCCTATGTGCATGATCTTGCACTTCTTTGCGTTAAACACCAGTTGCCACTCTTCAGACCATTTTGCCAGTTTTCCAGATCTCTTTACATTTTGCTCACCCCATCTGGATCATCTACTCTGTTGCAGATCTTGGTGTCATCTACAAACAGGCAAACCTTACCCTCCAGTCCATTCGCAACGTCACTGATGATGATATTGAAGAGGACTGGCCTCAGGACTGGTCCCTGAGGTACCCCACTTGTGACCTGCATGTCTTCTGACTGTATACCATTTACCACCTCTCTGTTTTCTGCCCACCAACCTGTTTGCCACTGAGTTGACCAACTTCTGACCCAACCTGAGCCTATCTAGCTTATTAATCAATCTTCTATGTGGAACAGTATTGAAAGCTTTGTTGAAGTCAAGGTCATCAACTGCACAACCCTGATCTACCACTCTGGTTACCCAGTCAAATAAATCTATGAGATTAGTTTGACAGGACCTTCCTGTTGTAAATCCATGCTGTTTTGGATACTGTGCTGCTATGGATTCCAGGTGTTGCACTTTCCTTTCCTTAAGGACTGCCTCCATAATATTGCCCACTACTGAGGTAAGACTGACTGGTCTGTAGTTCCCTGCCTCCTCCCTGCTGCCACTCTTGTGGAGTGGGATCACATGAGTCCTTCTCCAGTCTTCTGGGACCTCTTCTGTGCTCAGAGGTTCACTAAACAGTTTCGGGGGTGCTGTACAAAATGGGGGAGAAGATAGTGGTAATGACCAAGCAGGAAAGAGACCTGGAGGAAATCATATTGGATGACCTGAAAGTGGCAAGATAATGAGATAAAGTGATTGGGAAAGCCAGTGGGATGCTGGGGTGCATAGGTAGGGGTATTAACAGCCGGGAAGAGGGAAGTGGTGTTGCCACTATATAGGTCCTTGGTAAGACCCCACCTGGTGTACTGTGTCCAGTTTAGGAGGTTTCATCTCAAGAATGACATAGACGGGATGGAGACCATACCAAGGAGACCTACCAAGATAGTACAAGGTCTACATCAAAAGCCCTATGAGGAGCAGCTAAAGGAACTAAGCATGTGCACCATGGGGGAGAAGAGGGAGAGGCGGGATATGATCAAGACCTTTAAATACCTCATAGGGGTGCATAAGGTACAAGTGGGAGTTTTTTTTCCAGAGGAAAGCAGCTGTAGAACAAAGGGCCACAATATGAAGCGGAGGGTTGGGGGTGTAGGTTCAGTAGAGATGTAAGGAAATACTTCTTTACAGAAAGTGTGGTTGATGTCTGGCAGTCTTCCAGTGAAGGTAGTTTGAGCAAAAACAGTGGTGGGATTCAAAAAAGCTTGAGATAAGCACAAGATAATCTTAAGGGATAGGTAGGGGTGGGAGAGAATGTCATAGACCTGAAAGGTTCTACAGCTCAGGCAATGCAACAAAGAAAAAGGTCAGACAGAATGGGAAAAGCGGCCCTTGTCTGTCATCAATTTTTATGTTTCTATGTGTCTATGTTTCTGTGACCGAGGTGGAAAGGGTTTGATGGCTTTCAGACCCTACTTCAAAAATTGGCAAACAGGATTATGTGGGGCACCATGCAGCTGCACAAGCCCCTCTGCACTTCTGGAGGGTAATATTCCACTTTGTGATCTGGTCCCTTAGCTAGTAAGCAGTAGTGTACAGTGTTTTGCATTTCTCAAACAGCATCCCGGTGTTGGAGATTACTAGTGCTGGTACTGAGCACATGTATGCAAATATCCCTGTATGTTTGAGACTACCAAAATATGCATTCATTTATTTTTCTCATGTTTCTATATGCTTTTCATGATGTTTTCAATTTTCTTTCTATTCCATTCTAATCCATCCAATTCTTTAAGCAAAGACAACATTTCCAGGTTGTTAGACAGCTAATTAAAATTGACATTTGGATTAATGTAGAGATCAAACAATCAATGTCTGCTTCTTTCACAAATTGAGACACATTCAGGATGCCCTGTATATGGCCTGCAGTCCAGAGTAATCTCCGCTGTCTTTTGCAAATTGGAGTAATGCACTTTGGATTGTATCACATAAAATTCTATCTGCATTCTAATTTCTTGCCCTTCTGTATGGCTGTGTCAGATTGAATCTATTACTGAGCTCTGTAGTTCCTTGGACAATTTCCCTTTCTCATCCTGACTTTATTGTGATTGTCTGCATGCCAGATAAGTCTGAGACTCCAACTCTGATCACTTCCATGAGCCTTACAGTTCCTCAAGTCCTAGTCACATTTCTTACAAAATAAGCAAAGTGACAGCATATTTTAACAGATTTAGGTCTGGGTGTTCAAAAGGCCTGTCTGTTGCTAGCAGGGTTTGTGATGTGCAAAAAGTGCTTTGTACATCCCAGACTCTGCCAGCATGCCAAGTGCCTTATTCCAGGGCACAGTTAGCACTACAGAGACCTGTTTGCATTCCCACTGTCCTGGTTACCCAATCAGAGAAATCAGTTAGGTTGGTCTGGCAAGACTGATGTGACACAAATCCATGCTGCCTATTGTCCTGGAGCCCATTTTCATCCAGAAAGTTTACCAGTCTTTCCTTCAGCATGGTTTCCATGAGCTTCCCCACTTCTGAGGTCAGGCTTACCAGCCTATAATTACCATCCCTCAGCCCACTGTTGTATAGCGGCACATGTGCTGTCCTCCAGTTTAGGGGTACCACTCCCATTTCTAGAGAGGTTTTAAACAGGTCTGCCAGGGGACCTGCCAGCACATCCGGTAATTCCCTCAGAACCCTCAGGTGTATGCCATCTAATCCTGAGGATTTAATCACCTACAGGGCCTTTAATTCTTTCCTCACTCTTATCAGTTTCAGTCTTCCTGTCTGTGACTCCCTCTTTCCCTGGGATATATTTTTAGCCTGACTATTCCATCCTTGATATTCCTCTTCTCCCTGATTTACTAGAAGAAGGCCTTCTCTTCCATTTTCACTCCCTCTGCAAGGAGTATGGGGAACAAAATGGCTGAACTATGTTCACTGACGGCGGGGGTTGGGGGGGGGAGAGACATGGCTGCCATCACAGAGACATGGGCCATGGCAAACCATGACTGGGATCTCCACGTCCCAGGATACAAGCTTTATAGGAAGGAGGTTGGGGTAGGTGGAGGGAGTGGCGCTGTGCATGAGGGAAGGAATTGCCTGTAGTATGGGGGAGACAGCTGGAAGGACAGAGTTGCTACTGGTACATAAGTGTAGACATTGAAATGTAAAAAGCTGACACCATCTTCCACTGTGACTCAGGCTCCCCTCTGCCCTGGACTTCCTGCCCCCTGTACCTGGTCCCACCCTCCTGCTCTTCATATTTTGCCTCCCGCCTGTCCCCTCCTTCTCTTGTCCTTATTGGGGGGGGGGAAACCTGATGGCCTCCTCAAGTAAGAAAGGGTATTATGACCCCTGCTGTCCCCCATCAGTTTAAATTTAGTTCCCTTCTGAAATACTCATCAAATCCAACCTTTAACATTCTTGCGCCTTCCTTGGTAAGATGTAGCCTGTCTGGTGCATAAAGGTCTTTGTTCACCCATGTGTTTTCCCAGTCACCAATTAGCCCATATCCCTCCTTTTTACACAACCGCGTGAGCCAGATGTTAAACCCCTCAATACTAGCCTTCCTTGCAATGCTGGCCCTTAGTACTGATAACACCTCTGAGAAGGCTGCTGACCTCCCCACCTTTCTGCAGATCCTCCCCATTTCTCTGAACATGTCCAGGACCACCCCCACCTCACTATCAACCAGGTCATTCATACCTAGGAGAAGGATGATGTGCACCTACCTCCGCCTTGACCCATGTTCTTGATTATCCTTGAACCCATCCTCCATGTAGTCATCCCTGGCATACATTGCACTCTTCTGCAATTTACCTTAGTTCCTGTGTCTTCCTATCTCACATCTTTAACTATGGAGTCTCCTAAGATCACAACCCTCCCTTTCCCACCTGCCACCTGAGTTCCTCTCCTTTAGCTGCTCATCCTTTCTTGGCTGACCCTCCCCCTTCCTCGTGTTCTGACCACCAGCATATCCCCTTTGCATCATCCGCTCCCCCTTTTCTTATTCTGGCATCCTCCATTTGGCCCTTTTCCTGCCTGCCCCAACCCCCTCCATGCCCTTCTGACTGTACTCACAGCCTTACCTATCCCTTTACCCTCTTCCCCATGGACACATCCCTTAGTGTTCATGTCCCTCTCCTGTTGCTGCTGCCCCTATCCCCCACACTTTTACCGAACCTCTCTAGTCAGTAAGAGGAATCTATTCTGCACTGACATCTCTCTGCTCCCATTGGCCTCCCTTCCCTGCCCTCCCTGTTCCTCTTGTAGTGTCCATCTCTCTCTCGCTCCCCTAGACCTCCTCTTCTGTTGGAGAAGAGGGACCCAGAGAGCCTGTCCTCCATTCCTTCCCCTCTGTCAGACTCCACACTCAGTCTGGGCTCCATCTCTCAACCCTCCCCCAGCCATCCTGCTCCTCTCCACTCACACCTCATTCAGAAGTCCCGTTTCTCCTAATGCTCCTAACTCCCATCTATGCTGCTATACCTCTGCCCTCGGCTGATCTAGACTCCTGCAGACCAGACATCCCCACCTCCCAAAGAGTAACTAGGAAAACCACTTCCTCACACCCCTGCAACACACTACTCTAACCCCCCACCCCATCAGCATCCCCCCTCCACATTTTGTTATTTTTTCCTTCCCTGCAGCATGTCTATACTGTCCTTGCAACTCTGTGACTTTACCCTGTATAGGGTTTGCTTCTACCCCCACAGAATTCTTCAGTTTGATCCTAGCACTTTAACCTAGGTGTGGATGACTGAAAATCTGCAACCCCTTCATCAGGTTGTTCACCTAACCATATACCTTAATCTAGACATGGATGGCTAATAATCCCTGTGTTTGGCATCAGTAAAAGGCCGGCTGTGCCACACTAGTTAATGCTGAAAAAGGAAAATCGTCGGTCACGGCGGAACAAAGCACAGGCCGTCATGACTAAGATGGCTGCCGCACTGTATTGCTGCGACTGCTGATGCAGACAGTGAGCAGAGTGCTTCATGGGTGTGTAGACAACTGTGTTGCAACTCCAACATGTTGTTCAGTTGGAAGGAATGCGCTGACTGCTTTTTTCATAACAAGAGGTCTGCAGGGCTATGCCTACTGCAGCCCTAAAAAGCGCTAACTCCTTTGGGATATGCCAGCAACCTTTGCCTGTGTGTGTGTGTGTGTGTGTGTGTGTGTGTGTGTGTGTTTATGGCCTGCAGGAGGCTGTGCGGCAATGTGCCTTGGCATTTTCTGTAGTGCTACCACAGCCCAATATTCGTGCGTGCATTGTGCAATAGACATGGTGCAATGCATGTCCAAATACGTCTCCATTATATTTTGCATAGTGCTATTAGTTATGTTCCAATATCTGGCCGGTAATGTGTTGTTCCGAATTTTGCGATATTTTTTTCTTAGTTTATTTATTGACTTAAGAAGTGAACAATACCTGGAGGAATAGTACTTTGCAGCAGGTGCCTTTATGTAGTTCCATGTTTATCTGTAACACTAATTTTTCAAAGCTTCTTCTATAGGAGGTCAGCCTTTTGCTGTTTTGTTTTACAGACGCAGTTGCTTTTCGTATTTTGGTGTAGTTGCACAATTTCAAATAGTTTCTTCGTGTGCTGAAGTGTGGCTGGGCGAAATTGCTTCCTGCATTCTTCACAGAATTATTCCTACAAAAATGGCAAATTCCTCACAAAATTGACTACTGTATTGTCACACAAAGAAATGGTGCTAAAACTGCTTTTTGTGCAAAAATGGTGTTTTGAGCAATTTGTTTCACAAAAAAATGTCATTTTCCCACAAAAAAACAGTGTTTGTCAATGCACTGCCCTCATTTAACCAAAAATGGCCAAATTTATCGATTTTCACAGAAACAAAATCTGCGTTAAATTTTGACGACCTTTCAAGGGAAGACATTATGAATGTTCTGTAGTGTTTCAGATTTGCATTTTTTGATAAACACACAAACTTTTTCAAGACTGGTTACTTCACAAGTACATGCTTATATGAATGAACTCATTATTAGATTAAAATTTTACCTTATTATGATATGTACAGCTAGGAATCTAAAAGTTAAGACAAGACAAGGTAATAGCCACTCACAGTAATAGTCGCTGGCCATTTTCAAGATGCTATAAATAGTTGTCTGTCAGTCTTATGTAGGTTACCTAAAGAACCCTGCCTCCATTCCAGCCTAGCCAAGGGCTTAAGTAAGCTATCAGTCCTCTTTTAATGCACTTGGTACTGCCCACCCAAACCCCCACACACACACACCATACTCGAAGCCCTCTGGAGCTGCTCCCCATTACAGCCCCCTGTTTCACTATCCCCCCACCTCTCACTCTCTGCGGTAGGTTCAAACCCAATCCCCCTTGTTTCACTGTCACCCAGCCTCTCGCCATCTGGGATAGCGTTAAACCCTATGCAGTTACTCTGCCATAGTCTATCAATGGATTTGGAGGTTTCCAGGGGTGTGCTACCTAGGGCAACCAATTAGAAATAGCTTAGTATTCGATTACAACTGCTCTGTTTTTTCTCCTATTTGTCTAATTGTCATGTAATCTCTCTTTAATGCCTAATGATCAGGCCTCTGTAACCACTGAGTATGTGTATTGTCTTATTGTCCACCCTGACTTGGAACCTTTGTAAAAGAGCTCACGCTCAAAGGTCTTTCCGAAATACTAATTTAAATTAAATAAATAAATTTAAGTGACAACATTCAGTGAGTTGGAGTATGCAAAGCAATAACTGGCTGGTGTGGGTCCGTTTAATGCAACCCACACCAGCCGGTTATTGCGAGTACACTCCAACTCACTGACTGTTATTGCTATTGTACGAGTTGGAGTGAGTTTGGAAGTTTTCTTGTATGTTTGTGCAGTACCGTAAAGTGCATTTGGCAAATCAGATGGCAGGCACCCAGGTCAGTGTCAGCAGAAGCACATAAGCACCTTCCTTCCTGTTAGACTTAATGCGAACAAGTGCATGCAGTCATCAGCATCTGCCTGCCAGCAACTGAGACAGAGGGACTCCAGAGAGACCAGCAGCAGTGAACAGACCCGATGTGTCAGGCAATAACAATCTAGTCCAGTGTGGGAGTCTTCAGCTTCAGCAAAGGAGGTGAGTGCGAGCGGGTTGGTCAGCTGGGCCGGTGGACTGTCTGGAGTTAGGCAGCAGAGCAGCTGCAAGCTGCAGCTCAAATGAAATGAAGAAAAGATTGCTGTGTTCTGTACAGTTGGAACTATTGTTTTGCCACTGGCACTGCCTTCTGGTGTCATTGTAGGGTGGTGCAGCCTGAGCAAGTAATGATAAGGCATATTATGTGTTTGTCTGAACTACAGTATAGCCTTGTTGTTGTCTGTGGCAGCGGAGGGAGCGAGTGACATGGGGGGGGGGTTGTGGTCAGAATGGGGTGCAGAAAAAGAAAACAAGCTTTTTCATGACTAATATTTTCATGTGCAGCAGCGCAGTCTTGTCCGAGGAGGATCAGTGACATGGGGCGGGAGGGGGCAGCTGGGTCATGGTCAGAGATGTGGATGCAAATAACCAATTGTATGCATGGCAAAAGTTTGATTAGTAGTAAAATATTTTATTCATAAAAAAGCTTATGAATCAAGATTTGCTCAATTGAGCTAAAAGCTCATTTACAACGAGGTCCATAGTACAGAAGGAGAAACCCTATTTCAATTTAATTCTACAGGGTTTTATTTAACAATAAAAATTGATTAGTGTTTTGCTCATAAAAGTGCTAAAACATTGGGAAAATGCATAGCACTTGCCTCACTGTGTTTAACAAACATAACACTTCTAGAAAACCTATATAAATACTTTCTCTACAGTTAGTATTGTCCCAAGAAAAGAACTGCTAATCAATTATTTAAAACCCTGATTCTATATCAAATACATTACAAATTCATAGACAAAGGCAATATAAATGTACCCCCCCCCATCGGAGGCTTACCTGTGAGCCCCCGAAAAAGGCTATTTTCCCTGGGAGTTTTGGTTCCACCCCCATGTTTTTTGTTGGGATTCCTGGGTTTTCTCCTTGTGTTCCTGGTCCTCTCCTGCCAGCCCCGCATGGTTTCAGAGAGAGAGAGAGAGAAAGCAGGGCAGGAGAGCACATTCTTGAAGCTGCCGGTTTGAGGAGTGGCACGTAGTGCAGCGAGTTCCGATGCATGCACAGAAGTGCATTTTGCATGGTCAATCTTCGCGTTTTCTTTCAGTGTGCCTCCCGTGGTCCTGGTCCTGTTGGGCAATAAGAGAGGGACCTGAGATCTTGGGGCAACCGGAGAGGTGGCAGGGAAGCAGAGAAAATTAATTTTGTGAGTGCCAATAACGCTTGAGCTACAGGGATGCCGCCTCATTAATATTCATGAGGCGGCATGAATAAAGGTGAGCTGGGAGCTTGTCTAGCACTAGCAATAGGCTGAAAAGTGGAAAAGCATAATAAATGAAGAAAGGAGTCAGCTGAGGAGAGGTGTGGCTGCCCTTCTAGAGAGAATTAAATGAACAGAAAGGCTTTAAAGAGAGTACAACAAAGAATAAAAAGCAACACAGTGAGCTGCACTGGGACTGTGTACAGGCTGCTTAGGGGCTAGGTGTAACGGCAGCAGCAATTGGCAAAGGGTTAACGCAACATGTTAATGGACACAGTCACTCAACAGGGCACGAGGGTGGCTACTTAATGGCGGGAGAATAACTAAATAAATGTTTACAGTTTGTTGCAAGAACTTTTAAAACCTGGGACACTGTTAAGATGTATGAACTCTGTTTACAACGGCCACCATGTTTAGCAGCCACGTGATACCAGCCAGCCAACCACTGAGCCAGGATTCTTGTCAGGGACTGTGGGACTGATTGAAAGGACTTTTGGGGGGAAAAGACTGGGGAATGTTTAGGTGCCTCTTTCTGCACCAATGAGGCATCGAGGGAACCTCATACATATTAATTTTTGCCTAAGGACAGTGGCTCCAGGCAAAGGGAGTGAGGAAAGGGCTCCCAATAAAGCAAGGACTGTTGGAGTCTGAGTCAGCCTTGGGAGAGCTCCTCCGGGGGCTCCTGCCACTGGAGAGATTGGGGCTGCAAGATGAGCCTTCATGGGGGCTGCCAGCAATTTGTCCCCCCAGGGCAGTGAGTACGTGCCCCCTTGGGAAAAGGAAGAAGCAGCTTGGCAGAGAGAAAAAGGGAAAGCTGCAGGATGCTGAAAGTTCTGTGTTGTTCTGAAGTTTCACCACAGTGGTGAGAGAAGCGCAGCTGGAATGGAAAAGGAAAAACTGCAGATTGCAAGAGAGAGGTTGTGTCCTGAGCCTGAATGAAAGGACAAAGGTTGGATCTAAGCCTGGAAAAAGACCAAGGTTGTGTTCTGAGCCTGGAAAAAGAATGAAGGTTGAATATAAGCCTGGAAAAAGATGGAAAACAGAGGATGAGGAACAAGAGAATATAAATGTTCTGAGAAAGAGAGAAGGAAAAGTAAGCCTCTTTGATCCAGAGAACTGCTATGTACCTGCACGGTGAGAAAAGGGACTGTGAGTGCAGGTGATATGTATGAGCTGGACTGAGAATGTGGCTGTATTAAAGTTGAGAGACTGTGGAAAGCAGAAGGATGGATAGGTGCCTCCCAGGGTCGAGTGCCTGTTGTCTGCTCCTGGGATACAGCGAGGAGAAGAGAAAAACGGATTGCTGTGCCTACACATCGTGGTAGGAGAAAGAAAGAAAGAAAGGAAAGAAAGAAAGAAAGAAGCAGAAGAGAATGTGCTGAATGTTTCTGCTGGCACTCAGGGCCAGGTGGGGAACTCGCTAACCCCTATCAAGTGGGATCTGCAGGGGGATCATGGGTCTTGTACATGAGTGCTAGGGAACTCTGATCGGAGGGAGCCAGGCTGTGTGGCCACTCCTGGGCTGGGTCTGGGTCCTCTGTAGTTGGCAGGCCTTACGCACATGCCCTGCAATGGGGCCTGTAATGGGCCTAAGGGGACAAGCTGCAAGATCTGCTAGCAAGAGAAAGAGAGAGCAAGCTGCAGCCTCTGTGCCTCCTGATTCAAGCAACGTGCCCAGTTCTGCCTGTGATGCCATCAATCCCCAGCATTTCAATGAACTGTGCTATCTAAGGACTGAATCTGCAGAACCATGAGTAAAAAGCAGGGATTGCCCTGCACATGGGGACTGTAAATATGTTGGCCCACTAGGGCAGGAGGTAGAGCTAAGGACTAAAGGGAGAAAAGGTGAAGGTTTAGCGCTGACCAAAGAGAGAGAAATGTAAAAAGTTAAGTCAAGTAAGCATGCCAAAGCCAGCTACCAGCTGCACCTCAGGCCTGCAACTAGAATTTGGGTACCCAGTGAAGGACTTTGGGGATATAATGGACTGGGACCTGTGGGTCTGGGTTTGGGCAACTGCAGTAGTTAGCTAGTTAGACAGAGATGAGGGCTGCATTGATTGAAACGTGGGATTGGAACTGAAAAAAGGGAAATGTGATTTGGGAAATGCAAATTGAAATGCTTTCTTGACATCTATTCCACTTACCCCATTCCTAAACCTTCCCCCTGTTAATAAACCATGGAGTTATTGTTTTGCATGTGAAAATGGATCCAGAGCCTTATTTTAGTGAGCCTGCTTGCTGGATGTAATGGAAAAGGTAAATGTTTTAATTGAATGTGGGGAGGTTCAAATTTGGTATGTCCATGTTGGGGGTAACTGTTGGGGAGGTGGGTTGGTACAACATCCTAGGGTGCTGTACTGCAGGAGATCAGACCCACCAAATATGTACTCTAGGTGGAGGCACCGCCATTTTATCTTTCTGGGAAAGGACCCCCGTAGGTCAGCTGTGGGAACCCAGGCCCCTTATTCTTGGTCTGGCCAGCAAGGTAGGGGCAGTGGCCCTCTCCAGGATGACACCAGCGAGGGGGTTACATAAACACCTATATAAATGTAACAAGTAAGGTTGATCAAACAAACAACAAATATTATACAGTGCTTCACTAGAAAACATACTCAATACAATTACATACAACCATTATGTTAAGTTTTGCAATACAATTTGGATTCTTTCCAAGTGTTTTTCCCTATGGATGTTCTTAATTTGCGTGGGATATTATTCCAAGATAATTTTCCTACCTGATAAATGGAATCTCTCCCAATTCCTAATTACATCTTGGGATTTTCAAATCCATTTCAACTGCAGATCTTAAAGACTCTTTTTTTTCTCTGTGGACCAAGTTAGTAGATATGTAATTTGGGAGTTTTCCACCTACTCCCTTGTGCATAAATGCAATTAAATTTTCCTGCATTTGTTCACTCAATTTTTGCTAACACAAATTGTCATACAGCTGACATCTGTGCATCTGATGAGGGGCGCCAAGAATGAACCTTGCGAGCCTACCGTGGCAAACTTTCACTTTCGCCAGGTCACCCTTGGTCCCTCCTGCATACAAGATATCTCCACAGTCAAAAATTGGTGTTATCATAGAATTGACTACACACTTCTTTGTCTCTTTAAATAGACATAAATTTGCCATATGTAGGGCCCACAGTCTCCATCCCAGATTTTTTAACAAATAATCGATGTGTATGTCCCACCTAAGGGATTTATCTAACCATAAACCCAAATTTTTGTGAGACTGGACCTGTTGTAACAACATCCAGTCATTTTTTTCTCATTCCCTCCATAATTACATGAAAACAACATTGCTTGTGGTTGTTATGTTTGCTTGCACGCATGTGCAAGAAACATAGTGTCATCATCCGAGTTTTCGGAGGTGTGTCACCCCCTCTTCCAATTCAGTCAGTGTGTTGGCAGGCACGGCCCCAGTCCGCCAATGCATGCTGGAGCTGTCTATGACAGCTCCAAAATGCAGTGGCGTACAGTTGAAAGGGGGAGCTACGCTTCAGTGAGCAGTGATCAGATATCGCCTGCGCGCGCACCCCACACACACACACACACACACACAAACACACGCCGCGCGCGTACTGCATGCTGCCCCGGCGCACACTGTATAGCCGACGGGGTGCCCAATCCCCCATCGGCCAAAGTGCGCTCCCCAAAAGTCTTTCATATGCCACGCTGGGTGCCCACCCCAGCGTGGCAAAGTCATGCATAGCCGAGGGTGCCCAATCCCCCACTCGGCTCCACTGTCCTCCCCTCCCGAGTGCTGGGTGCCACGCTGGGAGCCCACCCCAGCATGGCAACTGATGCTATGGCCGGCCAGGTGCCCAATCCCCGTCGGCTCCATATCCCCAGCCAGCCTTCCTTGTGCCATGCTGGGAGCCCACCCAAGCGTGGCAAGCGTCCCGCTCTCAATTTGTAAAACAAACAACCTGTAAATTAAAATGGTCCCATGCAGTCTCCCTGCCCCTCCCACCACAACCCGCACTCACCCACTGCGCACCTGCCTCCCCACACCCCTCACCTACCATCCGAGCTCGGGCGCGATGATCATTGGTGGACCGGGAACACGCCTGTAATTTCAAAGCCGACCCATAACTGAGGGAAATGCCGTAAGCTGTATAATGGGATAGATAGGGTTTTTCAACTTTGTTGCATATCTCAGGCATTTTGGAATTTTGCACCAAATTTTCAACATGGGGTTTTGGGACCCCTTCTCATGAATGATGTCGCTGTCATGAGTGCGTTATTCGGCCGAAGGGTGATTTCGCAGTCACTGTGCAAAATCACCTTTTGGGCCGATAATCTAAACCACACTGCCAGTATTCATAAGGTGGGCTCTCAAGAAGCCTATTTTGAAAATTTGGTGGAAAAATTCCAAAAAATTACTGTTTTACGAACGTGTGTTGTGCAGTTCCTACGCAGGCTCGTAAGTTCGTGAATTTTCAATATTTTCACTCCAGATTTTCAACATTGCCATTTTACCACACCTTCTTATGAGTAGTACAGCTGTCATTTTTCACATCTCACATAAAATGTGTTTCCACCCATGTAGCACATAATGGTGCAGTCGGTGTGCGAAATCAATGTACGGAACAAATTAAGAAAATCACAGTGACACTGTTCATGAGCAGAGGTCTTAAAATGGCTACATTGAAAATTTGGTGAAAAAATTCCTAAAAATTACTGTTTTACGAGCGTGCGTTGTGCAGTTCATAGATACATAGACAGTGTCGGCAGATAAGGGCCTATGGCCCACCCAGTCTGCCCATTTGAGCTTGTAAGTTCAGTTTGTTTTCCTAGAAGGCTGTTGCCCCTTACCCCTGACCTCCAGAATTCCTTTATGTCTATTCCATGCATTCTAAATCCGTGATTGTTTCCAGCCCCCACCACTTCCTCTGGCAGGGTGTTCCACTTGTCCACCACCCGCTCTGTGAAGAAATTCTTTCTCATGTTTCCTCTGTATCGTCCTCCTCCAACTTCATCCCATGCCCTCTAGTCCTGGAACATCTTTTCACTTAAAAATAGTGTTTTCCTGCACCCTGTTCCTCCCTGTAAGATACTTGTATGTCTCTATCATATCCCCTCTCCTCCCTCTCCTCCAGGGAGTACATGTTCAGTTCCTTCAACCTGTCTTCATAGGACTTGTGATGCAATCCATGCACCATCTTTGTTGCCCTCCTCTGAACCTTCTCTACCCTGTCTATGTCCTTACGTAGGTATGGTCTCCAGAACTGTACACTGTACTCCAGGTGGGGCCTCACTAGTGTCTTGTATAGCGGAATTATGACCTCCCTTTTCCTGCTGGTGATGCCCCTGCTCATACATCCCAGCATCCTATTTGCTTTACCTGCTGCCTTGTCACACTGTTTCTACCTTGAGGTCATCAGAGATGATAACCCCAAGATCCCTTTCCTGCTTGGTGCATGCTATATCCTCCCCCAACTGATATATTGTGCCAGGGTTTTTGTGCCCCATATGCATTATCTTGCACTCTTTGCATTGAATTTCAACTGCCAAACCCCTGACCATTCTTCAAGTTTCTGCAGGTCGCTTCTCATTCTGTCTACACCCTCTGGTGTGTCTACTCTGTTACAGAGCTTTGTGTCATCAGCGAACAGTGAAATTCTGCCTTGTAGGTCCCTGCGAATGTCACTGATGAAGATGTTGAATAGGACCGGTCCCAGCACTGATCCCTGTGGTACCCACTGGTCACTCTTCCCTCTGTGGACCTATGCACGCTCGTAAGTTCGCGAATTTTCAATATTTTCACTCCAGATTTTCAACATTGCCATTTTTCCACACCTCCTTATGAGTAGTACAGCTGCCATTTTTCACATGCTGCCCAAAATGTATTTCCACCCATGTAGTGCACAATGGCGCAGTCGGTGTGCAAAACCAATGTATGGGACACATTAAGTAAATCACAGTGACACTGTTCATGAGCAGAGGTCTTAAAATGTCTATGTTGAAAATTTGGTGAAAAATTCCCTAAAAATGACTGTTTTACGAGTGTGCATTGCACAGTTCCTACGCACGCTCCTAAGTTCGCACATTTTCAATATTTTCACTCCAGATTTTCAACATTGCCATTTTTTAACACTTCCTTATGAACAGTACAGCTGCATTTTTCACATGTCAGCTTGAAATGTGTTTTCGCACATGTAGCACACAATGGTGCAGTCAATGCAAAAGCAATGTTTGGGACAGATTAAGTAAATCACAGTTACACTGTTCATGAGCAGAGGTCTTAAAATGGCTATGTTGAAAATTTGGTGACAAAAGTCCATAAAATGACTGTGTTACGAGTGAGCATTATGCGTTTCCACGCACCTCGTAAGTTCATGACTTTGTAATATTTTCAGTCCAGATTTTCACCAGTGGAATTTTTCCACACTTCCTTATGAACAGTACAGCTGTCATTTTTCACAATATGGCCGAAATGTGTTTTCACACTTTCAGCGCAGAGATGTGTGGTCACTGTGGGAAATCATTGTTCGGGACAGATAAAGAAAATCACAGTGACACTGTTCATGATCGGAGGTCCCAAAATGCCTCTGTTGACAATCTGCTGTAAAAAATCCCCAAACTAATTACATTACGGGTGTGCGTTGCACAGTTTTTATGCATGCTCGTGACTTCACCAGTTTTTTTAATATTTTTACTACAGATTTGCAACATTGCCATTTTTTACACCTCCCCATGAACAGTACAGCTGTCATTTTTTACATCCTGTTCGGAATGTGTTTGCACCTGTGGTGCTAAATGCCGTAGTCGCTGTGCATAAGCAGCTTTCGGCTAACAAACTGATATTGCCACTGTTCATGAGGTGGGGTCACAAAAAAAACATGTTGAAAATTTGGAGTGAAAATACCAACGAATGCCTGAGGTATTATGGTTTCAACCATAACGCCCAACCCCTAGAGAATGACAGGCATCAGGGATGTGACTTGGAATTCTTGCCTGCAATGCTCATACTATTCCACACCCTGCAGCCAGTGAGAGGCATCGAGGAATGCCTTGGACTCTTTGGCCCCAGAGTTCACCCCATTCTCCTATACAGCAACCATCTCACCGTATTTCCTGATGGAATGGGGTGCGCATGAGGGCCAAAGACCACAGCACACCGATGACACTTGTCAGTGTCTGCAGGGTGGGTGTGTGAAATGGCGTGGCCATTATGCCTGACGACCCAAAGCCACACCCCCAATGCCTGTCACTCTCTGCAGGGTGGTGGTGGGGTTGGCTTCGGTTCAATACTTCACTGCCATTCCTATTACGCAGCTCTGTAACTTCTACACTACCACTGCCAATGCCAGCAAGCAAACATTCGGCATTGACAAATGCTTGTTTTAAGTACCAATTTACTATAGTCAAAAAATACTTGTAATTCATTAATTGCCTGCTGTAATTTATCTTGTATTTTTTTGTACTGTAACATCAGATGTATAAATAACTGTATCACCTTCATGTAACTGACTGTTGGAGGGGCTTAGCTGAATAACCAACTCTGTGGGAGGGGTTTAATTGAATAACTGACTAGGTGCTTCTTGAGGTAGTTTACAGGAGAATAACTGGCAGGTGTTCTTCATTCTGATTGGCTTAGAGCAGATACCACTCATATAATTTTCCTTACTTCAGTGTCTTATATTTTCTATACATTTTTGAATTGTCCAAATGACTTTGTAGCATTTTAATATTATTATTATTGATTAAGCTTTTGTTGACTGGAAAAGGAGGGCTATCAAATTTTTCCTGTTATCAGCCTTGTCTCAGGGATGTGGGATGCAGATGTAGACTGACTAATAGTGAACCAAGTTAATCTGTTGGTGCGTTAGTGAATAGGGGGTCAAATCTAGCCAGTGCTTAGGAAAATTCCCCAACGTTTTCAACAAGTGCCATGGAATCTTTGATGTACACTTATACAACCATCAGAACAGGCAAACAGAACCTTGGTTTAATGTATCATCTGAAAGCTGGTACCTCTAACAGCACAGTGCTCCCACGCACTATGCTGGGACATCGGTATAGCTATTTTGTTACTTTAGAGTTACCAACACCACTTCCTTCACTGCTTGATGTTTATTGGAGATCTCTCACCCTACTGCTCACCAACTCTGCTTAGCTTCTGAGATCTGATGGGATCTGGCTTGAAGGTGGTAAGCCTGCCACTGGTTAAGTTTATTAAACTAGAGAAAGTTACTTTTGTCCCGAGCCCATCAACCTGTTGCAGTGAAAAAAGATATATTTAAAAAATCATGGCGACCATTATAACAATTTCAGCCATTGTATTTCTTTCTATTGCTACACCCTAGTCTACATTTAACAAAAATGTTTGCTGTAGATGACGTTAAACTGGGATATTTCCAGCCACAGACTGGAATATACTGGAGGTTTTAAGAGCCAGAGGAGTCAGAGGTTTGTGGAAGAAGCACAGGACTACTTTTTTCAGCCAGTGGGTGTGGAAGGCAACAAGGTCCAGCATCTAAACTGCAGTACTTTGGTCTTTGAGTTTTTAAAGGAGAGGGTAAAAGGGAGGAAGATGGTCATTAGAGCCTTCCCACGAGTAATAGGTAGGGTTGGGTAGACAGGATGGGCCAGTAGGCCTCTATCTGCTGTCACATTCTATGTTGCCATGATTCATGATAGGCTGGGGGATATAAACAGGATAGATGGGGCGAAGAACAAATGGTAGCAATAAAAGGTGCAGCGCTGGGGACCCAGGAGTACATCAGACGTATCAATAAATGCCAAAATCATAGGAACCTATGTGGCAGGATTGAACAGCAGTTAGAGATAAGAAGAGGGCTTTCAGGACCTATAAAGAAGAGCAAATGGAGGCTAACAGGATGTTGTTTAAGGAAAAACTATACTTTATCAAAAAACGTATCAATGGGGCAAAGCCAAACACAGAATTGTGTGTAGTTGAGGGGATAAAGGATGACAACAAAACTTTTTTTCTAGGGTTGCTCAGAATCTGTCTGATGGAACTGGATATGTTGGATTTCAGCCTTTTTTTGTTCCGAATTTTGGTATTGAAGGCCAGAAATCCAAATTCTGAAAATCCCTCAGATGCAGAATCAGATTCTGATTCCAAATCTGCATCCAGACAGCCCTCCCTTGCCTTCTTCCTTTCTTTATCTGAATATCCTGAAGTGTCCAAACTGTTGTTCAATGTGCCCATTTAATCCTCCGGTACCTTATCTTGTCTCTGACGAGTTTTAAGCGATGATGCACCCCGCCTGCCAGACTGCCACTTATGGAATCATGCACATACACATACCAACGAATGCCACCCACATGCATCTGCCCATATGCTACCCCACCCCATCACTGAGAGACAGCCCACCCAAGTGGCTGCTGGCACTGGTGGGCCACTGGTAAATAGCACTGACGACTAGTCCGACTTCATGTTGGTGGAAGTACTGACAACTGGATGGCGATACTCTGAGAAATATGGAGCCCCTCCTCCTGTTCATCCAGCAGCCAGTTAGAGACTGGTGAGAGGAGGACCACTTCAGCCATGAAGAAAGTTACCTCCACGGTCCAGGGATAGCAGCCAGGATATACTAGCCTGGCCTTAACCCCTAACTTTTTCCAGAAGCCCCTGGTACTACTGCAGGTTGTCTGGGCTGACCAAAAGAAAGCCCTGGGGTTTGCCATCACCAGGCACTTGCAGTAGGTGTCTGGCTGGTGACAAACCCCAGATATTTCTTTTGGTTGACCCAGACACCTTGAAGTAGTATCAGAGGTTCCTGGGAAAGGTGAGAGGTAAAGGCTAGGCTAGTATACTAACATACTACATACTAAAAAGCCAGCAGAGTAGGCCCTACAGTCTATTGCGTCTGCTCAGGGATCAGTACCTGCTCAGGGCACCTTTTGCTGCCCTCCCTCCCTGAGGTCCCCGTCCCCCTTCTCCTGACTGGGCCACCCCCCCAAAGCTGACCCTGTTAAGATGCACCCTCCCCATACTTATCCCAGCCCCTCTTGAACCCCTCCACAGTATCCACAGCTACCAGTTTTGCTGGTAGAGCATTCTAGGGTTCCACCACCCTTTCAGCTAAGTAGCACCTCCTCATCTCCCTGTGAATGTCCCACCTACCAGCCTCATTGGGTGTCCCCTGGTGGCCTCCTCCTCTTTCAGCTGCAACACCCTATCCTGGCTTACCCTATTGATCCCCTTATGATATTTGAAAACCTCAGTCATGTCCCCTCTGTCCCTCCTCTGCTCCAGGGGCTACAGGTTGAGCTTTTCGAGTCTCTCCCATAGGACTTTTCCCCCAGACCACATATCATCTCGGTCACCCTCCTCTGAACCCTCCCCAGGAGTGCAATATCTTTTTTTAAGTATGGATGCCAAGACTGCATGCAGTATTCAAGTTGTGGTCTAACCAAACAGTTGTATAGTGGCTGGAGCATGTCCCAGCATCTCGAGGTTATACCCTTGGCTATGCACCCCAGCATTTTGTTTGCTCTTGCAGCAGCCCTTCTACATGGCTCTGAGTTCATTTTGGCATCCACTACCACCCCAAGGTCCCTCTCCCCACTCAAAGCCTGCAGCATCGCCCCTCCCAAGGTGTACACATGATCTGGGTTTCTGGTCCCCAGGTGGAGGACCCTGCACTTCTCAGTGTTAGACCTCAGCTTCCAGGTTTCTGACTACCCCTCCAGAGCCTCCATGTCCCCCTGTAGGGCTAACCTACCCTCCTCCCCATCCACCACCCCCCCAGCCTGGAGTCATCAGCAAAGAGGCTCATCTCACTCCTGATATCGTATCTGATATCCGAGATATAAGCGTTAAACAATAGAGACCCCAGCACCAATACCTGCAGGACCCCCGCTAATGACCCTCCTGGAAGATGAACCCCCAACAACTACTACCTTCTGGAAACGCCCACCCTAGCTCTGTTCCCGAACCACTTGCCCATCAGCTCCCCCACCCCCATGCCCCTCAACTTCTCCAGCAGCCCAGGATGTGGCACTGAGTCAAATGCCTTGCTGAAGACTAGAAAGAGGACATCCACCGGCTTGCCCTGGTCCAGCTCTCGTCACCCAATCGTAGAACTCCACAGGGTTGGTCGGACATGATCTGCCCTGAACAAAGCTATGCTGATGATCATATGGGTAGCCCCTTGCCTCCAGAAACCCCACCAGCCTCTCCTTTAAGATGACCTCTATCTCTTTGCCCACCACCGATGTCAGGCTTACCAGCCTGTAGTTTCCCGGCTCCTCTTGTGAGCTGCCTTCATGGATAGGCACAATGTGGGCCATCCTCCAATCCTGAGGCACCCATCCCGACTGGAGGGAGGAGTTAAAGAGGTTCGCCAGGGTGCCATCAGTACATCTGCCAGCTCCCTCAGTACCCTGGGATGAAGGCCATCAGGGCACATGGCTTCTCCACTGTTAGGGCCTTGAGGACTTCCCGCACTCTACCAACAGGGATTTTATCATCCATGGCGTCCCCCCCACCAGCAGGACCAGCCTGTCCCACCCCATGCAGTGCCGCCCCACCATCCTCCCTAGTGAAGACCGAGGCAAAGTAGTCATTTAGTACCTCTCCACGCTCCCCTGCCTCCTCCACCCACCCATTCCCTGACCTTAGTCTACTAATCTGCCTTTCCCTTTTCTCCTTTCCCTGATATACCTGAAGAACCCTTTTTCACCTCTGATAATCCTCTGAGCCAATCTCTGCTCCGTCCACACTTTGGCCAACCTCACCACCCTGGTGACCTTCCTGCCGAGTTCATCGTACTCCTCCTTGTCCATATCCCAACGTGAATGCCTCTATATTGGCTGTAGGTGGTCTTCTTTTCCCTTACTGCCTCCTGGACCTCCCTAGTTCACCAGCTTGGCTTTCTGGCTCTACCAAACTTGCGTCTCACCTTTTCGCATGCCTTGGTAGTTTCCAGGAGCCCCTTTTTAATGAATTCCCACTGACTGTCTGTGTCCATGCCAGGCCTGATCCTGTCCAAGTAGCCCCTTAGGATCTGTTCCATATCCTTGAAGTTCATACCCTTAAAGTCAACTACCATCATTTTCGTGCAATCCACCCCCCCACCCCGGTCCAGGGAAAACCAGACCGTGGTGTGATCATTATCCACCAGTGGGGCCTCAACTACAAGGTCCCTGATGAGGTCACGGTCCGACAGGACCACATCTAGGATGTGATCCTCCCTCATCGGGTCAGTCATCAGCTGGGTAAGGAATGCATCCTAGATGATATCCAGCAGACACTGCTCTGTGGCCGATGAGGATGCCATGGTTCCCCAGTCAGTCCCTGGCATATTTAGGTTGCCCAATACCACCATGATGCCACTCCCCCATCCACAATGGCCCTTAAGATTGGCCACCAGGCTTTCTTCCAGGTCCTCCCCCTGCAAGGGTGGCCTATATACCACCCCCAGCTTCACCTTCATGCCTCAAGGAGCCTGCAAGGTGACCCATAAAGCCTCCACATGCCCCTCCGCTTCGTCCACCTTGCATATCCTTATGCCATCCTTAATGATAAAGGCCACTCACCTGCCCCTACCCACAGACCTTTCCTTCCTGAGTGTGGTATACCGTTTTAGGTTTAGGTCCCAATCATGTGCAGAAGTGGCCCAAATCTCAGTGACAGTTGCCATGTCAACTTCCCCTTCTAATAACAGTGCCTTACGCTTGGGCATTTTGTTTCCCATGCTCCTGGCGTTGATCAGGACCACCCTCCAATGCATCACCTTGCCCTCCCCCTGCCCCTCCCCTCATATCATATCATATCATATATCATGTCATGTCATATCATATCATATCATATCATATCATCTATCCTTGGATCATGATGGTTATATGCTGCATGGCTGAAAGGGTCCTCCTCCTCTCCAGTCTGTAGCCGGCTGCTGGATGGAGAGGAGGAGAAGGTGTGGCCATATTTCTCATTGCCATTGCTGTGCTTTCACTAGTGCCTAGTTCTTCATAGACAAAGTATTACTTTGCCTGGTCATATGGCAGGCAGTGGGGCCAGAACAGGAATAAAGCAGACCTCATGGGTTAAAAAAAAGGCAGAAGAGAATGAAACAAAAGAACTGCAGGATGTAAGCTTATTAGGTGAAGCCCATGCAGTTCCAAGCCCTCTGACTCTAGCATGGACTTTAAGAAAATGAGTCAGCGGTCATGGATCTCCAGCTCAGTAATTCAGGCCAATCATCTGTTTAGAAAGTTACAAACTCTACATGCATGCTTTGCATGACCAGGCTGGCATTTCAGAACTCTTCCAGCCTGAGGATTTTTAGACCAATAGGGCATCAAGCTAAGTAAATATAAGAGGGAACTGAAGTAAGCAAACTGGGCTCAACCAGTTCTGCCAGTGTAACAGAGAGACAGGAGCTTTAATTGAGCCTGTGAGCACTGTCTGTCCAGCACTGCAGGCCTGGCAGGCTAAAGAAGTCTGGGGTTCCAGCAACTGACTTTTATGGAAAAAAACAGTTTTTATCAAACTGACAGTTTGAAGGTGAGGATTAGAGTTGGGGTTTTTCGTACCCCACCAATGATTTTCCCCTCTGGGGATGAGCTTCTTCTAAGTGCAACCAACTGAGAAGGCCACAGACCCCATGCATCTGCAGCCCTAGATCAACAGTGAGTGAACCGACACCAGTGAGGGAACCCTGCTGTCCAGCCAGAAGCATGTGCACCCATCCCACCTGTTCGGTCATCTAGACACCATATTTGTGCTGCTACAAAACCATATGTAACCCCCCTACAAATGGGGGTTCCCAAAAAGTCTTCCTTGAGCTTGCCTAAATGCTCACTGCCAGGCTGGTGTCCTGCATTTTAGCAGTTTAAATGTGATCACCAGAGCCTGTAGAGCCTGTGCACTGTCTCTTTAAGAGCTGCCTGATTGCAGCATAAGTAATTTGAGAGGGAGCTCTGCTGAAAGATGTAACTATTTGCTGAAAATCATTTACAGTGATAATGATAATGTAGTTTGTCTAACATGCTTTTTTTGCAGCAAGGACTGTTTTGTTTGTCTCCACTATCTTGGCCCTGGACTGCAAATTGGACCAATCAGTTCTGGTGGGACCTAAAATGTAGCTGGACTACAGGAACTGTCTGAAGTCAAAATCTGTAGGAATTGTAGTTTTGAACTTTTTGCGCCTTTTTTGGAACTGAAGGGGGAGCTCTTGCTTTGACTGACAGCCAAATCAGCCAACCAAACCTTTTGGATCTTGGGGAAGTTCCGGGCTGCTTGCAATTTTCAGTTAGAGCTAAGCTGTAAGCTCAAGAAGAAGGAGCTGAAGTGATTCTGAGCAGCAATCCTGAGTGGATTCGCATGGGAGAAGTGTGAAAAGACAGTGTTTGGCCTGTATGTCTGTCTGCTGCTCCTGAGAGGGAGAGAAGAGAATTATTTTGGACTAAATTCAAGTTTGTGTGACTAAAGTAAGCTACTGAAGTGGGCCAGGCTCAACCTAAAGAAGATCGAAGATTTTGCTGAATGCGATCGGCCTGTCAGGAGTTCCAGCTACCCCTAAGCTCCCAGTGTGTGCAGAGACTGTGATTGTGACCAGGGAGCGCTTTGCCTGGTACTGTAGAATTCCTGTACATGTAAATGTGCTATGAGCTGCTAGTGGGTTGTGAGTTAGTTCCCCACTGTGTGAACTGCGTTCTGCTTGCTGGAAGCTGTATCCAGCCCAAAACGGACTGCATCAGAATTTGTCTCCATGTGGTCTGGGCCTTGCTAGACTGGCCCAGCCAGACTACCCACTGCACAGAGAAGCCATTGATGAGAGACCTGCCTGGGGATCAGCCCCCTGCTCAGCGCTTGAACAGGAACGATGCCTCTACTCTGTGTGGCCTGCTTCTCCTGGCTTTCCAGATCAACCACCTGCAGTCTCGATTTTTGTCCAGCCTGTGTCCAGTCTTGGGTATCGTGAGTAAATACCAGGGTAGCTCCCTGCAACAACAGCTTAATCTGAGTGCATCATCTGATTGTCTTGTTGTTTCGTTTCCTTTACGAACTGAGCCCTCTGGCTCTGGATTATAAATATTGTGTACTGTGCATGTTGTGTTTTCCATCACAGGGCCCCAGCCAGCTGCAACCCGGGCAACAGTCCCCAGAGGTGGACTGTGTGGGGGGACTCAAAGCACATGCATAACTGCTTGATTGATATAACCTTTAAGCTAATTAACCTGATTTTGCCCCTTCCTTGTTCAAGTCCCATGAATAAATCAGATCTAACTTTTTCTACATGTAATCTGACTGTGGTTCTAGTTTGTGCTCAAAGTACTGTACTGTTGCTATTTGCTGTGCATAACCTTGTTTTACAGGGGTTCCCCAGGGTTGAACCAGAGGAACCAGCCCTGGTGGTAAGTGCAAACAGTGTGGGTACTTATGTGGTGTACAAGGGGTATTGTGAAAGTGATTACTGTACAGTGTTCAGGCCACTAGAGGGGAAAGAGGGAGGTTACAGTATCCCAGAGGGCTGTGCCCAGGTTAGCTTGACCGTTACCAACCCTGACCTCCGGGTGGAGGCACCCGTTTCAGAACTCAGGCCCCTTAACCTGCTACTAGCCAAGCAGGCAGGGGTAGTAGCCCTTGGGATAATGCCACCTAGGGGTTATATATAATTATACAATGGCATGAAAATTTCCTTTGCTCTCATTGGCTACCACCAGCTAGAGACAGTGATGATATTGAGCAATAACATCACTGTATCTAGGTCTGGCATGCTGATGACCTCATCACCTCTCCCACTAAACAACTAGATCAGTGACCACACCACTTACGAAGACGCCACAACTTAGCCCGATTCACCCCCCCCCATCCACATACAAACCCACGCTCCTGCCTGTCTCACTCCTTGAGGCACTTAATAAAAATCATAATCGAAAAGAAAATCGGTAGCTCTCCTGCTTTTTACTTCACGGAGCTGCCTCAGACCAGATCTCGCACGCCGCTCAGCCGCTTCAATAATAAATGTAAACAGACACCTCGCCAGCTTCTCAGCAAACCCACAAACTTTCAGTCTCGTGAATAGCAGTTCGCCCAAATTAAAAGAAAAAAGACCTGTAACTTACAGGTTCCAACTGATGTCCCATTACGGAGTGGAGCGGAAACCGAAGTTGCTCATTGTTTTTTTTTTTTTGTTTTTTTTACGATCCCCGCTTTCACAGGGCTAAGAAAACCAAATAAAAAAACATTGTCAAATGCTCCCAAGGCAAGAAGTGGGAGCACAGGCATCAAATGATATACTTCAGCAAACGTTACATGGGGGTGCATACCAAAACGACACTGTATTAGCAGCAGCACCACCTGCTGGACTACTTTTTCTTTCATTTTCAAATATGCCTATCATACAAAAACAATACAAATACTAAAAAAATGTTTTCATTTTAACTTTTAATATTATTTTAAAACGAGCCATTGTATTATAGTAATACACTCCAGGGAGGTGTTATTGTGTAATAGCGCTACTCCTGGGGTGGCGGAAGCACTGGTTTTCATGCTGCTCGACCTTCCCCAGGAGTGACATTATTACACAATAACACACACACCCTGTCATGCCTTATTGCTTAAGTAACCATCTGGGTTTCGGCCTTGCACAAGAGGAAAATTTTGATTGTGATAGAACCGAGGGAGAAGCCCTGAGCAGGACTTTGCCACTTTGACAGGCCCAGGCAGAAGACCTGTGGAAGCCACATGGACTCCCATTTGTGTGTGGATTACAAATAGGGGCCTGTTTTAAACTGTTTACAGTTTAATTTTTCAGCAACACTTTGTGTTTTAAAGTCTGTTTTGCCTGCAACAGATAAAGCGTGCCACCGAGGTCCTACCCTGCTAGCAGCAACTGCATCCCCAATGAGACACCCACTGTAAATAAAAAGAGAGCTCTCATCCATGACCTTTTGGGTAATATACGTCAGGTTCATCTGCTTGGGGGTTGAAGAACTGTCGGTGGGGGTAAGTGTATTGTATGGGGTAAATTATTGTTGTTGTTGTTAATGCACAGAGTATAAGGATTTTACTACTTCCTCATTGCTCCCAGTTTTCCTACTGTCCCCTTGTACTTTCCGTACCCTCCATTTTAAATACATGCTTTGGTTGAACTGCATTTTTTGGTTTGGGAGTTGTTATTGCTGTTACAGTGTCACTTTTTATGGGGGCAAGACTGTGTGGGCAGGTTATACACCATTTCCTGGGTCAGTAATAGCCTTGTGTGTCAGCATCCGGGTACCTCACATTGCTACCCCAGGTGGATGCACTACGCCCCTTTTAGGCCCAAGTACCCAGTGTACCGTAAGTTTAGGCAACACAGGCTGGTCCCTCAAAAGAGTTTGGAGAAGTGAACACCGGGGACCCTGGGTGGTCCACTGCATGAGTAAACTCAGGGCTTGACCTGCAACAACAGCTTTATTGTATCATAGAATGGGAAATAATGTACTGACAAGTCCATCAAGACAGGATTTACAAATACCCTTTTGGGTTTTAAAAAGCTTTTGGGTTTGTGTTGTGGGTTTATCTGCTACAAAGGGCAATTGTGCTTGTTTGTTTAAGTTTACCACTGCTGCCCAACCCTGGCAGTGTCAGTGGGCCTGCATGGTTACCATTTCTGGTTACACAGTGAAGCACTGGAAGCCCCCTAATAGCAGTTAACGGGATGTACACTGGTACCATTGGGGAGAGGGTAGTGCCCCTAGTACAGGTGGGCAAGCAAGCTGCTGTACTGTGAAAGTGTGGTTTGGGGGTTGCTGCTGCTAATGTGCTGAGCTTGGAAGGGTATATATCGACAACCCTGGTAATACCCATATCTGGCTGTGCCCAGAAGGGAAGTGGAGTAACGTTGTGGCTGGGCCTAGTTAGGCACTGAAGAACCAATCAGGAAATACTCTTTATTACCTCTTAGAAAATGGGCAAGAAAAATAAAGCATCCTGATTGGCTGAACAGGGTGGGACAAATCAGTTTGTGAGCTGGTGGTCAGTTTGGCTACTAGTTTTCAAAATCTGGTAGCCATATCAATATTTTTAGTGGTATACACTTTTAAGGGTTCAAAAATCACTTCAAAGGCAGGTAGCCAGTTTTCTGGTAATGTTTCAAAATGTGGTAGCCAATCCAATTTTTTTATGGTCATTGGCCACAGGGCTACTTAATTTATCCCACCCTGTGGCTGAAAGCCATGGTCAGGCATGCATTTATTTTTAGAGCCCAGTAAAAAATGAATCCCAATTCAGTGTGCCCCATTACTTAAGGTATCATTGGGTGCTGCAAATTTTTAAACTGACCAGCCAACATTTTTTTTCTTCATGCTTAGCAGGCGAGATGGCGGTTTGTCGAACCCCTCCACTCCCCTCCTTTGTCTCTGTAAATTTCATTTAAAAAAAAAAGCAAATTAAACAGCAGTCACACATTAAAAAAATGAAGAAAGGAAAAGAAAGTCATCAATCCGATCGACTTCATGAAACAGGCAATGGGCAGCATGTTTTTTAAAAGGACGGCGCGTGCCTAATGAGCGAACATTCCCCCTGGCCATCACATTCACTTAACAGTGTAACACCATCACTGCCCCAGAAACAAAACAAGTGTAGAAAAAGTGCGAAAAAATGCACATAGCCAACTATTTTATTTTCTTTCTACAAAACCGCTAGAACACGGCTACTCATTTCTCTCTGCTACTCTTGCGCTTTCTACAAAACTGCCAGAACATGGTAGCCAGTTCTTCTCTGCTACTCTTGTGCTACTGCCTTTGATCTCTCTCTTTCCACTGCTGAAAAACAGCCAGAAATAATAAAAAAAAAAAAAAACTCCAATGTTTACAAAAAGATATCTCTTCTCTGCTGCTGCCCTTCCCCACTCCGGTATAATCCTTTTGAGACATGCCACCCCATAGAAACGGGGCTACACGGGCTGATGTCACTAAATAAACAAACTCTAGCCAGAGCCGATAGGGCTGTGAAGAGCTACCAAGTGACCAGAGTTACACATGTGCGTAGAAATTATTCAATGCCCAGGTATAACTTGGCCATTTTTTGGAGGTGTCGCACCAAATTTTCAACATGGCCTTTTTGGATCCCTCCTCATGAACAGTGCCAGTGTCATTTAGTTCAATTGTCCCGAAAGGTGATTGTGCAGAGCAAATGAGATATTCTGCACCACAGGTGCGAAAACACATTTTGGGCAGGTTGTGGAAAATGACAGCCGTACTGTTTTGAAGAAGGTATGGAAAAATGGCAGTTTTAAAAATGTGGAGAGAAAATGTTAAAAATTGGCAATGTTAGAAGCGTGCGTAGAAACTGCGCAATGCACACTCGTAATGCAGTCATTTTTATTTAAATTTTTTAACCAAATTTGCAACATGGGTTTTTTGGGACTCCATCTCATGAACAGTGACACTGTCATTTCATGAATCAGTCCCGAAAGATTATTCCGTGCAGCGACTGCGAAATCACCTTTTGGGACCGACTATCAAATGACAGAGACTGTTTTCATGAGCTGGGGTCCCAAGAACCCCATGATAAAACTTTGAGGCAAAAATTCCCAAAAATCGCTGCGATATCAGCATAAGTTGAAAACCCCATTGAATGGCTGTATAGCACGCTTACCTTTGATTCTTCAGTTCACGGTTGGGCTTTGAAGGGTGCAGATGTGTCCTGGTCCAGAGAAGATGACAGTGCCAACCTCTGGAGGTAAGTATGAGGTAAGGGGTGTGTGTGTGTGGGAGGTGGGTGCTTAATGGGAGGGTGGGGAGGGGGGGAGGACTGCAGCGATGACGAGGGACCATTTTTCTTTTAAAGGGGAAAAAACACAACGAGGGTCTGTTTTCTATTTTACAAAAAAGAAAAATATTTTGCACACTGGGGTGGGCTCCCAGTGTGCCACATGAATGGGGGGAGTTTGTATAGGATGCCGACATTGGGATTGGGCACCCAATGTCAGGCATGACTTGGGGAGGGAGGCACATAAAAATATTTGCGCACACTGGGGTGGGCTCCCAGTGTGTCAGTTCAGTTGGTGGGGTGGGGCACAGAATGCCGCGGAGCTGGTGGCTGATGTCAGGAACATCTGTACAGTGAATTACATTTTGCCATTCGCAACATGGCGGCACCCACAGAACTGCGTGTTCACGTGAGTCGTGCGCACGCGCAGTTCATGCACCAGAATGCAGAAGTAACATCCGAAATAGTGCAGCTGTTATTCCTTAGTGGCCAATCATGGCGAAGGGCACCATTGGGTATTCAGAAGGATACTTCCAAATGTCCAACGGAAGGTTCCATGAGCGGCCATTTTCAGAGCTACAATCACAATAGGGCTGTAGACTCTGCCCACAGTCCTAAAAAGAAAAGGAACACATGCTGTGTGTAGTAGCAGTAGTAGTAGTAGTAGTAGTAGATTTTATTTGTATCGGGCGCCCTTCCCCAAAGGCTCAGAGCACTCTTACAGAATAAAAGACAAACAGCAGCATACATTTATAACAATAAATCAACAAAGGTATAAATAGAAACTTAGTCAATAAAATTCAAGTTACCTACACTAATACTTCTTGTCATACATGGTATAAAGCTATGAAACTCAAGCCCCAAATGCTTCTAGAAAACCAAAAGTTTTAAAATTCTTTTTAAATATCTTAAGGTAAGGCCCCTCCTGGAGGTACCCTGGCAAGGAATTCCAGAGAACTGGGGCTGCAACTTCGAATGCCCGGTCCCTGGAGGATTTTAACCTTGCCCTGGGGACCTCCAGGAGGGCCTTCCCCGCTAACCTGAGAGTGCGATTCTGGATGTAGGAATACAGGAGCTCCTTAAGGTAGCCCGGACTCAGTCTGTGTAGGGCCTTTTAGGTCAGAAGACCTATTTTAAAGGTGATGTGCCACCACACCGGCAGCCAATGCAGTTCATGCAGAATGGCGTAATATGGCTGGACCTTGACAGGCCAGTCACTAGCCAGGCTGCAGCTTTTTGCAACAGCTGCAGGTGACGCAGCACATCCCCACTGACCCAGAGGTAGAGTGTGTTATAATAGTCAAGCCTCGAGTTGACAAATGCATGTTTTAAAGTTGCCAGATCATTTGGGGGGAAGACAGGGGACTTCTTTCAGGCGATGTTGCGGAGATGGTAAAAACTGACCCACACAACAGCCGACACCTGAGTATGAAGTGTCAGCTTGTTGTCCAAAACAACGCCCAGATTCTTCACCTTAGTGGAGGCCTCCAGTTCAGTCAGACAAATAAAGAGCCCTAAACCTTCCCCAGAGGCCTCCACTCCTACCCTTTGACCCAGTTCAACCACCAATACTTCGATCTTCTCTGGGTTGCATCCCAGTCAGTTTGATGACATTCAGGTCCAGATTTCGGCCAAGCACCTATTCAGCACGTCAACTTCGTAAGATCTTCCAGGTGAGAAGGACAGGTAGAGCAGAGTATCATCAGCATAGCAGTGAAAACTCAACTCAAACCACCTTATGACCTCACCCAGGGCAGCATGTACACTGCGAACAACATAGGGAAAAGGACAGAGCCTTGGAGCACTCCACAGGGCAGGGCCATCAGGCCTAAGAAATAGTTCCCCAATATGACCTTCTGGATCGGCCCCAAAGGAAGGACTCAAACTAGCTGATGACCTTGCTAGTGAGTCCAACATAGTCCCGCAGCCTGTCCAATAACACCCCATGGTCCACAGTGTCAGATGCTGAAGAGACATCAATGAGAATGAGAACTGATTACTCTCTTCTATCCCTCGCCTTGAGCAGGTCATTCAAGACCCTTACTAATGCAATCTCCATGCTATGCATGGCACTAAACCCGGACTGGAATGGTTCGTAAATCTGGAAGTCTGTGAGGCAACTCTCGAGCTGTTCTGCGACCACCTTCTCCAGAACCTTCCCTAGAAAGGAAGGTTCAAGGTAGGCCAGTAATTTGCAAAGATGTCAGGGTCCAAAGATGTTTTTTTCAGGAGGGGCTTCACCAGAGCCTCTTTAAGAGTCTCAGGGAAGACACCTGCTGAAAGAGAACACCTGACAATCTTGGTGAACATTGGACCCAGGACTCTGACACAGTCAACAAGTAACTGCGTCGGGCCTGGGTCCAGGTCACAGAATCTTGGTTTAAAGCCCAAGATCACCCCACAGACCTTCACCATTGTAACCGGCCAGACCTCCCCTCAAGGAGGCCTAATGCACCTGCCCTCCCGAGGCTCACCACTGTTGGATACTGGTATTCTGCCTGGAGAAATCCCAGCCCTAACAGAGGGCACTCTGTCTGAGAAGAACCAAGCAAATTCTTAACTCTTTTAAGTTGAAAAAGCTCCAACAGGTTCCAGACAGGCAGGATGTAATAGCCTGTCTACAACCCGAAAGAGCTGAGCCAGTCAATTCTTCCCAGCTGCAATAATCCTAGATATAAAAGCTGCCTTTTTAGGGATGATTGCATTCTGATACCCATCATAATGGGCCATCAGAAGCAGCCTGTCCTCTTGGGATCTGGTCTTCCTCCAACACCTTTCTAATCTCCACTCCCTGATCTTTAGTGCCCTCAGCTCACCAGTGAACCATGATGAGCCAAGGCGCAAAACCAGTGGGCATACACGGATCAATGCCAGACAATCCAGGGCCCCCTTGATGGCCCTATTATAGGCTGCCATGGCTTCCCTCGGACCCCCAGTGCAAGCCTCCAGTACAGATGAAATGTCCAGCTCCACCAATAGTCCCTCTGACTGTAGCCCTTTCAAAAGGTGGAACTGGACCATTTCCACAGGGGAAGAGGCAACTAGGGGGGTGCTAAAGCTGAACCTGACAGTGCAATGATCCGACCAAGCAACCAGATCAGTCTCAAGACCCAGGGAGAACACCAGGTCGAGCATGTGTCTGGAGTGATGGGTCCCGGAAGTGGTCTCAAGGGTCAGGCCAAGGCACTCCATGTTGAACAAGAAGTTCCTTGCACCAGACAAAACCTTGTCATCCATCCAGGTGTCGAAGTCGCCGAAAATGAGCCATCTTGATGACTCCAACACCCTCTTGGCGATGAAGGCCATCACCTTCTGCAGAAAATATCTGTGCCAATCAGGTGGCTGGCAGACAAGAAGAATTCTGAAATCCACTCCAGGAGGGGACAGTACACTTTCTCAAACAAACCAACTGTGACAAGGGGGGTAGTGTGGGGGGGACACTCACCACAGAAGCAAGTATAAATGATTGCAGTGCCCTCTACTGACATATCAATACAGGGAATATTTTATAGAAAAAAAAAACAGCTTTACAATCATTTCTACAATTTCTTTTTTTATTTTTTTGACTCTTCATTTCTTACATAAAAAGTGTCACATGTAGCCCATTTTCTAGTTGCAATAATACCCTCCAGGATGGGCTATATTGGGAAATATCAGACCTTCCGGGGCTATTTGGGCCCTCCACCTGCTGCATCGGGCCTCATTACACCACTGGGCGGTCCGGTTTTTCCCAATAACACCCACCCTGGAGGGTATTATTGCTTACATATGCTTAACCCCCCTTTTCTCCCATTTAGGGCTCTGCAGTCCCTAAACAAAGTTTATAGTTCTTTTGTCTAAAGTCATTGTCTGAGCACTGTTTGTTTAAAGTATAAGTTGTGTGCTCATTGGGGTAACTGTTATTGCACTCAGTCTAATCTACTAAGGTGCACTGGGCAGCTGAGTAAGGCAATGTAGTCCTTTGTCCCCTATTTTATTTATTAATTGATTAAACTATTTTTGATACATATAAGAAATAAAATAAATGAGATCAACATAAAGTACACTTTTGTTAAAGTGAACATATATGCTGATGGTGTTCTTGTGATGGAAAACCCAGATGAAAGCATAAATTATGTTCTGGAGGTTAAACGATTCTCCAAGATATTTGGATATGCCATTAATGAAGATAAAACAGAAACTTTCCATTATCAAAAGTAACAAAAATAACATTTCAGTATATTAGATATGAAATGGAACCCATGTCTAGCTTAACCCAGAGGAACTCTGTAACATTGCTTGCTCCCTGATGTTCTCCTTGTTCTCCACAGTGACACCCTTCCTTGTGAAGAGAACAGCCCCCACAACTTTTCCTGTCAGGCCTATACCTTTGGAATAGTCTGTGTCCCTCTATTCTAGTGTCCCAGTTATTTTCTCCTTCCCCCCCTCACCCACCAGATCTCTGGGAGTACTAATAAGTCCTGACCTTCAAGGTACCTGAGCCCCCAGGCTCACCCGTTTTGTTGGGAGCTGCCTTCATATTGGACTGCATGCAAGTTAGGATAGTTGGCTTGTGGCAGAACTGCATCCTGCCAGGCCTTGTACCCTGGTGAAGGGATGTCTGTCCTATCATCTTTTTCTACCTACTATAAATCTGTTGCACAACAGTACTTCTTTACCCTATCCATTGCCTTTTTCTAGCCCTGACATAGGTTGGCCATCTACATCAGTCTTTTTCTTTCTCTCTCTATACCTTTTTCCTACTACCTTATTTTTCCTATTCAATTTATCCGTCCCTCACCACCATTCCCATGTAGCACCAGGTCCAAGTCCAGCATGCCAACTGACAACAAAATTATTAAGGTGCTTGTAGGGCACAAAATGCCTATGAATGAATACAAATGCATTTGGAACAATATAAAGTGCATATGTGCATTTAAAATGTTCTTGGATTAAATAAATTAAATTCATGTAGTGCATCAGGTGCACAGAATTAAGAAGTGCTATAGTGCTGAGATGAATAAATTGAAATACACAAATAAATGAGTGAGGGGATATTACTTTAAGCACTTGGATGCACTTCTTATTAAAACATGATTGTGTTGCAGCTATTCAGTGTGACAGCCCTTATAAGACAGACTTACCAGAAGCCTGTAAAGATCCCACAGCAGAAGCAGCAGATAATGAGCTTTTGAACACTGCTGCTCTGCTGTACAATGAAACAAATTAAAGGGACATGAATGTTCCTATTTTATACAGTACTGTATAAACTTGGGTTAGCCCAGTATAAAATAAAAAGGCTAAAACTGATAAAATAATGACCGAACCAGGAAGTCCCCTGAAACAACATGTTCAGACATGAAACAGCATGTCCAGACATGTAGATAGGAAGATAGTGGCCCCTAGTGGCCTATATCTATAATGAATTGTTGCATAACCATGCTCACCAGTCGTCGGAGTTTACTTACATAATGGACCCTTATGTTTAAAATGGTGATAACACTGACCAGAGAAATGGTTATTTGTATTAGTTTATATTGTTGGAAAGCCCTCTATAATCCAGGCTTAGAAACTATTTATTTTTGTACAGTATAAGCCTAGTTGTGAGCCTCTAGAGAGACAAACTGTTTAATTGCCTTTTTTGGATGGGTCTAAAATTAAATGGGAGGGCTATATAAACCCCCCAAAACCATGAATAGGCAGATCAGCCGAGAAGCTGGTCTCACTTGTCTGAAGTGAGACAAGAGGAAGGACCTGTACCTGGATAGGTACAGGTAGCAACACAGCAGGAAAACCTGAACTGACTGTTTGAACTGTCTTTGAAACCTGAAGGAATGTGAATCTACTTAAGAGGAAATAGCACTGTGCTATTATTTTTCTTTATTTGTTTTGTAAATATTATTACATTTATTTATTTTTATACTTTTGTATAAAATAAAGCCACACGAGGTGTGTTAGAAACATAGAAGTGGATGGCAGATAAGGACCGCAAGGTCCATCCAGTCTGCCCATTTCTTTTACCTGATATACTGTGTCCAGTGTTATCCTTATCCACAGTCCTATTACATGGCCCTCTATGCTTCCTCGCCCCACTCTGGAATCTCCTCACCTGGTACTCCTCTGTTTTTGATTTAGTTTGATTTATTGCATTGTACAATTGCAATCAGTTTGGTGACAAACCAATTGAAAATCTAAATCAGCAACATATATTAGATGAATGCAGGATAATAATTATTAAAATATATCTAATCTAATATGTCGGTATTTAAAAGCATACCTTGCTATCAAATTATAAAAACACTCAGTGCCCTTAAAAACAAATCAATATATGCAGATATTACACACACATAAAATATGTTTGGAAAAACACTTTAGAAAAATGAAAAACTTATATTGCTATATTTTTATGTTTGATGCGTCTGCGCATCAAACATTTTGTGGAGTGCATAGGGATTTCAGAGGTGTGTCACTGCCAAGCCCATTGCATTTCTCAATAACTGGGGCTTGGCAAATCTAAACCAATCAGCACACACTGTGGTCCTGATGCAACTCTCTGCTTCTTGGGTATAAACCTTGTGTACTTCAGAGGACCGAAGCCACTTCAATTAGAGAGGGCTTTGGTCCTTTGATTTGCATGAAGCCACTTCAGCAAACAGCTGAGCAGCTTTCAGTGTCAGAAGCCTATCTTTGGATCCATAACTCTGACACCAGCACAATTTCCTGAAGTCTGGTGGCATCCCCACCCGACCCTCCCTCTCAGCACCTACCACCCCACACTCCCCTCTGCAAACATAACACTGACACAGGGAGTGCCCAATCCCCAGTATCGCTAATGCTGTCTCAAAATTTTTTTTTTTATAGCCGTCCCATATAATGAAATACAAAACACTCCCACCCTTCCCTTTGTGTGTTGTCCCACCCCACCCTCCATTCTGTGTTCCGTTGGCGACGATTTTTAGTTCAATTATATATGTATATATGGCTGATTTTTTAGTTCAATTATATATATATATGTATATATATATATATATATGTATATGTCCCCCATCCGACCCTCCTCTCAGCACCCACCACCCCACCCCACCCCACCCCAGAAACAGAAGAGTGACGCTAAGGTTGCACAATCCCCAGTGTTGCGATCCTGGCTCCTCATTTTTTGTTTGTTTGTTTGTTTGTTTTTAACCCTGTAAAAAGAAAACAGTTCATCAATGCCTTTGCAGCTGTTCCTGTCCCCCACCCGACCCTCCCACTCAGCACTCACCACCTCGAACCCTCTTAAGCTCTTACTTGCTTATCAGTGGTCCAGTGTCTTCACTCTTCAAAGCTGGACCGCGAACTGAAGAAACAGGTATGCCGTTCAATGTATATCAATGGGGTTTTGAACTTAGTGGCATAACTTGGGTCATTTATGCATATTTTTGGCCCAAATTTTCAACTTTCCTTTTTGGGCCCCCCCACCACCACCACCACCAACGAGCCATTGCACTGACAGTAGGCAAATCTGTCCCAAAAAGGTGATTTTGTGGTCCCTACGCAAAATCACCTTTTGGGCAGGAGCTGAACATTTTCTGTGCCCTAGTTCATAAGGTGGGGTCATAAGAAAGCAATGTTGAAAGTTTGGTGTAAAAACATTAAAACACAACACAGTTATGAGCCTACGATGAAGTTTGCAAACTCAGGCTCGCAACTTTGGTAATTTTCAATATTTTTACCCCAGATTTTCAACATAACCATATTTACAGCACCTCATGAATGTGACAGCTGTCATTTTTCAAATCCTGGCTAAAATGTTTTTTTACATCCCGAAAGGTGATATTGTGGCCCCTGCATGAAATCACCTTTCAGGCAGGAGCTGCAATTTTCTCTGCCCTTGTTCATGAGGGAGGGTCATAAGAAGGCTATGTTGAAATTTTGTTGTAAAAATATTGATAAACAATAAAGTCATGAGCCTACGCTTATTTTTTTGAAAGCAGGCTAGTAACTTTGGTAATTGTCAATATTTTTACACCAAATTTACAACGCAGCCATTTCTTTACAGCACCTCATGAATGTGATAACTGTCATTTTTTCAACTCCTGCCCAAAATCTGTTTTTGCATCCAGAAAGTTGATTTTGCAGTCACTGCATAAAGTCACCTTTCTTGTAGGAATTGAAAATTTCCTCTGGACTTGTTCATGAGGTAGGGTCATAAGAAGGCTATGTTGAAAATTTTGAGCAGAAATATTTAAAAAATAACAAAGTTATGAGCCTTCCTTGAAGTTTATGAACACAAGCTTGCAACTTTGGTCATTTGCAATATTTTTACCCCACATTTTAAACATAGCCATTTCTTTCTTCACAGCACCTCATGAATGTGGCAGCTATCATTTTTCAAATCCTAGCCAAAATGTGTTTTTGTACCTTTGTGCAGAATGACATTTTGTCGGGGATTTCAAAATCTTCACCTGCTGGTGTGGAGGGGTTGTGGGATAACAGATGGACCAGACACCAAACTTCAGTTTCAACACACAATCTTTGTGTGATGTTTATTCAAAGTTCAGGAGATAACCTTCAGCAATGGCATATTCCTTCTTCAATACATCAGTTTGCAGCAACAGACTATGTATGTCCTTCCTCTGCACTTGTCAGCACCTACTGACTCACTGATATCTGATCTAACTTATCTGTTGAGAATTAGCCTCCCCTGTATGGGCCTTGTTTGCTTGGTGATGGGGGCTCAAATAAAAAAACAAAACAAGCTAAAGACAAAGAACCTCATTGCAGAAACACTGAAACAAGGGTTACCCCAAAGGTCATTGACAATGAGCCAAGTTTCAAAGAAACACAACATCACACATACTTCCATAATGCAATGCATATTGAGATATATGCAAATCACCATGAAATTTCAGACTTGCTCAGTTTACAGCAATTTACATGCATTTTAAATAGCACAACTAACTTAATTTTTATCATACAGTCCCCTAGTAACTTTTTACCTTTATCAAAAACACCTAGTGCCATGGTATTTTAACATTTACAGGTTTTATACACATAAGGTATACACATTTAAGTATTTTATGACATAGTGCCATTGCATACTAAATCCAACAACGAGGAACACAGCCTGTTGTTTTATATCAGCTTGGAGGTCACAACAAGCCAGAAGGGGAAGGAAGGAAACATATTCAATTCAGTGCTTTAGAGTAACTGGTAATTGCTATTTTTCTTTTAAACTTAGATTGTGGGCTTTTTAGTGACACTGTACTTTCTTTGTTGTTTTTACTTAGAATTGTTTTGGGGCTGTTGAAAATTTAAAACATAGTGGTGGTGTAATTCTGTGCTGTCTTTAATTGCTGCAAATTTTCGCTCCTCCTCCCTTCCCTTCCCCCAACTCTTAATTATATGCCCTTTAAATCTGATTGACAGGAGCTAAACACAGGGTATAGTAAGGGGTGTGAAGTAGGAGGGGCATAAGGGGGAAGAAGCCCACCCTCAGCACGACAAGTGTTTTGACTGATTTATTTATTTATTGGTTTCTTTTTTTTTTAAACAAAAATTATCTGAGGATCAGTGGCAGGATTTTTAGGACAGTAAATTAATAAAAAGGGAACTAGGAGAGCTTCAGTAGCAGACAAGTAGTGGAATAGCAGTATAATTGCAGTATAATGTGGGGAGTGGTGCAATACAGTGGTTGTGGGGCAGCCATATTCAGGCAGACCTTCTGGACACTGAGGTGCTGCCCTATCTGCATGCACCTCTCTGGACTGCGGGATGAGGTAGCCAGACTCAGAGTGGAAGTAAACTGGGTCAGGAGTACCATCACCCCTATCCAGAGACCATCCAGTCCAATGCAACTGCCTCAAAGGATGCCGAGAACGAGAAGCACTTGGATGACAGTGGGCCTAGGGAGGGTTAGAGCGGTCAGGCAGAGGCACATCCCAGATCCTATTCCACTAAGAACCTCATATGCCACACTGGCAAACGAGGACAACCAAATAGAGGTACCCAGAGAAATGGAAGGAAAGGATGTGGAGGTTGGCCAAGGAGGTGACCTCAGCGGGGAAAGCAGTGGACCCCAGAGGAGGAGGAAGCAAATCCTGGTGGGGGACTCCATCATAAGAGGGATCCAGCTAGGAACACAGGAGGGGGAGGACAGGGAGGTGAGGTGCCTACCAGGTGCCACGGCATGGAGGGATGGAAGGAAGATCCTGGGGATCACTGGGAAGGCAAGATGGGAGGGTGAGCTGGATGTCATTATCCACCTATATACTAATGACCTGGCAAAGGGGGAGCCAAAGGAAGTTCAGGAAGAGTTTAGGAAATTGGGGAAGGGTCTCAAGCAAGTAGCTACTTCTGTCACTTTCTCAGAAGTACTTCCTACGAGAGGCAAGGGAGAGCATAGGAGTGCATGCACCAGGAACTTTAACTCATGGTTGAAGAACTGGTGCTGTGAGGAAGGGTTTGGATTCATTGGTGACTGGGGACCCACCTGGAGGGATGGAGGTTTGTTCAAGCCTGATGGCCTGCATCCATCCTGGAGGGGAATCCAAGCACTCAATGATAAGTTTAAATGCTACATTGACAAGCATTTAAACTAGCAAAGGGGGATGGCAGGCCAGCAAGGAGGGTACCTACTTACTCACCCCCCACAGCTAGCAGTGGAACCAGTGAACTAGAGGAGTGGCTATCTCTGCAAAGCAGTGTGCAAAAGATGGAGATTAGTGCCCAAGAGGTGGATAGGCAGAAAAGGGGCAAAATTCAGCAGAAGGGCAGACAGCAAGGAGAACCAGGGATAAAGGACAACCAAGGAAGGGGCTGGCGTAGAACAGCGAAACAGTCTAGGGAGGTCAAATCATGGAAAGCCATGTGTGCAAATGCCAGGAGCCTTAGCAACAAAATGGAAGATCTGGAGGCTGTCATGGTGCAGTCAGACGTGGACATTGTGGCCATCACTGAAACCTGGTGTAATGATAGCCACGACTGGGAGATGGCCATACCTGGCTACAACATATTCAGAAGAGACAGAGCAGGCAGGAAGGGAGGAGAAGGAGTGGCACTGTATGAAAAATGACATAAGGGCCACAGAGATCCAGGAGGAACAAAATGGGGGAGATATACTGTGGGTTAAGCTGGAAAGGAAAATGGGGACAGCCATCCGCACAGGTGTGGTCAATAGACCGCCAGCCCAGGAGGAAGAAACAGATAGGGAGCTGATGCTAGCCATCCAAAGGATGGCAGACAAGGGTGAGGTAGTACTGGTTGGAGACTTCAATATTCCAGACGTGACTGGAGCATCCCAGCAGCAGCATCAACTAGAGCAGATTTATCCTGGACTCCTCTCAGGGTGCCTTCCTGCCAACTGGTCATGGAACCAACTCGGCAGAAGGCAATACTGGACCTTGTGCTCACAAACAGGGACAGTGTGATGGGGGTAACAGTGGGGAGCACCTGGGGAACAGTGACCACCAGTCATTGTGGTTTGAAATCACAGAAAGAGCAGAACCAAACCACACAAAAACACGTATCCTGGATTTTAGGGGGCAGACTTTGGGAAAATGGGGAGATACTTGAAAGAGGCATTAGGGAATGGGACAGGAATCAGGGGTTGAGGAACAGTGGCAGTATTTAAAATGGGGATTACAAGAACAACAGAATTATGCATTAAGCAGGTTAACAAGAGGAAAGGAAGAGGAGACCATTATGGTTTTCCAAAGAGGTAGCAAAGAAAGTGAAAGCCAAAAAGATTGCATTCAGGCAATACAAAAGACACAGGCAGAAGGGATAGAGAAGTACCAGGAGAAGCAAAGGAGGCAAGGAGGTCAGTAAGGGAAGCCAAAGTTCAGACAGAAGAACACATTGCAAAATCAGTGGATAGAGGGACAAACCTTTACAGGTACATAAGTGAAAAAGAAAGACAAAGGGAGGGATAGTGAGACGGAAGGGGAGGATGGGGGCTGGAGGATGACAACAGTAAAGCTGACATATTGAACAGGTATTTCTGCTCAGTCTTTACTGAGGAAGAGGAGGGTAATGGGTCTGAAGGAGTACAAGGGGTGAGAATGGTACAGAAATGGACAGAAGTCCCTTTACACGAGAAAGGGTCCTGAAGGAACTGGAAGTAATAAGAGTTGATAAAGCAATGGGGCCAGATGGGGTGCACCCCAGAGTCCGTAAAGAACTAAGAGAGGTGGTGGCTGAACCTCTGGCTATCCTGTTTAGCCGATCACTGGAAACAGGGGAGGTACCCAAAGACTGGAGGACAGCAGATGTAGTCCCCTTATACAAAAGTGGGAATAAAGAGGAAGCAGGGAACTACAGACCAGTCAGCCTCACCTCGGTAGTGGGGAAGATCATGGAAGCACTGCTGAAGGAAAGATTGGTGGAACATCTGGTTGTCAATGGACTACAGGACCCAAGGCAGCATGGTTTCACCAGGAGGAGGTCATGTCAGACCAACCTCGTTGAATTTTTTGACTGGGTGACTAGGGAGGTGGATCAGGGGAGGGCAGTGGACATGGCCTATCTGGACTTCAGCAAGGCCTTTGACACTGTGCCACATAGACGACTATTACACAAACTGGGGAATATGGGTGTGGGCAGGACAGTAGTGTGGTGGGTAGGTAACTGGCTGGGTGGCAGGACACAGAGGGTGGTGGTAAATGGCTGTCACCCACAGAGGAAGAGTGACCAGTGGGGTACCAAGGATCAGTGCTGGGACTGGTTCTATTCAACATCTTCATCAGTGACATTGCACAGGACCTAGAAGGCAGAATTTCACTGTTCGCTGATGACACAAAGCTCTGTAACAGAGTAGACATACCAGAGGGTGTAGACAGAATGAGAAGGACCTGCAGAAACTTGAAGAATGGTCAGGAGTTTGGCAGTTGAAATTCAATGCAAGGAAGTGCAAGATAATGCATATGGGGCACAAAACCCTGGCACAATATATCAGTTGGGGTGAGGATATAGCATGCACCAAGCAGGAAAGGATCTTGGGGTTATCATCTCTGATGACCTCAAGGTAGGGAAACAGTGTGACAAGGCAGCAGGTAAAGCAAATAGGATGCTGGGATGTATAGGCAGGGGCATCACCAGCAGGAAAAGGGAGGTCATAATTCCGCTATACAAGACACTAGTGAGGCCCCACCTGGAGTACAGTGTACAGTTCTGGAGACCATACCTACGTAAGGACATAGACAGGGTAGAGAAGGTTCAGAGGAGGGCAACAAAGATGGTGCATGGATTGCATCACAAGTCCTATGAAGACAGGTTGAAGGAACTGAACATGTACTCCCTGGAGGAGAGGAGGGAGAGAGAGGATATGATAGAGACATGCAAGTATCTTACAGGGAGGAACAGGGTGCAGGAATACACTATTTTTAAGCGAAAAAGATGTTCCAGGACTAGAGGGCATGGGATGAAGTTGGAGGGAGGACGATTCAGAGGAAACATGAGGAAGAATTTCTTCACAGAACGGGTGGTGGACAAGTGGAACACCCTGCCAGAGGAAGTGGTGGGGGCTGAAACAATCATGGGATTTAAGAATGCATGGGATAGCCATAAAGAAATTCTGGAGGTCGGGGTAAGGGGCAACAGACTTCTAGGAAAACAAACTGAACTTACAAGCTCAAATGGGCAGACTGGGTGGGCCATAGGCCCTTATCTGCCGACACTGTCTATGTATCTATGTATCTATGTAACAATAACCTCCCTGTATGAGGACCTGAGAGGGAAAAGGAAAATTAAAGAGGACACTATAGCATAGTCAAGAAAGGGAAGGGGTTAGCCAACCTTATGGACTAGAAATTGTAAAGAATAGATTAGGCTTAGAAATAGAAGAACTTTTGCAACAGATTTAAGAAAAGGTCGGTCCTCAAGAGTGGCAGGAACTCCATGTCCCAGCTGGGTCTATTAGGTGGGTTAATAAGAAGGCTGTACTGAAAATTTGGTGCACAAATACGGTAAAATATCCAGCTTATGACTGAATATTACACTATTTCAGCATTCAAGCATAACTTAGCTAATTTTCAATATTTTGACTCTGAACTTTCAACGTAGCCATTATTCCACACCACCCCATAAATGTGACATGTCATTTTTAAAATCCTGGATAAGATGTGTTTTCACACCTCTGGTAAGAAATGACATTTCAGGCAGTATACTATAAATAGTACATGTCATGTCTATGAGACAAATCCTAAAACAAGTATGTTTAGAAGCTGGGGTCAAAATGAACAAAAACAACTTGTTTGCCAAGCATCAAATGTTTGACATCGACAAATCCTTGTTCTCATGTGCTGCTGCTGTTCCGTCTTTGTTTCCCTGTGTCTGCTTCCTGATCTTGGTGAGTCCCTGCACCTCGCTCCCTCCCACTCTAGATTAAATATATGATTTGCCCTGGTTGTTCTCCTCTCCAGTACCCAATCCCTCCTAGCACAGGTGCAGCCCACCCTAGGTATACTGGAATCCCTTACCTCTGAAGGCACTCTAGTTGGTTAGAAAAACAGAACCCTTGCTCTTAGATCAGACCCTAAGCCAAGCAATAGCCTGCCTAATGGTACACTGCAACCCCTCACTAGTCCCAAGGACTGGGATGATCTTGGAAAGGATTCAGTAACATGCCTAGTTGAATGTATGGCCTCCTCTTGTCCTTGGGACTTGTGCTTTCTGTAATTTGTGCCACGATGGACAATAGTGGTTGGCTCTTCCACCAGTTGCGTTGCTTGGCCCTTGACAGCATTAATTTGATCTATACTCCAGGTATATATACCACTTTGATCAAGTTATCATTCTGGCCCAGCAATGCTACCTCCTCCTCACCCACTGCCATGATAATTGAGTGCCCAATAACCACTACCTTGTGGTAGGTCTTCCTGCTCCCATGATATTTCTGGGCTGTAATTAACAGCTGCATCTGGGGAAAGTTACTTCTGACTAAGTACAACTGGCTCATTGTTAAACCTGGTAGGAGATAAACTAGTCAACTAACAAAGAACTGAAAGAAGAAGCAATATTGCTTGATGGATCTGGTAGGGGGTCACTAGATAACGTTTATCTTATGGAGTTCTCCCTCTTATTCTAGGCACCCAAGCAAAACCACTGACCACCTTCAGTCTGTAAATGCCACAAACTTAAAGGTTATTTATACATGAGTACTGTAGAAGCAAAGATTCAAACAAGAGTTGCTTGGATACCCCAAAATCGGATCCAAATTAAGATAGTTAGATGTTAGGGTAATCTGTATCTGATAATCTGTATTCAAATCTGATAGCCGATCCTAATAATCAAATGGCAACAGATGGTGGTTACAGATATATTAATATGCAACTATCCTAAATTACATTCCTCCTTCCTAAAATTAATAAAAATAACCCCCCACCCTCACTAAACCATCATGGAATGCAACCAACCCCCATGGCACCCAAATATCTGTAAACTCCATCCAAATGCAAAACCAGTTCAGGCACCCATGCTGATGAAAAAGCCACCCTCCCACCCTGGTACAAACCACAAGTCCTTACCTGACTCTGTTGTTTAGCAAATAACCCCCCACCCAATATGCACTACCCCCACTTCCCTCCACCACCCATGGCACTCAAATACCTGTAAACTCCTTTAAACTAAAAACTGGCCCTGTTCCTTATAATAAAGAAATCCTGCACCTGCACTGAAGAAAAAGCCTTACTCCACCCTGGTGCAAACCACGAGTCCCTGCCCAACTCTGTTGTTTAGCAAAAATACCCTCACCCAATATGCCCACTAGCCTCTTATTTCATCCTCCCCTGTGAACTCTCCAGATTCCAGATTTTTTCCATATGTAACATCTTCCACATTCAAAACTGGTCTGACTCCATATGAAAAAGAAATCTTGTCCCCCACCCATGATGAAAAAATGCCTCCCCAACCCTGGTCCAAACCATGAGTCCATCCATGACCCTGTTGTTTGGCAAATATCCAGTGACGCAACACACCCACTACCTCCCACTTCCCACTTCCCCCATGGCACCCTAATACCTTATAAATTAGAAGAAATGGGTCCTGAGGTGTAGTAGCTCACACTCGTTTTCACTCTAATAAGAGCCAGAGCAGGTATTATTTATGAATAAATGATGATGTCTCCCTAACAGTAACACCTGATTGGCTGACAAGTGCTCATGGGGGTGGATGTGAGCTAGTAGGGTGTTGGGTGGGGTGGGGGTTGAGTCACTAAACAACAGAGTCGGGGGACTCATTGGTTTTGCCAGGATGCGGGAGGCTTTTTCTTCAGCGGGGGTAGAAAATCTTTATTATAAGGGAGCCAGAAGCGTTTTAAATTTGGACCAAGTTTACAGGTATTTGGGTGCCATGGGGGGAAGCAAGTGAAGGCTAGTAGGTGTGTTGTGGGGGTTATTCACTAAACAACAGGGTTGGGGAAGGACACGTAGGTTGTGCCAGAATGGGGGGAGGCTCATTCTTCAGCACAGGTGGGGTGGCATTTTTTTATTTTAAGGAGGATGATTTGGGATCCTTGGATATTGGATGTCGGATAATCCAGTCTCCTTAAATCCAGTTCAGCATCTGAGGGGATTTTTAGGGTATCGGATTTTGAGGACCAATTTCCTAAAATTCTGTTACTCTAAGAATCACCCATTATCCTAACTATCTATTTTAAAACGGATTATCTGAGCAACCCTAATTCAAACATACTATCTTATTCAGCATTTACATGAATGCTACAGCCTTTACTCTTTTCCAATTCTTGAAAGGACCAACGTATGTTAGTCTATCCTGAAAGTAGTGAACAGTATGATCTACTATAAATGGTTGCAGCATATACCCTTAGCCGTGCCGACCAATAATTATTATTCAGATATGAACTTTGAGAAAAAAACAGGTTTGTTTGTCATGTGAGTCAACTTATAACTAAGAAGAAATTAGAAAAGCACTTTGATAAACGTTCTCAGAGGTTGACCTCAGCAGTAGCAACAGCCTCCTTTATTAAACTGATTTAGAGAATTCATTTGAAAGTCTATAAGCCTTGCTAGCTAGAAGGATGTGTGAGACACAATTCATAGTATACTGAAGGGTAGTAGCTTTTGTTCCAACAGAAAAGGATTCATATAGTAAGCGCAGAAGAGAAGACTCTTCAGGAATGAAGGCCAACCTGTATTGAACAGCTTTGTAATGAAATCTCTTAAATAGCCTCCAGTGTTTGTTGCAGCCTGCATCACAGATTCAAGATTTAATATATTTTTAATGATGTAATAATGGATTTCATTGTGCTGAGTGAGCTGTGTAATCAGAGAGATATAGAAAAATTCAGTTCTCTGTCTCATTTTAAATGTGGAAAGAAGAAATGGTATTTGAGATCAAATATTTCTTTCTGTACACAGAAGGGTTTTTAGGCTTGTCGATAAAACTACATAAACTTTTCTTGAACAGTTTCATGATGTGGTATTTATGCAGTTCAGCAACTAAAATGAATGTTTTTGTTTTGATGAAAATGGTGATTTGCATCTATTTAGTGTTTCAAACAGAGATAATCTGAGTTTTTTCCTCATTGGCCTTTCTGTTTGGCTAATGATTGGTGAAACAGCAAACTCTTAACTCTTGGTTTGAGAAATTACTATATAAGTACTTTGGGTTAAAGCTATGAAACTCCAAATTGTTCATAGTAAAAAAAAAATTAAGCATTAAAGTACTCAAGATCAGAATATAAACATACATTATGAGATACTTCATCAGTAGAATGTAAGGTAGTGGATTTGCTTTGGGCTGTCAGCCACCACAAGGCATGTTATGATGTATTTTACCTATGCTGGACTGTCTTTTTCCACTTATCAATTGTGTTTTAATAGTGAGAAAATTAGTGTTTTTTAAGGTTAGTTTCAAGTTTGGATGGTACCTGTAGTGGCCATCTGGCGACCTCTAGGTCCATACCTCTGAACTCTCTGAGGAGGCTGGCCTGTGTTGCTGTAATAATGCTACACTGAGTACTAGTAACTTGCAGTGATGTGTTGTCTCCACCTGGAGCAGCAGTAGGAGTAGCTGGCAGTTTGCACATTTCACTGTATCTATTATAAAGTGGTCTGCATATTGTTATTTGCTCCCTAGTGTGTTCACTGTGTAATAATAGTGATATTTAGAGATATTCTCATTTGGGGAAACCTGATACTATCTTTTCCTGTTTCATGTATTCAAGCCACAGGAATTCTGCCTGCATGCAGAAGCTGAGTTGAGGATAAGAAGCAACTGACATATGTTGGTGTTTACTACATTGGCAATGAGGATAAACCAGGTCCAGAATGGTGATGTTTGGGGCTATGGCAGAGTTTGATGGCATAAGTGACTGTTCTGAATATGTGGAGCATTTAGAATTTTTCTTTAATGCAACTAAAACCACAGATGAGGATCAGCAACGCTCTGTTTTCTTCTCTGTTTGTGGCCAAAAGACTCATTATTTGATTCATAAGTTAGTAGCTCCACAGCGGCCAGGGACTAAAACCCTGCAGGAAATGTGCACATTGTTGAAAACCATATCAACCCCTGACCGTTAGCTATTGTGCCGTTATTTAAGTTTCATGGCAGGATGCGTCAGCCATGGAGACAACTGCAGACTATGTGGCCAGGTTGTGTCGTTTGGCAGAGTTTTGTGAATTTGGAGACACTTTGGATCGTATGTCCTGGGATCAGTTGGTGAGTGGCGCAGGATGAACGGATTCAGCGATGTTTATTGACAGAAACAGTGTTTGATTTCTACAGGGCTGTGGACATTGCCCTGGCCATGGAGGCTGCAGCTTAACAGGCTCAGGAGTTGTGGAACTTTATGGTGGGAGGGGCTGCCATGGTGTATCAACTAGACCAGCCTCTGCGATCTGCCTGACCATCATCAAAGTCGGCGTCTGCACGTGGGGGCCTACAGTGAAGCTCTGCTTGTAGAGACATAAATGAGTGATGTTTTTGTTGTGGCGGTGCACACGAATCAGAGACTTGCAGGTTCCGAGAGGAGGAATGCTGGTGCTGCTGGTGCTGCTGGCGCCGGCGCCATGTAGACCGACTTTGTTGCTTGGGGGTATGCCACAATGCCACAAGGCCAGTCATCCCGATCTACAAATTGCTAGGGCCAAACCAGTTGTGTAGAAGAAGAAGAGCCAAAGGCAGAGGGTGATGGTGGAGTCTACTCTATGTATACGGTTGCTGATCATTGTTCGCCTCCTATCTGGGTGCAAGTGACAGTGGACAGCCATTTTGTGGATATGGAGATTGACACAGGGGCATCATGTTTGGTGATGGGTGAGAAGCTTTTTTCTACCTTGTGGGCCCCTACAGAAGCTCTGATACTACAACCAACAGGGGTGGAACTTCAGACATATACAGGTGAACTGATTCCATTGATGGGAAAAATGCTGGTCCAAGTGACTTATGGTTAGCAGCAGAAGCGGTTGCCCTTATTGGTGGTGCAGGGAGAGAGTCCGTGCTTGATAGGGTGTAACTGGCTGTGAAAGTTGAAATTGGACTAGCAAGGGATATGCTTGCTCCCGCCTGTAACACTGGAAGAGGTGTTGCAGCAGGCAGCTCCTGTATTTTTGCCAGGACTGGGGACTTTGCAGGAAACGACTGCTCAGATTGTTGTGAGCCCGGAAGCTCAACCCCAATTTTTTTGACCCCATGTTGTGCCATATGCTCTCTCTAGTAAAGTGGCAGAAGAATTGCTTTGTCTGGCACTGGAAGGTATCCTGGAACCTGTCCAGTTTTTAAAGTGGGCAACCCCATTGTGCCCGTGAACAAAAGTGATGAGTCAGTGAGCATCTGCGGGGGTTACAAGATCACAGTGAACAGAGTTGCTAAATTGGACTCTGACCCAATTCCTAAAATTGAAGATTTGTTTTCTTCACTAGCTGGGGTCATTGTTTTCCAAGCTAGACCTGAGTCATGCATATCAGCAGTTACTGCTGGATAAGGAATCTAAGAAGCTATTGGCAATCACTGTACATCAAGGGTTGTTCAGGTATACTCATCTACCTTTTGAGGTGGTGTCAGCCGTGGGAAGTTTTTCAATGAGCAATTGAGGGAGTGTTACAGGGCACACCAAATGTTCAGGTGTATCTGACATACTCCTGATGGAACCAGTCCAGGAGTCACATTTGGACACTTTACAGACTGTGCTTCAGAGGCTACAGCAGGCAGGATTGAAGCTCCACAGGGACAAATGTTTATTCTTCATTAAGCCTATACAGTTTTTGGGTTATGTAATTGATGCATAGAGCCTGCACCCTGTAGGGGATAAGGTAAGGGCAATTGCAGATGTCCATGCGCCAAGGTCAGTGTATGAACTGAAGGCACATTTGTGGCTTTTAAATTATTATCACTGATTCCTGCCCAAGTTGTCAACAGTGTTAGCACCATTGCATTTTCTTTTGCACATGTGGGTTCCATGGAAATGGGGGAAGCTCAGGAGATGGTATTCTTGGCTTCAAAAAAGTTGTTGCGGTCTTCTCAACTGCTAGCACATTTTGACCCCAAATTACCGATGGTCCTGGCCTGTGATGGGTCCCAATATGGTGTGGGGACTGTCCTCTCACATGTGTTACAGGATAGATCTGAGAGGCCCACTGGGTATACATCGCGCATGATGGCACCCATGGAAAAAATATTCTCAGTTAGACAAAGAGGCATTGGCAGTAATATTTGGAATAAAGAAATTTCACCAGTATTTGTATGGCTACCAGTTCACAATCTTCATGGGTCATACCTCTGGTGAACCTTTTTAGTGAATGTAAATCAGTGCCTCCATTGGTATTGAGTCATATGCAGTGGTGGGCACTGATCTTGTCTGCCTACCAGTACGAAATTAAATTTTGACCTGGAGGGTTGCATTCCAATGCTGATGCCTTTAGCAGGCTATGTTTGCCAGATTACCCAAAGCAGTTCCAGAGCCAGGAGACAGGATCCTACTATTGGATCTGTTTGCAGGGACCCCAGTAATGGCAACTCATGTTAGGAGGGAGACACCATCAGGACCCAAAATTAGCATCTGTTTTGGGGTGGGTACAGAATGGATGGCCTGGGTGGGTGCTGGAGGAGGCATTAAAGCCATTTTTTTCAGCAGCATTTTGAGTTGAGAATCCATGCTGGCTGTCTGATGTGGGGAAGCAGAGTAGTAATACCCCATCAGTTGAGGGCTACGGTTTTGTGGCAATAATATGACACATATTCTAGCATTTCTAGAATAAAGGGGGTGGCACATGGTGCGATTTGGTGGCTGGGCTTGGACAAAGAAATAGGGGAACTGGTGAGCAAGTATACAGCATGTCAGGAGACATGCCATGCACCAGCCACGGTATCGGTGCACCTGTGGGAGTGGCCACATAGACCCTGGGTATGGATGCATGCTGATTTTGCAGGACCCTTTCTGAGGAAAATTGTATTAGTCCTGGTGGATGCATACCCCAAGTGGCTGGAGGTGCGGGTAATGTCCTCGGTCACCACAGAGGCCACTGTGGCCCAGCTTAGGCAAATATTTTCTATTTATGGGTTACCAGAAATATTTGTGTCAGACAATGGGCCCACCTTTAAGTTAAGGGGGTTTCAAGAATTTGTGGAAAACAATGGAGTCTGACGCATTCAGACTGCAGCTTACCACCCCGCCTCTAATCGTTTAGCCGAAAGGGCGGTGCAAACAGTCAAAGAAGGGTTCTGGCTGTTGGGTTAAAGATCTGTGTAAACGCATATAGTGAGGTTTTTGATGCGGTACAAGGTTACACCACATGCAATGACAGGGGTGTCGCCAGCAGAGCTATTGTTTGGCAGGACACTTTGCTCCTATTTGGATTTGATTAGCCCAGTTTTGGGGACCAGACTGTGTCAGAGTCAGGCAGAAATGCAGGGGGCCAGAAAGCATAGGCAGACCTGAGTTCCTTGCAAGTGGGAAATTCTGTTTGGGTTGCAAGTTTTAGAGCCAAAAATCATTGGGTGCCAGGAGTGTTTTGTGCACAAACAGGTCCAGTGTCCTTTAAGGTGCAGTTGACATAGTGAAAAGTCGCAAAAAAAGACATATGGCCTATATCCGTGGGGTACTGCCAAAAATACCCTCCCCAGTAGAGGGACTAGAAGGGAATACAGAGTGGGAAAACATGGAGGATTGTGAAGTTGCACCAGGGGTACCAAGTACGACAGTGGCAGTAGACTCTGTGGGAGTAATGGGGAGGGATGAGACACCTATGGATTTTTCACAGATGGCCTCTGAGCAAGATCGAGCTACAGGAGTTGTGGGAGAAGGACAGGGTATCACCTCAATGTGATCCAGTAGTACCTGTGCTTCACAAGTCAAAAAAGACCATAAGGGTGCCAGACAGGTTAAATCTGTAGTCAGATTTAAGAAAAGGAGGGATGTTATAAAGTGGTTTGCATATTGTAATTGTTGTTTGTTCCCTAGTTAGTGTTCAATGTGTAGTAATAGTGATATTTAGAGATGGTCCCTTTATGGGAAACCTGATACTGCCTAGAAACAGACTTTGACAGCAGATTAGGACTGCTTGGCCCACCCAGTTTGCCCATTTCCCTACCTATTTGATAAGCTGCAGATCCTAGTTAACCAACAGCCCACTTTCTCCTACCCCCTCACTCGAATTGCCTTATGTCTGTCCCATGCATTCTTTAATTCCCCCACTGTTTTTGACCCCACGACCACCTCAAGAAGTCTGTTCCATGCGTCCACCACTCTTTCTGTGAAAAAATTCTTCCTCACGTTGCCCCTGAGCCATCCCTCCATTGTCTTCAAATTGTGTCCACTTGTTCTTGCTTATCTCTTTTTCTGAAAGATGCTACCCTCTTGGACTTTGTTGATTCCCTTGAGGTACTTGAAAGTTTCTGTCATGCCCCTTCTTTTCTCGAGGGTATACATGTTAAGTTCCTTTCGTTTCTTTTCGTATGGCTTCTGGTGCAGCCCCTGCACATTTTAGTTGCCCTCCTCTGGACTGCCTCCACTCTGTCTATGTCCTTGCGGAGAAGGGGTCTCCAGAACTGCAAGTAGTACTCCAGATGGGGTCTCACCAACTGTCTGTACAGAGGGATGACAACTTCCTGTTTTCTACTGCTTCTGCCTCTCCCTAAGAATCCCAGTATCCCCCAGCCCTCCTTACTGCCTTCTCACGTAACTTGCCTACCTTTAGGTCATCTGATAGGACTACCCCCAGGTGCCTTTCCATTTTTGTTGTTGTTAGTATTCCCCCCACATTGTGTTCTCTTCCCTTGGGTTTTTGTTTCCCCGGTGCATTACTTTGCACTTCTTTGCATTGAATCTAAGCTGCCGTACTTTTGACCATTCCTCCAGCCTTGCCAAGTCCTTTCTTATCCTTTCCACCCCCGCCTTGTGTATCAACACTTTTGTAAAGCTTTGTGTTGTCTGCAAAGAGGCATACTTTTCCTTCCAGTCCCTCCGCAATGTCACCTATAAAGACATTAAAGAGGACTGGTCCCAGTACTGAACCCTGCGGTTCCCCACTAGAAACCCCCCTTTCTTCAGAGTGGACTCCATTTACTATTACCCTCTGCACCCTGCAGTCCAGCCAATTTTTTACCCAGACGACCACACTGGGACCCACTCCCAGGCTGGCTAACATGTTTATTAATCTTTTGTGTGGGACTGTGTCAAATGCCTTGCTAAAGACTAGGCCATGTCCATAGCCCCTCCCTGGTCTACTACTTTGATCACCCAGTCAAAGAAATATATGAGATTTGTCTGATATGACCTTCCTGCTCTGAATCCATGCTGCCTAGGGGCTTGTGCCCCGTGGCCTCTAGGTACCAAACAATTATTTCCTTCAGAAGTGATTCCATCATTTTCCTTACCACTGCAGTCAAACTAACAGGTCTGTAGTTCTCTGCCTTTGCCTTGCTCTCACTTTTGTGAAGGGGAATCACATCTGCCCTCCTCCAGTCTTCAGGTACCACACCTTCCTCCCATGATTTGTTAAAAAGGGCAGTAAGTAGTGTCACTAGTTCTCCCCTTAGTTCTTTTAGAATTCTGGGGTGAATCCCATTAGGCCCCATTGCTTTGTCCACCTTCAGTTTTAAGAGTTCATTCAGTACCCTTTTTTCTGTGAATGGACTGGTATCAACCCCCCTATCCAGCGTGCTTCTATTGTTTGGTTTAGGTACCTCCCCTCCTCTTCTTTTGTGAATACTGAGCATAAGTATTCATTCAGTATCCCTACTTTTTCACTGTCACTCTCTGAACACCCCATCCCTTTATTAAGCCTCACTAGCCCCCCTCCCGGTCCTTCTTCACTCCCTAATGTACCTATAAAATGTTTTATCCCCCTTCTTAACTGAGTTGGCTATCCATTCCTCTGTTTGGGCCTTTGCTATTCTGACTGCTTTCCCTGCTTCCTTCTGCTTTAACTGGTACAGTTCTCTGTCCTGCTTCTTTTGTGTTTCCTTATACTTCCTGAATGCTATGTTATTTTCCCTTACCTTCCCTAACACCTCTTTTGAGAACCATAGTGATTTTTTCCTTAGTTTTCTTTTGTTTATTTGCTTCACACAAAGGCTTATTGCCTCTGTGATGGCAGTTTTGATTTTTCCCCATTGTTCCTCCACCCTTCCTTCTTGCTCGTTTGCTAGTGCTTTTCTGAAGAACTCTCCCATTTTGCCAAATATCATCCCTCCTAAAATCCAATACCCTCATTTTTATATGGCTTGACTCTATGGCTGTGTTTATCGTGAACTGCACTGTTTGATAGGTCGCTTGTTCCCAGATGCCTACCCACATCTAAATCTGAGATCCTCCCTCTGTTCCCAGGTCTAAGATTGCTCCCTCCCGAGTGGATTCCAGCATTAGCTGTCTGAGGTATGCCCCCTGCAGGGCATTGAGAATGACCCTTCTCTTGGATGTGGCTGCAACAAAGGTGCTCCAGTTAACATCTGGTATATTCAGGTCCCCCATCAAGAATATCTCCCCCTTTTTGGGCCATCCTAAGGATGCCTTCTATCATTTCCTTGTCCATTGCCTCCCTCTGAGATGGGGGTTTGTATACAACTCCCCTGCAGAATGTGTTGTAATTTCCTGTCTCCAGATTGACTCACAGTGCCTTCTCTCCTCCATTTACCCTTTAGTTATGTTGCTATGATCCCTTCCCTTACACAGAGAGCTACTTCTCCTCCTCCTCTTTTACCCTCCCTGTCCCTCCTGTAGATTCTATACCCTGGTATGTTGACATCCCAGTCATGGTTCTCAGTGTACCATGTTTCTGTGACTGCCATGATATCCAGGTATCCCTCTTCCATCAAGGCCACTAGTTCAGGGAGCTTGTTACCCAGACTACGGGCATTGACGCTCATTGTCCTCCATTTTTTGATGACCTTACCCCTTTTAGCTAGTCTTCTCCTGTTTCCTGTGTTCAAGCTACAGGCATTATGCCTGCATGCAGAAGTTGAGTTGAGTTGATGTTAAGAATAAAGCCATATAGAAAGCAACTGAAGTGTTTTGGTGTTTAGTACAGTATCAACCCTAGGAACAATAAAAGTAGTGTTCCAGTTCCCACACAGTTCCTCTCCAAACCTGTGGCACTGTACAAAACAATAGCTCTACATACACAGTAAGATGCAGTTCAAGCAATACCTTTATTTAGAGGGAAGAGAAGGAAAATGACAAGCAGATGACAAGGAAAACTGGAATAAAGGGGGTAGTGTAATATACTCATCACATTATATACTTATTGCTATGCAATTGCAATACAATTCCCCACAAATAGTGTTGTTCGAGTAGTATCCTGAGCAATCCGGATCCACCAAATACTTGCCATTTTGGCAGGATAGTGGATCTGTTGGATAGCTGTCCGACCATGGATCTGACCCCCAGGATCCAGGACGGATCCTGTGTTATCCAATGCCAGATCCAGGGATCTGGTGCTGTATCCAGGGATCTGGCACCGGATAATGTGGGATCTGACCTCCGAATTTGGCTGGATCCCAGGTCGGATCCCACCCGGATAGTGCCGCCATCTGACGGAGCACAGTCGGATCCATAGGACACTATCAGAGCAACACTACCCACAAGCACAGTTCTCCTCCCACCAACAGTTCCTTCATCTCTAAGTGGGTGCAATTGACTTAATCTCCCCAACAGGCCATGGATAAGAGAGCTGTCAAGTGCTGGTGGGTACTACACTGAGGACACAGTTGCTGCCGCCAGGGTGGAGGCCTCGGCTTTTACAAACGCAAGTAAAGATAAACACCAACTTTGCTTAAACTGATAAAGTGGGGAGGGGCCCCTGTTTGTAATATAGGGGGTTGAGGTTTGATGGACCTCAGTAGGTCTTCACCTGGGCCTAGCAGTTGTACACAGTCCATCCAGGACTTGTCTCTGTAGGCAAATACACAGTGTTCACCCCCTAGTTGTAGTGTTGAACCCAGTGGTTACTCATGGCTCTGTTGTCTTACAGGATACCTCTGGAGGTTGCTTAGCTGGCTGGTAAGATGCTGACAGGCTCCCAGCTGTATGCAGACTTTCTCTGGGGCTGTCTGGCTGCTCTGTCTGAATGCCATTCTGTACTCTCATATTGTCTTTGTTCTGCAGATGCAGGAGGTCTTGAAATAGTATGGTCATTGTTATTGTCTTAAGTTTGTTTATAAATTTATAGTACAGTATGCCCGTTATGTAATGAACTTACAGAATTCACCATAGTGATGGACACTTCTGACTGTTATAGACAAAGCAACAGATTACTATAAAGAAGCAGTTCTTAATACAGCAACTTGCCATCTAAAATTTATTTAAATAACATTCCTGTTTATCTATTTTTGTTGACCATTTTAGTTGATCTTCCTATATGTTACATTTTTCTTGTTCTTATGGCCTAGTCCACAAAGGTGAGTGAGTTACAGTTCGTGAAAACTCAGAGTATGTTGTTTACAAAGATATGTGCCACATATAGTAACGGTGCACAGAACCACATCCACAGCAGTGGTGGGATGGGCCAATATGCATGTACAGTGGTGCAGAGTAAGAATGGGCTGTATCTAGAGAATGTACAGTGCTACACACACAGAATGCTCCTTGACCCTAGCATTTCAAGTGCAGGAATACCCCACACAAACCCAGTACTGATCCGGTGCACTAAGGGGTACACCAGTTTCAAACAGGTGGTGTGGGAGGGCACCCAGTCTGCCTGTAACGTGGCCAGTGATAAAACCTTGCAGCATCAATGCCATAAAACCCAAATCTCACAACATCCTTGACACTGTCAGGAAACCTGGCCCTCTGCTGCCAGACTGAGGTGGCCACGGGGAGAGGGTCACTCTCCACTGCCAGGCCTAGCTGGTCATAGAGAGGGAGTGATCAAGAGGGGAGCCCAGAACTGAAGGAGGTGGTGATGAGTACGTTCAAGCAGTATCCATTGATGAGGAAAATAACAGACTGGAGAAGTAGGTTGGTGAGTACCATATGACTGTGCAGTGTGCAACAGAATGTCACATTGTAACGGTTGACCTACTTTTCCAGACGTTGATCCCCTCCTGGACAAGAATGATGATGGCGATGACAGCTATCCACAGTCAGACACATAGCTTGCATCTATTGGAGTACCACCTGTCAGGCCAGTCAGTGAGTAACCATATAGACAGCACACACCCAGCAATGCAACAGCAAAAACTAACATACATCTGAGTAATATATTTGTTACAATTGCAGGTCCAGCTGAATGGAGACCATGCACTGGTAGGGACATAGTGCAGACACAGCAACACTCACCCAAGCACTCTCATGCAAGAAAGTAGCACTGGGACCATGCCCAGACACCATGGTCAAGGACACCAGTGCAGAGGACACCAGGGAGACTAAGGACACTGGATCCACACACACCACTTACACATCATACACACCACAGAAAATTCTGCTGCCCCCCCGCCAAACACACACAAACCCTCACTCTTAGCCCCTCAGAACTAACTGGTACACCCAGCACCACACAGCGCACTAGGTTCCTAGTGTTTCCATCCAGCATAGTGCAAGACAGAACATCGGCACAGACTTCCATCAGTGATTCCCCTTGCAGGACCTTCAAGGACCACAAAAGCACTTGCTGGCTGCAAGAGGCAGGCCTTGCAGCAAATAAATATTAGCTGAGCTGCAACTGATGGAACAGCAGAGGCTATGTCAAGCAGAGGCTCACCAAAAAAAACTGTGCCGTATGTGCAGCAAGGCTGGAGCTTTGTACACAAAGTGGTTGGTGCAGATGACCAGCTGGGTGTTATCAGAACACAGCTGAGTGACATGCACACCAAGCTGGGGGCTGTGTGTATAGTGATTGGATCAGTGTGTCAGAGATCGTTACTGTGAGACAGGCTGTTAATGGTGGCTTTGACAGACTGTCAGGAATGCTGGAATGTAGCCTTGCATCCCACACACAGGCCATTATGGCTAGCTAAAGCCTTGAGACATGGCCCAAAGACCGCTGTTCCTGTGCCCCTTTCCCTCCATGGGGAAGAAGGATCAGCATGAGGCACAAGTGAGGGGAGCCATCTGAGGGTGCACAAGAACCTGTCTTGGACCCCATGGCAAGTGGAGGGCCAAATCACATGGTGACACACTCCACAGTGAAAGACTTCATAAGCCCCATGATAGAAAAGGAACCATACTGGTGGGTACCCCACATGTACACCTTTCCACTGACATCCACCTTCTCATTATACCACATTGCACTATTGCACATCACTGTATAAGGCACAGTACGCGGATGTTCATTTTTGTCTTTTCTAGTTACTCATCCTATCCTCTGAAACCCCTGACCTACACACCTACCACACAGCACACACCCATGTGAAGTGGCCATCCACCACCTGTTATCTTCCAACCTATTAGCTCACTATCCAGCAGACCTCTGGTTCAGAGGAACAGGGGAACCTAGCACTTTAGCACTGAAGGGGGCATCATCATTTGTGGGCACATTGCCCTCCTCAGGTAATGGCATCCTTTTTGACACAGTTATTGTACAGCATGCTACAAACATAGAGCACACCTTACTAGGGGTGAAAAATAGAGTGTGGCTAGTCATGTCCAGGCACCTACAGTGCATTTTCAACATTGCAAACAAACATTCAATGATACCCCTTGTCAGAAGGTGTGCCTCATTGTATTGTGACTTTGCATCAGTCTTTGCAGGAATAGCGCCAGGAGGTATGTCTTCAGTGGGTTACCGGGCTCACCTGTGTGGCACAGAAATATGCACCATGAGTCACTGTATATGTTGCACAAATGTGGGCACATGTTTATGGCACAGTATATGTACTTATCCATTAGAAAACCCTGTTCAGGTACCAGGACAGGCAGCTGTGGCCACAGCTGTGACCACTCTTGTACATGTGCATCATGTGTGGACCCGGAGAACTTGGGCATACACCTGTGCATTGAGTCCTGTGGCATCACATACCATTTGCATATTCATGCTGTGAAAGTCCTTACCTCTTTTTTTATGCCTTTTTGTTTTCTGAGGGTGTCACAACATGTGTAGAGTCTATTTCACTAAGCACATTGGACATTTCAGCTACTGCATAGAATGCAGCTGTCTTGTCCCTTAGCTCTGTCTCTGTCATTGAGAATCTGATGTAGTTCTGCTTCTGCTGCAGCAGCACTTCAGTGACTTGCCAAAAGCATCTGGACATGCATGACTGGCTAATCACTGGAACATCTCCTTGCCATAGTATGCACATTAAGCACATGGCTCCATCTTTTCCCGGTTGTCTGGCACAGGCCCAGAAATGTATGTAGTTTATCCATAGTGCCACAGCAGAACCAGAACTGTCCAATGTATAGCAGTTCACTTAAAAGTACCAATATTCAGTCTGGGCTTGTACAAATGTGGGCTTTTTTGCTGGCATCTCTCCTCTTTATACTGCAGTTCCAATTCAGCTAGCAGTGTATTCCTGTGAAACCTGGAACACATGCTCACTGTTGGTGTCACTGATGATACTGTAACCTAAAACACTGTTTTGACTTAGCAGCTTGTACATGGTCCACTGTGTGTATCCTTCATCTGCCTGATCCACATGTTTCAGCATGGAATGATGTGGCCCTTTAAGTGCAGGCCTTCAGAGACCTAATCTTGACCAATGGCCTGACAACATGTGGGGGAGGGGTCCATGGGGGGTAGCCCCATGCTGGCTGGGTCACACACACCCTACGTGCCAGTCACACCAATCTGCCATTGGGAAGACCAAGACTACTATGCCAGGCTGTGTCCTTTCCCTGTGAGGCCTATCTCACTGTCACCCTGATGCTCCAGAGCAGTGATTACAGGGAACAGGACTTTGCCCACTGGAAGGTAGCGGAGCCACTCTGGGTGAGTATACAGTAACATGCTGCGTACTTTTCTTATGTGACTAAGGAATGTGTCTTGAAAGTCATCTCATCCTGTCTTTGCAGAGCTCCATCTGTCCCATTGGGAACCTTGTGCTATGGAGGTAGAGGCCCTTTGGGAGCCAGAGGGACAGCAACAGCTGTGACTCCACACTGGGCCTGGGCCCCAAGGACTGGTAAGGACCAGACAACCTATGCATCAAGGAGTCTTGTGCAGCTGCCAGGGGAACTGCTGGCAGCTGGCGCAGCCAAGGTAGTTCTGGGCCATTGTTGTCAGGCCTTCTGATCCCAACAGCATCACTGGCCATGAGTCCAGGGAGCCATGGGGAGCAGCACATGGTGCAATGGCATGTTTCAGTAACCAGGACAAACATCCATGCTCGCAGTTTTAGTTTGCTAAGGAAGTGATGTGGGCCAACTCAGGTTATGGCTTGTCCTGGTTATGGGCACAAACTCCCTTGGGTCTAGCTTCTGGAAGCAGAAAAAAATAAATGCTGATAGTTTTGGATACATTTACTGCATCCGTGCATGTCCTGGTTGTGATTAGGTTGGCTGGGGTGTACACATGTACTGGGGTGTGCACAGGGGTTTCTCTTGTAGGATGTTCGGCATGTGCTGACATATGCCAGCGCCTTGTCATTCTAAATTGTGCTGTACTGTGGGTCTGCCTGACGTTTGCATGGTACACATTGTTTTTGATTCATGCACTTTTGTTAATGGGATGCACCATCAGTGCTTCAGCCCCCCTAGGTGGCATAGTTTTGAGGCCCAAGATCTACACATGCAGATACTTATCTAGTGCTGTGGGTTGGCATCCACACACACATGATGTTCGTATGTCCAGCCATGCCCCATACAGCACATAGGATGTGTGGACATATGCATATGCAGGGCATGTCTGCATGGCATGTACTGTACACTGTGGATATGCATTTGGTTGACTTCAGTGATGCTGCTGTGCAAGTGCCTACTCACTTTCACTGCACAGGTCCTTTGTACTCCTGGATTGTTTCTTGGATTGGTTCCTAGGTTCTGATCCATTCTTGCCCCATCACAACATTTCTAAGCTTGTTGTGGTGCACAACTGCCCAGTCTTCTGAGTAACTCTGTCCTAGCATGTACATGGTGTGACCTGTTCAGAAACTGATTTCATCAGCTAGGTAGAGACTATGAACAGGGCAAACAAGATAAATAGGGCTGGGAGCTGCCATTTTTTATTTTGAGAAAACATCCTGTTTGGAAATCCTTAAGCAGTTTTGGATTTAGAAGACCAAGCAAGTACATATAATCTGAAGAGTCTTGAATCCTTCGCAGTAAATGAAACAAAACAAACAAACAAACAAACAAAAAACAAACAGAAACACAGAAAAAAACAGACATGGTTAGATTTATTTCTGGCTACCTTGTACTGCTGCCTTGTTGTAGAATTCAACAGCAAAGTTGCAGAACTCTATCTGAATAATATAAACTACATCAAAGAGCACACCTGCTGTCTGGTGCAAAGTAAGGTAGCCCTGAAGTGCAAAACTCAAACAAAAAAAATAAGTAAAGCAACAACCAAAAAATGAATTGCAAACAAAAATGTAAAGCAACAAAACTGAATGTAAAGTATGATGTCATAAAAATATAGTAGCAAAACAAAAACAAATGTGAAGTGCAACCAAAATAAATGACCAGTTAAAATGTGTTTTTTCAGAAATTGTAGAATCCTCCTATCGGTATGGTAGGCGTAGGGTGCGGGGAAGGGGGTCCTCTTATCAAAACATTCTCATTTTGAAATCACACATCAATTTATGGATAAAGAGGATCACTTGGCCATGGTAGTGGGCATTATTCAAGGCCAACAATTAATGGTATGCAGTCTGTATATCCCACCACATAGAGATACATCCTTCATTCAACATCTCACTGATCTTGTCCTTACACATAAGCAAGGCACATATATTCTAGGAGGAGATTTAAACTGCCTGCTCAATCCATCATTAGGTACTTCGGCTTCGAGACCCCCCTCCCCTTACTTCTAGGCAGAAACATCTTAGAAGACTGCAGAAAAGAAATAGGCCTGATAGACGTGTGGTGCCATCTACATTCCTCATTGGGAAAATTTTCCTTTTACTCTCATGTGCATAAACACTACTCTAGGTTAGACTATTTCTGCATCAGCAATGAACACTTGGAAACAGTACAAGATACTGGTATAACAAAATATCTCTCTCTCAGACCATGCCCCTATCACTTTAGAGTTAGCCATATCAAGGGAGAGAAGAAACACCACCTGGTGTTTCAATAACTCTTTATTTATATACCCCACTTTTCAAGAATTGATAAAAGAGAAAATTCCAGAAATATTGTGGGATAATTTTTCCCAGATATCTCCTCAACTACTCTGGAACACTCTGAAAACGGTGTTATGGGGTTACATTATTGCCTTTTCTTCTAATAGATAACGCCAGTATGAGGCTAAACTTTGGGAGTTGCAGGATAAATTAAAGTTCCTATAAAATGCCCATATGCAAGGTGATGAGTCTCTGATGGACCAGGTATCCCGCACTCAACAAGAGATACAGCAGATTTTAACAAGAAAGACTGAACAGGCTCTGACTGAGATTCTATGAGGGGGGCACACGAGCTGCCACGGTCTTGGCAAATAGATTACACAAACAAACCCAGAGGGAAGATGACCATAACTAAAATAAAAGACCCACATACTGGTAAAATGTTTAATTCTACTTGCCAGATCTTCCAGGTCTTCCGGCAATACTACTCGGATCGCTATATGGAAGAGATGCCCCCAGATGCCTCTGCAGTGTACGAGTTTCTGGTGGATTTGAAACTCCCATCATTGACTCCCCACCAGATAACACAACTGCTGCATCTAATATCCATACAGGAATTGCACACCACGATTAAAAATTAAAAAAAATGGGAAAGGTCTAGCCCCTGACAGATTTGGAGCAGAATGTTATAAAGGGACACTAATTCTAATATCAGATCCTTTACTTGCAGCTTTTCGGGAGAGTCGTGAAACGGCAGAGTACCCCATTTCGTGGAGGCAAGCCACAATTCCGGCAATTCTTAACCCTTATAAACCCTCACATATATGTGATTCTTATCATCCTATCTCAGTGTTAAACCAGGACTATAAGATCTACACCAGTATCCTGACTCATCGCCTGGATGACATCCTTCCACATCTCATATACCTTGACCAGTCAGGATTTATTAAATCTAGGCAGACAACAGACAATAGTAAAAGAACATTATACTTGATCAACCACACCCATTCTTTCTGTTCCCCATTAATAAGACTGAGTTTAGATGCCCAGAAAGCCTTTGAAAGGGTCTCCTGTTTTTTTTTTTAATGGCGTAACCTATTGAAGTTTGTCTTTCCTAAAGAATGTTTGAAAATTATAGGAGGCGTGTATTCCTCTTCCAAGGCCACGGTGAAGGGTAATGGCTCCCATTCCACCCGTTTTTTATTATCACGGGGTTCGAGACAGGGATGCCCCCATCACCATATCTTTTTGCCCTTTATGCAGAACCACTAGCACAATACATTAGGCAAATGCAACAAATTCAGGGATACTTTATAGGTGGATATGAACATAAGTTAACGTATTTCGCGTACAATTTTTTACTTGACATCACTAATCCTGACACATCTTTAGGAGCTCTGGGGGATAGTCTCACTCTAACTGAATAGGTTTCTGGCTACAAAATAAATTTAAGCAAAATGAAGGTCCTATTGGCTTATGGCACCCCTTCTATATCCTTAATGCAGAAATATTCATATGGATGGAACCAGACCCAATCAAAATATTGGGGTATCTACTTTACCCCAGACCCACAACAGGTATTTAATTATAATTGTCTATATACTCAGGTTAAGGCAGACCTATAGGCTAGGTTACATCTCCTGATGTCACTTCTAAACAGAGTTCAATCTATTCAAATGAATACATTGCCCAAACTCTTCTATCTAATGCAGAATATCCCACTTCCTCCCTCGGGGCGAGAAATCTCAAAATGGAACAGACTGATTTACTCATATTTGTGGCAAGGGAAGTGACCGAGGATAGCATTGGAGAAATTACAACTGTCCAAGGAAAAAGGTGGCTTAACCCTATCCAACTTTCAAAATTATGCATTGGCAGCATTACTGGGTCATATGACTTACTGGCTTGGCCCCCCCCCCAGACCACGGTTTGGGTGCAGGTTGAGCGTTCGCTCTCTTCTCTAATGCTAGATTACAGTCATCAAGCCCAGAGCAGGTGATCACTCTCAAGAGAACTCTCCATACACTGTAGCCATAATAAGCAATTGAATTTCCTTTTTGAAGAAGCCAGACAATCTCAATGGGGCTAGATGGATGGGCCTTCTAGCACTGGACCATGCATTCAACCTGGCTTCTGTGGACCGTGGGTTTTGGAGTTGTATTAGAAAAGGCATAATTTACACCTTTAATTTCTATGACAACGAGACTTTCAAGATGTTTCAACAATTAAAATCAGAGTTTTCACTCTCACAGAGTGATTTGTACCAGTATTTGCAGATGCGCCACATTCTGAATTCCACTTTAGGTCTAGATACTACTTCATTAGTTATTCCACCCATATTTCATTTATTGCTATAAATTCAGAGGGCACCCTCCCCAAGCCACATTATATCCCGCTTCTATAAGGCATTAGCAAACTCCCCTACCACCTTGTTGGAAAATGTTCACTCTACATGGGAGGCAGAGTCGACACTCGACCTGTTCCCTAGGGACTGGACCAGGATTTGGCACAGGCAACACTAGATCTTGGATTCATATGGCTGGAGGGAATTTGGCTGGAAAACAGTGACACGGTTCTTCTGTACCCTGCAAGTCACTGCCAAATATTCATCTTCCAGAGATTCGTCTTGCTGGAGGAAGTGTGGCTGTGAAGTTTCCACTCATGCTCATGTATTTTGTCTATGTCCTACTTTAACCAGTTTTTGGAGAGGGGTGGAAACAGTGCTACTTGAACTTTTCCTGTCTAGATCATCTGACACCCAAATTGGCCATCTTACTATACTTCCCAAAGCACTTGAAACAAAGACATCAGGTCTATTTGGTCAGTATATTCCTTGCAGTGGCAAAGAAGGTCATAATATGACGATGGATCCAGCTTAATACGCCTACTATTAGGGAATGGGAAGATATTATCTATGATATTTATAAGATGGAAAGCCTGACAGCTAAGATACAAGAAAAAATACCAATTTTAATGAATAGATGGACCATATGGTTTCAGTACATCTCTTCTGTGCACTGCGATTTTGTGCCATGAGAGTCTAGTGCTCTCTGGGGCTTTGGAATTGTGATATTAGGAAACTAGCTCTTATTCCCAAACATTCCATTGCCCCATGAAACAACCTTCATAGTATTAACAGTATAAACATACTATCATTTAAACTGTCTTTTCTCAAATACTGTATTAAATATTAATTATCTGTACAATCCTGGAAAGGTTATACATTCAAACATTGTAAATATTTTAATATGTTATATCTAGATGCACTGATTCTTATACCATTTTAAAGCAAAACTAATAAAAACTAAAGTAAAAAAAAAATAAGTGACAAATACAAAATCAAATGCAAACCAAAACAGTCATGTGCATCTAAAAATGGTTAAAAAAATATTTAAAAATATTAGCACCTGGGATCCGATGCATCATCAACACAACAGCTAATCAACACTATTCTTATGTACAAAAGGGGAACCTTAATAATAGGAGGGGATCTCAACTGCCCCCTAAATCCCTCGATGGATATGTCAGCATCTCAGAAGCCACCTCTCACCTCTGGACAAAAACACCTCAGGAGGCTACTTAAAGATACAGGTTTGGTGGACACATGGAGGCACTTTAACTCCTCTGTCCAGAAATTTACCTTCTACTCTCATGCCTACAAACATTATTCCTGTCTGAATTATTTTTGTATGTCCGGAGAACATATAGACCAGATCCGCTCCATAGGAATACATAATATATATTTATCTGATCACGCCCACATAACCCTAGACCTTGTCACCACGATTCATAGGAAAAATACGTATTTGAGATTCAGTAATTCACTGCTCTCAGATCCTGAATTTAAAGAACTTCTGAAGGTAAAAATCCCAGAGATTTTAGGGGATAACTTACTGGGGACCTCTCCACAGGTTTTATGGGACACTTTAAAAATGGTTCTATGGGGCTATATAATAGCCTATGCATCTCAGAAAAAATGCTGGGTGGAAGTAAACCATAAGGAATTGTAAGAACAACTTCAGTTTTTACAAGAAGCCCATATGCAGGGGGACAGTTCCCTCACGGGGCAGATAGCCTCCATGCAGAAAGCCATGAAAAAACTGTTAACTGTCAAGATATAACAGACCTTATTATGGCTTTACCAGAGGTACTGGGGGGGGGGCTTGAACCTCACGTATCTTGGTGTACTGCTTATGGAAACCAGTCCAATGAGCTGTGGTCTCTAAGGTCAGAACCCACAGACAGGACAGCTGTTTACTACATCATCTCAGATTCTAAATGCTTTTAAAACCTATATGAATTTGTACACTGAGGATCCCCCCCCCAACACAAGGTGGAGGAATTTCTGTCTCACCTTAATCTCCCTAAATTACGCTCATCCCAAGCTCCAAAATTAACCTGACCTATCATGCAGGAAGAAATCCAAACCACTATTAAAAATCTTAAGAATGGCAAGAGTCCTGGTCCTGATAGATATAGGATGGAATTTTATAAGGCAACATGGGATCTGATAAAGGATCCTTTTTTGACAGCATTGCAAGAGAGCCACAGGACAGTGGAGTACCCTACTTCCTGCCACGATCTCAGCAATTCTGAAACCGAACAAACTGGCCCATTTGTGTGACTTGTTTCATCCTATTTCGGTACTCAATCAAGACTATAAAATCTATACAAGTATTCTCACCCATGGATTGGATGACATAATGCTCTCTCTCATACACCCAGACCAATAAGGCTGTATAAAAACCTATCAAACAAGAGATAATATCAAGATAACTCTCTTTATAATTGAACAGGCAGTGCAGACCCACACCTCATTACTGATCCTCAGCCTCGATGCCCAAAAGGCATTTGATAGAGTATCTTGACTCTTTTTACAACAGACCCTGTTGAAATTTGATTTTCTGAAGGATTTTATAAGTAATATAATGGGAATTTATTCAACCCCTAAGGCAGTGGTAAAGGTCAATGGATCTTGTTCCTCTCGATTCCCCCTCACAAGGGGAACATGACAGGGCTGTCCCCTTCCCCTTATCTTTTCAGATTATACGCTGAACCTATAGTGCAATTTCTTCAACAACAATTGGGGATTAGGGAGTCTCATATTTCTGATCAGACACATAAAGTAGCACTTTATGCGGACCACCTTCTGTTATATATTTTGGACCCAGAGTCCTCCCTAGAAGCCCTGAAGCAGTGCATGAGAGAGGTAGAGAGACTTACAGGATATAAAATTCGACTAACATAGAGACATTATTTATAGGAGGAGACCCATCACCAGAACTACAAAGCAAACACCAGTACAAATGGCGGTGTTCACACATTAAATATCTAGGGATTGATATTACTCAGGGTATTAATTAAGCCAAAAACTTGATTAGCAGTTCTTTGCATGAAAGTGCTAATCAGCTGTAAAAATGCATAGCACTTGGCACAGAATAATTAGCAAAATTATTTTTATTAATTTTGTCTAGTGTGGCATGTACTTACTCAAAAAATGGTAATCAGTCTACTGCTATGCATTTCTAGAAATGGTTAGCATTACCTCCATTGCTGTGTAGCATTTTGCTATGCTATACCAACCATTTAATACCCTGTTACATCAGATCTGAATCAAATATTCCCCCTCAACCATAACAATCTCGTTTCCCTAATACATGACAATCTGTGATCTTGGATGCACTTGTTGCTAACACTCATCAGCAGAATTCGCTCAATACAAATGAACGTACTTCTACAATTGCTGTGTTAATGCAGACCATTCCTTTGCCATTCACCAGAAAGGAGCAGAGCAGGTGAAACCAAATTATTTCTAATTATCTATGACAAGGAGGTCAACCTCGAGTGGCCGTAAGTAGATCACAGGTGCCAAAGGAAAGAGGGGGTTGTCACTCCCATGCTGGGTGGGCTATGCCTTGGCCACACAACTGGCGTGTATAGCTGCTTGGCTATTACTTTGCACTTCTGGACCTCAATGGATGCGGACTGAGCAGGCAAGCTCTGTGCTTCTACTAGCCTTATGACCCTGTTCTAGCCTCCACCCACTGCACTCCTTAAAGAAAAGTTCTTATTCACCAGAAGTTACTTACAAAGCTGGGTGAAACACTTCACTCTGCCTAGAAACCAGTGGGGAATGCGTTGGGTGGGGATACCCTTGAGGGATATATATTTTCTACCAACCTGTTTGGATCATAGGTTCAGAAATTGGGGCAGGCGAGGGCTGCTACATACATATTAATTTTATGACCGGGGGAGTTTAAGTCATTTCAGAGTTACAAACTGAATATTCTGTCCCTCATGGGGACTTTTTCAGATATTTACAAATTAGACACTTCCTAGGAAGCACTCTGGACCTACACATGATCACTACTACTAGTCACCCTTTGTTTTCCTTGTTACAACAAATACAGGAAAATGAGGCTCCCAGGCATCTTATCTCCTGCTTCTATAATACAGAGATGTATTTTACCAAGCCTCAGTGGGAATGGGTACAGGAAACATGGGAGGCAGATTTAATGGTAGAATTTATACAGAAGGATTGGCTGTGGATATGGAGATGCCAGCATCGCATCACAGGCTTATATATATGGTGTGAGTTCAGCTGGAAGGTGGCAGCTAGATATTTTCACACACACCAAATCACAGCCAAATTCTCTACCTCCCAAGACTTGTCATGTTGGAGAGGCTGTGGAGCAGAGGTCTCTACCCATGCCCACATACTCTGGGTATTGCCCGATCTTGACACAGTACTGGAAAGGGGTCTCACAAGTGGCTACTGCACTGTTCCTAAAGTTACAGAGCCCAACTCCAGAATTAGCCATTCTTCTACATTTCCCTCAGCATTCAAGGAATAAACACCTCACGTATCTGATCTTGATCCTCCTGACAGCGGCGAATAAGATAATTACTAGAAACTGGTTAAAACCAGACCCACCTCAATTAAAACATTGGGAGGATCTGAGTTTTGAAATTTACACCATGGAAACCATGACATCTAAATTACAGGAGACCCTGGATAGGGTTATGAATAGATGGACCACATGGTTCCTCCATATCTCCCCCCTAGTAGACCAGACCTGGTCCCATGATTTACTAATTTGGGCATACAGTGGACACAGAAGAAACTGACCTGATGATCTGAGGCCCAATCGAGAGTCAAACAACAGAAGGGGATACCAGGGAAGGGGACGACTGAACCGGATCTGGCCAGTCCTATTTAGCATAGACTTGGATTGCAGGATTAGGGGACTAGAGAGGAGTGCCAGGATCCTCTTATTGGAGCTAGATGTGGGCCTGGCTCCACTCCTCCTCTCTCCCCCAGCAGAAGGAAAGGAACAGCTAGCTTTAAATAAAGGGCTATAAACAATTCTTAATATATTTATAGGATACTCCCACACAGAAATGTTGTTTTATTATTGTTTTCATCTTTTAATAGGACCAGATTAATAGTAATGGCATAAATGATTTCTAGTACACTGTACTTGTAATGATATTTGGTATGAATGATATGCTAGCTTGATTCTATTCTTTTTTTGTACCAGCTCCTTCTGAATTTTTTTTAATAAAAACTTAAGTGACAAAAAAAAAAATATTAGCACAGTTAAAAAAATGAATGCAAACAAAGTATAGCACAACAAAAAATGTATAGCAAGGCTATATAATGACTGCACAAAAAATGTACAGGAAACTAAAAAAAAATGCAAACAGAATAGAAAAGTGTACAAAAATTGCACAACACAACTAAAAATGAATGCATACAACTATAGCACAACTGAATAATGAATAACAACAAAAATACAGCGTGCAACAAAAACATAAATGCAAACAGGAAAGGGGAAGTGGAAGCAAATATGATTGCAAAGAAATTATGTAACCCTTAGTAAGCGCTATCCCATGGGCTACCACCCCTGCCTACTCGGCTAGTAGCAGGTTAAGGGGCCTAGGTTCGGTAACGGGTGCCTCCGCCCTGAGGTTAGGGTTGAAAATGGTCAAACTAACCAGGGCACAGACCTCTGGGACACTATGACTCCCCCCCTCTGTTCCTGTTAATGGCCAACACAATACATAAGAATTACTTTCACAATACCCCTGTTATGCTTTGCAAATACCCACACAGTTTGCACTTACCACCAGGGTTGGTTTCTCCAGTTCGATCCCAGGGACCCCCTGTAAAACAAGGTTAGCCAGCACAAATAGCAACAGTACAATACTTAGAGCACAAACTAGAACCACAGTCAGGTTAGATTGCAGAAAAAGAGTAGATCTGATTTATTCTGAGGGGTTTGAACAAGGGTGGGGGTAATCAGGCTAATTAGCTTAAATACTCTATAGTTCATACTACTGTGCATGCATTTAGAGTCCCTACTACAGTCACACTCTCTGGGTACCCAGGTGGAGGGAAGGTGGGCTAGCTAGGACCGTTGCCTGGGGTAGGCTGGCGTTGCAGCTGGTTGGGGCCCTGTGAGGAAAAAAACAGACGTGCACCACACTTTAATTGTAATCCGGAGCCGGAGGGCTCAGTTTGTGAAGGAAAAATAACAAGACGATCAGGTGACACACTTTTGATTTAGCTATGTGTTGCAGGGAGCAGCTACCTTGGTGACTACTCATGATACCCAGAACTGGACACAGGCTGGACGAGAATGGAGACAGCAGATGAACTCTCTGGATTGCCAGGAGAAGCAGGGCCCACATGATTCGCCGAGGCATTGTTCTCGTTCAGGCGTGGAGCAGGGGGCTGATCCCCGGGCAGGCCTCTCATCAATGGTTATTCTCTGTGCAGCAGGAGGATGAGATGGCGTGGCCCTCATGGCAAGGCCCAGCAACATGGAGCTATTGGTGGAGTCAGTCCGTTGGTGCTGGACACACTTCCAGCTAGCAGAACGCAGTTTGTAAAGTGAGGAACTAGAGTGCAACCCCCACGTGGTACACAGAACATTTATATGTAAAGACGTTTCACTGTACCAGGCCAGACATTCCCCAGTCCCAATTCGCAAAGTCTCTGCTCAATTTGGGAGCTCTGGGATGAAATGGGATTTCTGAGGAGCCGATCGCACTCAGCACAATCTTCTGTCTTCTACAGGTTGAGCCTGGTCATCGTCAGTGGCTTCTTTGTTCACACAGTATCGGAAATGGACCGTGAAATAATTTTCCTTCTCTGAGCAACAGGCAGGCTTAAAGGCCTCACACTCGGCCTTCCCACAGTTCTCTTGCTCAAAACTGCGCCAACACTTGCTCGAATATCTCGAGCTGCTCCTCACTCAAATTTCACTTCAGAATTGTCTTGCCAGCAGACAGTTAGGGGGATTTTCTTCAGATCCAAAAGGTTTGGTTAGTCAGTGAAGCTGTCAATCACAACAAGAGCTCCCCCTTTAGTTGCAAAAGGCGCCAACAGTCCAAAACTAAAATTCCCAAACTCTGTGTCCATTGAGCCCCTATAAGCAGGCTCCATTTTAGAGTTCCCAATTACTGATTGGTCCAATTCAGCAGTTTGGGACCAAAATGGTGGAGATAATCAGAACAGTCCTTGCTGTAGAAAAGGCAGGTTAGAACAAACTACATTTATCATTATTACTCTAAACACTTTTAGCAACTACAGTAGTTACATCTTTCCACAGAGCTCCCTCTGCACAACCAGCGGCGGCAGAAACAGAGCTATTTCTTGGCAGCCCGGGTGGGACTCGAGCATGCCAACACTCTGCTCCCTTCCAGATTAATTATTAATGCGAACAGGCTGCCCTTAAAGGGACAGTACATGAAGGCCAAACAGGCACTCACTGGCAATACATTTAAACGGCTATAGCACTGAACACCAGCCAGGCAGTGAGCAATTAGGCGAACTCTAGGAAGATCTTTTGGGAATCCCCACTTGTATGGGGGGGTTACACCTTCCCCTGCCTGGAAAAACTTGGCATCCGCATCAAGGTGGTACCATCACAATAATTGCAATTGTGAATTATACCATACATCTATACCATTAGCAGACTAGGGCTATAACTTATAAGGCACTAATCAACATATTCAACCTTTACTATACACATTCTCTGCATTCTGCAGTACAATATCCATTTTACATTACAATAAGCATATTTCACACAGGTACTTTACATATCCTGCCATGCGAAATCAGGTACTAACTTCCTGTACATTGTACAATGAGAGAGGGGACCCATCCCTATCAGCTACCCTGGGGCAAGGGGCAGGAGCACCATACCTAGAGGGCAGGACAGTTAACCTGGAATTGTTACTTAGGCTCAGTTTGGTCAGTGAGCTTTGAGAAACATACATTCCCTTATGAACCACATTGAGAGGCAGATCCACTGGCCTCCCTGGGGAATCATAACTAAAGCACACCACAGGCTTGACAGCTCGGACAGTCTTTCTGGGGGAAATAACCACAGTCTCCCTACTTTCAGCTTCAGCTGTGGGGCTTTCATTACATATGAGGGGGATCTCTACCTGGGTAGAAAGGTTCAAACTTGGAGCACTGTCAGCCCCTGGCTCTGTAAGTTCTGTTTCTACGACACTTTGCTCACTTGGGAGGCACTCTGGCACTAGAAGGGAATGATCATCACACTCAAAGTATTCTTCAGGCTCTGGAATGTCACCAGAATGACTCATATCACCGGCTCCTCCCTCAGGCAAATCAGACAGTTCCACCATACAAAGTGACTTGATATCGCCAGACATGACACTTTGCATTTCGCTTACAGGGAGCATTGGCTCCAAGGACGAAGCTGGGGGTTACACAGTCCAGAAGGCCCAGCCTCATCCTCACAATTGATCAGGGGGTTACCCCGAAACAGCTGACTCAGTTCATAAGAGGGGTAATAACCATAGTTACACTCACTGTCATCAGAAGTGGACTGACAGTCATTATCAAGACTGTGACCACTGGGGTAGGTTGACTCTGTCATTGTTTTGCAGCAGCACATGTCACTGGTCCAGAGGGAACAATCTCAGGGGGTTCAGCTTCAATCATGACTTGCCTAGGCAATTAATGGTTACAGCTAGTATTGGAACCCACTCGGGAGGGAGCAATCTTAGACCTGGTACTTTCAAATGGGGATGGAGAAAGAATCTCAGATTTAGAAGTGGGTAGCCATCTGGGAACAAGCAACCACCAAACAGTGTGGTTTACGATAAACACAGCCATACAATCAAGCCATACAAAAGCAAGAGTACTAGACTTTAGGAGGGCTGACTTTGGGAAAATGAGAGAGTGCCTCAGAAAAGCACTAGCAAACAGGCAAGAAGGAGGGGTGGAGGAACAATGGGGAGTGATCAAAACAGCCATCACAGAGGCAACAAGCCTTTATGTAAAGCAAATCAATAAAACACAATGAAGGAAAAAAACGCTATGGTTCTCAAAAGAGGTGGCAGGGAAGGTTAAGGAGAAAAGGATAGCATTCAGGAAATATAAGGAAACACAGAAGAAGCAGGACAGAGAACTTTATCAGTTAAAGCAAAAAGAGGCTGGGAAGGCAGTCAGAATAGCAAAGGCCCAAACCGAGGAAAGGATAGCCAATTCTGTTAAGAAGGGGGATAAGACCTTTTATAGGTACATTAGGGAGCGAAGAAAGACCAAAGGAGGGATACTGAAGCTTAATAAAGGGGAGGGAATGTTGGTAGAGGGTGACAGTGAAAAAGCAGGGATACTGAACAAATATTTCTGTTCAGTACTTACAAAGGAAGAGGAGGGGAAGTTACCTAAACCAAACAAGAGAAACACTCGGAAGACAGGGGTTGATACCAGTCCATTTACAGAAGAAAGGGTTCTGAAAGAACTAATAAAATTGAAGGTGGACAAAGCAATGGGGCCTGATGGGATTCACCCAAGAATTTAAAAGAACTAAGGGTAGAACTAGTGACACCGCTGACTACTCTGTTTAACAAATCATGGGAGGATGGGGTAACCCGAGGACTGGAGGAGGGCAGATGTGATTCTTCTTCACAAAAGTGGGAGCAGGACAGAGGCAGGAAACTACAGACCAGTTAGTTTGACCTCAGCGGTAGGGAAAATGATGGAATCACTTCTGAAGGAAAGAATTGTTGAGTACTTAGAGGCCAGTGGGGCACAGGACCCAAGGCAGCATGGATTCATGATGGAAGGTCGTGTCAGATGACTCTAATAGATTTCTTTGACTGGGTGACCAAAGTAGTAGACCAGGGAGGGGCTGTGGACATGGCCTACCTAGATTTTAGCAAGGCATTTGATACAGTCCCACACAAAATATTAATACACAAGATAGCCGGCCTTGGGTGGGTCCCAGGTGGTAGCCTGGATAAAAATTGGCTAGACAACAGGACGCAAGGGTAGTAGTAAATGGAGTACACAGTGAAGAAAGGAGGGTTACTAGCGGGTACTGCAGGATTCAGTACTGGGACCGTCCTTTTAATGTCTTTATAAGTGACATTGCAGAGGAACTGGAAGGAAAAGTATGTCTCTTTGCAGATGACACAAAGATCTGCAACAGGGTTGATACACAAGATGGAGTGGAAAGGATGAGAAGGGACTTGGCAAGGTTGGAGGAATGGTCAAATGTGTGGCAGCTCAGATTCAATGCAAAGAAGTGCAAGGTAATGCACGTGGGAAACAAAAACCCAGGGGAAGTGTACACAGTGGGGGGTGAGATACTGACAACAGTAAAAATAGAAAGTGACCTTTGGGTAATTATATCAGATGACCTAAAGGTGGGCAAGCAATGTGAGAAGGCAGTAAGGAAGGCTGGGAGGATACTGGGATGCATAGGAAGAGGCATCAATAGTAGAAAACAGGAAGTTGTTATCCCTCTGTACAAACAGTTGGTGAGACCCCATCTGGAGTACTGAGTGCAGTTCTGGAGACCCCATCTCCGCAAAGACATAGACAGAGTGGAGGCTGTCCAGAGGAGGGCAGCCAAAATAGTGCAGGGTCTGCACCAGAAGACATATGAAGAAAGACTAAAGGAGCTTAACATGTATACCCTTGAGGAAAGAAGGGAGAGAGGGGACATGATAGAAACTTTCAAGTACCTCAAGGGAATTAACAAAGTCCAAGAGGGTAGCATCTTCCAGAAAAAGAGATGTGCAAGAACAAGGGGGCACAATTTGAAGATAGAGGGGGGACGGCTCTGAGGTAATGTGAGGAAGTATTTTTTCACTGAGAGGGTTGTGGATGCATGGAACAGCCTTCCTGAGGAGGTTGTGGAGTCAAGAACAGTGGGGGACTTCAAGAATGCATGGGCCAGGCATAAGGCAGTCCTAGTGGTGGGTAGGAGGAAGTAAGTTGTTGGTTAACTAGGATCTGCAGCTTATCTGTTAGGTAGGAAAATGGGCAGACTAGGTGGGCCAAGCGGTCCTTATCTGCCATCAAATTCTATGTTTCTATGTTTCTATGGTACATGGTCTTCACAGCTGTTGAGTTGTTTTCAGGCTGCACTTTGTACATGGGTAAATCATCCAACTTGCCTAATACTATATGGGGAAGATGGTGCCATCAGTCAGCAGTTTTATGTTTACCATGCAGTCCCAAATTTCACAGCAACACACGGTCTCCAGTTCGAAGCTCTTGGACCTTCACTCATTTATCATGTCTCTCTTTATTGGCTAAGTTTCTCTTGGCAGCCATTGTCTGGGCCAGTTGATATGCATGATTCAATTGAGCTTTCAGCTTTTGCACGTATTGTAGATAATTTTCAGCTTGGACCCCATCTGGAGAGACCCCGAAACAAACATCAACTGGCAGCCAAGCCTGTCTCCTGAACATGAGGCAGTAGGGAGAGAACCCGGTGGCATAATTTCTGGTGCAGTTTTAAGCATGTGCTAATCTGCTGGCTCCATTTATGCTTGTCTATTGGGTGAAGGGTGTCTAGCATGTCTAGCAGGGTGGGATTAAAATGTTCTGGTTGTGGGTCTCCCTGCGAGTGATAAGGGGTAGTTCTTGACTTTCGCTCCCTCCATAGAGAGAGAGCATTTCTTTGATTAATCAGCTCTCAAAGTCTTTACCTTGATCTGAATGAATTCACTGGGGGGCTCCGTAGTGGACAAATAAATTTTCTACCAGCACCTTAGCTATGGTGGATGCCCTTTGTTCTTTGGTGTAGAAAGCTTGTGCATATCTTGTGAAATGATCCGTAACCACTAACACATTACTATTGTTTCACTGATCAGGCTCTAAACTCAGGAAGTCTATACAAACCAGTTCCATGGGGGTACTGGTAGTGATGTTGACAAGGGGGGCATCCCTCTGGGGCAGGGCCTTTCTCTGCAGGCAACGACTATAAGTCCTTACATGATGCTCAACATCGGTCCCCATCTTGGGCCAGTACAATCGTGATTGAACTAGGTTGAGGGTTTTGTCGATACCGAGGTGGCCCATATGGTTGTGACGGGACCTCAGCACCAAATCTTTGAAAGCTGTGGGTGGGACCAATTGTTGCTTATCTCATTGGCCACCTCGGTCTGCTGTCTCTCTGTACAATAACTTATTGAACAGCTTCAATCTGGGGCCTTCTTTAAACAGTAAAGCAGTTCTTAAATCGGAGGAATGCAATTTTGACACATCTTTCCCTGCACGGAGGGCATCAAGGGCTGGCTGAATCATAGGGTCTTGGGATTGAGCCCACTGAATGCTGTCATTGTCGAACTGAGGTAGTGCACTAATGTCTAGAGCTGAAAAGTGACAGTATGCAGCCGGTATGCAGGTATCAGAAGGGCCCAAGCAATCCACTAAGCAGTCCACTGTGTCCGCAGACATCTCTTCATCTTTATCAAACTTTTGGCACAAAGCTCGAATGTCAGGCTCAGACAGCCTGACCCAACCACTCTTGGATATGAGCCTTCGGGATAGGGCATCTGCATTGATGTGATTCAGGCCTGACCTGTATTCAACAGCATAATCATAGGTGGACAATGCAGAAAGCCACCGATGCCCGGTTGCATCTAACTTGGCAGAACTCTGTACATAGGTCAATGGGTTATTGTCAGTTTTCACCAGTATCTTGGCCCCGTATAGATATTCATGGAATTGATCAACTGTTGCCCACTTTAATGCTAGGAATTCCAACTTATGCACAGGATAGTTTCGCTCGGATGGGGTCAAACTCCTGCTAGCGAAGACCACTGGTCTCAAACCATCCTCATGATGCTGATACAGCACTGCTCCCAAACCTTGTAGACTAGCATTGGTATGCAGCACATAGGGTTTGGTGGGGTCAGCATAGGCGAGGATGGGGGCATGGGTGAGCTGGTATATGATTTCATGAAAAGCTGCTTCACAGTCAGGCATCCAGCAAGGTCCAAAAAGTTCACCTGGCCAAAAGCCTACTCTTTCTGGTCCGGAGCCGGCCCCTTTCTTGTATCTGTGATTTGTTGGAGGGTAACCCTTGGTGAGGTTCAGAAGTGGGTGAATCACCTTGGAATAGTCCTTTATGAATCTATGGTAGTAGTCACGGGAACCCCAGAAAGTATTGCAGTTCTTTTAGATTGTGGGGCTGGGGGCCAAGTAGTTAAAGCCTTAACTTTACTGAGGTCCGTCTCTATTCCCTCTGTGGATACTATGTGCCCCACATACTTTAAAGAAGTCTGGAAAAACTGGCATTTGTCGATGGACAACTTAAGTCCGAAATCTTCCAGTAGGTCAAGGATTTTAAACAGCCTGTTCTCATGCTCCTCCAGAGTGCTCCCAAACATGATGACATCATCCAAGTACACCCGACATTCTAGTAAACTCATACCCCCCACCACACTTTCCATCAGCCATTGGAAAGTGGCCGGGGCACACAATATCACCTGGGGCATTCTTAGAAATTCATAGAACCCCAAGGGACAAATGAAATCTGTTTTCTCATGATCCTCCGGGGCCATCAGAATTTGATAATATCCACTGTGAAGGTCCAACACTGAGAACCACTTGCTCCCATTTAAACAGTCCAGCACGTCTTGTATACGGGGCATGGTGTATTGATCAAGTTCAAGTTCAAGTTTATTGCAGGAAAAACTCCATTGAGCAAGCTCATTCACAAGGAGGTCCTGGGTCATTTACATAGATATACGAACATAACATACTAGATAACATTGTTAATCGAGTCTTCTGTAGCATACAAAGTATTATTGTTAATCGAGCAAACACTACATACACACACAGTTCATAGCTGACAATTCTTGACGTGTGATACAGCCAGGTAAGGCACGGTTCTGGCAGTAGAGTCTGATGCTGTATCAGCAGATATTTGGGTAAAGTTGCATACATAAATGATAAGTGCATTGTAGGCGAAAGTTAATGTTCTGAGGCAGCAGTGGGAGTATGAAAAGGGATTGTAGGGCAAGAAGGTAGAAGATGAGGCTAGGGACTAGCAGAGTAAGGTAGAAAGAGGTGTGATAAGGAGATCTAGAGGCGAAAGGCATGAAGACAGCAGGGGGAGATTAAGAAGGAATGGCAGGGTAAGAAGGCAAAAGATGAGGCTTGTGACTAGCACAGTAGAGTGGAAAAAAGTGTGATAAGGAGATCTGGAGGTGACGGGTATTGAAAACTGGTCATGGGGATCAAATCTATAGCTGTTATATTTAGTCTACTACTTCCTGTGCGATTGCAGACCTGTTATGGTCCTAGCAGTGTCATTTGGAGTGTGAGTAAGTAACATAAGGGTGGTATGATGGGTTTAGTGGCAGTGACAAGTATCTTTTATTTTAGATGAGGATAAGGCTTTGTAGAGATTTATTGGGACAATACTGGTTAGTTTTAGTATGGATTGGAGTTGGTTCCAGAATGTAGGAAGTGCGACTGAAATGGCACATTGTCCAAAGGCGGTATAAGTTCTTGGGACGTCGAGCAGGATGTAGTTTGATTTCCTAAGTGAGTAAACACTGCCGGAGATACAGATGAGGAATGTTATGTAGCTTGGAAGTTTGTGTAGGAGTATCTTGAGGGTCCATATCCCTGCATGGAGCAGGCGTGTGGTGGCAAGCGAGGTCCAGCCAACAGCTGTGTACAGGTTGCAGTGATGGGTTCTGTGGGCGGCACTGGTGATGAACTGTATAGCACGGTGGTAGAGAATGTCCAGTTTACTTAGGCCTGAGGTTGCAGAGGTGGAATAGATGAAATCTCCATAGTCAAGAAGTGGAAGAAATGTGGCCAATACCAGCTTGGTTCGGGTCGCAACAGGGAAGAGAGATCTGTTTCGAAAGAAGAAGCCTAGCCATGCTTTGAGTCTCTTGGATAGGTCCTCAATGTGGTCAAGGAAGGTGAGCTTGTTGTCTATCCAGAAACCAAGGTATTTAAATTTGGGAACTACTTCCAGGGTTTCCCCCAGTGAGCTGACAATAAGGTTCGTTGGCTGCAAAGGGGGGAGGATCCAAAGGCGGGATTACACGAGATGAACATTGCCTTAGTTTTCTTCACGTTCAGAAGGAGCTTTGCTTTAATGAGGTTACTTTCAAGCTGAGCAAAGTCAGCTTGCAAGAAGTCCCTGACTTCTGTTAGAGTTGTGCCAGAGGTATATAATACAGTGTCGTCTGCAAAAAAGTTAATACTAGACTTTGTTATGTGGGATCAGGGATGGTCCGCCAGTTCAAGGTTTGATAATCCACTCAAGTTCTCACTGACCCATTCTTTTTACGCACCCACCACAATGGGCGAAGCATAGGGGCTCCTGGATTCTTGTATCACACTAGTTGCAAGCATTTCCTGAAGGTGTCTTCTCACATCATCTATGTCTGCTACAGCTAAACGCCGAGACCTCTCACAAAATAGCCGCTCATTGTGCAGGCGTATGTGATGCTCCACACCCTAGACACATCCCATGTCCCATTCCTTCAATGAAAATACTTGGTCTCTCTGGGCAAGTTTCTTGCTGATTCTAGTCTTTCATTCAGCTGGCAATGGGAAGTCACCAAAGTCAAACAAGTTTGGAGTCACTCTATCAGTTGCACCAGGGTGCTTGTTACTGGGTACCACTGCAGTGTCTGTGCAGTGTACCGTAGCTAGAGTGCAGCCTCTGTCCACCCAAATCTCCCGATCTGATATATTGTGAATCTGGACCATCACCTGTGATGTGTAGTCATGAGCATGAGTGGGCAAGATGCTGGGCTTGACCAACAATCCTTCTGCCAATTTTCCATCGCCTGGTGCATCCAGCATTAGTATTCTATTCTTGACATCTTTCCGCAAGCTGACCTCCCCTTGCAGGTACACTGGGCGTTGGGTGATAGCACCATCGACTTGGAATCCTTCTTCCATACAACCCCTACCAGTTCATCCTGGTCCACTTCCTTAGTATTCTGCTGCATCTTTTAAGCCCTCTTAATCAGAGCAGGAATTCTCAGTGCTCTCCCAGTCCGGTGCCCCTGTTTCTCATGGCAGAGTTGTGCCAGTCTCCCAAACTTAGGAGCATTGGTCCCAATTAGCAGGGGAACCCATCATACGTCCAGTAGGGGGACATACCAAAGCCAAGGTCTCTACTTGTTCCTCCACTCCAGCCACCGAGGTGAGGAAAGACAGCCAGATCTGAATATACCCAGAGTATAGGTACGACTTCTCACTTAACCCCCAGACATGTAGGTCTTCCAAGGGTTGTAAGGGCACATCAGTCAGGTGTTTCCGTTACCAATCTTGAAACATTATCTTTACTTGAGAACCACTGTCAAACACAGCTCTGGTGGATGCTCCATTCATCTTTACTGTTGTCTCCATGGATGGACCCACCACCTTGGACCACTCAGGTGGTGCAGTCTTAGGTGTCGATCTGGCCGTGGACTTTGAAGAGTAACTTTTCTGAGCAGACCCATATGGTGGCTGGTTGTTATTTTGTTGAATTACAGCTAATAATCTGGTAGTGACCCTCCTCAAATTCTCTGGCGAGTGACAGAAGAAGCGGGTTCGTCCATCCTCCCCGCAATGACAGCAAAAAGTAGGTTCTCTGGGGTCTCTGGGAGTTCATGGGCCATCCCCTGGTTTGGGCACAACAGGGGCATTTGGCAGTTCAGCTTGGACTCGAGTTTTGGGTTCTTGATCCTCTGGACTTCCACCAGATTTGGGAGTTTGTGTGGTTTACAGCAAGTCCCCCGCCAGAGCTGTCAACTTTCGTACTTCTTCAAATATGTTACCCTCAGTCCGGGGTTCTGAAGAAACAACATGCACCCCCACCCCACTCTTAGTCTCTGGAGGTGCCAGATACAGGTCAGGTTCTCTGGCCACCTCTGTCAATTCTTTGATCAGCTCTCTCAACTGCTGTGCCTCATCTGGGTCACTTCTCTTCATGGTCTGGTAGGTACCCACAACTCCAGCATACAGTTCCCAGCCCTCTTTATCAGTCTCCGCCTCACGAATCTATTTCATAAGATGGCAGTACTCGGGAGGATTAGCCTTCCTGTCTTGTAACTTAAGTTTCAACATCATCACACTGGAGTATCTGGCTGACCTTAAAATATGGTCCAGTCTGACCCGGTTCAGTTCCTTAGCCTGCACCCCTCCTTTCCTGTGGACCTTCTGCAGAGCCCTATCGATTCTAGTCACAAATGCGGACAACTTCTCACTTTTCCATTGCTTAGCAGACTTGAATTTCCACAGTAAATCATCCCCTGACTCAGTGCTTCCAAACACTCCTTCCAGTGCAGAGAGGTATTCAGCCGCAGTAGCCTCTGGGCTTGTGGCTCGCAAAAAACGGATGGCCTCCAATGCCGGGCCCCTTAATCTCTCCATAAGTCTCTTTCTCTTTTCCCCCTCAGAGCACTGCCATTCCTGTACTAAGGGGGTAGCATAGTCCATCCGTGTTTCCAGGTCATCCTCCCCAGTAGGCACTGGGACTGTGCCTGAGAAAAGTCTGAGTTTACGGTATGAGTCCAACTGTATAGATGGAATTATTATGGGTGAGGGAACTACAGGGGAGCTCTTAGGGGAAGCAGGAGATGTGGCCGGGGACTGAAGTGGCATGTGTTCCTCGGAAAGGTCTAGCACCTTTACTAGCTCTTGACCGGTTTGTCCTTCTGACACTAATAACTTGAGCAACTTGTCCTTAATCCCTTCTATACTAGGGGAACCGCCCATGGTAGCCAGATCACTATGAAGATGAATGACCCTCCACTCCCTCTGGGCCCCTTCAGGCAGGATAACATGGGGTACCTTCTCTGGATCTATGGGAGAACTACAAGAGAATAAAACTATCATAGTCTCTTCAAACAGGTCTGAATCCTTCCCCTTCACTTCAACTTTGCCCAAACCTTTAACCTGTTTCACAGCTTCTATAATATCGGAATTAGTAGTCTCTAGGGGGACATCCAGTAACTGGAGGATCTGTCGTGGATCTAACCCCTCAGCCTCACTCCACCCCATTATTCGGTGCACCAACAGCTTGAGGGGGCAATTTTGAGCTTGGGCATAGCAAGATCCTCCATTTTCTCTCCAAAGCTGAACATATTGGGGCAGTTCTCATTTTTTCCACTAGAAGACACTAATCCCAGCGGTGCCTCCAAGATGTAACCCCTAGTTGGTACTATCCTAGGGGCTACCTCCCCTGCCTGCTGGGCTATTAGCAGGTTAAGAGGCCTAGGTTCAGTAACGGGTGCCTCCACCCAGAGGTCAGGGTTGAAAATGGTCAAACTAACCAGGGCACAGCCCTCTGGGTCACTGTGACCCCCCTCTGTTCCTGCTACTGGCCCACACACTACACAATAATTACTTTCACTATACCCGTGGTATGCTTTGCAAATACCACACAGTTTGCACTTACCACCAGGGTTGGTTTCTCCAGTTCGACCCTGGGGACCCCCCATAAAGCAAGGTTAGCCAGCACAAATAGCAACAGTACAATACTTCGACCGCTAACTAGAACCACAGTCGGGTTACATTGCAGAAAAAGAGTAGATCTGATTTATTCAGGGGGGTTTAAACAAGGGCGGGGGTAATCAGGTTAATTAGCTTAAATACTCTATAGTTCACACTACTGTGCATGCATTTAGTATCCCTACTACAGTCACACTCTCTGGGTACCCAGATGGAGGGAAGGTGGGCTTGCCAGGACCGTTGACCGGGGTAGGCCAGCGTTGTAGCTGGTTGGGGCCCTGTGAGGAAAAAAACAGACATGCTCCACACTCGAAGGAAAAATAACAAGACAATCAGGTGACACACTTTTGATTTAGCTATATGTTGCAGGGAGCTACCCTAGTGACTACTCATGATACCCAGGACTGGACACAAGCTGGATGAGAATGGAGACAGTAGATGAACTCTCTGGATTGCCAGGAGAAGCAGAGCCCACACGATTCGCTAAGGCATCGTGCCCGTTCAGGTGTGGAGCAGGAGGCTGATCCCCGGGCAGTTCTCTTGTCGATGGCTCTTCTCTGTGCAACAGGGTGAGATGGCGTGGCCCTCGTGGCAAGACCCAGCCACATGGAGCTATTGGCAGAGTCAGTCCATTGGTGCTGGACACACTTCCAGCTAGCAGAACGCAGTTTGTAAAGTGAGGAACTAGAGTGCAACCCCTATGCGGTACACAGCACATTTATATGTAAAGGCGTTTTACTGTACCAGGCCAGACATTCCCCGGTCCCCAATCGCAAAGTCTCTGCTCAAACCGGGAGCTCTGGGATGAAATGGGATTTCTGAGGGGCCGATCACACTCAGCACAATCTTCAGTCCTCTACATGTTGAGCCTGGATACTGTGAGTGGCTTCTTCATTCACACAGTATCAGAAAGGGTCCGAGAAATAATTCTCCTTCTCTTTCTGAGCAACAAGCAGGCTTAAAGGCCTCATACTCGGCCTTCCCACAGTTCTCCCACTAGAAACTATGACGCCGCTTGCTCAAATAGCTCGAGCTGCTCCTCACTCAACCTCCACTTCAGAACTGGCTTGCCAACAGACAGCTCGGGGGATTTCCTTCAGATCCAAAAGGTTCGGTTGGTCAGTGAAGCTGTCAATCACAACAAGAGCTCCCTCTTCGGTTGCAAAAGGCACCAACAGTCCAAAACTACAATTCCCAAACTCTGTGTCCATTGAGCCCCTATAAGCAGGCTCCATTTTAGAGTTCCCAATTACTGATTGGTCCAATTTGGCAACTCGGGACCAAAATGGTGGAGATAATCAGAACAGTCCTTGCCATAGAAAAGGCAGGTTAGAACAAACTACATTATCATTATTACTCTAAACACTTTCAGCAACTAGTTACATCTTTCCACAGAGCTCCCTCTGCACAACCAGCGGCGGTGGAAATGGAGCTATTTCTTGGCAGCCCGGGCGGGACTCGAGCATGCCAACACTCTGCCCCCCTTCCAGATTATCTATTAATGCAAACAGGCCGCCCTTAAAGCGACAGTACATGGAGGTCACACAGGCACTCACTGGCAATACATTTAAACGGCTATAGTGCCGAACACCAGCCAGGCAGCGAGCAATTAGGCGAGCTCTAGGAAGACCTTTCGGGAACCCCCACTTGTATGGAGGTTACAATGAAATGAAAAAATATATAAACTGCAAAAAGTTTAATTAAACAACAAAAAGATGGAAGGTACAATGAAATAATGAAGACAATCCAAAAATGTAAACTGCAAATCAAAAGTAGTAGAACAACAAAAATGATGGACATGCACACAAAAAAGCAGTTGATACAAGGAAAAAATAACAACCAAACAAATTGCAAAAGGAAGTTGATCACAAAATGGAAATGATCTAATCTTAGGCAGCCACAAGGGTAGAGGGAAGGAGACATTTTTATGTTTGCTTGCATGCATGTGCAAGAAACATAGTGCGATGATCCAAAATGCAGTGCCATACAGTTGAAAGGAGAGCACTACTTGAGTGAACAGCGCTCCCCCTCCCCACACACACGCGCGCGCACACGCACATTGCGTGCTCATGCGCTCCTACCTCCCCGCACACACTGTGATGGCTGACTGGGTGCCCAATCCCCGTCAGCTCACTGTCCCCCACCGCAGTCTGTATGGCCGATGGAGGTGCCCAATCCCCCGTCGGCTCAACTGTCCATTTTAGAGTTCCCAATTACTGATTGGTCCAATTCGGCAGCTCGGGACCAAAATGGTGGAGATAATCAGAACAGTCCTTGCTGTAGAAAAGGCAGGTTAGAACAAACTACATTATCATTATTACTCTAAACACTTTCAGCAACTAGTTACATCTTTCCACAGAGCTCCCTCTGCACAATCAGTGGCGGTGGAAATGGAGCTATTTCTTAGCAGCCCGGGTGGGACTCGAGCATGCCAACACTCTGCCCCCCTTCCAGATTATCTATTAATGCAAACAGGCCACCCTTAAAGCGACAGTACATGGAGGCCACATAGGCACTCACTGGCAATACATTTAAACGGCTATAGTGCCGAACACCAGCCAGGCAGCGAGCAATTAGGCGAGCTCTAGGAAGACCTTTTGGGAACCCCCACTTGTATGGAGGTTACAATGAAATGAAAAAATATATAAACTGTAAAAAGTTTAATTAAACAACAAAAAGATGGAAGGTACAATGAAATAATGAGGACAATCCAAAAATGTAAACTGCAAATCAAAAGTAGTAGAACAAAAAAATGATGGACATGCACACAAAAAAGCAGTTGATACAAGGAAAAAATAACAACCAAACAAATTGCAAATAGAAGTTGATCACAAAATGGAAATGATCTAATCTTAGGCAGCCACAAGGGTAGAGGGAAGGAGACATTTTTATGTTTGCTTGCATGCATGTGCAAGAAACATAGTGCGATGATCAAATGCAGTGCCGTACAGTTGAAAAGGAGAGCACTGCTTGGTGAACAGCGCTCCCCTCCCCACACCGCGCTGCGCGCTGCGTTAACTGTCGCTCCTGCCTCCCCACGCGCACACTGCTATGGCTGACGGGGTGCCCAATCCCCGCCAGCTCTACTGTCCCCCCCATGATCTGTATGGCCGATGGAGGTGCCCACTCCCCTCCTGCTCTACTGTCCTCCCCCAGACTATCGGGTGCCATGCTGGAGCCCACCCCAGCGAGGCAACATGTCCTATGGCTGATGGGGGGTGCAATCCCCATCAGCTCCACTGCCCCAACAGCCTTCCAGCTGCCACGCTGAGCCACCCCACACATGGCAAGCGTCCGCGTGAGTCAAATTAAAAAAAAACCTGAAAGAAAAAACCTTCCTCGCTGCTGTCTTCACCTCCCCTCCCTCACGCCCACCCACTGCGCACCCTGCCTCCCCACACCCCCACCTCACCCCATACTTACCTCCGGAGCTCAGCGTGACGATCTTCGGTGGACCAGGAACACGTGTGCACTTTTCAAAGCCGACCGTGAACTGAAGAAATGCTGGTAAGCTGTATAATGTAATAAATAGGGGGTTTTCAACTTTGCTGCATATCTCAGGCCTTTTTTGGAATTTTGGCACCAAATTTTCAACATGGGGTTTTTGGGACCCCTCCTCATGAATTCTGTCACAGTCATGGCGTTAATCGGACCTGGAGGATGATTTCGTCGTCACTGTGCGAAATCACCTTTTGGGACCAATTAACGAAATGACAGTGCCAGTGTTCATAAGGTGGGTTCTCAAAAAGTCTATGTTGAAAATTTGGTGAAAACATTACGAACAATGACTGTTTTATGAGCGTGTGTTGCGCTGTTCTTACTCACGCTCGTAGGTTTGGAATTTTGAATATTTTCACTCTGGATTTTCAACATTGCCATTTGACCACACTTCCTTATGAGTAGTACAGCTGTCATTTTTCACATCTCACCCAAAAGGTGTTTCCGCGCATGTAGCGCACAATGGCGCAGTCGGTGTGTGAAATCAATGTTCGGGACACATTAAGAAAATCACAGTGACACTGTTCATGAGCAGAGGTGTTAAAATGGCTATGTTAAATATCTGGTGAAAAATTTCCCAAAAATGACTGTTTTTCGAGTGTTTGTTGCGCTGATCCTACGGACGCTCATAAGTTTGCAAATTTTCAATATTTTCACTCCAGATTTTCAACATTGCCATTTTACCACACCTCCTTGTGAGCAGTATAGCTGTCATTTTTCACATCTCGCCCAAAACATGTTTCTGCCCATGTAGCGCACAATGGCGCAGTCGGTGTGCGAAATCAATGTATGGGACACATTAAGAAAATCACAGTGACACTGTTCATGAGCAGAGGTCTTAAAATGGCTATTTTGAAAAGTTGGTGAAAAAATTCCTGAAAATGACTGTGTTACGAGTGAGCATTGCACAGTTTCCATACACCCTCGTAAGTTCATGAATTTGTAATATTTTCAGTCCAGATTTTCACCAGTGGCATTTTTCCACACTTCCTTATGAGCAGTACAGCTGTCACTTTTCACAACATGGCCGAAATGTGTTTTTACACTTTCAGCACAGAAATGCATGGTCGCTTTGGGAAATCATTGTTCGGGACAGGTAAAGAAAATCACAGTGACACTGTTCATGACCAGAGGTCCCAAAATGCCTGTGTTGACAATCTGCTGTAAACAGTTCCCAAACTAATTACATTATGGGTGCACGTTGCACAGTTTCTACGCATGCTCGTGACTTCACCAGTTTTTATGTTTGCTTGCACGTGCAAGAAACATAGTGCCATCATCAAGTTTCGGTGTGTCACCCCTCCTCCAATTCAGTCAGTGTGTTGGCAGGCATGGCCCCTGTCGTAATGCATGCTGGAGCTGTCTATGACAAGCTCCAAAATGCAGTGGCATACAGTTGAAAGGGGAGCTACGCTTCAGTGAGCAGCGATAAGATATCGACTGCTCATGCGCTCCCCTACACACACACACACACACACAGGCACGCGCGCCTGCGTGCTGCCCCCCTCCATGCACACTCTATGATGCGACAGGGTGCCCCAGCCCGTCGAGCTGTCGCTTCCCCAAAAGCCTTCCAAATGCCACGCTGGGGAGCCCACCCCAGCGTGGCAACTGACTCTTATAGCTGCAGCCAGGGGTGCCCAATCCCCGTCAGCTTCACTCCCCCTAGGCGTCCTTGTGCCACGCTGGGAGCCCACCCCAGCGTGGCAAGACGTCATGCGTCATCTTTAAAAAAAAAAAAACACCTGTAAAGCAAAAATGGTCCAACGCAGTCTCCCAGCCCCCACTCCCACAACCCGCACCCACCCACTGTGCACCCTGCCTCCCCACACCCCCCTCACCCCATACTTACCCCCGGAGCATGGCGCAACGATTCAGTGGACCGGGAACACGTCTGCACTCTTCAAAGCTGACCACGAACTGAGGAAATGCTGGTAAGCTGTATAATGGGCTAGATAGGGGTTTTTCAACTTGTTGCATATCTCAGGCATTTTTTGGAATTTTTGCACCAAATTTTCAACATGGGGTTTTTGGGACCCCTCCTCATGAATTCTTGCACTGTCATGGCGTTACTTGGGCCCGAAGGGTGATTTTGCAGCCACTGTGCAAAATCACCTTTCCAGAATGATTAACGAAATGATACTGCCAGTGTTCATAAGGTGGGCTCTCAAAAAGACTATTTTGAAAATTTGGTGGAAAAATTCCTAAAAATGACTGTTTTACGAGCGTGCGTTGCACACAGTTCCTACGGCTCGCTTCGTAAGTTTCTGAATTTTCAATATTTTCACTCCAGATTTTCAACATTGCCATTTTACCACACCTTCTTATGAACAGTACAGCTGTCATTTTTTACATCTCACCCAAAATATGTTTCCGCCCATGTAGCGCACAATGGCGCAGTCGGTGTCCGAAATCAATGTACGGGACACATTAAGAAAATCACACTGACACTGTTCATGAGCAGAGGTCTTAAAATGGCTATGTTGATGTAACCCCCCTGCAAATGGGGGTTCCCAAAAGACTTCCAGGAGCTTGCTTGAATGCTCCAAGCCTGAATGGTGTTTGGCATTTAAGCCATTTATCAGTGAGTGTTTTAGAGCCTCTGGTACTGTCTCTTAAGAGCTGTCTGCTTGCAGACATAATTAGTTGTATGGGGGACTGTGTGCTTCTCTGAGTACCACTCGAGCTGCTGCCAATTCACTTCATTTTGCAGTCACTAGGAGTGCAAAGGAACCTATCTGAAAGATGTAACTGTTTGCCAGAAATTATTTAGAGTAATAATGAAATTACAGTTTGTCTAACCTGCTTGCTTTGCAGTCAGAACTGTGTCTGCTAGTTCCCCATTCTAGTTTTGAACTGCTGAACTGGACCAATCAGTGTGGGGTAAGCTAGCTCTAAAATGGTGCCTTGGACGAATCAGAACTTGGACTCATAATCTGGGCCAGCCACAAGAGGATTGTATGGGCAGTGACTCTGGGAGATGTAGTTAGACTTCAGTGCCTTTTTGGACCAACAGCAGCAGTCTATTGTGAGTGACAGCCAATCCAGTCAAGAACTGGGAGGAACTCAAAGGAAGTGCCCGTTTTGTCGGTTGAGTTTCAGTTGAGCTTTGGCAGTGAAGAAGGAAGGAGCCCTGTGCTTTTTCAGTGTGCAGTTTAGTCAAAAACGCGTGTAAGGCCCAGAGTTCAGGTCTGCAGCTTGTGTAACAGCTTATTAGGACTGAATCCGTCCTGTGAAAAGAATCAAGGATCTCTGAAGAGTAGAAACCAGGCTCACCCTGTAGAAGACTGTAGGATTGCTGAAAATTGCACTCGGTCTGTCAGGAACTGAATCTGCTGTGTGTTCTCCGGGTATTGTGCAGTAATTGCGATCGGGATACAGATGCAGCCTGCCTGGTATAGTGCTTTCTTTTATATGGATGTGTGAAGAGGTTTGTGTACCTCAAGTGAGCCCTGCTGACATTGAAGGACCCTATCTTATTTGGAGGTCGTGAGTACTAATTCAGGGTCGCTCCCTGTTGAATTGCCACATTAAATCCAAATGGAATTACTGTACTGCTGACTGTTTAATTCTCCTTTTCTCTGTGTGAAAGGGCCCTACCAGCTACCCACGGTTTGGACTAGCCACTAGGGCTTGGGTACCCAGGGACAGTAACTGATAGGGATAGGCCTGTGCACAGAGCCATAAATAGATTATTAGAGTGATAAGCTAATTAACCTGATTTCCCCTGTCCTTGTTATATCCCCTAAATAAATCAGAGCTGCTTGTTTCAGCAAAGTTATACTGCCTGAGTGTATTGTCTATGTTAAAGTACTGTACTGTGATTGTTGCACTGTATCTCATTTCACAGGAGGTCCCAGTGCGGAACCAGACCTGGGGGTAAGTGTATACTGTGAAGGTAATTCTGATATATGTGGGGCCACTAGTGGGAAGAAAGGGGTTGCAGTGTCCCAGAGGGCTGTGACCAAGTTAGTTTAACTATTGCAAACCCTGACCTCTGGGTGGAGGCACCCGCCATTGGATCCAGGCCCCTCAACCTGTTAGTGGCAAATCAGGCAGGGGTAGTAGCCCCTGGGATAGCGCCATCTAGGGGTTACATTGAAAATTTGGTGAAAGAAATTCAAAAAAATGACTGTTTTAGACGTGCGTATGTGGAATTTCTATGCATGCTGGCGTAAGTTTGCGAATTTAATATTTTCACTCCAGATTTTCAACATTTGCCATTTTATTACTTCCTTATGAACAGTACAGCTGCCATTTTTCATATATGCGCCCAAAATGTGTTTTCGCACATGAAGCGCACAATGGTGCTGTTGGTGTGCGAAAGCAATGTTTGGACAGATTAAGAAATCACAGTTACACTGTTCATGAGCCGAGGTCTTAAAATGGCTATGTTGAAAATTTGGTGACAAAAGTCCATAAAATGACTGTGTTACAAGTGAGCATTGCGCAGTTTCCACGCACCCTCGTAAGTTCATGACTTTGTAATATTTTCAGTCCAGATTTTCACCAGTGGCATTTTTCCACACTTCCTTATGAACAGTACAGCTGTCATTTTTCACAACATGGCCAAAGTGTGTTTTCACACTTTCAGCGCAGAGATGCATGGTCGCTGTGGAAAATTATTGTTCCGGAGAGATAAAGAAAATCACAGTGACACTGTTCATGATCGGAGGCACCAAAATGCCTGAGTTGACAATCTGCTGTAAAAAATCCCCAACCTAATTATATTACCGGTGAGCGTTGCACAGTTTCTATGTACGCTCATCACTTCACCATTTTTTTAAATATTTTTACTACAGAGTTGCAACATTGCCATTTTTTACACCTCCCCATGAACAGTACAGCTGTCATTTTTTACATCCTGTTCGGAATGTTTTTGCACCTGTGGTGCTAAATGCCGTCGTCGCTGTGCATAAGCAGCTTTCAGCTAACAAACTGATATTCCCCCTGTTCATGAGGTGGGGTCACAAAAAACATGTTGAAAATTTGGAGTGAAAATACCAACGAATGCCGGAGGTATTAGGGTTTCCAACCATAACGCCCAACCCTGTAGAGAATGACAGGCATCAGGGGTGTGACTTGGGATTCTTGCCTGTAATGCTTATCCCATTCCGCACCCTGCAGCCAGTGATAGGCATCGAGGTATGCCTTGGACTCTTTGGCCCCAAAGTTCAACCCATTCTCCTATATCGCACCCATCTCAACATATTTTCTAATGGAATGGGGTGTGCATAAGGGCCAAAGACCCCAAGGAACACCGTGACACTTGTCAGTGTCTGCAGGGTGGGGTGTGGTAAAATGGCGTGGCCGTTATGCCTGACAACCCAAAGGCACACCCCAATGCCTGTCACTCTCTGCAGGGTGGTGGTGGGGTTGGCTTCAGTTCAATACTTCACTGCCATTCCTATTACGCAGCTCTGTAACTTCTACACTACCACTGCCTATGCCAGCAAGCAAACATTCGGCATTGACAAATGCTTGTTTTAATATTTTCACTGCAGATTTTCAACATTGCCATTTTTTACACCTCCCCATGAACAGTACAGCTGTCATTTTTCACATCCTGTTCAGAATGTGTTTTTGCATCTGTGGTGACAAATGCCGTAGTCGCTGTGCAAAAGCAGCATTCGGCTAACAAACTGATATTGCCACTGTTCATGAGGTGGGGGTCACAAAAAACCCATGTTGAAAATTTGGAGTGAAAATGCCAACTAATGCCTGAGGCGTTAGGGTTTCCGACCATAACACCCCACCCTACAGAGAATGACAGGCATCAGGGCTGTGACTTGGGATTGTCACCTGCAGTGCTCATACCATTCCACCCCCACTCACACCCTGCAGTCACTGAGAGGCATTGAGGTATGCCTTGGACATTTCGGCCTCAAAGTTCACTCCATTCTCCTATACCGCACCCATCTCACAATATTTCCTGGTGGAATGGGGTGTGCATAAGGGCCAAAGACTCCAAGGCACACTGTGATACTTTTCAGTGTCTACACGGTAGGGTGTGGTGAAATTGCGTGGCCGTTATGCCTGATGACCCAAAGGTACACCCCAATGCCTGTCACTATCTGCAGGGTGGTGATGGGCTTGGCTTCAGTTCAATACTTCACTGCCATTCCTATTATGCAGCTCTGTAACTCCTACACTGCCAATGCCAGCAAGCACACATTCAGCATTGACAAATGCTTGTTATATTTCATTTCTGTCCTGATCTCTGTTTTAGTAAGGTAATTCCAGCCTTCTACTGTATCTTATAACCCCCTTTCTTTCCGGCAATGGTCCTGTGAATAGTATTAGTAGAAACTATTGTTTTTGCACACGTTGTGATTGCTGGCATGCACAGTAGGACAGGGGACTGAGTGCTGCTGGCAGCAACTGGCAATATCAAATCCAGCTTTTTCACAATTTGTGGTTTCTCACAGTTGCCGAATGAGACACGAAAATACAGTTGTCACCTGTTAAAAATTACATTCATTCACAGTCCAGTTTCTCACACTCCATACAACCTAGAAACTAATGTTGCATACTGATAGAAAACAGAATCTCAGCTTTCCAGCGGTGTATAGCATTTAGCATGTTAGCTCATACAGATCAGGAGAAAATTATCTATGAATGTGCACTGTTTTATTACAAAAAAAGGCATTGAGTTGAAATTGATTAAACTAAAAATTAAAAAAAAAATGGTTCCAATATATGCATCTTCTTGGTGGTAGTGGGGGAGTGAGCTTATACCTGTGTAAGACAAAAAGGAACTTACAGAACACAAAGAAATTATTTAAAATATGCAGTTATCCGCAGCAGCAGATGCATGGCAGACCCCATCCTCAGTGAGGGAGCAGGCTGCCCCGCTTACAGTTAGGGGTTACTGTTGCGCTGTATCCCAGACAGCACCCTCCCCAGAGTGGCTCGGACTCCCCTCAAGGTTCATTCCCCAGTTGCAGCGGTAGTGGTACTGCTCATGATGCCTGTGACCTCTGTTTGGGAACGAGCGCTAGGCACCGGGGGCTGGCTGGGGGGGAGAGGATCGGAAGTCCAGGAGGATGCTCTTCTCCTCTAGGGAGGCAGGGTTGCTGGCTCCACTGTTCCACTGCCACCTGGATGAACACAGATGGTAATGCAGCCAGGAGCAGCTAGTGGGAGGGTTAGACATAAGCAGATGCTGCGCACCTCTCCTGGTCATGTGCGTGTGCATGTGCACCGCCAATGCCAGCGGCCGAGTAGGAGGGACTCAGAAAACCAAGGAAAAAGACAGGGCCCCAGCAGGATGACTACAGGTTCCCCACAGGCCCCGCACCAGTGACATGGCACTCTTCCATCTGGTCTGGCTGGTGCAGGGCTAGGCCCCACCGGCCCTAGCTAGTAGCCCCTGGGTAGGGAGATGGTATGTGGAGGACGGAGTTGGAAGGCAAGCCCACGGGATGCCGGGTGATGGAGCTGGAGGAGCTAGTAAGATGGTGGGCCAAGGATTGGGGGGAAAAAAAGGATCATTCCCCAGTCATGACCACACCGATGCTGACTCCCTGGGCTTGCTTTCAAACCTAAGTCACCAGCATGGATGTGCAGCGTACTTCCGCTGAACCATCGGGTAGCGAACATTACAGCATTTAAAAAAAATTCATAATACCAGGGAACAGGACCAAAACAAGATAGTACAGTTCAGATTTACAAAACTGGGAGATACTGCAGATAACTGCACATTTTAAATAATTTACTTTCTTAATGTCTTTGTGTTCTGTAAGTTTCTTTTTGCTTTGCACAAGTCTAAGTCCCCCACCCCCACTACCACCATGAAGATGCATATACTGGAACCATTTTTTTGTTTGTTTCTTATTTTTCAGTTTAATCAATTTCAACTCACTGCTGTTCTTTACACTGGCGTTTTTATGTAATAAAATTGTGCACATTCACAGATCATTTGTTCCTGATCTGTATGAGCTAGCATCTAATGCTATATGCCATTGGAAAGCTGAAGTACTTAGTTTTCTATCGGTATGCAACATTGGTTTCTAGGTTGTGGGGAGCGTGAGAAAATGGACTATGAATGAATGTCATTTTTAACAGGTGACTTAACTGTATTTTCGCGTCTCACTTGGCAGCTGTGAGAAACCACAATTTGTGAAAAAGCTTGATTTGATATTACACAGGCTGCCAGTTCATGTTGCCAGCAGCACTCTGTCCCCTGTCATACTGTGCATGCCAGCAATCACAACGTGTGCAAAAACAATATCAATTTAGTTTCTGCTAATACTATTCACAGAACCATTACCAAAAAGAAAGGGGGTTGGTCAAAGCTGCATCAGGAGGATGGGATACAGGTGTAACAAGTAGGGAGGGATTGGGAAAGACTGATTGGGTGCCCAGGGAAGTAGATCAGGGAGGGGCAATTGATGTGGCCTACCTAGATTTCAGCAAGGCCTTCAGCACCATCCCATATAGGAAGTTGATAAATAAGTCCGGCATCCTGGGTTGGGCCCCAAGGTGGTAAACTGGGTCAGAAACTGGTTGAGTGACAGGACACAGAGGGTGGTGGTAAATGGAGTTCGATCTGAGGTGTGGGGGGTGACCAGCAGGGTGCCACAGCACAGGGATCTGTGCTGAGGCCAGTCTTCTTTAATGTCTTCATAAGCGACATTGCAGAGGGGCTGGATGGAAAGGTATGCCTCTTTGCAGAGGATACTAAGATCTGCAACAGGGTTGACACTCCGGGGAAGGGGAGGGTGGAAACAATGAGGAAGGACCTAACCATGCTTGAGGAGCTTTCCAGAGTGTGGCAGCTAAGATTCAATGCAAAGAAATGCAAAATCCTGCATTTGGGGCACAGAAATCCAAGTGAGAAGTACAAGATGAGTGGAGAGGTACTGATTGCCACCAATCAAGAAAGGGACCTGGGGGAATCATATCTGATGACCTAAAAGTAGCCAAACAATGTGAGAAGGCTGTGGAGAGAGCCAGTGGGATGCTAGGGTACATAAAGAGAGGTATCACCATCAGAAAAAAGGAGGTGGTTATGCCACTGTACAACTCACTAGTGAAACCTCATCTGGAGTACTGTGTCCAGTTTTGGAGGCCGCATCTCCGGAATGACATAAACAAAATAGAGGCAGCCTAGAAAAGGACAACAAAAATGGTGCAAGGATTGCACCAAAAGTCATATGAGGAAAGACTAGAGGGCCTCAATATGTATTCCCTGGAGGAGAGGAGAGAGAGGGGGATATGACAGAGACATTCAAGTACCTCAGGGATATAAACAAGGTACAGGAGGGGTAGCATCTTTCAGAAAAGAAGGTGTACAAAAACAAGGGGGCATAATATGAGGCTGGGGGGTAGGCTCAGGGGCAACGTGAGGAAGTACTTTTTCACAGAAAGAGTAGTGGATGCTTGGAACAGCCTTCCTGTGGAGGTGGTGGGGGCAAAAACGGTAGGGGAATTCAAGAATGCATGGGATAGATAAAAGAGTACTCTCGCAGTAGGGAAGAGAAGGTAAGCCGCAGATCAGCTAGGGTCTGCGGTATTGCATTAGGTAGGGTAAAATGGCAGACTAGGTGGGCCACATGGTCCCTATCTGCCATCACCTTCTGTTACTATGTTTCTATGTAAAACAGAAGGCTGGATTTACCTTACTATAATAGAGATCAGGGAAGGAATGAATTAGAAAAATTATCTCCTTCCCTCTACCCTTGTGGCTGCATACGATTAGGTGATTTCCGTTTTGCAACCAACTTCCATTTCCAAGTTTTTTGCTTGTCTGTTTGCTTGTCATTTTTTCTTTGTGTCAACTGCTTTTGGTTTGCAGTTTACATCTTTGGATTGTGTTCATTTTTTGATTGTACCTTCCATCTTTTTGTTGTTTTGTTTAAACTTTTTGCAATTGACAATTTTTTTTTTCATTTCATTTCTTTGCAATCATATTTGCTTCCACTACCCCTTTCAATGTTGGCATTTATGTTTTTGTTGCACACTACCATTTTGTTTTCTTTCATCATTTAGTTAAGCTATACTTGTTTGCATTCATTTTTAGGTGTGTTGTGCAGTTTTTGTGTGCTTTACTTTTTTGTTTTTATTCTTTTTTTAGTTTTGCTATACATTTTGTGTGCAGCCATTATTTAGCCTTGCTCTACTTTTTTGTTGTGCTATACTTTTTTGTTTGCATTTGTTTTTTTAAACTGTGCTAATATTTTTTTAAATTAATAATTTTTTGATGCACATGACTATTTTGGTTTGCATTTAAATTTATATTTGTCATTAAATTTGGTTGCACTTTACATTTGTTTTTACTATACTATATTTTTATATCTTCACACTTTACATTTGGTTTTGTTGTTTTACTTTATTTGTTTGCATTTCATTGTTTTGTTTGTTGCTTTACTTATTTTTTTGTTTGTGTTGTGCACTTTGGCACCACTGTAACAAAATGTATTCTCTTCTAAAAGATTAATATGTATATATTTAAGGTTGTATGGGATAAATCAGTCATAAAGATAAATGGCAAAAGGCATAGATGACACAAACAGCAAGGACTAGACACACAAAACGGTTTTGAATAAGACTAGAGCCTACCATTTATTTGCAAAAACAATGTGCACTTGTCAGACTACTACTGCCATAGTATCAGGTGTATGAATCATGCTGGCATTGACTTATGAAGCTTGGATGTCTCCAAGTGAAATGGTAGGCATTTTTGTTTCATCATTACATAGAAACATAGAATTTGATGGCAGATATCGACTGTTTGGTTCACCCAGTCTGCCCATTTTTCCCTACCTACATTATCACTGCAGACCCTACTTGATCTACAGCTCTTTCTCCCTCTTACCTTCCTCTCCACTATAATCCCCTTATAACTGTCCCATGCATTCTTGAACCCCACCACTGTTTTTACCCCACCACCTCCACTGGAAGGCTGTTCCAGGAATCCACCACTCTTTCGTTGAAGAAGTACTTCCTCACATCTCTTCTGAATCTACCCCCCTCCAGCTTCATAGCATGTCCCCTTGTTCCTGAGCACCTTTTCTTCTGAAAAATACTTCTTCCCTCCTTTACCTTGTTTACCCCCCACAATGTATTTAAAGGTCTGTATCATATCCCCACTCTACCTCCTCTCTTTCAGCATGTACATATTGAGCTCCTTTAGACTCTCCTCATAGGGCTTTTGATGTAGACCCTGTACCATTTTAGTTGCCCTTCTCTGGATCACCTCCACTCCGTCTATGTCCTTCCAGAGATGTGGTCCCCAGAACTGGACACAGTACTCTAGGCGGGGTCTTACCAGCAATCCATACAGAGACAACGCCACCTCTCTTATTCTGCTGATGATGCCCCTCCCTACTCACCCCAGCATCCCACTAGCCCTCTTGACTGCCTTGTTCCACTGCCTGGTCACCATTACAATAAGTCATTAAATATCAATACCCACAGGTCTCTTTCCTGCTTAGTAGTCAGCCACCCATTTTGGACTCCGCTCCTGGGTTTCAGTGCCCTAAGTGCATTATTTTGCACCGGTTTGCATTGTAACCCAGCTGCCATACCCTTGACCACTTCTTTAGCTTTCTCAGGTCTTTTCCCCAGACTGTCCACACTATTGCTGACTTTGGTGTAATCTGCAAAGAGGCAGACCTTCCCTTCCAGCTCCTCTACGATGTCACTTATCAAGACATTAAAGAGGACTAGTCCCAGCACTGATCCCTGAAGCCTTCCCCTGGTCACCTTCCCTTCCTTGTAGTGAACTCTGTTTGCCACCACCCTCTGTCGCCTATTCCCTAACTAATTTCTTATCCAGTGTACCACCTTTGGACTCGCTCCTAAGCTACCCAGCTTCCTTTCTAGTCTCCTGTGTGGAACTGTGTTGAAAGCCTTACTGAAATCTAGGTAAGCCACATCCACCGCTCCACCATGATCTAATTCCTTTGTCACCCAGTCAAAGAAATCTATCAGGTTTGTTTGACGTGACCTCCCTCCTGTGATCCCATGCTGCTAAGGGTCTTGTAACCCACTGGATTCAAGATATTCCATGGTCCTTTCCTTCAGTAGTAATTCTGTTAGTTTTCTCACCACCGATATCAGGCTGACTGGCCTATAATTGCCAGCCTCCTCCCTGCTACTGCTTTTGTGAAGTGGGACTACATCTGTGCTCCTCCAGTCCTGCAGAACTACTCCTGTTTCCAGTGAGCTGTTAAATTAGGATTGCCAGAGCTGCAGCCAGTACCTCTTTGAGCTTCTTTATAACCTTGGATGCAACCCGTCTGGCCCCATTGCTGTGTCCACCTTCGGATTAATGAGTCCCTTCAGGACTTCCTCCTCCGAAAAGGACTAGTGTCTCCCTCCCTCCCTCCTTCTGTTACTTTTTTTGTATCTGTTCAGGATGTCTGCCTTTTCCTGGTCCCGCTCTGCACAGCCCCCCTTCACTTTTTAACCTTACAATTCCAACCCTGACCTTCTTCTTTTTACTTATATACTGAAAAAATGTCTTGTCCCCTTTCTTTACTTCCTGGGCTAGTCTCTCCTCAGTTTGTGCCTTTGTGCTCCTTACTGGTTTCCCTGCTGCTCTCTGTTTCCCCCAATATACCTCCCTATCCTCCTACCTCTGCATCTCCTCATAGCTTGCAAATGCTATCCTTTCAGCCTTTACATTTTCACCCACCTCTTTCAAAACTATAACCGTCTCTTTTTCCTCATGCTTTTGCTCACTTGTTTGAAATAAAGGTTTTTTCTTCCTTTACTGTGTTCCCTTTTAGCTTCACCCACTGTTCCTCCACCCCATTCAGGCCATCCCCTAACCCCCACTAGGTCATCTCTGAGGCATTTATCCATCTTCATGAAATCTGCCCTCCTGAAGTCCAGTACCTTCACCCTTGTTCGATTCTACAGCCATCCTTCCATTGAACCAGATCATATGGTGATCACTGGTCCCCAGGTGGCCTCCCACCTTGATATCTGCAATACTGGCCCAGTTAGTGAGTACCTGGGCCAGTATTGCCCCATCGTGAGTGGGGTTGCTGACTAGTTGCCTGAGGAATGCCCCCTGCAAACAGTCCAGGATGTCCTGGTTCTTGATGAACCCACCGCTAAGAGGCTCCAACTTACATCCAGCAGGACGAAGTCCCCTGCCATTAGTACCTCCCACTTTTCTGCCATCTTGCGAATGGCTTCCATCAGTACCTTATCAAATTCTTCCCCCTGTGCCTCCAGCAGTCTGTAGATCACTCTATTGTGAATAGTGCCTCCAGCCTGACCCACAGTATTTCTGCCTTCCCCTGTATTCCCTGTATCTCTGTTGCTTTTATGTTTTCCCTCATATAAAGTACTACACCCCCTCCTTTCCTTCCCACCTGGTCCTTCCTGAACAGAATATAGCCTTATATGGCTATGTCTCAGTCATGGTTTCCAGTGAATCATGACTCAGTAAGAGCCACAATATCCAGGTTGGTCTCTACCATGATGGCCTCTAGGTCTGGAATCTTATTTCCTAGACCTCTAGTATTTGCACACATGGCCTTCCAGATTTTGTTGCCACTCTGCTTGTAATCCTTTTTCCTTTTTGCCTTCCCTCCTTCCCTCTTCTCTTTTTAATGCTCCCGTTCCCTTCCCTCTTTGTCTCTACCACCCTGCTTCCTTTATTAATTTTCTCCCTGAGGAATTCCTCTCCCCTTGAGTTTTCCTTACACTCTACTTCAGCCTGTGGGGTTGGCAGCTTCTGCCTCCTCTATTCCTTCCACCACCCCCTTGGCTAGTTTAAATGTTCATGGAAGTAACATTTAAACTGTCCACTGAGGACTATGATTCCCTTCCTGAATGGATGCAGGCCATCACCCCTGCATAGGCCCTTATTCTCCCAGGTGGATCCTCAGTCTCCGATGTAGTCAAATCTCTCCTCTCTGCACCATTCCTTCAGCCTTGAGTTGAAACTTCTGGTGTGGAGATCCTGCTCCTCCCCCCTGTCATAGACAGGCAGATCATCAGCGAAAGCCACTAACTATGCTACCTGTCTAAGACCTCTTCCTAGCTCCCTAAACTCCCCCTGCACTATCCCAGACCTGTCCCAAAGTGGACAATGACATCCAGCTCTCTCTGTCTCATCCTGTCCTTAGGATCTGCTTCCCATCCCTCCAGGCCATGGCACCAAATTGGCACTTACCCTGCCTCTTCCTCCCTTCTTATTTCCAACTCTATTCCCCTCACAATCGAGTCCCCAACCAGAAATTGCTTCCTCCTTCTCTGGGGTCCTCTACCACCCTCATTGGGGTCTTCACTGTGGAGGGCCTCCACGTCTTCCCTGGTCACTACTGCAGGTGCCTTCTCCCAGCAGTTCTGCCTTGCCAGAACAGTGTAGGAGTTATGTAATAATACCAGTTGAGGAATGGGGAAAGAGATCTTCCAAATCCTAGCCAGCTCAGGCTGGAGTCTAGTGACCTCCTCCCCCAACCCAGAGAGGTGCATACAGATGGGGCAACATCGCAGACTCCAGAAGGTCTCTCTGAAAAGTGCCACCCCACAGCCACAGCATTGCACCACTTCCAGCATTCTCAGCTTCCGTTCTTCCTGTGTTGCCTGGAAATACTTTTGTACCCTTACCCTTAATAGGTTGTTTCTAGTTTTCCTCTTTTTTGTTTGTTTCCATTGGTGTTCCCCCATGCTTTGTTTAAATCTCTTTGTACTCCTACTCTAGATAGGGTGTTGCTCCTATTCCCAGTTTTGGCCCACCTTTTGCCTTCCTCCTGTCCCAGCAATGGCTGTGACACAGTAGTGAACTGGTACCTTACCTTAGTTGACTAGGAGAGTCCCCTGCTTCCTTGCCCCCTTCTTCTGATGCCTGCTGATGCCTAAGATGCCAGTTACCTGTTCCACTCCTTCTCTGGGACATGAGCATGCTGGACACATTAGAGCTATACTGCTCTTGTAAGAAGGTACTAAGCCTCTGTCAGCTGCACCTCCACAGTTACACACCTGATACACAGGGCTTCCAGAATCTCCTCAGCCCCACGATTAATCTCCTGAATTAGTTTCCCCACACCACCTGTTACAATTTTTTTGGCACCTCCCCCTGCACCATGGCTGGCCTCTCTCTTGGGCCACCTGGGACTTACTCACCCTCAGTCAACCCCCATTGCCAATCGCCGCCCGATTCTCGGCAGCCCCAAGGGTAACCTGCCATATCCCTTCATTGGGAGGGTCCTCTCCTTCCGGACAGAATGTGCCTTACTGACTTCCTTTGTTGGCCCCGGGTGCTGCTGGGGTCAGTCCTGGCTGTCCGGGGGCTCTGTGGTGGCAAGGGTCCAGCAGCCATCATCCAGTTGGCAGGATGCCAATTTTTCTATTTACTGTGTCCTGCCCATCAAGTTCTTGGCCTTGTGTGCATTGGCGTCCTCGGGTGGGGGCATGTGGGGGGGGGAGTGTCGAGGCACCATGTCCCCCATGCACACACCCAATCTGCCCAGAGGTGTCCAGGCAGTTCCAACCCCCCACCCCACCCAGGGAGGAAGCATCCAATGGATGCTTGTGCATCCCCTCCCTGCCGGTCTCCATTCCTGGTACCCAGGCTTGAGGGGGAACTCTGGTTGCCAGCATGCCGAGTGAACCTTGTCACTCGGCGCCATGGAGGCGGCCTGTTACAATTTTATGACAAGTTTCAAAGTGCTCCAAACACTGCCTACAGATATCTTTTTTTCTCCCCCACTTACCCTGCTGCTTTCAGTATTAAGAGAAATATAAATAAATATACCTTTAAGGTAGAACTAGGTGCTTTCACTCCTGTCAGCAAAATCTGTTCCTCCTGCTCAGGACTCCATCATTATGACGTCATGCAGTCGCTGCCAGCATGGTTCACGCACCTGTTTTTACAAATACACTGTAGGCTCTAGTCTTATTCGAAACCATTTTGTGTGTCTAGTCAATGCCGTTTGGAGCCTCTTTGCCTCTTGCCTTTTGTTGTCTTTGCATATTTAAAACACCCCAGCTATATCATGGTGCTAGCTCACTGTATTGCTTTTTGTAGTACTGTGACCTATTCTCAGTCACTCTTCATGGCACTATATTGTCAGTCACTGCAACAACGTAGTGCCACATTGACTTTTCAACCCTGTCACACTATGATCACTGTAAAGAGGGTGGGGAGTGTAGCAAACCTTTCCTGCTTGGGAAAGGGGAGCTGCCTCTTTACTGGTTTGCAGGCCCTTACTCAGATAGTTGGCATCCCTCACACAGCCAACCACCCTATGACCCCCCCCCCCCAATCTATTGAAGTACTACAGGCAGTGGGTGAGGAGGATCACAGTGTTGCAACAGGAAACTAGGAGCACACTGAGGAAAAGCTGGGGGGACATGCCACAGAAGTGTGGCTGCATTCCTGACCTGAAGACTGGGAAGTGGGTACCACTGGATTACCTGAATAGACTTCATTTGGAGAGGGGTCTGCTGGACAAAAGAACACTTTGGCCATTAGGGCCACAAAAATGAATAGCCATGGGCTCAGTGTGGCCATTAAGTTAAGCAGGATGGGGGAGGGACACCTGGGTGGCACACCCAGGTATCACTGTTGTGATGGCTGTAACTTTCCTCTGACTAGAAGGCAGGTCACGCTGCTACCTTCACAGCTGGTGCCAATGTCACTTCTTCGTTAGCCTGCAGGTGGCACACAGATGTCAGGGAGTTCATGCCTTCCCTTCCCAGGAGCATAGGGGCTCACAGCCATGACTCACTCGGCCACCTGGTAGCCACTTGGTTGCTTTGCAGCACTTGCACATGAACTTCAGCCTCCCAGGTGGCAGCACAGCCCACTGCTGCCCACCCCTCTACTTGGAAGGCCACTCAATATATTTGATATCTAGCATACATACCTGGAAAAGGAGACCACGCCATTCTCAGCAAGTGAAGCAGTAAGTGGTACAAGGTAACTAAGTGGTCCAACTATTGTAAATTGTTATGGTTAAGTGTTTGACAGCCAGATGGCTAACATGTAACACAAAATCAATGTGTGCCATTAACATTTGCTGGTAGCAAAATGTGTTAAGGTGAAGCTCAATTTGTGATGAGAAAGCAATTCTACTTCATGAGAAAAATGTCAATAACAGTGTCTTAACTGTGTCAAAGTGAAAATGTACAGAAAGTCCATTGGAATGCCATCATTTTAGCTAAGGAGCTAGTGTAGACTACTAGTTAGATTACAGATAATGTTCAACAAGTATTCAGGTGTGCTCAGGAACATTGGTGGTGCGTGAGCAAAGTAGCCAACTCTTAGATTTAAACAAAAAGAAGAAAAGCTCAGCACACAAGTATTATTCTGGTGAAAAGCAAGGGCAGATTTATTTTGGCAAGGTGCCAGAGGAGATCCTCCCTAAGGAGGGTTGAAGTGCAGGGCTTGGTCTCCTCTGGCACCCTGCCAAAATAAATTTGCACTTGTTTTTCACCAGAATAATATTTGTATACTGAGCTTTTCTTCTTTTTGTTTAAAACTAATAGTTAGATCACAGAGCTATGAATTTGGAAATCCAGGGTTGAATTCCACTATAACCGGAGTTGCTGGGGATGTTGTTGGTTACTACTGTTCAAAAAATGAAACGAGTGTATACATACCAATTGTCAGTCGGTGCAGTTCATAGGGTAGCAAGCCCCAATAATGAACAAAACAGTAAACGAGCTGCAACCGAGAACAGAACCATGCTAACACTGTATATGATAAGCTCAAGGCTTTAATCCAACAGCAGTCAGGAGATACACTGGTAAAATCCCCAGCACTTCGACCACTCAAGGTCTTCCTCAGGATGTATGTCCTTGTAAGGGGTTGAACCCCTTCTTATATGTTGTATTCTTGATCACATGTCATATACATTCCTTCATGGTAATCACCATTGCCATGGTAACAATACACAAATCAAATAGAACAAAGCAAATTCAAAGTAAAAACTACACCATATGTACATAACATGTATCTTAAAAAAGTAAAGGACAAGCAGATTTTAAGTTGACCTGTATAATCGCAGTCATGTATTTAATGACATATAGACTGCCAGCCTGGTGGTGCTGAGGGTTGAGGCACTGGACGCCACACCTCGCTCCACTCTGGTGACCCGGGTTTGGGAGCGGACTCGGGTCTCCAGGGAGCCAGCAGGGTGGAGAGGGATTGAGCATCCATGGACTGCTCTCCCTCTCGGGGTGGGGGTTGGGAGTGGGGGGTTCCCAGTTTCAGCACACTAGCGACCTCTGGTGGAGGCTGGGGGGTGGTGTGCTGACATTGCATGGTAGGGATGAATATGGGGCATGGCGTCGGGGGGGAGCGTGTGCGGACGCGTGCATGCTTCCTCCATTGGCATCATTTGACACCCCAGCCCACATCAAGCTGAACAGGGGAAAGTGTGGCGCTCAGTCACGGTGGCTTGATGGCCGTCTGAGGGGAATTGCCTGGACCTGGGGGCACCACTGCACAATACTGGGTCCTGTGTCAGTGGGGAGTAAGGGGGACTCCCTGCCGCCCCACCACGGGGGGCAAGCCACGGGGTAGATGGTGGTGGGAGCTTCACTGGGGGCCAGGGCAGGACCGGACGGATGCTGGGACATGAAATGCAGACTGATGAGGCTACACAGGTAAAAAGTACTAACAAAAAAGAAAAGTGACATATGGACTAGGAACCTTAACAATTAATTATTAATATAAAATAAAATCTTTAATTTCTAGGGACATGGATATGTTGTTCATCCACACTGTCTGGCAGGTTCCTTGCCGCTTTAAATCTTGCTGAAAGGTCTTCAAGCTAGCTCCTCCCACCCACCCGGGTGGTAAAACTCTTGGCTCCGCCCCATGACGCCAGATCTTCCTTACCACTTGGAAGCTCAGGTTCTCTCCTTAACGCTCTGCGTGTAGACTGGATCCTAATCCTTCGGTTCGCCCAAAACTTATTGTAAAATTTTTCAAGACTTGATCAACTTTCTCCCTCGCGGCTCACGATGGACAAAAATCGACTCCCAGATTTGGCAGTGCCCTTGTGGGCAGAAAATGTCAGGATGGACCAGCACTCCACGTGCGTCTACTGCCTCGGCCTAGAACATGACCCGCAGGCCTGTGAGTTATGCCGTTCGTTTTCGGCCAACATCCTGGAAGACCGCGCTTCCCGGTTACAGCTTGGGTGCCCGGAGAAGCGCTACCCACCGGTGAAGTCGAAGGAGGCCCGTTGGGCGGTTACCGTGGCGGCTGGCTCAGCTGAGCAACTCAAGCAGATGATCGCCCTCGAGGAGGAGGCGGAACAGGCCGCATCATCCTCTTCCTCGGTCGTGGCATTTATCCCGCTCTCTCTGGGTACCTCATATTCAGCTTCTTTCAAGGAGCTTTGCCAATCCCTTTCCACGAAGGGAGAGGGGCCATCGGAACATTCCTCTCGGTCCAGAAAGAAGGACTCAAAAGGTAAGTCCCATCGTCGGTGTTCTTGGGAGGCGGGGAGGTCCCCTTCCCGGACGATCGACACTCGGCTTACGGTCGAGGGATTGCGGCTTGAGCCACTGGCTTCCATCGAGCGTCCCCATCAGGTCAGCCGGCTGGAGATACCGTCGATGTGGTCGAGATTTTTCTCGATCCATCGGATGGGCTGTCGACTGGTGAAGCCGACAACCCTTCTTCACTGGTTCCCCCGGTGGAGACCGAGGACTTGCCTGCGCCTCTGGTGCCGCAGTCCCTGGTTAAGGCTTCTGAGCTGAGGGAAGAGCGGGTGTCCCCCGCCCCTTCCCAGACCCGTCCTCAGAAACGCAGAGGATCTCGGTCTCGGACATTGTCTCGGTCCAGCTGATTGCCCGACATCGGCAGTCTCAGTCTCAACACCGAAGTAAGCGGGCGCCGCCGCTCGTCCTCATCTTCCTCCCGGAGAGAGAGGAGAGGCTTCAGCGCAAGTTGCGTCGACGCTACGAGGACCTGATGTGGCAGCAGTTACTTCTGTCCGGGAACAAGCCGACACTGTCGCCTTCCCCAGCCATCAAGTGGCTGTTACCCGAGCGGCCGAAACAAACCCTCGCTGTAGTCGAGGTGCCCAAGCCTGGGCCAGTTGTTCGGCTGAAACCAGCTGCCCCACCGATTGTGGTGGAACCTCCGCCTCCACAACCGAAATCAGGGGCACTGACCAAGGACTCTCGGTCGGGTCATGGCCTGCCCCACAGGTTGTCGGTCACCCTCACTCCCGACCGTCCTCGGCAGGTGGAGGGTGGCTCAGGCCCCAGGCAGCTCTTCGCGGACTCCTCGGAGTCCGACGACGACTCCTCCCTGTTCTCGAGGCCCATTGACCTGGAGTCCTCCGGGGGCCAGTCGATGAACGAAAGCCCATTGTCCTTCATTGGTTTGCTTCAGCTCATCTCAGAGTCCACAGGGATGCAGCTCGAGCCTGTATCCAAGCGGGCCAAGTACCCCCTGATGGAGATACTGGACCGAGGGGATTCACCGACGGAGGCCTTTCCGGTGGCTGAAGCCATTGTTGGCCCAGCCTTGGAGCTCTGGCATTGGCCTGCTTCCTGTCCTGCGCCTTCGGCCAGGATGGCCAGGAAGTATGCGGTCCCTACCAGCTCTTTGCCTGGTTTTTCGGAACACCCCTCTGCGGAGGGTTGGTCCTCAACAAGCGTTTTCGGCGTTCTAGAAGCGCTAGGGATGTGGACAAGCCCCAACAAGGGTCCAAAAGCTGGACTATGCCGGGCGCAAGGTGTATGCTGCGTCTTCCCTTGGCCTCTGCCAGGCCAGCTTGGCCGTGCTGATGGCACACTTCTCCCATGCCCTCATGGGCTCCCTGGATGAGGTGATCCCTCATCTCCCGGCTGACCTGCAGACCACGGTCCGGCAGGTGTGGGACCAGGGTAGGGCAGTGGCTAAACAGCAGCTCCAAATGGCTCTGGACATTGGAGACTCCTGTGCCAGATTGGTTGTGGCCGCGGTGGCCATGCACCTCAGAGCATGGCTGAGTATATCCACCTTCACGGCGGATACCCAGTACAAACTGGTGGATGTCCCCTTCCTGGGGACAGACCTCTTCAGCCCTGGAGTGGAGGGTCATCTCCAGTGGATCGAAAAGTCCAATGCCACTCTGGACTCAGTCACCTCTGTCTAGAAGGACAAAGGCCACCGACAGCAGCAGCACAAGTCCTTTCGTCCTTCTGCGCCTGCGGCACATCTGGCCCAACAGCACCAGCACCAGGGCCAGCAGGCTCACGCTTGGCATCCCAAACCCAAGCCCGTGGCTTCCTCAAACAGGAAGCAGGGAGGTAAAGGCCCTGGAGGTCCCTCGGCCAGTACCTCCTCTAAGCCTGCCCAGTGACGGGTTGAGGGGTGTTGCCCCCAGCCTCGTCACTCCCCCCTGGGCTCCCCCCATGGGGGGACGGCTCCGCCACTTCCTTTCCGCTTGGTCCGTTATCACCATGGACCATTGGGTGTTGGAGGTGTTAGGAAAGGGCCTGCCCCTGGAGTTCGAGCAGGCCCCGCCCTTCCGAACTGTTGCCCCTCGGGGGGCTATGGGGTCTGCAGCCTCTTTGTTGGCTCACCGAGCCGATATCGCCCTGCTCCTCGAAAAAGAGGTGATCAGGAAGGTGGCGGATCCTTCTCCAGACCCAGGGTTTGTGTCCAGGTACTTCCTGGTCCCAAAATGGATGGGGGGCTGGTGTCCCATTCTCGACCTGCATGACCTGAACAGGTTCCTAAAGTCTTGGACCTTCAGGATGGTCACTCTGGCTCAGATAATCCCATCCTTGGAACGAGGCATGTGGTTCTGTTCTCTGGACTTTCAGGATGCGTTCTTTCACGTCCCAATCCGTCCGTCCCACCAGAGATTCCTCTGCTTCAGGGTGGAGGGATCCCTCTGCGAGTTCTGGGCCATGCCCTTCTGCTTTTCCCTAGCTCTCAGGGTCTTCACCAAATGCATGGCAGTGGTGACAGCATTCCTGCGGCGCTGAAGGGTCCAGGTGTGCCCCTACCTGGATGACTGGCTGATTGCAGCCCCCTCCAGAGCGGAGGTGGAGCGGTCCAGAGATCTGGCCCTCCAGGTTTGCTCTCAGGTTGGCCTCCTCATCAACGAGGCCAAGTTGGAACTCATGCCAAAGCAGGTGATACAATTCATCGGGGCAGAGCTCGACTCTCTATAAGCCAGAGCACGGCTCCCGGTGGACAGGGCCGAGGTTCTTTCCTCCTTTGCCCAATCATTTCAGGTTGGGCAATCGTGCCCTGCCCGGGACTTCCTGTGCCTCCTGGGCCTCATGGCAGCCTGCACCAGTGTGGTCCATTGGGCCCGCTGGTACATGCATCCCCTTCAATGGGGGCTGGCCAGCCAATGGTCACAGCACTTCGATCCGCTGGATCAGCTAGTGACAGTGACCCAGGGGATGTGAAATGCTCTCCAGTGGTGGACCGTTCCAGCATATCTGCAGGAGGGCATCCCGTTTGTCCGCCCCGAGCCGACAGTCTCTCTATCAGACGATACCTCTCTGATGGGTTGGGATGCCCATCTGGGGGAGCCCACAGCGCATGGCCTCTGGTCCCCTCGGGAGTCCCGATGCCACATCAACCTGCTGGAGCTTTGAGCGGTTCGTCTAGCCCTCACCGCCTTCGCTCTGTTTCTACGGGGTCAAGTGGTTCAGGTCCAGATGGACAATACCATGACCATGTACTACCTAAACTGCCAGGGCGGGACGCGCTCCATGCCTCTGTGCAGGGAAGCTCTCCGCATTTGGTCACTCCTGCGCAGCCTGGAGGCGGATCTCCTCGCCATTCATGTGGCAGGAGCCTGCAACACCCTGGCCGATGCCCTAAGCCGGATAGGGGCTGCGTCCCATGAGTGATCTCTCCTGCCGGAGGTAGTACAAGATCTGTTCTCCCACTGGGGCATGCCTCAGGTGGGTCTGTTTGCCTCCAGGGAGAATGCGAAGCTGAGACTGTTTCATGCCAACCCCCCTCAGCAGGGCTCACTGCAGGGGGATGCCTTTTCGAGGCCGTGGACCCCGGGCCTCTTCTATGCCTTTCCCCCATTTCCCTTGATCCACAAGGTGCTTCTCAAGGTGAGGAGGGACAAGGTGCAGGTGATTCTGGTAGCCCCAGACTGGCCCCGCCAGTTCTGGTATCCAGATCTCCTCAGTCTCAGCTCCAGGCTCCCGAGGCGGCTTCCAGCCCGCCCGGACCTGATCTCAGTCAATCAGGGAAGGTATTCCATCCGGACCTTCAATCCCTACACCTGACAGCCTGGTTCCTGAGCGGCTAGAGTTCCAGGCCTTGGGGCTTTCCGACGAGGTCCTCAACGTCATTGAGGCATCCTGTAAGGAGTCGACCAGAAAATGCTACGCCTTCAAATAGAAGAGATTCTCCATTTGGTGTCAGGGCAAGGGCCTGGACCCTTCCTCGTGTTCCTTGGCAAGCATTCGGGACTACCTGTGGTCCCTTTCTCAGCAAGGGCTTCGGTCAACAACCCTTAAGGTGCACCTGGCAGCCATCTCTGCTTACCGGGTGTGGGCCGGGAAGCAGTCAGTGGCACAGGAGAAGGTGGTGGGCGCTTTTCAGAGGTCTTGATCACATATTCCCTCGGTGCAAAACCTCCACCTCCATAGGATCTACTGCTGGTATTGGCTAAGCTCATGGGCAAGCCATTCGAACCCGATGCACAGGTGTGACATCTCTCACCTGTGTGGAAGACCGCCTTCTTGGTGGCTATCCACATCAGCCAGAAGGATGGGAGAGCTCCAGGCGCTTTCCCTCGAGTCTCCTTATCTGGTCTTCCACAGGGACAAGGTTGTCCTGCGCCCCCACCCGAAATTCCTTCCAAAGGTGGTGTCGGAGTTTCACCTTAACCAGGTGTCGACTCTGCTGGTGTTCTACCCCAATCACACCTCGGAGGCCGAATATAGGCTCCATATTTTGGACCCTAGAAGAGCGCTCACTTATTATAAGGAGCGGATGGCTGAAGTTCGGGGAGAGGTTCGCCAGCTGTTTGTCACCTACGCTGAAGCCACACCTGGTGGACCTGCAGCCAGGCGGATGATAGGCAGGTGGGTCACCTCCTGCATAGATCTCTGCTATAGGTTGGCGGGCATGGAGCCTCCCAGAGGGATAAGAGCTCATTCTACCCGCCATACCGCTGCATCGGTGGCTGCTTCCAGGGATGTCCCTATCCAGGAAATCTGCAAGGCTGCTACCTGGAAGTCAGCACACACCTTCATCACCCACTACCACATCAACCTTGAGTCATGCCAAGATGCTGGGTTTGTGGCCTCGGTTCTCCAGTCTTTATTTCCCAAGTAGGGGGTGTGCGCCTTGCCTACCTCCTCCTGGAGAACTGCTAGGAGTCTGCCAGACAGTGTGGATGAACAACATATCCATGTCCCTAGAAATACAGGTTACTCACCTGTAGCTTAGGAGTTCTAGGAATGGTATATGTTGTTCATCCCTACATTTCTCGACCTCCCGGCAGCCTTTACAACCTGGCTTCCAGTGGGCTAGATCTGGCGTCATGGGGTGGAGCCGAGAGTTTTACCACCTGGATGGGTGGGAGGAGCCAGCTTGAAGACCTTCCGGCAAGATTTAAAGCGGCAAGGAACCTGCCAGACAGTGTGGATGAACAACATATACCATTCCTAGAACTCCGATTACAGGTGAGTAACCTGTATTTCTATGTCCACTTTTATACTTTTTAAATTTTTAGAATAAATAATTAGGTTCCAAAATGGCTCATACAAGAGGTGCTAGTCTAAATTATTCAGCTTCGTGTTATTAATCTCATTAAATACATTGGTTGTAAATAGGATTATAGTGCTATCCTAAATGTGCATAAGTTTGATAATGCCTTTTTTTTTCTCCTGGCAAATCAGAATTATGTGTACTATTAAATCCAATGCTGAATAAGTGAGGTTACATAGCTCGAAATGGAAGAATTGTGAAAGATAGTAGAGATATATTAATATATGAGATTTAAGTTGTGTCATGAACATTTGCTGGTAGCAAAATGGGTGAAGATCAATTTGCGCGGAGAAAGCAATTCCACTTCATGGGAAGAATGTCAATAACAGGGTTATAACTGTGTCAAAGTGAAAATGTACAGAAAGTCCATTGGAATACCATCATTTTAGCTAAGGAGATAGTGTAGACTACCAGTTAGATCACAGAGCTGTGAATTTGGAAATCCAGGTTTGAATTCCACTATGACCGGGGTTGCTGGGGATGTGTTGGTTACTATCCCTGCATTGCCGGCTCAAAGAAGGTTGAGAGGCTTAGATCATTAAACTCAGATTGGGGGGGGCCATATCTGAGACTTGAATGAGTTGTGCAGTGCCGCTGCCAAAAGAAAGGTTAAGTGGGCCTACTGTCAGTATGGTACAACCATACTGAATCTATACAGTATATGTAAAACGAGAGGAGACATCAAGTGGTATTTCAGGGGCAGTCTGTCTTCATATGCAGTTTTTCTGTGCTGAGAAGTGAAATAGGAAGCATCAAAGTCATGCCCCCTCTAGTTTTTAAAGCTATTTGATCTCTGTGGGTACAATCCCTGAGATGCAGTACCTCCCCACCTCTGTATAGGATCAGTCCACCCAGGAACCAGCACAATGCAGTAACAGTTCCCAGTTAGCATGCACTTAAACTCTAAATACACATGCAGCAGACAAATAATTTCAGACAGTAAGCACAGCTTGACTGGGGCAGAAACCGTAAAGGGGGGGGAAGGGAGTGAGCAGCAAAATGAGTTAAGCAGTAGGAAATGACTGGCTGGTCTTCTGGTGCCCAATGTAGGCCCAGTCTGATACCACCTGTACTCGCTTTTCATGTGCCCTTAGCAGGCACAGCCAAAATAAATAGTTTCTTTGGCTATCGCTAAAAATGCTCATCCAGACACTGCCCTCAGATGAAGCCGGCCCCCATACCACAGTACACAAAACAGTATTGTGAGCTTGCTGAACTGTACCAGAGGTGCTACCCTCACCCAGCTGGTACCAGTGATTCACCCTTAAAGCCCCAAGGGAGCTCCCAATTGTTACTGGATCCCCAGTCGTGGAATCAGCGTAAGCCTGCTGCTGTTGCACATGGTCAACTAATGGTAGTGTGCATTAAATGAAAGATTAGCAATATTCAGTGAAACTGGTGGAATACCCCAACTCAAAGGCTATACAATTGCAGATAGCAAAATTCCAACCTCAGTCAGAGGTACTTTACTTGTCAAACTCTTGGCAGGGCGGCTAAATCCAGTTAAACGATTTCCCAAACTATGCTTCACAAAAGTGGTGGCTGCAGCCCAAGCCTTAAGTTTACTCATAGTATGCCAGACCATGGGCTATCCCTCATTGTATGGGACTGATAGCATAGTATGCAGCAAGTCCCTCTCTTGCTAGTTTACTCTCTCACCTCCTTTGGTGGTGGAGGGTTCAGCTGTCCTTCTAGTGCTATTTAGGAGTCCTTCTAGCATTAATAGTTGGTTGGAGACCTCTCTCTGTCTTCAGCTCAGTCTGGAAACCCATTGGCCACATGTCCCATGGCTGGATTAAGAAATTCTAGGTCTCTGGGAAATATGTAATGTCCCCAGAAGTTCACTTGTAGACATTGGCTTTGGGGCCACCAAGTTCCCCAAAAGTTGAAGGGGTTTTGATGCCTTACAATGAGTGGTTTCAAGCAGGTTTGCTAGGATATCTGTTTTTTTTTTAAATGGACAGTTAGGCTATCTGACTGCTTTTAGGATTTTAGAATATTGTTGCTTGATATCCTGTATTGGAGTTTCAGGCAGGTTTGCTTAAATATGTTTTTTTTAAATGGACAGTTAGGATATCTGACTGCTTTTAGGATTTTAGGATATTGGTGCTTGATATCCTATATTGGGGTTTCAAGCAGGTTTGCTTGGATATCCCTATGTTTTTTTAAACAGACAGTTAGAATATCTGACCACCTTTAGGGTTTTAGGATATTGCTGCTTGATATCCTATATTGGGGTTTCAAGCAGGTTTGCTTGGATATCCATATTTTTTTACATGGACAGTTTGGACATCAGACCATTTTAGGATAACGGTGCTTGATATCCTATATCCTAAAAGCCTCAGATATTAATTTGGATTTTAGGATATCCTACGCTGAATCTGACAACATCTGACGTTAGGCTTGGATACACATTGGATGCAAAAGATTGGATTGGATTTTAAGATATCCAAGCATCCTTAATTTCAAGGTAGTCTGAATGCCATTTCTGGGGTTGGGGAATGACTGATTGAATGTGTGAAGTTGTGGGGCTGGAGTACATCCATATTATGGGTATCAGCCCAGCCAGCCCCAAATTGGGGAAATGTGCTGAGAATCCCTTGACTTTTGTCAATGTTGAACAGAGGTGGAAAATGTTGTAGAATCTACAGTAAAGCTCTTACTAATTTTTCTTCAACTTTTATTGAATCATCAATCATGCATTTCGAGCAGACTACCCAATGTGGTAGCACGTCAATTCAGCGTGTTAATTACAGTGAGTCATATTCAGCAACTCAAATACAGTGACTGAAATGTTAGCGAGTAAGGAATATTAGCGATGATAGTTTATAGCGACACGGTGACATAACCTACCTCCGAGGTCCAGGTGCACCTCGGAAGATGTTAAGTTAGAAATAGCAGGGGGTTCAGGGGCACAGCCCCCCTGCTAATTAATTGGGTAGAGGTGTGGGGTGGGTATTTAAAGGTGCAGTCCCTGGTGGGGTGTGATCGAGGATGTCGTTGGAAATCATACGGAGTCAGCGTGGTATGCCTCTGCTTGTGTATGGGGGCTGTGTTCATCGGCGGGATAAGGCTGTCACTCAGAAGGTGTACTGGTGTTGTGTGGATGCCCATCGCTATGGATGTAGAGCACGGCTACATACAGTTGCGGATCGGGTAGTGGCTACGACGAGGGACCATAACCATGTACCGAATGCTGCAGAGGTGGGTGCTAGAAGGGTTATGTGTGGTATTAGGGAGAGAGCACACAGCACGGTGGATACCACAGCACAGGTGGTGCTTGATAGCACTGCTGGAGCACCCGATGCAGTAGCAGGGGCTTTGCCAGACATACGTGCCCTACGACGGACTGTTCAGAGGATTCAGCAGTCGGAGATTGTTGCTCCCATTACCCCAGGTACCATGGAGGAGTTAATAATACCCCCAATATATACTTGAACCCTTGGAGGGGGTTGATTTCTTCTGCATGATTCAGGCACAGGAAATGAGCGCATGCTGATTTATGCTGGTGATAGGTCTCTTACCTTTTTATCATGGTGTGAGTCCTGGTTTATGGATGGCACATTTAGTTGTTGTCCTGCATTATTTAGCCAGTTGTATGCCATCCATGGCTTGAGAGGTGGAGTTGCTGTGCCATGCATGTATGTTTTGATGAACAGTCGCAAGGCGGCGGCATGTGACATGGTATTCGGGTGCCTGAAGGCATGGGGTGCAGGACTGAATCCAAGTAATGTTATGTTGGATTTCGAGAAAGCGGCTTACAGATCAGTGACTGCCGCCTTCCCATCTGCTGATGTACATGGCTGTTTTTTTCATTTCGGACAGGCCATCTGGCAAAATATTCAACAGTGGCCGAATATTCTGTCGAGGTATGTGCATGATGCTGAATTTGCCTTGAACATTAGGATGTTGTTGTTCCTGGCATGGGTACCAGAACAGGACGTTGTTCAGGCATTTGAGGAGTTGCAGGAGTTTACATTCTATACAGAAAATGATGAGGTTCTAGAGCCTTTGATTACCTATTATGAGGATACATGGGTTTGTCGTCCTATGAGTAGATCTGGCAGATGTCGACCAATGTTTCCCATTCCTTTCTGGAATTGCTATCAGGCTGGGATGAATGGGTATGCCCGTACGAATAATGCTGTAGAGGGCTGGCATCGTGCATTTAATACACGTCTTGGTGCCAGTCATCCAAATATGTGGAGATTTATTCATTGTCTGCAGGAGGAACAGCGCATTTCTGAAATGAAGATGGAGCAGGTGGTGTCGGGTGCTGCAGCAGGGGGTAATAGATGACGGTACCGTGATCTCACAGAGTGGCTATGCCAGATTGTTCGCGAGTATGGGGTGTGTTCCCGGTACAACTATCTGCGTGGTTTGGCTTACAATTTCCAGCTCAACATGTAGAATTGTAGCTGAAATTGTATGCACTGATATCGAAGTTCGCCGTATTTACCGTCACTATGGAAAAGTCGCTGAAATTGTAATCGCCGTTGTTTTTTCGCCGAATTGACATGGAACCCACAATGTTATCACTTTTATGTTGGCTTGCAAAGCATGCAAGCATATTTGTTTCGGTTTAAGCTGTGAGAGGGCTTTTGGGTGATTGCCCCTCCTCCACCTATTACAGCTCCAGAATACTGAATCTCCTCCCAAATTCCACCCACTGTCCACTTTTTTCCTCCTTTTCCATTTGAAGTCCCTGCCCAATCGCAGGGCTAGAAAATGCAAGGCAGAGGGTACTCTTGTGCAACTCCTAATTCCTGCTTGTTATCTTAACTCTGCTTTTTGTTCGATATATGTCACTATTTACAGCTTTCATATGTGCTACTGTTTAAAACTTTGTTACTTAGGGAATGGCAGAGATGTTGCACTACCCATATCACTTGCTTATCCAACCATGCAGTGTTTGCAACTCATGAAATTACTGTATTCTCATACATTTATTTATGTTTTATTTTTTATTAAACTCTCGGATTACATTACCTTTGAGCAAGAACAGCTCATTTACAAAGGTTCCAAGTCATTTTGTAACATGGCATAAAAAAGCAGCACAAAATAAAGAAATCACGTTGGAGGAATCACGTCATGTGATACATCAGAAACCATGGTCTAATACCACAGTAGATCATGGTTAGCATCGTGAGCTCGCAAACAAAATAATTCGACAATGGTTGGGGGTGGGGCGCACCACAGAACACCAGTCATGAGGAGGGAAAGAAAATGGTCAAACTGCAGGATAGCAAACCTTCTGTTTGCTTGCATCCTAAAGTGCAGCATCCACCCACTCACGCAGCCGTCGAACGTTGCAGAGTTGCAGAGTAACAGTAGAGAACAGTAATAAATGAAAGAGGCAGATAGCTGTGCAAGACAGTGGCAAAGACACCAGAGCGAAAAGCCGACAAGCCGCTTTCATTTGTAGACCCATTGTAATGGAACAGAAGCAGTGCAGTAATCTAAAAAATGTTATTCTGATCTGCGTGTGAAAGAAAAAAGCTGTAACCTCCACAGAAATGTTCCTTTAGTCGCAGGTATAGCACTGTGAATATCTGAGGATGCAAATGTTCAGAGATATCCACAGTGCAACAGGAGAAAACAACACAGGCAGCTCGGAACGGAGGTGAAACGGATAACGACAGAGACATGGAAAAGAAATTAGCCACAGTGAGGAGAATGCATATCTGTTCTGCATATTTTAGCCACCTCGTCTATAGAAAAACAGCAACATGAGTATTGTGAAAGATATCAAATCCTCAAGGTGCACGCGCACGTTTTGAACTGTACAGAACGTTATACAGAGATTAGTGAGAGGTAGCAAACTGATGTTTTAACAGCAGTTTCTTCTTAATATAATTAATATTTAATAATAATAATAATACATATGAAGGTCGGACATCGTTTGCCATGTTATAGAGCGGTTAAGCCACTCGAAAGGATGGGTCTACAGTGGAATTAAGCCATGGTTGGTTGGTTGGACCCACTCGGCCTATGGCCTCGTGGTCCAACCCCACCAACCATGGATTAATTCCGCAGTAGACCCATCCTTTCTCGTGGCTTAATCCTTACATGGAGGGTAACAAACATACAAAGGTCAACATAGTTACACAGTATCAAATAACACAAAGAGGTCAGAAGTATAACTAGTAACAATGATTCATAAGGAGAGACTACATATGACTGTGAACTAAGCAGAGTTAAAGGTAAACTATTGAGAAGAGCACAGGTGGTGAGAGGACAATATGGGGAGGACCCCGGAGGAGTAGGCAGGCTGGAAGGCCATTGTCAAAGAGGGAGGAGGGAGGGAGAAGTGCTAAGGTAGGTAGTGGAATAGTGGACAGGGGTATGAGAAGTGCCAGAGTGGGGGTGAGGGTAAGCGTGGTAGGGGTGGGTATGCGTGGTAGGGGTGGAGGGAAAAGAGGGGTAAGGGAGGAAGGGGGAGGGGCAAATTGGGGGGGCTGCAGAAGCAAGTAGTTAGTTGTGGATGATCATTGTGAGCCAACTTAGACTGGTGAACATAGGGTGGTGGTCCCCTTAGGAGAAACAGGTGAAAAGCTTGTAAAACAGAACATGTTCCTGCACTCATTGATCAGTTTAGGTAAGGAGCTGTGTTACTCTGCTTACCTGTGTTTTCGACACTAAAAGCATTTTGGCCATTGCAACATAAATAAACAAGGCTCAAGAGGTATACTTCAGGAATCAAGCTGATTACATTTGCCTGCAAAGCATATGAATATATTGGTATTGGTCTGAACTATGAGAGGGCTTTTGGGGATGTGCCTCTTCTTAAACTATCACAGCTCCAGAATATTGAATCTCCTGTCTAATTCTATCCACTCTTCCTTTTCCTTTTGAGGTCCTTGCCCAATCACAAGGCACACAGGTTACACTCTAAGAAAACGTTACATGTGAACCTCTTCATTTTCCAATCATGATAATTTCACTGTTACTACTTGTGTTATGAATGTGTTAATTTTAACTGCTGCACTGTCTGTGCCCAACAACTACACAGCAAATACCAGCGAACACTTAGCATCGGCCAATGTTTGTTACATTTTACTATTTATTTACCCAGTATAGCCCAGCTAAAATGCAATGTCTTGTGTCTGGTATCCTGCTTTTTTTATTGATTACTGCAGTTGGGTAGACTGGAGCACTGGGAGGTTAAGTGACTTGCCCAAGATCAAACACAGTGAGAATTTGGCAAAAGCTCTTTAGTGGGGTTTGAAACTGCAGTCTGCTGGTTCCTATGCTAGTGCCACCCAGCTGAGCTGATGACAGTCTGCCCAGGACCCCCAAAGTAATTTACACAATTTCATCATTTAACATTTTTTTTATTTTGCAATTTATTTTACAATTAAGTTATGCAGTTCTGCCAAAGCTGACCTGCAGACTCAGCATTTAGTCTTTGAAGCCGGCTAGCCAGTGCTGCATAAAGCCAGGCACTGGTTATCACCACACAATAGGGACTGGATACCAGGACATGGTTTATTGGACACGTCAGGCTGGTTTAATAATAGGGCACACCTGGGCAGTTGTCCATTAACAGGGTCAGGTATGCAGTTGTGTTGCTAATGTGCCCTGTGGTAATCAGGGGCCCCCTACTGGCTGACCCTGGTGTTTCAGTCTGGGGAGGGCTCTGGGACTTTTAGACTGAAGCACAATCAGGCAGGGCAATTTCCAGACTTTTCTGCATTGTGCATTTGTGGTTTGTGTCAAACCATATGACATACATGGTGTGGTGACCCAAACTGCAGCAGCACTCACCACCTTACGGCCCTACTCCCAGGATTAGTATGCAAATGAGCAGAGCTGTATAGTCTATCAAGACCCTGTTGGCAATCTGAATTCTCATTTCTTTTTTTAATTAATTAATACACTGGCTGCCACCAGGGACTGGGGCCCCCTGTGTGCAGATAAACTTGAAGACACAGCACAGTCAGGATGGTGGGGCTACAATGACAGTAGCCCCGAGTCCCTGACCTATGAGTCACGAGAGCAGCAGGTGTTGCACTGTACAACATAGCTGTCCTTTATTAAAGATAGCTGTGTCGTGTAGTGCAAGCTGCTGCTTTTGCAAAAATTCAGTTATGAATAGAACATTGATTTTTTGAACTGCACATGCTCAGAAACAGAATATGTTTATTATATATTTTAAAAACTACTTAACAGTGGGAAGTAAAAATCACAAAAGTACACACCTTGGACCAACCTCTATCAAACCTGAAAGTTTCAGGTTTTACAGCCTCCTATTTGCTTAGGTATTGGGTGGCAAAAAAAGTTTTAACATTTTCAAAAACAGAGACTTTTGCGGTTTTTTGCACCTCTGTAACTTTGCCTCCCCTGAACCGATCTACATAAAATTTACAGGATCAAGAGTTCATGGCACAGAGGCTGCACTTGTCAAATTTCATGTAAATCGGTGTAAAGGAGGCAAAGCTACAGAGTTACAAGTGTTCATTGAAATGTTTCTAAGCAGGTGCATAACTTTGGTAATTTACAATATTTTGACTCCAGATTTTCAATATAGCCATTTTTTTCTCACCACCTCATGAACAGTATAGCTGTTACTTTCACATCTGTGGCATGGAATGACATTTCAGCATGGATTTGAACATTTTCACCTATGGGGCTGAATATTCAAAAGGGTTGCGCCATGCGCAAGTCCGAAACTGCGCCATTCTGCGATATTCAGCAGGAGGCAGTTGCGCCCCCCAAGTCATGCTGAGCAACAGCGCAATGCTAATGAAGGCATGCTCAACCGGAGGGGAGGAACCATGCATAAACTGCACAGCCATTCCAGCAGCAGGGCTGTGCAGAGTTAATACTAGGCGCAACCCCAACCTGCACCTGCTGCGACTTTGAGTGAAAAAAGAGTAAGTCGAGGGCCACCACAGGTGAGCTGCCACATTGCAGGGCACAACACAGCAGCTGCCACCTGTGGGTGGCCCCACTTCTTCCCTGTGCCCCCTGCAGCCCAATCACGGGCATAATAGTAACCCCCGTAGCCTGATCGCAGGCAGAACAGAACTGAACAACCCCCACTGGCCCGATCACGGGGCAAACTGTAATAATCCCCCAACTGGCCCGATCGTGGGCAACACAGTAATAATCCCCCGACTGGCCCGATCGCGGGCAACACAGTAGTAACCCCACCCCCCACTAGCCCGATTGTGGGCATACCAGTAGTAACCCCACCCCCCACTAGCCCAATCGCGGGCATACCAGTAGTAACCCCACCAGCCCGATCGCGGGCATAACAGAGTTCAACCCCCACAAAGACCAATATCCCTGGTGGTCCAGTGGACCGTGAAGCCCAATCGTGGGCATTAGAGTCAACCTCCCCGGTCCAAGTACCCTGGTGATCTAGTGGCCCCCACCCACCCACAGGCCCCACCCCCCGCTCCCCCAGTGAGCGGTGGGCGGCAACACCGCCTGCCGCACGCCCGCCCACCGACTGACTGCTCAGTAGGGGCTGCCGCCCATTGGTTCCAGAGCAAAGAGCCAATGGGTGTGCAGCTCCCATCTATACAAAGACAGTCCAGATCTGGACTGCCTTGTACAGTATGAACTGCGCCCATTGGCTCTTGCTCTGAGCTGGGCGTGCCTTCCAGCAGTCAGTCGGCAGGCAGCGGGCGGCAGATGGGTGGGGTGCTGCCGGCGGCGGGAGCGGGTGGTGGGGCTCCGTGGGTGGATGGGGTGGGGACCACTAGATCACCAGGGTACTTGGACCTGGGGGGGGTTGACTCTAATGCCCACGATCGGGCCGCAGTCCACTGGACCACCAGGGATATTGGTCTGGGGGTTGAAATCTGTTATGCCCGCGATCGGGCTAGTGGGGTGGGGTTACTACTGGTATGCCTGTGATCGGGCTAGTGGGGTGGGGTTATTACTGTGTTGCCCACGATCGGGCCAGTGGGGGATTACTACTGTGTTGCCCTCGATCGGGCCAGTCGGGGGGAGATTACTACTGTGTTGCCTGCGATCTGGCCAGTTGGGAGAATTACTACTGTGTTGCCTGCAATCGGGCCAGTCGAGGGGTTGGGGGATTTACTTCATGCCCGCAATCGGGCTGCAGGGGGCGTCGGTTCTCGATGGCTGCTGCCTGGCAGGGCGCCAGGTGCAAGTCGTCGGGGATCGGCGCACCTGCATGCTAATGGCATGCAAATGGGGCCATAAGTAGATGCAAATGGCCCCCCCGCACCTTGCATGAATTATGGCCCCATTTGCATGTCACCTTTTGAATATTGGAAATTTGCGCATGGCGCAATGGAACTTACGCCACCGCATCTTGAATGCTCCACTCTGACCACTTGCGGTGGCACAAGTTCCACTGCGCCATGCACAGTGGCTGTGGCTGGGGGTGATATTCAAAGGAGTTGCTCAATAGTGCAACTCCGTTGAATATCACCCTGGCCACACCCCAGCGCAACTTTTTTGAGCAGCGCAAGGGCTTGCACCACAGAATGGCGTAGTTTGAATATCCAGCCCATGGGGTTTATGAGGTGGGGTCATAAGAAGACTATGCTGAAAGTTTGTGGTCAAAATATTAAAAAAATAATTTGTTGAGTAACATTGTTTGCAGGGATGTCTGTTGCACCCCTGGGGAACATGATGCCTTGCTGTGCCAGTGAGCTGAGTTCAGGTGTGAATTCAGTGGGCTGTTTTACTGGGACAAGGCTGATGGGGAAGGTGCTGCAGCATGCAGTACCAGTCAAGGCTTGGTAGGGACGGAGCAGTATTTTGGTGCAGACACCACATCCTGTGGTGGATCAAGGAACTGTCAGAACTAAGGCTATTATATCCCTTTTATAATGTAGCACTTGGATTTACCTCAGGCCTTACCCAAAAAATATTTTCAAAAATTATCAAAAATAATTATAAAATTCACATATGATATTATCCTCATTCTCCAGATTCCAGATAATGATAATAACACTTTTCTGCACTTATAAATATGAAACATATATACATTTTATTGACATCTCTACAATAATTCTAAATATTCCTCATTAGCATAATTACCAAGCATGGTAACTGTAAACATCAACAAAATTGTTTCAGAAAATCAAACAAATCACTAACAAATAAATAAATAAAACAAATTCCAGCAAATAAACAATGCAAACGAATAAGCAATATTCAGCATAACAACTTGCATTAGCTATATACTAGGCTTTTAACATAATAAATGCATTGACTACAGTATATCATGCTTTTGGTATACTTAGTATTTAGCATAACCTTCATGTATAAGAACATACAAACTCATTACATTAGTGTTTCAGATTATATTTCTTGTAAGACTTATTTTAAAATTCTTATCATGCAAAATGTATTTTTCTCAGTTTATGGGCTGGCAGTATAGCCTAGAGGTTAGAGGAACGAGGTGTGAATGATCTTGATACATCCAGCAGACAGCACCTGAGTTTGATTCTCACAACCTCCAGTTGCATACTTTGTGACTCTGAGCAAGTCACTTAATCACCCAGTGCTCCCAAGTCGCCCCTGAAAACAGGCGCTTGAGTGCCTAGTGGGCCTTACCCTGTTACCAAAGACTAAAATAAATAAAAAATAACTTTTTAAACTATACACTCAACATTCTGTAGTTAAAAGTAAGTTCCCTTGTTACTTTCCCAGATAAGCCAATTTAAATTACTAAAACTATCAATTAAATTTAATCAGTAAAAGTAATTAAAATTATACTTAAATTTCTGTTTGTAGAAGTGGTTCGTCTTCTGGCTCTGAGTAAGAAAATCTCTTTCAGTCAGCTTGTCTTTTCCGTGGACCTTGGAACTTTTTGGCATGGACAAACATTGCAGGTTAAATTCCCCTTGCTGAAAGTCACTTCACCAAAAGTCAGTTCTTGGATTTGTACAAAACATTAAACAACCAAATTTGAACAGTCCCATAGCAACACTTGTATCAAAAAACTTTCTTGTGGATAGCACAGTTGTCTTAATAACTGGATTCTAATGACTTTTTCATGTTTAATTCATCTGCACTCAAAACCTTAGGACAACTAGACTTCCTTTATTCACAATACTGCAGCTTGCTTCTGGCTGTGAATCTTAAAATTAAGTCTCTGGTCCAGGCTTTAGCAGGCAACATTACTTCAGTCAAAATGCTCAGTAAATACAACACGGACCTACCTTGCTTCATAACACAGTGAGAATATTGTTGTATCACAAAGTTGTGCACCTGGTCCTTGTGGCAACACTGCATATGCTTTCAAGCTTTTACTTAGCATCCCCTTTCTGGATACATCAAAATGTTAACCAAGGCTGGTCCCAGTATTCCAAATTCAGGCATGGTCTAAGGCTTTTCAGCCTAGCAAGTTACGAAGCCATAAAGGTGGCAGCCAAATTTTCAATTAGACTAGCATAGGTCCTCTTACATCGGTGTTTTATCCAAGACTAAGGTGTGGTTAGCAGAATTCACTAATATGAATCTGTCCCGTTGATGTCATCACCAGATTTTGATTGGTCTGAGTCACTAAGGGGGCCAGGTTTGTGGCTCCCTGCAGATGATGAATGGTGACACTGACCATACCTCTTTAAGGACTGCTTACTGACTCCAAACTCATTTTTAGAAAGGAAACTGATTTTCTCTTATTACTTCTTAATGTATAATGGTATAACATTTAAACTTACATATTTGAGCTTCTATCATTGAATGAAGCATTTTGGTATGTTTTCCATATTCCTATGACTAATATTTCCCAAGTTAGACTATTAAAGGTTATAACTTCATAATTCTAATAAAACTTCTTAAAATAAAGTGACAGTCTTGCTCTAAACATTCTAAGCTACAAGAATAATATAAGATTTGTAAGAAAAATCTCTTATTAAAACCTTTAAAGCAATAGTTTTTTATTTAGGCACATGGCTTTCTTTGTTCTGTAAGGAAAAGCAATAAATCACTGTCAGAAAAACTCATTGACTACAAACGTTTAAATGATTTTTCTCCTCACAGTAACAAGCTACATACTTAAGAGTTATATTTTCAGACTCCTCGGGATGTCATCTATCATTAGAGACTAGATTTGTCTATCAACAAAAAATGTTATCAAAATAAACTTTTGTACATAATTCTTGAACCCTTGGCCCTGTACTTATGATATTAATTTTTTTTATTACACACACTAGTGTCTATCAAATGTCCAATTATTGTAGTGGCAGTACATTGCATTGTTAAGATATAAATAAAATGTTTTATTCTAATACAAACTCTATACGATTTTTTAAACTGCATTTTCCTAAGACAAATTGTTTTTCCTTGGTGCTAGCCTGCATCAGTCACATGACCTTCTATCTGATTGTAGTCCATGGGTACCCAGCTCTGGCTTTAGCTTAGGAATTTTTGGAATTTGAGTGCCTCTCAGAAAACATCACATTACATGACTTTATCTAATTGAAGCTCTGGCTCAACTTGGAAAAGTGCTCATTAATATCTCATCTTAAAAGAACCCTGGGGTCTCTGGTCCAGGCAAAACTCATCTGCCGTATATGTGCAAAGAGATGCTCAGGAAACAGAAAGAGAGAGAGAGTGATTTTTTCATTTTAAGCATTAAAGCCAGATACCTTGTTTTAAGATTTAATTAGCACTTTTGTTTTGCTTTTAGGAATTCATGCAAATAGTAAACTTCACCAGAAATTATAGTAAAACTTCCCATAATTAATCCCTTATTTTTTTATTTATTTATTGATATTCAGAAAGACCTTTGAGTCAGAGACTCATTTACAAAGGTTCCACATCATACATAGAAGAGAACATGGACAATATTTTTACAGGTTGCCGTACATTACATAATCTTACAATTATTTAACATGATTACACATTTGTTCAGTGAGTGAACTACCCTTCCAGGATAACATGATTTACAAGTGATTTGCACAGCCATAAGGTAGCAGAGAGGTTCTGAAGGGGCTGCTTGTCCAAAATAAGTTAGCTCGTAGAAGCCATTGGCATGGAGGACTCAAAGATGTTCTGGGTCATCTGGGGGGGGGGTCACTTGCAGTCACAAAGGTTGGAGGCCTGTAGGTGATTCCTTAGTCTGACATTGAAAGGGCCAAGCCTAGTTTCATCAGTTATTAGACTGGGGAGTGCGTTAGTCCAGGAAGGGGCTTTGTAACTGAAAGTTCGCTGGAATTGGGAAGTCCAGCCATGGGGAACCCATAGCAACGGTTTGTTTGAGCTATGGGTTGTTCTGCCTGGTGGTGTTGGGAGGATAATTTGGTCCAGGGCAGGGGTGTGAGGCCTAGGATTATCTTTTTGGTCATTAGGTAGGTGTGATACCTGATTCTGTTGTCCAAGTTTAGCCAGTTTATGGTACTGTAGAGGGGAACAGGTGTATGTGAAGCGATCACATCCAAGGATGAGATGGCAGGCTTTGTTAAGCACAAGCTGGAGTCTGTTGAGGGCTGTGGAGGGTGTGGCACTGTAGACAAGAATACTGTAGTCTAGCAGGGAGAGGATAGAGGAGTTTATGATAAGTTGTAATGCTTCAGGGGTGAGGCAGTGTTTGTACTAGCAGAGTATGCCTAGTCTGGAGCTAAGGGCAGTTGATAGGTGTAGGATATGTTGATTAAAGTTGAGGGCAGGGTCTAATGTGATCCCTAGATATTTAAAGCTGCTTACTTGTTCGGGGGGGGTCTAATTAGCAGTGAGAAATTGGGGGCAGAGGTTCTTGAGTGGGTTCCGGGGATGGAAGAAGATCATGACTTTTGTCTTATTGTAGTTAATTATAAGATGCTGGGTGGTAAGCCATTGTTGGATTTCATGGAAAGAGTGTTGGAGAGTTTGGTGGAGTTTGAGGGGTGCCGGGTCAGAGGCGAACAGGACAGCATCGTCCGCGTACAGGAGCAGGTTGCCGGGGCAGGCTGATGGGAGGGAGTTAAGGTATAGACTGAAAAGTAAGGGGCCAAGTATGGAGCCCTGTGGGACACCGGACCGGATAGGGAGGCGGGGGGACAGGACAGTGCCAACCTTGACCATCTGTGTTCTATCGGAGAGGTAGCTGGTGAACCAGTTCATGGCATCATTGGAGAAGCCAGGGTAGGCCAGAGTGTTCAGTAAGAGGGCATGGTTGATGGTATCAAATGCCTTAGATAGGTCCACGAAGATGGGACCTGTGAGGTGGCCATGGTCCAAGGCTGAGTGGACATGGGAGGTAAATTCAAGGAGGGCGGTGGTGGTACTATGGCCCTTTCAGAAGCCGTGTTGCTGGTAGGATAGAAGGCTATATTTATTAAGGTGGTCAGTAAGTTGGTCAGTGACTATGCGTTCTACTGCTTTAGATGGGGGGTAGAATGGAGATGAGGTGGTAGTTGTTTGTGGATGTGCGGTCCCCACTTTTATGGATGGGTGTGATGGAGACCGATTTCCAGTGGGTGGAGAATTTCCCTTGACAGAGGAAGCAGTTAAAAATGTGGGTGAGTGGGGCTAGGACTTCCAGGAGGGTGAGGCGGAGAAGTCTCAGGTGCAGGGAATCGTGACTATAGTGATAGTGGCTAATGGCTTTGGTTAGGTAGGGCTTTTCTGCCTCCGGGGTGAGGACACATAGATAGAAGGGAGGAGCAAGGGGAGGCTGGGGGGAGATTCTGGCAGGCGGGGGATCGAAGAAGTTTGGGGGGAGCACATGGGTGAGATCAGTGAAGACAGAGCTTAGGGTCGAGGCTATACTGAGGGGGTCAGTGGAGAGGCTTCCATCAATTTGCATTTGGTCAGGTGGCAGATTTGGGGCTTTGCCACAGAGCTCCTTAATATTATCCCAGAATTTGCGCCCAGTGCCGCAGGTGGAGGTTAAGGTAGCTTTGTAATAGTCTGCTTTGTCGTGCATATGGCCCAGGTGCACTTGTTTCGGGCCTCCCTATACCGTTGCCTGTCCGGAGGCCGTTGGGTCTCATTAGCTAGGTGCCATAGGGCATCATGCTGTCGTAGTAGGCCTTGGAGGTGGTCCGAGAACCAAGGGGCATGGTTTCCCTTGGACATAGTTTTGGTGGTGGGGGGGGCAAACTTGTCACAGGCCGCATTGAAAGTGGTGATAAATAGGTCAAGGGCATGGTCTGGGTCGAGGGTGTTTGCTAGGGGTGTCCAGTCCCAGTCTCTGAGGTGGGCCTTGAGTTGAGCTAGTTTACCAGGCCCAAGTTTGCATTGTGAAGTAATTTTAGGAGGGGTTTTGAGGGGAGTATCAGACCAGTTGCAGAGTACTGGTGAGTGGTCACTTAGAGCATCAGGGAGGACTAGGGTGCTGGTTATTTTGTGGGGGTGGTTTGTGAATACTAGGTCTAGTAGAGAGGATGTCCCAGTACGGGTGTTTACCGGGGTGGGGGTTGTGACGACCTGTGTGAGATCGAGGGCAGCAGCCTTGTTAATGAACGGGGTGGCTGTCTTGGCCAGCCAATTTATGTTGAAGTCCCCCAAGAGTATTTTTTCATGTTTTGGGGTTAGAGTAGCGAGATAGGACATGATGGCTTGGAAGGCTAGCTTCTGGTCTTGGGGAGGGACGTAGGCAGTGGTGAGGAGGAGAGGGGAGGTTGACTTATCTAGCGATAATTTTAGGGTGAGGGTCTGAGCCCTGGAAGTTAGTTGGGGCAGAGGAAGTAGGTGGCCTGAGAGCAAGTCCTTGAAGTAGAGATCGCAGCCTCCCCCTCGCTTGCCCACTCGGTCAGAACGAAAGAGGAGATATCCAGGGAGGTTAACTGCCGAGTTGGGGACAGTGGGGGAGAGTCAGGTTTCACTTAGTGCAGTGATATCAAGGTGATGCTGGAGTACCCACCCCTGATAGGAGTCCCATTTTTTTTGAAGGCTGCAGATGTTTAGTGAGGCAATGCATAGCCCATTGACTGGTGATGGGTGGGACGGTGGGGAATTCAGTGGGCCAGGGTTGGGGGTGGACATTGCCCGTCAGGAGCAGAAGAAATATGAGTGACCTGAGGCGATTGCTACTTGCTCGGGTAGTTAGCCTTTGGCATATTCGCTGCGGGTGACCCATGGTGGGTATTGGAAGTTTCAGGGTATGGGGGGCTGATAGGAGGAGTAAGTGGGGAAGGGGGGAGATACGCTGTGGTGTGGATGTGGTAGGAGGTTGGTAAGAGAAGGAGGGGCTCCAGAGAGTCACTTGCCGTGGGAGATGGTATCTAGGGGGAAAGGTGGAGATGTTGAAGTACCTGTTTATGTATGTGGTGGAGTGGGGGGAGGGGGTGCTGTTGACTGGTTATCAGCCTGAGCTTGTAAAGGCTGGTAGCTCATGTGTAGTGTGAAGGGGTAAGGTTGAGAGTGCCAGGCTGCATGAGGATAGATTGTGACAGTTGTAATACCCTTTGCAGCGTTAGGAGCGGGAGGGTGAGGTGTTTAAGGGAGCAGAAAAAGGAGAGTGATGCGGGTATGTGGGAGTATGGTTGGGCTAGAGAGCTTAATGTAAAAGTCAGGTCAGGAGCATGAACGTAAAGGAACCTCTAGTGGTGGGGAAATATAAGCTGCAGGTGGGAAAGCTGACTGATAGGTTATTTCATGATCAGAAATGTACCTATATATGGGAATGCCGAACAGTGGTGGTGGTGGGAGCGGTGGGGAGCCGAACATGTAGCATTTGGCGGGGCAAAGCCTGCGGTTCCAGAAACGGTCGCAATTAGGCAAGCTGCACCTTGTGTGTTCCTTAGTACCTGGCAGAAGGATTCGGCGCTGCCTGTGGGGTGGGGAGAGTTATTAGGCCCTGGCGACCTTTGGTCTGGAGGGGTCTGCTGTGGAGGGAGAGAGCGAGAGAGAGAGAGAGAGAGAGAGAGAGAGAGAGAGAGAAAAGAGGGAGTTATATAGGTAGGAGGGGGGAGTTTCACGGGGGGTGGTTGGGCTGTATCGGGATTTCAGTGCACAGTAGGCTCCTCTTCTCTTTAAAGCTTGCAATAAATTATTATAATAGGCCAGCAGTTTAGTCCACATTTAATTTAAGTACAAATAAGTGAAATGACTTAAAGGGAATTAAAAGTAGCAGCTAGGAAGCAGACTCCACTACAGTAGTGCTGAACTAAAATAAAGCTTAAATTAAACTATCTCCACTACTGCGCCGATACATTTAAAGTCTCAAAAAAAAGGTGCCAAGAGCTGAAGTTTGAAAAGCGGTTCCAGGAACGGTCACGATCAGGCGAGCTGCTCCTTGTGTGTTCCTTAGTACCTGGCAGAAGGATTCGGTGCTCTGGTTTAGGTGGGGTGGGGGAGAGCTGGCTATAGCCCTCGCAACCTCATTTGCTCGGAGGGTCTGCTGGCAGAAGATTCAGTGCTCGGTTTGGTGGGGTGGGGAGAGCTGGCTGTGCCCTCGACCTCCTTGCTCCAGAGGGTCTGCTGGCAGAGATTCGTGCTGTTGTTGGGGTGGGGGAGAGCTGGCTGTAGCCTCGGACTCCTTTGCTCAGAGGGTTTGCTGGCAGAAGGATTTGGTGCTTCGGTTTGCTGGGGTGGGGAGAGCTGGCTATAGCCCTCTCAACCTCATTTGCTCGGAGGGCCCTACTGGCAGAAGGATTTGGTGCTCGGTTTCGTTGGGGTGGGGAGAGCTGGCTATAGCCCTCCCGACCTCTTTGCTCCAGAGGGGTCTGCTGGCAGAAGGATTCGTGCTCCGGTTTCGGTGGGGTGGGGGGAGAGCTGGCTGTAGCCCTCGTGACTTCCTTTGCTCTGGAGGGGTCTGCTGTGGAGATAAAATCACATAAAATAATAATTCAAAATCAATTCTTGATAATACAAATAAAATAATTTTTCCATCAAGGGTTTTCCTATAGAACCTCATCCACAAGGTATCTACATGTGTGCCGGGGTCTGCTGGACCCATGGGCTGCATCAGGACTGTCTCTAGTATTGTATTGCATTTATGAGGAAACAATTCCACTATCACAAAAAGAAGGGAAATTCTTTGCAAAAAACGACGTTAATGCAGACATTAGGGTTGTAAAACACAAAGCGCACAAAGATGAGAAATGAAAAAAACATTACGGATTTGGATCTCTGGAGTATTGGCGAATCAGTGGTGGGATCTTTCTTGGGGTAGTCAACTCTAATGCCCACCACTCCCTTGATCAGACAAAGTTAAATGTGATGTCTTCACACAGGGCCCATAGGGCCGTGCATACAGAAAGCTCCAACAGATAATGCTGGCTGTGCTGTATCACTATGAGGCACTTGTTTGGAGCTGTATCTTGTGCTTCGGACAGGAGGCTGTGGGCTGGGGGGTGGGCATTAGGTTTGACAGTCTCAGATAAGACAAAGCAATGGGGCCTGATGGGATTCACTCCAGAATTCTAAAAGAACCAAGGGGAGGACTAGTGACACCACTGACTACCCTTTTTAACAAATCAAGGGAGGATGGTGTGGTACCTAAGGATTGAAGGACGGTGGATGTGAGTCCCCTTCACAAAAGTGGGAGCAAAGCAGAGCCAGGAAACTACAGACCTGTTAGCTTGACCTCAGTGGTAGGGAAAATGAATCTCTTCTGAAGGAAAGAATTATTGAGTACCTAGAGGCCAGCGGAGCACAGAACCCAATACAGCATGGATTCACAGTGGGAAGGTCATATCAGACAAATCTAATAGATTTCTTTGACTGGGTGACCAAAGTAGTAGACCAGGGAGGGGCTGTGGATATGGCCTATCTAGACTTTAGCAAGGCATTTGACACGGTCCCACACAAAAGATTAATAAACAAATTAGCTAGCCTGGGAGTGGGTCCCAGGGTGGTAGCCTGGGTAAAACATTGGCTGGACAACAGGACTCAGAGGGTAATAGTAAACAGAGTCCTCTCTGAAGAAAGGAGGGTTACTAGTGTGGTACCATATGGCTAAGTACTGGGTGTGGTCCTTTTTAATGTCTTTATAAGTGACATTGCAGGGAGACTGGAAGGAAAAGTATGCCTCTTTGCAGACACAAAGATCTGCAACTGGGTTGATACACAAGGAGGGGTGGAAAGGATGAGAAGAGACTTGTCAAGGTTGGTGGAATGGTCAAAAGTGTGGCAGCTTAGATTCAATGCAAAGAAGTGCAAAGTAATGTACTTGGGAAACAAAAACCCAGGGGAAGAGTACACAGTGAAGGGGGAGGGGTATTAAGAACAACAAAAATGGAAAGGGACCTGGGGTAGTCATAGCAGATGACCTAAAGGTAAGCAAGCAATATGAGAAGGCAGTAAGGAGGACTGGGGGGATACTGGGACGTGTAGCGAGAGGCATCACCTGTAGAAAACAGGAAGTTGTTATCCCTCTGTATAGACAACTGGTGAGACCCCATCTGGAGTTCTACATGCAGTTCTGGAGACCCCATCTTCGCAAGGACATAGACAGGATGGAGGCAGTCAAGAGGAGGTCAACTAAATGGTGCAGGGTCTGCAACATAGAAACATAGAATTTGACGGCAGATAAGGACCACTTGACCCACCCAGTCTGCCCATTTCCCTACCTACTGGATAAGCTGCAGATCCTAGTTAACCAGCAGCCTACTTCTTCCTACCCTCACCCCCTAGAATGGCCTTATAACTGTCCCATGCATGCTTGAATTCCACCACTGATTTTGACTCCACAACCTCCTCTGGAAGGCCGTTCCATGCATCCACAACCCTCTCTGTGAAAAAATACTTCCTTAAATTACCTCTGAGCCACCCTCTCTATCTTCAAATTGTGCCCTCTTGTTCTTGCACACCTCTTTTTTTGAAAGATGCTACCCTCTTGGACTTTGTTGATTCCCTTGAGGTACTTGAATGTTTCTATCATGTCCCCCCTCTCCCTGCTTTCCTCGAGGCTATACATATTAAGCTCCTTTCGCCTCTTCATATGTCTTCCGTGCAGACCCTGCACCATTTTAGTTGCTCCTCCTCTGGACAGCTTCCATCCTGTCTATGTCTTTATGGAGATTGGGTCTCCAGAACTGCACACAGTACTCAGATGGGGTCTCACCAGCTGTCTGTACAGAGGGATAATAACTTCCTGTTTTCTACTGATGATGCCTCTCCTTATGCATCCCAGTATCCCCCAGCCCTCCTTGCTCCTCTCACATTGCTTACCCACCTTTAGGTCATCTGATATGACTGCCCCCAGGTCCCTTTCCATTTTTGTTGTTGTTAGTATCTCACCCTCCATTGTGTACTCTTCCCCTGGGTTTTTGTTTCCCAGGTGCATTACCTTGCACTTCTTAGCATTGAATCTAAGCTGCCATACATTTGACCATTCCTCTAACTTTGCCAAGTCCCTTCTCATCCTTTCCACCCCACCATGTGCATCAACTCTGTTGCAGATCTTTGTGTCATCTGCAAAGAGACATACTTTTCCTTCCAGTCCCCTCTGCAATGACGCTTATAAAGACATTGAAGAGGACCAGTCCTAATACTGAACCCTGCGGTACCCCACTAGTAACCCTCCTTTCTTCTGAGTGGACTCCATTTACTATTACTCTCTGTGTCCTATTCTCCAGCCAATTCTTTACCCAGGATGTCATCTTGGGACCCATTCCCAGGCTGGCTAACTTGTGTATTAATCTTTTGTGTGGGACTGTGTCAAATGCCTTGCTAAAGTCTAGGTAGGCCATGTCCACAGCCCCTCCCTGATCTACTACTTTGGTCACCCAGTCAAAGAAATCTATCAGATTCGTGTGGCATGACTTTCCCCGCTGTGAATCCATGCTGCCTAGGGTCCTGTGCCCCTCTGGCCTCTAGATACTCGACAATTCTTTCCTTCAGAAGTGATTCCATCATTTTCCTATCACTGAGGTTAAACTAACAGGTTTGTAGTTTCCTGCTTCTGCCTTGCTCCCACTTTTGTGAAGGGAATCACATCTGCCCTCCTCCAGTCCTGGTACCACCCATCCTCCCATGATTTGTTAAAAGGGTAGTCAGTGGTGTCACTAGTTCTACCCTTAGTTCTTTTAGAATTCTGGGATGAATCCATCAGGCCCCATTGCTTTGTCCACCTTCAGTTTTAAGAGTTCTTTCAGAACCTTTCTTCTGTAAATGGGCTGGTATCAACTTCTGTATCCAGAGTGTTTCTACTTTGTTTTAGATACCTCCTCTTCATTTGTAAATACTGGAGCAAAAATATTTGTTTAGTATCTCTGCCTTTTCACAGTCTCCCTCTTCCCACCCTCCCTCCCTTTATTAAACCTCACTATCCCTCCCTTGGTCTTCCTTCGCTCCCTGATGTACCTATAAAAGTTTTATCCCCCTCTTAACTGAGTTGGCTATCTTTTCCTCGGTTTGGGCCTTTGCTGTTCTGACTGCCTTCCCAGCCTCCTTTGCTTTAACTGATACAGTTCTCTGTCCTGCTCCTTCTGCGATTCCTTGTACTTCCTGAATGCTTTCTTTTCTCTTGAACCTTCACTGCCACTTCCTTTGAGAACCATAGTGGTTTCTTACATCGTTTTGTTTTGTTTATTTGCTTCACGCAAGGCTCATACCTCTGTGATGGCAGTTTTTATTATTCCCCATTGTTCTTCCACCTCCTTCCTGCCCATTTGCTAGTGCATTCCTTAGGCACTCACCCATTTTGGCAAAGTCAGCCTCCTAAAGTCCAGTACTTTTGCCTTTGTATGGCTTGACTTATTGCTGTGTTTATTGTGAACCATACTGTTCGATGGTCGCTAGTTCCCAGATGGCTACCCACTTCTACATCTGTGATCCTCTCTCCATCTCCATTTGAGAGAACCAGGTCTAAGATTGCTCCCTCTCGAGTGGGCTCCAATACTAGTTGTCTAAGGCATGCCCCCTGTAGGGCATCTAGAATAACCCCACTCTTCAAAGTGGCTGCTGCAACTGCACTCCAGTTAACATCTGGCATATTCAGATCACCCATCAGCAATATCTCCCCTTTTTCTGCCATTCTAAGTATACTTTCTATCATTTCCTTGTCCATTTCCTCCCCCTGAGAAGGGGGTCTGTATACAACCCCTGTGCGGATTGTGGTGCCATTGCCTGTTTCCAAATTTACCCACAGTGCTTCTTCTCCTCCCTATTTACCCTTTTGTTCTGTTGCTTTTATTCCTTCCCTTATGTAAAGAGCTACTCCTCCTCCTCTTTTACCCTCCCTGTCCCTCCTGTAGATAGTGTATCCTGGTATGTTTATGTCCCAGTCATGGTTTTGTGTGTACCATGTTTCTGTGACTGCCACGATATCCAGATGTTCCTCCTCCATCAAGGCCACTAATTCAGGAAGCTTGTTACCCAGACTACGGGCATTGGTACTCATTGCTCTCCATTTTTGGATGGCTTCACTTTCTGTTGCAGCATCCTCCACTGACCTTTCTACCTCGGTCTTTTTCTCATTTAGTACCCTGTTTTGTAGGGAGAGGCTGGGATTTTCCTGCTGCTTATCAGTGCCTCCCCTTGACTAGTTTAAAAGCTTGCCAATGAAGCATTTAAACCGATTGCTCAAAAGACTTGTTCCCTTCCTGGACAGATGCAGACCATCCTGCCAGTATAGGCTGGTGTCCCTCCAGGTGGAACCCCAGTCCCCAATGAAGCCAAACCCCTGTGCTCCACACCATTTTTTCAACCATTCATTAAACTGCATGGTGCTAATTACTTTCGCCTCCCTCATGCCATTGACAAGCAGCACCTCTGAGAAGGATATTGTGTGTGCTACTTGTCTTAGGCCCCTCCCCAACTCTACAATGTCCTCCTGCACTGCTCTAATCTCATGATGAGCCAAGTCATTTGTCCCTAGGTGGACAATTATATCCAGCTCAGACTCCCTTGCAGCTGTTCTCGTGATCCTGAGGATGCGCTTCCTGTCCCTCCAAGCCATGGCACCAGGCAGGCACCTAACTTCAGTTTTCCCAGCTCCCCCCAGTTCTGTCCCCCTAATAATTGAGTCCCCCACCAGGAGCTGCTTCCTTTCCCTGTGGTGTCCTCTGCCTCCTTCCTGTGGGCCTCCCTTGTGACAGTTGTCATCAGTCTTCTCTGTGGGTGCATCCATAGGGGAGCTATGCTCCCCCAGAATGGTGTATGGATTGTGGAGTGGAACAATTGACTGGGTGTGCCTCTGTTCCACCATCCTCACCCTCCCTGAGCCCACTGTGGTCCAACTGCTGTGCTTTCTTCGCAACCTCTGAGGTAGTGGTGGTGGCGCTGGTGCTCCCTGGATGGGGGAGGTTCCCTTCCTAGTGTCCAGTGTGGCCTGGGGGAAGGTTTCCTTACTACTGTCCAGTGTGGCCTGAAGACGGGCAACTTCCTCCCTCAGGGCAGAGAGTTGTCTGCAAATAGGGCAGCATCTCAGCCTCCAGAAAGACTCCCGGAAGACTGCTGCCCCACAGCCATTACATTGCACTACTCCCCACATGTTTATCTACTTTTTTGTGTGTGTGTGTGTGTGTGTGCGGCGTGTGTGTTTGGTTTGTTATATAGAAATACATATATTATGCAATGTGTATGCTTATATTGTCAGTGCAGTGTGCTAGAGAGGATATGACAGTGAAATGCACCTTGCACTCTTGAGGAAATGATGTCAGAACCTCAGGTATAAAGGAACTATTTCCAGGGGTGGGTGGGGTGAGCCATATGAAGAGAGACTAAAGGAGCTTAATATGTATACCTTTGAGGAAAGGAGGGAGAGGGGGGACATGATAGAAACTTTCAAGTACCTCAAGGGAATCAGCAAAGTCCAAGAGAGTAGCATCTTTCAGGAAAAGAGATGTTTAAGAACAAGGGGACACAATTTGAAGATAGAGGGTGGACGGCTCAGGGGCAATGTGAGGATTTTTTTGTTTTTTACAGAGAGGGTGGTGGATGCATGGAATGGTCTTCCTGAAGAGGTCGTGGGGTCAAAAACAGTGGGAGAATTAAAGAATGCATGGGACAGACATAAGGTAGTTCTGGAGGGTGGTAGGAAGAAGCAGGCTGTTGGTTAACGAGGATCTGCAGCTAATCCAATAGGTAGGAAAATGGGCAGACTCAGTGGGCCAAGCAGTCCTTATCTGCCGTTAAAGTCTATGTTTCTATGTCTATGTTTAAGACCCCACCACTGACTCGCCAGTACTCTGGAGATCCAAATCCCTAATGTTTTTCATTTCCCATCTTTGTGCGCTTTGCGTTTTACAGCCCTAATGTCTGCATTAACGTAGTTCTTTGCAAAGAATATGTGTGTGTGTATATATATATATATATATATGTATATATGTACAGTATATAAACTTAGCTGTCCACAGCAGACTTAAGATAAGGGGTAAACAAGTGTGGGGGAAGGAGGGTGGACTTGTTTGAAAGGAGGATCTATATTTCATCGGGTGGAGAGAGGTTTTAGCTATTGTTACTGCAGTCAGATGCGGAGTCAGATTCTGAATCCACATCCAATCCCTTGTTTTAGAATTTGGATTTTTTGGCCTTCAAAACTGAAATTCCAAATTCTGAACGAACGCCCAAAATACAACGCATCTGATTCCATTGGGTGGATAACGAGGAATCCTTATTTGCACGCCACTTCTGTAGCACTGTCATAGAAACATAATTTACTTTAGCATTTGCACAAACTATATAGGGAGTAGGTGTGCAGTGCAGTTTCTTAACCACTAAAGGCAACCCCTGTATGGAGCTACATAAATGTGTATCTCAGAGCAGGATGTAAGTCTGCAATAGGACAACAGTTCTGAGAATATATTTTTGGCTGCCTCTTTCCCTTATGTTAGGGGACCTCTGTTTTATTTGCAGGGACAACTGTTTATAATACCATGTTTGGGAAACCACTGATCTTTCATTCCTTAACCCCCCCACCCAGGGAACTGATAGAGGGTTTATTTTTTGGGGGGGGGTCATTTTTATTTGTTCCACCTGACTCCAAATCCTACACTAAGCTATGGACACCAACACTGAATTCCCCATCCCAGTACTTTGTTTTAGTCTATCCTGAGTCCCACACTAAACAGAAACCTGCTGCCCTGCTTCTTTCCATCTGCTAGAACTACAAGCTAGTGTTCAGCGAAAACAGCTGGTTGGAGTAATTTGTACCATTCCTAATTCAGGCTGATGTTATCTGCACATCCAAAAGTTAGCAGTTGCACCAGTGCAACCATTAGCAAATTGCACATGAATATGCAGTTTTCCCAGGGAGACATATTTGCATTCAATGGCCGAGATTCATGAAAGGGCAGATTGCCTACACTCCGCATATAAGAGGTGCAAAGGCAACCCTAATTGGCAAAGCCATGCAATGGATCCCCACATGGAATTAACCTTGGGTGTGCTAATGCCCTATGCTCTGGATCCCCCGGCTGTCCCAGCAGCTATGCGCCGGGGGAGCTTACCCGTACTCCACGCCATTTACTAAGCTGCAGGGAGCATGACATACATCTCCAATTACATGGCATAACCATTGTGCGCCCCCACGGATGGCAGCCACCAGCCGCAGCTGGACATGGGGTCACCACCCCCATAGTGACTCAGCCCACTGGGCAGTTGGGGAGGGCTGGGGGAAACCAGTCGGGTGAGTGCCCATACCTGCTGAAACACTTGCTATGTGTTGTCCCACCCCGGTAGCGGGGATCCACACTAGGACCCAGAACCGGCATCCAACTGGATGCTTGCCTGTGTCCACAACTCTGCACCCATCCACTCCCTGCAATCCCATACACTGGGGGACAGGGCTACGGGCGGGTGACTGGCGATGGTGAATACCTGCCGATGTGTGCCTGTCCACGGGTGCAGGGCTGCGCACTGCTGCTATGTTTGTTTTGGAGCAGGTGCTGTGCCTTTGTGAATGACGGCCAATAAGCATAAAAGTAAGTAGCATCTTTTTTATGGGTAGAGTATAAAAAAGGAAAAAAAAAACATTTAGTGAATCAGGTGCAATTTATGCATTCAAAATTAGTACTCAAAAGCAATGCAAAAGGCAAGGTGCAGAAGAGCAAAACAGAGACTCCTGCTTGACTGCCTGGCATGTACTGACTTAATGGCTAGACTACTGGGCTTCTGTAACCTGTAGTCCTGCCCCCATGCTGCTGATGACCCTAACTAAATGATCCTTTTATCCTGGTTGTGATCAGCCCACTAATAAGTCTGGCAGCAAGTTCACGACCTGTCCAGCCGAGCAAGTAGCAGAGTAGCACAGTCACTCACAGTTCTTCTCTGAGTCTGCTAGGAAAGTTGGGGGTTCAAGGTGGACTACCAACACCAAACCCTGGTTTTTGAAGCAACAGATGCTTGACCGTGAGAAAAGTGTCTGCCAAGTTACTCAGGGTTTGCTGGAGGTGGGCCACCCCAATTTTCCCAGGAGACTGCACTGGAGGACTGTGCTGGCTGGACCGGCCTTCTGTTCTGTCGTTATGTACAATGTGCCCTTGCTTTTGCAAACCTAATAGCTCTGGCTTCCACTGGACTTTTCTTTGATGGTAATTGGCTGACCGGGATAATTGGGCATTCCATCTGGGCTTGTGGAGGGGGACTCCTCAGGGCTAGTAGTATCACACAAGAGCTGCAAGGCAGCAGTTGTTGCAAGCTGGTTGGTAACTGGAGGGGTGAGGAGTGGGTTCTAAGTAGATTAATAGAGAGAACAGAATGTCAAGAGGATTGCTGGTGTTGCCTACCACCAGACCAGTGCTTAGAAGCCAGACTGAGGCAGAGGTACCCTGGCCCCAGCAGACTTAAGATAGGGGAGAGTGGAGCACATTTAAAAATGTGTGGGATTTGCATAGGGGTACCACAGCGCTAGGTAGGAGAACAAAGCCAGAGATCAAGTAGGGTCTGCGGTATTTGCAGTAGGTAGGGAAAATGGGCAGACTAGGTGGGCCTGGCGGTACTTGTCTGCCGTCAGATTCTATGTATCTATGTAAAAGGGTTAGGGAAGGTTGCTGACTAGGTAAGGGACATGTTTGTGTGTCTGTAGGGCACTTGTACTACTTTGTACTGGGGTGGGGGAATATTTTTTTTTATGCAGGTGTCAGGAGCGGGCAGCAGATATTAGGGGTGTGCAAGTAATGAATATTAAATTCTGAATACCATGAATAATGCACTATTCAGTATTCAGGAAATCGGCAATATTCAGTATTCAGCATTCCACTGGATTTTAAGCTCTCACAGGACTTGCCTGCCAGTCGCTGAGCATTTGCCAAGCCAGATCACATGACACTTTAACATTGCTGCATAGTGGAGAGATCACAGTGGAGACTGGAGAGAGCTCTGACTCAAGAGAGAGAGATTAGCAGTTGAAAAAACTAATATTTTTTTGCTTTGGACCATGTGTCTTAGTACCTAGTACTAGCGGGAACACTGGGAGGGTTTTTTTCGGTAGAGAAATCATCTGAGCTAGTGATTTTTTTGCCAGGAGCTGCAGAGAGAAACTGCCCTCATTTCAGGGGCCTCTGTGCTGTGCTCTGGAAGTGAAGGAGTAGTATGTTTCTTTTCTTAGTGCCTGCCTGGTAGTGGTATGAGGCTTTTTGTTTCTTTCCTCAGAGAAATTGTCTGATATAGGGAGCCTCTGTGCTTGGAGGTGACGGAGAAGAAAACAGTGTTACTGACTGAAACTATTTAATAGCTAGTAAAACTTTAATTACAGTAGTTCTAACTTCTACCTTGACTGCTGTACTGTACTAATTAAAAAGTCTTTATTTTGGTTGTGTAAATAATACGTATTTCACAAAACCCAGCAGTAGTCAAGCCAGAAATTCAGGAGGGCAGTCCGCTGACTGCACTCCCACCGCTCACAGTTTAGGGCCAGGTAGTGACACTTGCAGTGTTCACACTGCGCACACCATTGCCTGCCCTGCATGCATGCTGCTTGCAAGAATTTTTCTGTCCTAAAATAAAGAAATACTGCTGCTGGCAAGAATTTTTTGTTGTACTAAAAGGCAGCAGAAATTTTGTGCATTTACAAAAAAAAAACAATTGCAATAGTTCTGCTGTAGAAATCTCTGTGTAAAAAATATTTGTGGTGTAATCTGAGGTTGGGCTCGGGTTTCAGGAAAGTCATTAGTTGCCAGCAGTCTCGGAGGGCAGTCAACTGACTGCACACCCACCCCCATGGTTTAGGGCTAGGTAGTGACGCTTGCAGTGTGTGCACATCCTTGCCTGCCCTGCGTGCGTGCTGCTTGCAAGAATGTTTCTGTGCTAAAATAAAGCAGTACTACTGCTTGCAAGAAGTTTTTTGTACTAAAATACAGCAGATTTTTTGTGTATTTACAAAAAAAATTATTGCACTAGTTCTGCTGTAGAAATTTGTTTGTAAAAATATATTTGTGGTATAATCTGAGGTTGGGCTCGGGTTTCAGGAAAGTCACTATCCGCCAGCAGTCTTGGAGGGCAGTTGTCTGACTGCACTCCCACCCTCTGCGGTTTTGGGCTAGGCAGTGATGCTTTCAGTGTGCACACACCCTTGCCGACCCTGTCTGCATGCTGCTTGCAAGAATTTTTCTGTACTAAAATAAAGCAGTGCTGCAGCTTGCAAGCATTTTTTGTACTAAAATACAGCAGAACATCGTGCATTTACAACAAAACAAAATAATTGCAGTAGTTCTGCTATAGAAATCTCTGTGTAAAAAATATTTGTGGAATAATCTGAGGTTGGGTTCAGGTTTCAGGAAAGTCAGTAGCCACCAGCAGTCTCGGAGGGCAGTCGGCTGACTGCACACCCACCCCACAGTTTAGGGCTAGGTAGTGACGCTTGCAGTGTGCACACATCCTTGTCCACCCAGCATGCATGCTGCTTGCAAGAATTTTTCTGTGCTAAAATAAAGCAGAACTTTAGTAAATTTACAAAGTGTTAAGTACTTGAGAATGTTTAGAACTTGTTGGCATAGACAAAGACAATGGCAGGTAGAGGTGGAAAAAATATTCTTGGTCCAGCCCATGCAAATCTACAATGGAGGAACAGGTTGGTGATGCTGAACCTCAATGTGAGCGATGGTCAGCCCGTATTCAACGCACAAAATTATTCTTTGCCCTTTCCAAGCCTATGTCTTCCAGCAACAGTAGCACTATGCCTGGTACATAACAAAGTGACACAAGAAGCCAAGCAGAAGGACACTGTTCTCGACTCCCACGACAACCACCAATGTGTCCCCATCTCTCACCAGGACCATCACGACTCCCACCACAACCACCAACGTTTCCCCATCTCTCACCAGTACCATCACATCTGTCATTACCACCACCACCGCTATAGAGACCCTGTCTTCCTCTTCCACAACTGGCAGCATGACTACTACAGTCAGTCCTGCAACTGTGACTGTCACTCCAGCCACTACTGACACTATGAACCCTGCCACTACTATAACATTATCAACACAGTCTGGTATCCCTGCAATGGTGCATATTACCAGTATGACTACTGCAGTTGATACAGTTATGCCTCCCGCTTCTTAGCTTCTCAGTACTCCTGAAAAAGTTGTAGAGGATGACCAGTCATCTGGTTCTGAGTATTTCCCTCCACATGATGAATTGCCCAGTGACACGTCATCTTCTTTATCAGAGGCACATGTGAGTGACTTTGAAGATGAGGCAGAGTACGCTATGTACCTTGAGGGCAGAAGAAAATAGGTGGCTGGCAAAACAGGCTCTAGGTGTAGCACTAGTAACAAGGGTAGTAGAAGTAGCAGTAAGGGTAAGGGTCCCCCTCCCTCTAAAAAGACCAAGCAACAGTAATGTTTCTTCAACAGGCTCCATCTGAAGGACAGCCAAGTGATGACAGCACTGGCATGGCACCATCAGGGGCAGTGGTCACAGGGCAGAAACATCAGGACAAAACAGGCACATCTGTTGAAAAAAGAACTGGGGGATGTGGTGCTAGCAGAATCACTGGTAACCGCAGTGTTAAAATTGCTGTGTGGCTATATTTCACTGTGTTAAAGGAGGACACAAGGAAGGCAGTCTGTTCTTTTTGCAACACCACTATAAGCTGAGGGAAATTACTCTCTAACTTAACCACAACATTATTACAGAACCACTTAAAGCTTATGCACCCTCAAGTATATTGACGCTCACCTGGGTCTGGATCTGGACCCTTGGTTTCATCAAGACCAAACCCCTCTGGTGGACAGGCATGCGCTGTTGGCAGTAGTGGTGGTACCGACAGATCTGATTTTGAGCAATCCAGTGGTCATGGCACTCCTTCTCCCTCATCAACACAGAGACCGTCCTCTACTATGCTTGTCACTTCGGACTCCAGTAATACTACAAGGCAGAGACAGTCATTTGCACTTCGCACACCACCGTTGTTGAAGCGGTCCACATCGATGTCTCCCATGGTATTTTCAATAATGGATGCTCTGCATGCACGAACAAAGTATCATGCCTCACATCCAACAACACAGCAAATCACACAGCTGACTGCTGAGATGATGGTGTTGGATCTCCATCCTATGTCAGTTGTGGAAGATACTGGCTTCCAACGGCTTCTCAGCTATTTGCACCCATGTTATCAGATCCTATCCCATAATACATTTTCTTGAACTATATTGCCACAGCTGTATGATGGCGTGCGATCTGCTGTTGCTGCTTTGCTTGCAGAGGCTGTTGGTGGTGTTTTTCACTGCACATCAGGTATCTGGACTAGCGATATCTCCTTGCATGTCAGTCTCTCCTTAACTGCTCACTGGTGTGTGCAGCACCCTGCTGCTGCTGTTTCCGAAGCATCAACTTGTGGCTCACTCTTGGTCCCCCAACAATCTGGTAGTCTCATTAGGTCAGCTTTGCTGAACATCAGACTGATGGAGGAAGACCACAGAGCACATAATATTCTCACGTTCCTGCAAGACATGTTGCGGTCTTGGACTGGTGTTAACACCAATTTAAAAGTTGGGTTTTTCATTACTGACAATGGCACAAACATGGTGAAAGCCATCAATGATGGCCATTTTATTAGTATTCGTTGCTTTGCACACACATTAAATTCAGTGGTGACTCATGCACTGCATAACAGTACTAGGAACAACAATATATTATCCACAGCCCATTCCATCTGCAGCCATTTCCATCACTCTGTGGTAGCCACTAACAAATCACAAGAAGTTCAGAAACACCTTGTTCTGCCCCAATATCATGTAATACAAGATGTTAGCACTTGGTGGAATTCTTCATACCTGATGCTTTCATGACTGCTGGAGCAAAAGCAGGCACTACACGAAATGTCTATGGAGGCAGACATTGGAGGGGTCCTAGGACATCATGACTGGTTAGTTCTTGAGGACATGGTGAAGGTTATCACACCATTTGAGAGGAGTACATGTGATCTAAGTGCTGCCACATCCTTACTTAGGTTATCCCAGCTGTGCATGTTCTCAAAAGATCGCTACAGTGATTTTTGGCTGACAATACACTCAGTCCACAAGAGGTCACTGACCTTGTTATTCATCTTGATGCAGAACTTGATGCAAGGTTTGCCATAGTCATGGATACCTGCCATCACGTGTTTGCTACTATGCTAGACCCTAGGTTCAAATGCAAGATCCTTCATATAACCATGGACAGCCACAGGGTGACTCATTTTAGGCAACAGCTGAGTGAAGAGTTAAATAGTGCCATGCAGGCAGTGAGATGCTCAGATGGGGAAGAAGATGCTGCAGTTCAGGTTCCTGAAGGAGAGAGAGACAGACATGTGGTGGTTTGGAACTGGATGATACTGGTGGAGATGGGGAAAGATGGCATAGTGGCAGTATAGAGGAGAGTGACTGGGCAGTACTCAGCATATCATTGCGTCAATAGCAACACAAATGCTCACAGTCTCAGCCTCTCTCTGCAGAAGATTTACTTAATGGCTACTTTGCAGAATTAATTGAGCCATTTGATGTTGATCCACTGGGCTACTGGGTTCAGAAAATGAACTCTCCTCACCTGGCACAACTTGCTTTAAAATACCTAAGCTGCCCTCCTACAAGTGTACCATCCAAGAGAATGTTTAGCACTGCTGGTGATGTTGAGCCACACCATTCCAAGCTGGACCCTCAACATGTTGAACAGCTAGTGTTCCTTGAGCTAAACTTACCAGTAATTAGCTACAAATATGATCTGCCCACATAAAACTGGTGGTACAGTATAGCTCTCAATCTTAATGTTATGAAAGTGTAATGTTACTTTTTTTTTTGGCTCACCCTTTCTTTTTTCTATCACGTTAAATATTTAATTAAAAGGATAACTCTCCACTCCCTGACATATATCTGCAGGACCACCATGAGGCCCCTGTTAAACTACAAATATTTAAATAATGTATCATGTTTCATTGACCTTACTATTGTGTACTTTAAGTTACTAAAAAGACCGCTTGGCCCACATAGTCAGCCCAGATTGTCCATCCCTACCTTATTGGTCTCATCGGAAGACCCTAAAGCAACCCTGCTGCCTCCCTGCCTGTTTTCAGATATAACCCCCAGATGGTGCTATCCCAAGGGCTACGACCCCTGCCTGTTGGGCTACTGACAGGTTGAGGGGCCTAGGTTCTATGATAGGTGCCTCCACCCAGAGGTCAGGGTTAGTAGTGGTTAAACTAGCTCGGGTACAGCCCTCTGGAACACTGTAACCCCCCTTTGTTCCCATTAGTGGCCCACACAATACATGGGAATTACCTTCCCAATACCCCACATGTGCACACTTTTTACACATAGAGATACCACTTATCCTCGGGACTGATTCTGCAGCCTGTCTCGGAGGACCCCCTGTAAAACAAGGTTAAACAACATACACAGCAATTTGCAGTACTGTTCTAGATGCATTAACACCACAGCCAGTATATAGTATAACAACAACAAATCTGGTTTATTCAGGGGACAGTAACACGGGAGGGGGGGGTAATCAGGTTAATTAGTTTAGATAAGTTCAAATCACAGTACTGTGCACATATATTTAGGGTCCAAAATATCACTCTCTGGGTACCCAGGATGGGAGGGGGGGCTAGCCAGGTCCGTTGCCCGGGGTTGGCCAGCTGGTGCAGCTGGATGGGGCCCTGTATGAAGGAAAATATATGCACAAACAAATTGTAATCTGGAGCCGGATGGCTCAGTCCACAAACAGAAGCACACAAAACAATCAGTTGACACATTTTGATTAAATGAAGGTGAGGGGAGGTGCCTCTATTTGTACTCACAAACCCCACACCGACAGCTGAACTGAGGAGGTGGCTCTGGATGGCCAGGATGAGCAGGGCATGGAGATGAAACTAGGGTTGTCAGAACTTGTTCGGGAAAGATTCGAACCCTCCTCGAACCCTGGCATTCGAGTTCTAATTTAGAACTCGAACACTAGAGGGTTCGCAAAAGGGTTCGACTTTTCTTTTTTTATTATTTAAACAGCACCACCATGCCACTACCTGCTATTTCCTGGGGATAAACGGATGGAGACATTGGGAGGGACAGATTCAGGGAGTAATTATAGGAGGAGAAGGGGGGCACACATTCCCTCAACAATTAAGGAAAGCACATTTGCCACTGTCAATATTCAGCCCCTTTTGCTGCTGCTGCCTGCTGATGGGCTACAAGGGACTGACTTGGGAGCTTGCTTTCACGGGGGAGGGTGGCGGGTTTCACCAGTGGTCCCTGGGATGGAGAGACACAAGAGTGCGGTGAACTATGGCAGCTAGATAGAGCATGGGGGGCATCGCTGCACAACATGGCCTGGCTGGAACCGGGAGGAGCAGCAGTGACTTGTAGGAGGGAGGAGGGCGTGATGGACCACACTGCGGATCACGGAGTAGTGTAAGTGCGTATCGCCGCCAATAGTGAGGAGTCCGGATGAGCGGGCGGGAGACTGACGGCTGGCATCAAGAGAACTGTGGTACTAGTGCTGACGTGTGTTTGGTGCTTCAGTTCTGCTCCTCCTGCGACTGCAGACTGTCCTGCCTTTTTAAAACTGAATGCTGCTACCATGTTCACCTGCCAAGGCCGAGGAGCTGCTGCTTTGCTTGCCATTGCTGGGAGTCAGTCATGGAGTCCTCATGGCCTGGGCTCAAGCACTGTGGGGCTGAGATTGCCAGTGAGTGGCTCTGGGGGTCAGTTTGGTTGAGGCGTCAATCAGGCTGAGTCTGTAGCTTGTGGAACTAACTGGAGGCTGTCAGCTGGACTTTTGGAAGGGAAATAACAGAGGAATATGGACTGCTGGAGGTTCGAGGTGGAGGCTGCTGAAAGCAACAACAACTAACTGAGAGGTAGGACTGACTGGTGGTGCTGCAGTGTGGTGGATGGGTGAGTAGTGATTGGGGGCAGCCAGCCACATCATCATGCTGGGGGGTTGTATGCTCACTATGTTGTATGGACAAAACCAAGGCAAAGCAATAAGCAGAGGAGGAGGTGATGAGAGCAAGGGTATTCCAGTTTGCACAAGGCAGTTCTAAGCTGGCAAGGGCCAGATATTACTGGCTATTTGATCTGGCACCAGTCAGGGAGTGCCCGGGAATACAAGCCTGCTGCAGTCTGCGAGGTATTCTCTCTTCCTGTTATGTCTGGCCTCTGGAGTGGGTCAGTGGCACTAACAGGTAGTGATGGGCACAGTAATTAGCAAAACAGAACAGAACTGCTGAACTTGAACTAACATAGCTGTAGTCTGCGAGAAGGCAAGGGTAGGTGGTGTTTATGTTTGTTGATGGGCTGTTCTGCTGTGCTGACGTGGTTCACTGTACTGTCTACAGTCGGTGTCTCATTTAAAATGCTGCGCTGTCTAGCATCTCTCCTGTGTACCACCTGAGCCTGACTGTATGTCTGCTTTGGTAGGGGCCGCTGGCTGGGGGGAAGAGGGGGTATATGGTTAACCTAGAGTGGTTACCAAACTTAAATTTAACAAAAAAAATCACCTTTACCCTGCATGTGGGTGGAATGGCACAAGGGAGTCATTATGGAAAAGAAGGGGGGAGGGAGAAAGAGCTGTAGATCAAGTAGGGTCTACGGTGACAAAGTAGGTGCAGAAAAATGGGCAGACTGGTTGAGTCAAATGGTCCTCATCTGCAATCAAATTCTTTGTTTCTATGTTAAAATGAATTAACAGTAATTGCTGTGCAAAATCAGAAATAACACAGATAATTTACTTTCTGGTGGGTAATACAGCACTCGTGATCTGAGGCTTGTTGAGAGTGTAGTTCCCCCACCAACTTTTACACCAGAATTACTCCTCTGGACAGACTGACAGCTGGGATGGAGGGGCTGGGAGGGACTAGTTAAATTAGTGTGTTAATTATACGGTTACTGTAGTGTACACTCACGCAAGCAGCGCAAAGTGTATAGTTGAGTCCTGTGACTCAAACCTTCAGTTGTGCAGCAGGAAATTATCGGAGTAGATGGAGCTGGATGAGCAGGCGTGTTGCACTCCATTTTTGGTGTCTTTTTTGGGAAAAAGAATGCACACTTTGATTGAAGGCAGGTACTGGTAGTGGTGTGGAAGCAAGGCATTTTTTCTGTGTGGCAGAAATTACAGGGGGATCAGTGAACTGGAGCAGCCAGGCAGTGGCAAAATGGCAGTTGGCACGGTGGTTTCATGTGACGGGAGTAGGGGTAGGCAGGCAGAGGAGACTGTAGACTCAACTGACTGGGAGCCTTGGGGGTCTTTGTGTACAGTACAGGTCATCATCCTGCTGTGTGCACTTTGCTATACTGTACCTGTGACTCTACTTGGCGACTGTGCCTGGCCAGCCCATCATCCTACTGTGTGCCCTTTCTTTGACTGCACTGTATCCTACCCACCAGTGTGTGTGACCATGTGCACTGTGTAGCACAGCAGCCAGGTGTGTGGTATCGTAAAATACAGGCCAGAAATATTTCCCTGTTGGGAAGAGAGACAGAAAATTCCCCTTCACTGTGTTGTGTGGCTCTGTCTCCTGCGTGTCGGACTGGTCAGTCCATCATCCTGTACTGTACCCTACCCACCAGTGTGTGTGACCATGTGCAGTGCAGCACCCAGTTGTGTGGCATCTTTAAATACATGCCAGAAATATTTTCCTGTTGGGAGGAGAGATGGGAAAATCCCTTACTCATTACAAAGAAAAAATATGTATCTGTGTGTCACTGTGTTATGTGACTCCATCGCCTACGCACCATCATACTGCTGTGTGCCATTTCACTGCTTCACGGTGCCCAGTGAGTCTGTGACTCCTACGTGGCATACTGGCCATCATCCTGCTGTGTGCCCTTTGATTGTTGCACTGTACCCAATATATCAAAGTCACACACGATCATTTCTCTCTCCCCTTATACTGAAATATTGTATTTCTCTTTGTCCTTCGTTTCATGTGCATTTCTATTTTACTTCATCATTGGCAGCATGTACTCAATTTCACATGTATTTCACTATTATTTGCATTACTGGCAGCACAGTTAAAAAAATCGGGTTTGAGTTCTAAAAAGTTCTGAAAAAGATTAGAACCCTAGAACTTTTCCAAAAGTTCTAGACTAGAACTTGAACCCAGAACTTCAGAGGGTTCTGACAACCCTAGATGAGACCCCTGTGACAGGGTCTAACTGGTTTGGAAAGCAGATGGATGCAGTCCGATTAGCTTTGAGTCCAGCTTCCAGCTTCAGCTCACAACTCACAGAACAAGGGGAAAAGGTATTGTGATCCCCTACAAACACTAGGCACATTTATATGTAAAGGAAATTACTATACCAGGCAGCTGCTTCTCGATCCCGATTGCAAATACTGCTAAACCCGAGAACACACGCAGCAACATAGTCCCCAACAGGCCGATCGCACTTCTGCAAATCTTCGGTCTTCCACGGGCAAGCCTGGTTCTGCACATTTCCTCCTTCTCTTTCCACAACTCAGATTCAGTCCGATTGAGCACTCACTAATGGCTACAGGCCGACTTCGGGACCTTACACGCGCTTCCCGCGCTAACTGCACGCCATAGCAGAACAGAGCTCCTACTCCCTTCACAGTCAACTCACATCTGGATCTCCAGCAACAGTTCAGGACATTTCCCTTACACCCCCAACAGGTTCGGTTGGTGTATCCGGCTGTCAATCATTGCCGGGCTCCCTCTGTTAGTGCAAAAAGGCGCCAGGGTCCAAACTACAATTCCCAGAAGCACTAACCTTATATTCCCCTTTAGGCAGGCTCCAGGTGAGAGTCCAAGTCCTGGTTGGTCCAAGCAGTCTCCATTTTAGGGCTCCCCTAAACCCAGTTGGCCCAGCACAGCAGTTCAGGTCCAAAATGGAGGGGCACAACACACAGAGTCCCAGCTGCAATAAAGGCAGGTTAGGCAAACTGCAATTTTACTAATGCTGTAAACGATTACAGGCAAACAGTTACATCTTTCAGGTGGGCTCCCTTTACGCTTTCAGCGGACTGCAAAATGGAGTGATTACACCACAGCTCGGGTGGGATTCGAGAATTAAGCACACAGTCCCCCTGTATAGAACTGATTATGTCTGCAAGCAGACAGCTCTTAAAGGGACAGTACATGGAGGCTCTACAAGCACTCACAGTGCCATTCAAACGGCTTAAGCGCCGAACACCACCCAGACTTAGAGCACTTAGCAAGCTCCAGGAAGACTTTTGGGAACCCCCATTTGCAAGGGGGTTACACAAATACACCCCAGCCCTATGCCTATCCCACGCATGCATGAAGCCCCACACTGTTTTTTGGCATCATCACTTATGCCTGCAGTCTCTGTCGGTCATCTACCATGCCTTCCATGAATATTTCTTCACGTCTGTCTTGAACGCCCCCTTCAGCTTCATCTCATGCTCCCATTGCTACCCTGGTACTTGTGCTTTTTCTCATTTGAAAGAGACTTCCCTTATGTGCCCTGTCTTCACCCCGTAAGGTACTTGTATAGGTCTCTATCTTGGCACATCTGTCTCTCCTCTCTTCCAGGGTGGACATAACAATGCAATTACACCAGTGCCATTTTGACATCCCTAGGCAAGACACAAGTGTCACCTCATCTGTGGCCTTTGCTCAATCCATGATGACTGTGTGACCTGACCACTGACCAGTGCAGTAGGTTGTTGCCTTTTTGGGTCCCTGAAAGGCTGTTGGGGAGTGTTCATTGCAGAATTGCCTATTGTACTTCAAAAGGGAAGGAAGTGGTGGAGTTTAACAGTGTTGCAATGTCTTTTTTTAAAAAAACACTTATCTGGGGTTGAATAACGAATATCTTGCACTCTGAATACAAATATCCATCCAAATATTGGAATTAAGGTATTCATACACACACACACCCACACACACAAAATTCTGTCTCACGTTCCATTCTGGAGCCTTAATTGGACTTGAATTGGAATTGGACTCAAAATTGGAATTTCTGAAATTCCACAGGGTTCAAATAGAATAGTTTCAAGAGAATGCAAACATCCATAGTGCACGTGCTTCTGAGGTGGCTTTTGTACAGAATGCATGGGATTAGTGATTTGGGCCCACTATGTAATTACAGTTGCTCAAGTCTCAATCCTGGGGTGAAATAACACACGTAAGATAGCATTTGGGTGAGGTGCTGACCAATGATTGTGTAGATACACTGATTTGCACAGACGTTTTACAAACTGCAAGTAAACTTATCTATTTAGATGCGACTTTCTTCAGTGTAAATAAATGTGTAGCTTTTGAAAAGAGCGCACTTTCATTTTTGCACTAAGCAGTAAGCCCTGCAATGAAATCACAAATGAGAGTCAGCTTTACTGTACATACATTTTCCTTGTCATAATTCATATCCTTGCACAGAATTATCCTATTTTTCACAGTGAAGTGATATAGTCTCTTGATTTACGGACTAGAAACCTCTTAAAGCTGCTTATATATAAAGAGAACCAATCATGCTCAACTTAGAAAAAAGACACAAGTAGAATTCCCTCCCTGTGGAACAGGCACTACTTTGTTCCATGCAGCAGTTCAGGAAGGGAAGGGATTGTATGTGACGTTATGGAGCCAGCAAGCAGCAACCCAGTCTTTTTCATTTCTCTAGTCAGAACCCCACCCCAGCACCCTGGTGTTTTATGGTGGAAGTGGTTGAAGATGATGCTGTGCATGCCACTGAAGAGAATAGGATGGCCTTTTGATTAGGGCTGCTCCGTAACTGCAGAATGTAATCAGATCAGTCAGATTCCAATCCAGTACTTGGCATTAGGATTGTCAGAATTACAGTCTGAAAATCCTACTTCCTAAATTGAGTTCCAAAACCTATTTTTACATAGGGGTTTAGAATTTAGGATCTGTTCTTAGTCTTAGTTCTGATTTTTGAGGTCCTTGTAGGATTTGAATTGGAATCGGATTAGGAATTTGAAAATCCTAAATTCCTACCCAGCCAATTTGAATCAAAATCAGTGACTTCTGAGCAACCTTATGCTTAAAAATCTTGTTTATACTTTAGAGCAGTGTTTAATATTATAGCAACTGCTCACCTAATAAGAGCTTTCCAAACAGCTGTAAACCTGGTAGAAGCAGGACCCTATTGAAAAAGAAATGCTGCATCTCAAGCTGGACTTTCTTAGCAAATAAGATCTGAAATGCAAAATCATGTTCCAGCTCCTCAGACATCAGAAATCATGCATGATTTAGGTCCCCATGACAGAGGTTCTGATACCTTCATGGAGTCAGAGTAAAGCAATAACAATCCCTTCATTTAGGAAACGTAGTCATTAGCATGTTCTCTTACAGTATGTCAAATCAAAAGTGTCTAATAGGATACACTGTTTCATTAGAAGAATAAAAGATGTATAAAACTTTTTTACCCCCATTATCACATTAATTATTATACTAAGACAGGATAATGCCTTATCATACAAGTACTGCATCATGTTTTTGAGAAGACCCTGGGGCAACAAAGTGTCACATATAAATGGACAATAACTATGAAGAACTCGAATTGCGTTAAAGCATTCATCACACATTTTTGGCAAAATGCACAATGCACATACCGTGAGGAGAACAGTGAAGATATAAACAATATGTGTACTGTACAATAACTGTTTACATTAAATAGTTATCAGTGATGAATCCAGTTGTTGTGGTCTATTAACATATACTGTATAACTTAAATGTTGTGTTTGATTGAAGCCTTGTGTATGTGGACACTGCAGGGATTTCTGGGCTTAGTGAGTTTCATAGCATATCTTCTCAGTAGGTTGGAAATATGTTTTCCTGAATTACATATGGACTTTTGGGATGTAAAAGTTGCTTATGGTACTGGATCTGTTAATATGGGGATGGACACTGCAGACCTTGTTAAATGTGTTAGTTAAAGGGGTAACAGTCAGAACTAAGAGCCAGACATTCAAGTGTGGGGCTGGTCCCAGTTTACACCTTGTGTACAAAAACATTTGTTTTACTTAGTATTTACTGCATTACAGTACATTGTATCAGACTGATTCTACTGTCTTCCAAGCTGACATTTGCTGTAACCAGAAATATCAAAATCCCCTTCAGCTGACATCAGAGCAGGACTGTAGCAGTGGGAAATTCAGTAGCCTGCAGAGTGTGTGTTAGCATTTTTATAAGTTCTGACCTTTTGTTTGTTTGTCCTGCTGTCCTCCTGTGACTAAATACAGTCACAGAGAACTGTACTTAACTCTGAGAGAACAGCAGGACTGGCAGACATGTGATCTGAGCTTTCTTCCAGCATCTTGATAAGTCATCTATGGGGCACTGAGTCGAAGGCCTTACTGAACTTTAGATACAGCACATTGACTGACTTCTCTTTGTTACAGTGCTGAAGAACTCAGGTTAGTCTGGCATGACCGTCCCTTCACAAAGCCATGCCTTGTAGGTGGTGACCAGGAAGGGGAGTCGGCAGAGAGAGAGAGAGCAGGGGGTAAAGAATTCATTAAATGGTGAGACATGTTCAGTGTTGCCAGGAATTAGAGAACTTGCTGCCTTGAGGATGGGAGTTGTTGATTGAGGGGTCAAAAGCAGAGTCGATCACCTTTTAAAATTCTGATGGACACTTAAGTTTATTCTGGGTGTTCTGAGTGCACAGCCTGAGGCTGGTCAGACTGGGCAGGGGAACAAGGGGAATGATAAACCTGTTTTTGCAATACCTAGGGAACAGCATGAGAGTCAGATATACGTTGGGGCCCCTGATCATTTGGAGGGCCCCATGAGCTAGGCAAAGGGAATGGAACAGGCACTGAATAAGGATGAGCTAATGCTGAGTTTGTGTTTGGTAAATGTGCTGAACTTTAGCACTTTTACCTTCTATTTGGCCTAACTGAATTTAGGGCCCTCCTCAGATTACTTCAACCTTCTGCCAAACAACAAAAACTCAACACTCTAGTCCATCCCAGATGGCAAGAACTAATCCTATGGCCACTTCCCCCCCCCACCCCCATCACTTTCTGCCCACAACAAGAAACCTGTACCTCTACTTACCATGCTACCACAGATCAGGGCAGATATCGGCTAGGAACACCAAACACATACACGGGGGTACCATCAAACATGAGACCACTCACTGACTGAAGGGCCATACTAGGATCTGGGGTCAGGTTGTACATTTATTACTGTCTGATGGTACACAGCTTTGAAGGACATTACCCTTGCCATTCACTTCACAGTTATTTTTACCATAACTTTGTCATTGCTGCTGGCATAGTCTATACCATTACTACTACTGCCCCTCAAGTTCACTGTGCACTACTGCATCACAGTTACATTTCACAGGGGTCCCTTGGGCAATATCACTTACAAGACCAGATGCATTTCAGCACTCTCCCCAGGCAGGGTGAGACACTACCCTGGGGGGGCAAGCATTCCTGTGCATGGCTGTGTTCCAGCTAGTGGCAACTCATGAATCAGCAACCGCACTATGGTTTACTTCTAAATAGTCAGATAGTTGTTCCAGCTCCGTGTGTCTGCCTTACAACAGAATGCTGATGGTCCTATTGACCCAAAGCAATGGACTCACTTGGCCAGCCCAACTCTGTGTGACTTAACTGACTCTTGCCTGGCCCCTTATAGAAACATAAACAATGCTGGCAGAAAAATAACATTGGCTCACACAGTCTGCTCTGCTTCACTCTGTCCTACCCTGGGACTTAATGTTTAGTTGGGGTTATTGATCTCACCTCCCCCTTGCCCATGCCCTACTGCTTTCTTTCTGTGTAACTATTAGCCTTTTTCTCAGTCCCAGCATGTTTGAAACCATTAATGGTCCTTGTACCCACCATCTCTGCTAGTATGCTGTTCCATGGCTTAACCACTCTCTATGTAAAGCAAAAACTCTCTGTCATCCCTCCAGAATCCACCCCTGCCAGCTTCCACTCATGTCCCCTTATTATTGACTCACTAGTCCTGCTGAATATTCCTTGCAGTCTACCTAGCTCATTCCTTTCAGGAACTTGAAGGTCTCTATCACATCGCTCCTCTCCCTTCTGATCTCCAGCGAGTACATGTTCAGTGCCTTAAGCTGGCCCTTGTAGAATCTGCCTTACACTGCACTGACTCTAGCCTGTCCTTGTCTTTTCTTAGGTGGGGTTTCAGAACTGTACACAGTATTCCAGATGTGAACTCACCAGTGATCTTTAGAGTGACAATATCACCTCCTTTCTCCTGCTGTCAAATCCCTTCCCTATAAACTCCAACATCTTGCTTGCCTTGCTGTAGGCCTTGTTACAATGGCTAGATTGTTTTAGGGAATCACATATGATGACTCCCAGGTCCCTTTCCTCTGTGGTAGTGCCCATCTTAACCCTACCCACCAGTATTCCATCATGGGGTTCTTGTTTCCCATGTGCATCACTTTGTACTTCATGGTGTCAGATTTCATATGTCAAACTTTGGACCACCTCTCTAATCTTTGCAGGTCCCTCTGCAGTTCCCTAAACCCTTCTTCACTGTCTACCCTACCACAGAGCTTAGTGTCATCTGCAGAGAGACACATCTCACCACATTCCTTCTCCCATGTCACTGATGAACATATTGTAAAGGACAGACCCTAGTACTGAACCCTATGGTGCCCCAGTCATGGCCTCTTTCTCTCCTGACTTGACTCCATTTACCTCCAGCCTCTGCTGTCTCCCCCCCTCCCCCAGCCAGCTTCACACCAATTTAATTAGATCCTTCGCTATTCCCAGCTTCTCTAACTTCTTCAGCAACTTCATGTGCTGCATAGTTGAATTCCTTGTTCCTTATAAATAGCCCTAGTTACCCAATCGAAGAACACTATCAGGTTGGCCTGTCAAGACCTCTCTGCCACAAACTCATGCTGCTTATTATCCTAAATCCCATTTCTCTCCAGATAGTCCACTTTGACTAGTATCTTCATTAGTTTACCTGCTACGAAGGCAAGACTAATTGGTCTGTAGATCCCTGGTTTGCTCTTTCTCTCCACCATTACAGAGTGGAACTATGTCTGCTATCCTCCAGTCCTTTGGAACCACCCCTGATTGTAGAGAGCTGTCAAATAGCCTTACCAGGGATTCAGACAGTTACAATGACACTTCCCTGATCACCCTCGGGTGCATCCCATTTGACCCTGGAGCCTTATCTATTTTCAGGGCTTCTAACCCTTTTCTGATCCCTCTTTGTCATAATTACCACCTTACCCCATTTTTGGGATTCTTCTTGCAGCAGCATTTACGCCACTGTCATTGCCCACCACCCCTGTCAGCCTAATAATTCCCCCTTTGTCTTACTTTTTTCGCTAATATGTCTAGAAAACTGTTCCCTCGACCCATTTTATAGTATGCAGTTTTGTTTCTGCCTTTGTGTTCCTGACTGCCTTCTTGGTTCCCCTCATCCTTAACTGGTAATCACTCCGTTCCTTGTCTCCCTGTTTCTCTTTGTATCTAATAAGGCCTTTATAGCCCTCCCTCCCTCCCTGACCTTCTTATCCTGACAAACCAATGCTGCTACCAATATCATACATTTACTTAGGGATTACATACTACTCTGGGCACCCTTTTTCCTCTGGAACACTTTCATGAAGGTTCACGTACTGTACATATTGCTGCCTTCGTACTTCTCGGTGGGAGTGGACCTGCAAGGATCCCCATGACCTCCTTTGTACCAAATGCACTGCTCTGGCTGTGTACCGGGGTGTAAATAGGATACTGGGTAAAAGCAGATGTAAGTGCTTCTCAGTAACTTGTGTAATGTGTTTAAGGGACCATGTGGCTCTAGCATTTTACTGTCAGTTGTGTACTGCCCCCCTTGGGTATGGAGGGCTAAGACATGTTGGCCAGTGGCCAGGAACGTTTTGTGTTTAAAGACAGTTTTGAGGGCAAAGGTTATATGGCAGTCCTGGATGTAGCCTGCCATATCCCAGGATCCCTTACTACAGCAGGGCTGAGGATCCACTAAGAAGACCAAGCCAGACTTGGCTTCCAATTGGCAGCCTGGTGTCCTGGACAACTCCGCCCACAGACTGGCCCCTTTTCCTCTGTGCTGCTACACACTTATTGGGAGGAGCTGCTGGGAGAAGTGTGTGCTAGCCCCATGCTTTGTTATCTATGCAGTCCAGTATGCACCTTTTGTGGTAATACTGTGCCCAGTAGTGCATAGGGCCTACGTTTGTATACTTTTCTTGTATGTATTCCAGTGCAGTTGCTATAACTCAGCATTATTTTAAATTACATTGAGGCATTGTTAGAGGCCTTGGATAAATAAAGGGCACTGAGCTGCAACAGTTACATTAGCAGGACAGTTCAGCTTACTAGTATGTGGATGTATTGATTGTATTGCACATAGAGACTGTGAATTGCACCGACTGTGTTTCTGGGCATTTAAATGAGCTGTCTGACCTTGAAGACATGGGAAAAGCAGGGATGCTGAGAGAGTAGCTAGTAGCTACCCTTTCAGGATGGGATCAAACTAGATGGAAGTCAGAATATCTCAGTGCTACTTTTGCTAACCAGTTTTGCTCACGTCCTAGCCAGCAATTGTAGGGTACTGCTGCTGGGTTATATGGGTTGAGGAAGACTCTGACTCCATTCTGAATGCAAAGCAAATGATTTTAATAAGTCAGAGATATATTGTCAAGTGCCGCCTAATTAGATGAATCCAACAGTCTGTGGCCAGTTCTTCAGGGTCTGTGGTGGTCTCGATGCAACTTACTGCACTGCTTTGTCCCTGATGGGTCATGAACTTAAAGTTTTGTCTCTGTTTCGGTAAACTTTTTAAGCAGCTCCAGTTCCCTCTTGTAGCAGTATTTTAAATAGGCTATTACCACCCTGAATGCATTAAAAAGCATTTAGAGTCAGGGGCTACCACACCTCTGTGTTGCAGGTGCTTCTGCTGGGGCAAGTGCAGCTATGTTATAGCCTTTGTTTCTACCATTGTGTGTCTGAGAGAGCCAGAACCACAGCAGTAGGTAAGGAATAGTTTCAGGTAGGGATACAAAGAGGGACAAATTTGGAAAAAGAATGTTGGATACTAGATTTCATTTAAATTGCATCATTAGGTATGCCCAGTGGGTTGAGTTACTGTCAGTTCATCTAACCCTAGGAGGTCACATGAGGCAGAAGGCATAACCAAGAGCCTTATGCCCCTAGGATTACACTAATCAAGGTATCTTAACCCCGGGTTGCCTTACTGGCATTATTAATCTCAGATGTTTGCATTATTTTTTAAGATGAATGACCATATAGTAAAAATTCAAAAGCTGTTAACCTAACCCTTTTTTCATGTAGTAGTTGGCCAATGAGAATGCTCATTCCACAACCATTGCTTTGTAATTAAAAATGCTGGGCAGATTTCTGTGCTGTAACAGTTAAGAAAAGTGCCCCAACAATTTTTGAATTTCAGTTGATAATTTACTTTATCATGATGTTAAACATTTTTATAATATTTAGTTCCAAGAAGCAGTTTCAGAACAGTGTGGATTACTTGATAAACATATATCATGTTTCAATATAGAAACATGAACAACAAGCCCACTGATGGAAAGCAAAGAATATGGCTCTGTACTGCAAAAAAAGTGTTGATCCCATAGGCTTTACCTTACTTACACAGGCAATGGAGATAAAGTACTTTTCAAGGAAGACTTTAATGAGTTGCTCTGACTGCTGCGGAAACAAAACAAAGAATGCCACATTTATTTACTCCACTTAATTAGAATCTTCTGTGCTACAGAAAGGCAAACAGAGAGAAGTAAAATATCCACAGCCTTTCTGGTTTCGGGAGTGGAATTTAAAAAGCTGAGGCAAAAGTACATTTGGTGGATGGGATAGGTGACAGGGCATTTTTGTAATTTGTTATCTCTTGGAAGCAAAATGTTAGGTTTGCTATTCCAGCACACATTGCTTCTAGTGAAATACGATTCTCTGTCAACAGTGATCTGGCCTTTAACCCTCCCAAAAAAGAAAACCGGTGGTGACAGATTAAATACAAATCAGATTTGCAGGAAGAAAACTTGACTTAGGGGAATTCATAAAGCATACTACTGTCACAACTGGGTTGTAATACATGGATGGGTGGGGGACATAAAAAACTCAGAGTACCAATACCACTGTTCTGACATCAGATCAAAGGTATTATGAGATGGAATGTTCAGAGATCCCATATACAGTATGAAAAAAATAACAAATAGGAAACCACCCATAATTAGGCTTAGCATTTGATCTAGGGATTCCAGTGACATCATAAACAACTGCAGCTTCACAGTCATGGTTTATGATGTCACCTGAGTCCCTTGATGGTATTACAGACTTATTACTGATGAGTTCCTATGCATTACTCATTTTATAAGGTTAGTGCTTGTTACTTATGAAAATTGTCCCCTGAAGAAATGCTGTTGTACGTGTTCTGAGTTGTGCATGTTTTAAACAAATTGTGTTCCAAATCAGTTTCAGCTGTGCCTGTGCTTGTGCTGTCTCACACCACACTGTAGCACTTTAACCCACAACGGAAAAAAGAAAGCAAAAGTCATGGTACCCACAATATTTTTAAAAAACATTAAAAATCACTGATTTAAAACCATATACTATTAAAAATAAACTATGGGTGACAATATTCATGCTCACCCTGTGTTTCTTTCTTGGGGCTGATATAGCAGCAGGGACCTCTTAAATGTCACTCTTGAGGTCCATATATGCTGTTATCGCAGACCCTCGCTAGAAACACAGGCTTGTTGTGAATGGTTTCCCATATATTTTTCCTTATATTAGAAAAATGTGAAACTAATTGTGACATACAGTAAAACAGTTGTGAATATGGTGCAACTGTGATGCTAATATTTGAATTGTTAGATTTCTGTGAGCTGTTTTTAGAGATTTACTAGTTTGCACTACTCAGGAAACAGGGATGTACTACTGTACTGCTCTTGGCATACTGGTATTTACTAAGGAGAAGAGGGGGGTGATACCCAAGGGGGAAGGAATGGCAGACACAGAGGGGGGATGGGGTGACAGATGGGGAAATTATGGAGGGCAGAGTTTGGTAGGGTTTGAAGGCACTGAGAGTGGACAAGATGTCAGGCCCAGATGGTATTCACCCCAGGGTACTGAAGGAGCTGGCAGAGGTCCTTGCGGGAACGTTGGCAGACCTGTTTAATGTCTTACTACACTCAGGGTGTGTACCTGAGGATTGGAGGATGGCTCATGTGGTGGCTCTCCACAAGAGTGGCCCCAAGAATGAGCCAGGGAACTACAGACTGGTGATCCTCACGTCCATTGTGGGTAAGCTGATGGAGACTATCCTGAAGGAGAGGCTGGTGGCCCTCCTAGAGGCCAAAGGACTACAGGACAGCAGACAGCATGGCTTCATATGTGGCAGATCCTGCCAAACCAACCTGGTGGAGTTCTATGACTGGGTAGCTAGGCAACTGGACAGGGGCCATGCAGTGGATGCCCTGCATTTGGACTTGAGTAAGGCATTCAACCTGGTGCCACATGGGAGGCTGGGAAGTAAGTTAGAAGGCACAGGGGCAGGTGCAAAGCTGGTGAGATGGGTAGAGAACTGGCTTCAGGGAAGGCAGCAGTGGGTGGTGGTGGGTGGGGAGCTCTCACACCCAAGGGTAGTGACGAGTGGTGTTCCACTGGGCTCTGTGTTGGGACAAGTGTTGTTTGTGATATTCATTGCAGACATATCATTGGACATCAAGAGCAAGACCAGTCTGTTTGCTGATGATACCAAGATGAACGGTGGTAGATGACCTAGGGGGATGGCAGGGGTTGTAGGATGATCTGGCAAAGCTTGAAATCTGGTCAGACACCTGGCAACTGGGGTTTAATGCCAACATGTGCAAAGTGCTGCATTTTGGGGTGAAGAACCCAAGGAGGAGTTACCAGCTGGGAGGAGTGCAGCTAGCCCAGACAGAGGAGGACAAGAATCTGGGGGTGCTCATTACAGGGTCAATGAACAACTCGGCACAATGTAGGAAGGCAGCTGCAAAGGCCAACAAAATGCTGGGTTGCATTGCAAGGGGTATATCCTCGAGGAGGGAGGAGGTGATTCTGCCACTGTATAGGTCATTAGTTAGACCGCACCTGGAGTACTGCATGCAGTACTGGCACCCGTATCTGAGGAGGGACATTAAGTTACTGGAGGGGGTGCAGCGCAGGGTGACAAAGATAATCAAGGAGCTGGGGGACTCATCACACGAGAGGAGGCTAAGGGAGTTGAACATGTACTTGCTGGAGGAGAGGAGGGACGGGGGGACATGATTGAAACCTTTAAATACATGAAAGGAATAGACAAGACAGGTACAGAGGGGCTGTTCAAAGTAAGGGAGGGGAGGGACACCAGGGGCCATGATATGGGACTGGAGGGAGGAAGGAAGGTTCAGGAGGGAGATGAGGAGACACTTTTATACAGGGAGGGTGGTAGCTTGGTAGAATGCGTTACCTGCAGAAGTGGTATCCAGTAGAACAGTGGACTGCTTCAAAAGGGGATGGGACAAGACAAGGGGGAGGGTCAATGGAAGGGAAGGGTGGAAGGGAGGGGCAGCTGGAGAATAAGAGGTGCTAGTTGCACATTCAAGCAGACTTGATAGACCTCTAGGCCTTTATCTGCTGGCAAATAAAAAAAAAAAAAAAAAGAAAAGAAATTTAGGAGTACTACAGGAGGGCAACTTTACTAAAGGTGTTTTTTTAAAGTATAATGGTCCACAATCCAGTTGGCTACAAGACCAAATGCAGCATGGATTAATGTAAGATGAGTCAAGCCAGACGAATCTAATAGATTTCTTCAAATGGGTGACCAGGGAACTAGAGCATGAGAGGGCAATGAATGTGGCCTTTCTGGATTTTAGCAAGACTTTTAACACTATGCCACAAAAGGGACTAATAAAGAAACTGAGCAGCTTAGGGTGGGATCCAAAGTGGTGAACTGAGTAAGGAACCAGTTAATGGACATGTGACAGAGGGTGGTGGTTAATGGCACTCACTCTAATGAGGAGAGAATGACCAGCAGGGTGCCGCAGGGCTCAGTACTGGGACTGGTCCTCTTCAGTGTCTTCATAAGTGACATTGTGGAAGAACTGGAAGGGAAGATATGTCTTTTTGCAGATGATACCAAAGTCTGCAATAGGGTGGACACTCAGTAGGGTGACAAGAGAATGAGTAGGGACCTTGGGAAACTCAAGGAGTGGTCACGAGTCTGGTGGCAGTTGGGGTTCAATGCCAAAAAGTGTAAAATCATGCACCTAGATGTAGGAACCCAGGAGCTGAGCATAGGATGGGGGGGTACTGGAATTAAGCAATAAACCACAACATGGTGTGGGTTATGCTGGTATTTTCCTGTGCCTTGTGCTGTTCAGTCACGTGGCTGCACACTGAATGAGTAAACCACACCAGAAGTGGATAAATCCCAGCATAACCCACATCCTTGAGTGGTTTATTACGATTATGCAATGTATAGGAAGTAAAGGAATAAAAAAAAATGTAAAGGTTTAAAAAACTGCCTTTTTATTGATTTTAAAGTGCGATAACCTTCCTCTAGATTTAATAGTCCCCTTTTGCTAGGTAGAATATGTTTGTAGGAGATATGCTGCCCAGCTCCTGATCCACCCCCCTCCTCCACACACAGTAATACACTGTGATGTTTGTTTTTATACAGACAGCCTGTGAGTCGTGAGTTGTTTTTTTTTAAAGAGAGCCTGCAAGTTGCAAGTAGCTCTTTAACTCAGAAACAATAATGATGGGTGACTTCAATATAAACTGGCTATCGCCAGAGGCCAGCTTCTACTAGGACGCTGTCATGGCACAGCACCTCTCACAAATGGTACCCACCCCTACCAGGTACAATTATAGAACTGGGTCCCAGACACTACTAGACTGGATGCTGACAAATCTCCCTGAGCGAATCTCAAAGGTCACAGTTCTCCCTGACCACTCTCCTGTAATCTGTACCTGGACTAACAAATTCATCAAGCCCCATCCTAAAATAATCTACACCAGGGTATTAAAGAAGGGGCAACTTGAAATGCTCAAAGCACATCTGTGCAATGTGGACTGGTTTGCACTTGACTCAAGCAATGATACTGACCAAGCCCTGGACCTATTCATCAAACACTTTTCTGTAGCCTGCGATATCTATGCACCTGTGAAAAAGATGAAGGTAAAAGGAAAGGCAAACTCATGGATAACCACTGAGCTAACTACTCGTCTTAAACAAAGAGATCATCTTTGGCATTGTACCCAAACCGCTGGTAAACCAGGAGACATTCAAAAATTCAGAGCAGCTAGGAATGACTGCACACGAGCAATAAGGAATGCCAAAAGGAAATAGTTCAGAGAAGCATTCAGCAGTACCTGGGGGGACGGGAAAAAATTCTGGTATAACATGAAAAACCTCACTGGAAAGGACCACAAGAATCCACCCACAATGCTCAATATCAACGGTATACCAACAGCCGATCTTGTTACAATTTCCAACACCTTTAACAATGCATTCTCTAACCTAGGCAGTGTCCTCCCTCCAGACTTCTTTGATGCCCCTTCCATAAGAGACCAAGCTGACAAGGCGCCATACCTTCACACAGCACCGCAATTCTACTTCAAGGAGATCCCATTGCCTCTTGCCAGAAAATACATTCTGAAAGCTATCAGCAGTACTGGTTACAGCTGTGACTCCCTTAATATGAAGCTGTGTGCACTGGTCTTAGAAGAAATCCTAGAACCCTTAACTAATATATTCAACCTATCACTCAGGACTGTCCAATTCCCAGCCATGTGGAATCAGGCGACAATTACACCAGTTCACAAAAGTGGAGATAGGGCATTGCACACAAACTACAGGCCTATCTCCATCCTCCCACCCGTATCCAAAGCTCTTGAATGAATAGTCTCGGACCAGCTAGTCGAGTACCTTGAAAAATACAAAATCCAATGCCCTGAACAACATGGCTTTAGAAAAGGGCACAGCACCACCACTGCACTGTTGGAATTTACGGGCTTCATCCACTCCACTTTGGACCAAGGTAACTGTGTAGGGGCCGTGTTGATTGATCTAGCTAAAGCTTTTGACACCATAAATCACCCACTCCTACTCAGGCAGCTCTCAAATATCGGTCTCTCCAAAGATGCTTTGCCCTGGTTTGCAAGTTACCTTCAAGGCAGGGTCCAACGTGTCAATATTGCCAGTGTCAACTCCAATGAAAGCCCAGTCCTCTCTTTAGTCCCTCAGGGGTCTATTCTGGGTCCATTGCTCTTCAGTCTCTTCCTGCTCAGCCTCCCGAATGTCTACCATCAGAACATACTGCTCTATGCTGATGCCGCTGTCATATACACAACTCACCATGATATTAATCTACTGGAGGGGCAGTGACAGCGTGACTTCAAAAGTGTTGAGGACTGGTTCAGCTCACACAAATTGGTCCTGAACTATAGCAAAACAAAAGTTATGTCTTTCTGCAATACACAAAGTAAGCATAACTCCCAACCCCTCACTATCAGGAACTGAGCAGGGATCACACTCAAACCAGTTCCAAAGTTTAAGTACCTTGGCATCACCCTGGACAGATCCCTCTCCTTTGCATGGCACATCACTAATGTCTCAAAAGCCACAAACATATGGTTAGGCCTTCTCCACAGGCACAAACATTATATTACAGCTGATGCCATAAGACTGGTAATTAACAGCTGTCACCTCAGTCGTTGACTATGGACTAGTTATCTACAGCTCTGCTTCCCCCACTGCCCTTTGCAGGATATCAATGGCACTTAACAAATCTTACCGACTCCTTATAGGCGCTGCCCGTCTAATACACACCTGCGATCTATACACCCAGACTGGGTGGCTACCACCCTGCAGCAGGATCCAATACCAGACCTGCCTGGTAGCCAACAATGTTCTTCTTGGGCACTTGCCCGCAGGTGTTGAAAAGCTTCTTACTATAAACAACAGCATCCAGCATACCAGAAATGCACAATACCAAATCTACCAGGACCCCAGATGCCGGACCACCATGGGTCAGAGGTCCTTCACCTACAGGGTCCCACTATGGTACAACTCGCTCAACAAAGAAACACTTTCTGCTGCTTTACTTGGCACCTTCAAAAAGCAACTCTGACAGCACCTCATTGTCAATCAGTCAGTGCGACTGTTTTCACTAAGAGGTTCACCTCTCCTCCCTTGCTGGCCCAAGCTGTCCCGTAACCTTCCTAGGGTTGCAATACTCTGGCTCATGCTCCCTCCTCCTACATCTCTCCCACCCTTCCTTCTTCCCTCCCTCCCTTCCTGTGCCTCCTCTTTCTGCCCACTCCCCCTTCCTTTGGCACTTATTGGACGTGGGTACCCTCCTACTACTATCAGACTCGCATCTGTTCTACCCCCTTCCCCTTAGACAACAGCTCATCAGCCAGCCTTCTACTTTCTGCTCCCACTTATCCTACCCTCCCTAACTCCACTGCTCACTTTTTATTTCTCACCTTTTTACCCTGCATTTTCATGTTGATGTTGTCTCACTCCAAGTAGGAATGTATCCTTAAGCCTAGCCTTTGCCTTGTTTAAAGTCTGTTACTCTTGTCAAACTTTGTATGTACTGTAAGTTTTCACTCCATCCTGCGACATGGAACCTTTGTAAATGAGCAGTTCCTGCTCAAAGGTATTTGTAATCCTAGAGTTTAATAAATAAATAAATAAATAAACTTGAGGCTGTGAGGCAGTGTGGGGCAAGTGCTGAGGAGCTGCCATTGTTCAGTATGTGGTTTTGGGGTATTTTGCCATCAGGAGGAAATAAGGGTTTGAGTTGGGTGATATTCTTGTTTTAAGTGATGGGGAGACTGGGCCTTCATAGTGCAGGACACTGGGGTATTTATAATTGCAAAAAAAAAAAAAGAGTCTGTCTACTCGAGCTGGCAGCTACCGATCTTGTGGGGAGCATGGGATAGAGCCGATATTTTCAAGAGAGGTGAAGCAGATGTGATCAGTCAAGAAAAAAGGACAGATTGTAAAACCAAAAAAGGGAAAAATGGTTTTGTGTTATATAAAGTGGGTTTGGGGTTTACAGTATAACAATGTGCCTTGAGAAGTATTCGACTTCTAATTCTCGTCTGCGTTTAGCGGAAAACCAATATGGTGGAAATTTGATTACTATCAGGCAGGGCGAGAAGTAATACACTTTTTGTTTTGTGATGCGACTGACTGGCACCTTTTGCAGTGGTTATGCTAGGATTTACCATGATTCAAAGATGCTAGTCAACCAACCACAGTGCCTCATTCTTGGATCCCCATTGTATAATAATGAATTTAACTTTAAATTCCTTTGTCTTCACTCCATGTCAACTTAGTATTTAAAATATTGGGATTATTGTCAGCTCCACTAGGAGCCAACCCCAGCCTGTCTACTCTGACAAGCTCCATTCCCCAAAAGTAGTATATTAATTCTGAACACCCCACCTCCCTTGCCCTAGCTTATGAATGGGTGGGATCGTATCTTCAGTCCTGGCTAGCTCAGTCGGATCCCCCTCAGTAGCATGGCAGACTCCTGCCGTCTGCTTCATAGCCTCAGCCACAGCCAGCAGCCAGTGTCATAACGGAGCAAGCAGGTGATGCATAATCTGGAGGAAGGGGTCGGTCAGTAGCATCAAAGTGATGATACGCAGTCTGATTGACTGAAGCTGCCTAGCATCACCTTTCTGCTACTGACTTGCCCCTTCTTCATGATCATGAACTGACCACTTGCTCTGTTATAGCAATGGCTGCTTGCTGTGGCTGACACTATGGAGCAGGCGTCAGTAGTACACCGTGCAACTGAGGGGGTCCAACTGAGCTAGCTGAGTTTGAAGGTATGATCTCCCCATACATAAGTTAGGGCAAGGGGGTGGATGTGTTCAGAATTATTATACTGCTTTTGGAGAATGGGGCTTGTCAGAGGAGAGATGTTGGTGTCGGGTCCTGGTGGAGCTGGCAGTAATCCCAGTTTTCAAATATTAAGTTGACATGAAGTAAAGTGAGGAGAATTTGATGTTAAAGGAGCCAGGAGGGTGGCCAGGAGACTAGCCCTGGTAACCAGGTGATGGGGGAGAGGCTTTTTTTTAAGCATCCACCAGCCAAATAACAAATACTGAAAACCAACTATCTGAATATTTGCCCCCCCAAGAATAGAATATTCAGCTGAATATTCTGAAAAAGGTATTTTCACAGCCATAGCATAAACACACACTTTTTAAGTTAAATTAAAGGATATCTCTCATGGAGCAGACACAAAGACTGCTGTTCACCAGCTAGGCATCACGTGATCCACTCTGTCTCAATTCTTTCTACTGTGGTCCACCGCATCTGAAGAACACTATCAAACTTTGCAAGTTTCACTAATGCTTCCACTTCTTTGTTTTTAACTTAATTAACATTTATACTGCTAATGAAAGAAAAGGAACCACTGTTCATTACTGTCATTGTGTCAAAGTTAAGATTTATATCACAACATGTGCATTCACTGCCTGGGCATCTCTCATGATGTGAAGGCCTTCGGTATTTGTCAGGGCTTTAACCAGGCTATACAGAGATGTTGAAAGAAGGTCTTTGAAGTTTATTTAACACTTAAGGCAATGGAGGACAAACAGTATCACTGGCTACATTGCTAGTGTCCCCTACTCCTTCTCCTCACAACTCGCTGTTGACCTGCCGCTCCTCGCAGTCAATAGCACTGCCTGTGGAATCATTGAAGAAAAACAAGAATGAGAAAGCAGCTAAGTTGGCAGAGAAGTACCACCGTGCTGACAAAGAAAAACAGCAGCATCATGAAAAAGATGTCTCTCCTGCCAGGTCACACGCTCCTCTTTAAACATACCATTCTGCTGAAAAGAACAGATCTCAGGTGAAGTCTTTGGGTTCTGTTGCCCTCCTGACAATCTCTCAGACACCGAGGTCAGGGTTTGACACTTGCCCTAATCCCCCACCATGAGAGTTACAGCTGATTCCTTTATCAGGTACTGTCCAATTTATGAATCAGTCATTGATGACCCCATCGGAGCCTGTCGACTTGCAGATGCTGTTTCTGATAATATCTGAACTATTTCAGTGGCTCCTGCCTATGGCTCAGCTGTTGACATTAAACCAGCCACTGTCTCCTGGTCTGCTTCCATTGACTTTGTGGGTGCCGCCAGTGCTGCCTATGTAGGTAACTCAACCTAGCCAGGAGCTTCCTTCATCAGTGTTTGGACTGTTGACATTACCTCCAGTGTGGCCTCCACCTGCCGTTGACCTGCTGCCTGTTCTTGTTGAGAAGTAGGAGTAGTAGGAGTAGGAGTAGGATTCCTCAAAGAAGATTCTCTATGAATTTTTAGAGGTTTCTGCACTGCCTACCATTATTGTTCCTCCTATCCATATGGCTTTGGAGGATGCCACTGTGGCTGCTTGGCACAGGCCTAGTGCTCTGCCTGCTGTGCCACGTGAGGCAGATAAACAATATCCTGCACACTTAGACAAGTCTTATTATCCACACAGCCTGAAACAGAGTCTGTGGTTATTACGGCTGCACATGAGTTTTCTTCCTCTTGGTAAAGAATTGAGGAAGTTGGATGTCATGGACAAGAGGACATATGCTTCTTCATCCCTCGGCTTCAGGATTTACAGCTGCCAGGCTTACAACAGCCTCAGGAGTTACAACTGCCAGGTTTACATGACTAAATATCAGAATAGCCTGTGGAAGTCTATAGCTGCCATGGTTGACAAGCTGTTGACAAGCTGTCTGATGGACCAGACAAACTTGAAGTCCAACAGACTGTTGACCATGGTCTGGAGGCTGGTAAGCACCTCTTAAGATCGGCTTCTGATGCCTCTGATGCTGAAGCCCATGCAGCTGCTTCACGCATTTGCCTCTTCTGATATGCATGTCTATGTGTAGCTAGCTTTGCCACTGATGTTCAGGGATTTGTCCTTAATGCTCCTTTTAGAGGTAAACAGTGTTTTGTTTGGGTATGTGGAATTTGCTTTGCAGGACCTGCAGATGTCTATAATGACCTTGCGGCCCCTTCATTCCTTTAATCCAAAGCCTTGAAGTTGGGGCAGGGATTCATTTTATCCGCCGAATGCATGCCCATGTAGATGCTGTTCCAGAGAGCTTGGCTGTAACTCTCTATAGACACAGGCCACCCCCTCAGGCCCCTTTGCTTCCCAGTCCCCATGCCAGGGTCACCAAAGATGTGGGTGGTGGCAGTGCATAAGCGCACAAGCTATCCCCTGGGGCTGGCTAACTTCTTTCCACCTCCCCTAGCCCTTGCAGTTCAGGGGATCCCTGTGGGGGTTGTCTCTCCCTCTTCCACACAAAGTGGAGGGAGATCACATACAAATTTGGATGCTGGAGGTTGTTCAACAAGTACATGCCCTAGAACTCATCTCTATCCCTCCTGTACATCCTCCCTTGCCAAACTGTTACCCTTTAGGACATGTCATCCTCCTGATGGAGAAAGGGTAATCCCTCCACTGCAATAGAGCTATCCCGATTGCAGAAATGAATCAGGACTACTATTCCTGGTACTTCCTTGTGCCAAAATGGACAAGAGATTAACGTCCCATTCTGGACCTTCGGGGCCTCAGTCTGTTTATAAGAATAGAAAAGGGTCCACATGGTCTCTGTCTAGAACCCATGCTCCCCCTGCTGCTGCATGGGGAATGACTGTGTACCATGGATATGTAGAATGCTTACCTCCATACCAAGATCCACAAGTCCCACAGAAGATACCAATGGTTTATGCTCCAGGGCTCTTGCTATCAGTTTTGTGTGTTGCCGTTTGGCTCATCCTCTGCACTGCGTGTCTTTTCTAAATGCTTTGCAATGGTTGCTGCCACTCTCAAAAGGGAAGGCCCTTATGTTTTCATGTACCATGATGATTGGTTTCTGAAGGCCCCATCACAGGAGGTGATACCTTACACACTGTTCCATATCTGACAGCTATTTGAGCAGTTTGGCATTCTGGTGAACAAGCCAAAGTCAATGCTCACTCCCTGCCAGCATCTTTAATACATAGGAATGATTCTGGACACAGGAGTGGGCCAGGCATTTATTTTCTGACTGTACTACAGTGTTGGTTGCCATAGCTTAGATGGTCTCTTCAAGTGACTATGTCTCAGCCAGATGTCTCCTAAGATTGATAGGCCTCATGGCTGCTGCTATTCTCACTGTCCCATTGGTGCATATGCATATGAGAATTCCACAATGGTTTCTCCATGCACAGTGGGCTCAGCATTGAGATGACCTTTGGTGCCTCATACAGGTGAAACCTCTGCTTCACCACTCTCAGCTCTGGTGGTTGGACCACTCCAACCTGGTGACATGGTCCTCCTTTCTCCAGCCATCTCCTCTTCTAGTGATGATGATGGACACCTGCGATTCTAGATGGGGTGCCCATCTGAGCCCATTCCAGACTTAAGGTCAGTGGTTCCCCATAGATGCAATTCTACACAGTAACACTCTGGAAGGACTAGTCTACTTGGCCTACAGGCCTTCACTACATTCTTTCAGGGTCACCAGCTGTTGCTCTGTACAGACAACATTTCAGTGATGTACTGCATCAACCACCATAGCGCGGTTCACTTATAACTTTTCCGCAGGGAGGTGATGTGGGTATGGCACTGGGCCATGGAACACAACATGATTCTGACAGCCATCCTTCTATCAGGTATAAACAATGCCCTCATGAATCACTTCAACAGCTCCCAGGTACTCTGCCACAAATGGGAGTTGTTGGACTTCATTGTGGATGATCTCTTCCATAAAGTGGGGTCGCCCCAACATCAAGCTCTTTACATCTCCATACAACACAAAACTGCTGCATTTCTGCTCTCTCACTGCAGGGCCTGGAGTTCATGGGTGAAATGTGTTTTCCCCCTCTTGGACAGGGAGGTTCATGTAAGTATGTTCTCCATTCTCTCTGATATAGGTGGTTCTGGACAAGTTTTGGGTGGAGTCAGCCACTCTGATTCTGGTAGCCCCATTCTGGTCCAGACAGATTTGGTTCTCTCTGCTTCATCAAATAGCAGTGGAACCTCCTGTCCCACTCCCTCTATGGGCAGGAATTCTGTTGCAGGAGCAGGGCTGTCTGGTGCATCTGGTGTATTGATCCTTGCACCTCCACACCTGGTTCCAGAGGATATAGAACTCTTCTGCTTTGGTGTGTCCCTCTCCTTTGCTGCTGTTCTACTGGCAGCTTTCAAATCATCTACTAGGTACACCTACTCTAAAAAATGAAAACTTTTGCCAGCCTGGTGGTGTAAAGAGCTGAGGCACTGTGTACCTTACCTCTCAGCACGATGGTGACCTGAGTTCGGGAATGAGCTCAGGTTACTGGAGGTGAGTGGGGGGGAGGGGCTGGAAAAGGATCAAGCAGCTGCCAGGCTGCTCTTCTTTTCTGGATTGGGCTGATGGATCGACCTGGTTCTTGTCAGCTACCAGATGGGGGCTTGGTGGTAGCGTTGATGCAGGAGTGGTAGATAGTAGTCAGGGGAGGTGGAGCTGCAGTTTTGAGATACATGCATGCCTCCAAATGCATGTATAGCCAGTGTCACTGTGGCTATGAGATAACATGGAAACAGTGGTTGGCTCAGGCTTTAAGAAGTCCTACCCGCCAACCATGTGCCCCATGCTGCTGCCTGACTGGGAACCTCAGTACTGGATGTGTGTCTCTGGGTGAGAGGAGGATGGCCCTTGCCTGCCTGGCCCCACCATGGGGGGATGTCCCTGGGGGTTTCAGGAGTTCCTGATCGAGGCTGAGGCAGAACACCAGGTACAGGAGGTGGGGTCAAGACTGATAAACCTGCCCAAGTGGACTATGAAGGGGAAAAAGGTATATGAAAAAAGTGGACACGTTTTACAGTTTGGTATACTGCCCATGTCAGGTCAGTCATGTTATGGATTACTTCTTGTCTCTTACAGACACAAGCCTCAGGTATTCCTTGGTTGAGGTTCACTTGGCTGTGGTGTTGGCTTTTCATGCCCTCACTGATGGCAAAACAGTGGCCCAACTTGAGGTTTCCCACAGGTTTCTTAGAAGGATTCTGCTTCTGCACCTCCCGGTCAGAGATCATATTCTGGTGTGGGATTTTGATATGGTTCTGGAGACCCTTACTGCACCTCCCTTCAAACCTGCTTCTGCTTGTGAGCTGCGCTTCCTTGCTTGGAAGACATTGTTCCTCATGGCTGTGACATCTGCTAGATGTATTTCTGAGTTGCAAGCTCTATTTGTGGAGCCTCATTATGTTGTTTTCCATAAGGATTGGGCCTCCCTACGTACAAGTGCTCATTTTCAGCTGAAGATCATTTTTGAGTGTATACTAAATCAGACTATTGACCTTTCAGTTTACTTTTCTGACTCCCATGTATAGTGAGGAACATTGTCTGCACACATTTGATGTCTGTCTGATGTTGCACTGGTAAATTGATTGTACTATGGATTGTAGGAAATCCTCTTAGCTTTTTGTGGCTTTTGCCCTTATGATGGTAGACTTCCCTATTTCAAATCAGAGCCTTTCCAAATGGTTGGCCTGCTGCATTAATTTCTTTTAACAGAAGCGCAGTAAGCAGCTTCCTGGTCCTGTCCATGCTCACTTCACCTATGGAAAGGCTACATGCGTGACTTCTTTTCACAATGTGTCTGCTGCTGATATCATTGCTGCTGCCACTTGGAGTACTGCTCACACTAAACATGCAGTCTGTACAGTCTCTCATGGACATGCCGGATTTAGCCTTCCTGCCTTGTAAGGCCTCCTTAGTCACAGTATTGAGATCTTTCCTTTCTCTCCCAATGCTTTGGTACTGCTTGGAAATTGTTTCAAGATGTGGCTCAATGGAGGGAGATATCCTCAAAGAAGATACCGTAGTTATTTACTGTAACAGGAGATCATTGAGAGAACCTCCTGCATTGAGCCACAGCTCTCCCTCCCTCCCTCCCCTCTTTTTTTTGGGTGGTTGATGGATTTCCTGTGTGCTTTCGCACCCTGGTTCTTCTATTATGCCCGGCTTTGGTATAATACTCGGGTTTCCATAGCCTTTCAAGTGTGTCTGGCTTGGTTCTGGTTGCTTTGGTCCCTGCTGGTCCGATGATCCTCCAAGCTTGTTTCCAGTGGGGACTGAAGCAGAATCAGGCCGTCCATGTTATATACGTGGCAACGATGCATGTCAGTGTGGGAGGTCAAAACTAGCTAAGTTTTTCCAGGTGGTCCTGATGCCAGCGGCTTACAGTTCCACGATGTGGTTCAGTGGAGGAGATTCTCTCGGAGATCTGCTGCCACAGTAATTAACTACTCTTTCTTAGTGGGCACTATAGGAAATTCTACAGATTGTATTCATTGTCCTTAGTGGGCGCTGTAAGATACATTTTCTTATTGTATTAATTGTCCACAGCATGCACTGTAGGATTGATCTTCCATTTTGATTAAATATTGTTTCAAGCTATTCTGGGCTGCATACCTCCAGTGGTGCACGGGTATCAGCATCTACAGTTAGAAAACAAACTTGTGTTGGGGGGTTCCAGATGATTGAAAGACATAAACTGTATACAGTAGAACTAGTTTATAAATGCAAAACAAATTAGAATGATGTACAGATGGATTGTCAATCTACTAGAATTAGTGTAACAAATAGCATCGCAGTACATTGTGAAACCATTTAAAAAGAGTCAAAGATACTTACTTGGGGTTCTGTGTAGTTCCAGATGAAGGATCCTTGTAGGTCATGCATTGTTGACAAGCTGTAGATTGATGTGTAGCTCTGACTGATCCTTTGGCATAGACAGCTGGTGGGGCACATTTGGAAGGGCATTGGGGAGCATGGGGGGATTATGATAGAAAGAATATATAAAAAGGAAAACACATTAGAATAAGCTCAAAAGGGTATAAATCCATATCCAAAAATTATGTTCAGATGAAAGACAAGCATTTCTTTTTCATTTACATGGATAAGGTTCCGTCATTGAATAACTGATTTGCTTTTGAAAATCTTTCCATTTCTGCAGTCTTTTAGTGATTTCAGATGTGTTGCTGAACAAAAAATGAAACTGTCTAAGGGACTGAATATTTAAAATATTTTCCTTTTTATCACCTAGGAGGTAATGAACCATTTAGTCCAAGAAGTTTTTCATTTGGAGAAAATGCATAAGCACTTCACCAAGCACCAATGGTTTGAAATTGCCCCTTAATAAACCAGGACTGTGTAAAATTACTAAGCTAAAAGTTGGTTTAAATAATCCGACTCCCTAGTGCCTGGGAACATAGGGCTGCCTGGCATGACCCGAGTTTGCCCCATGAGCCTGGGCTGGCAGGGAGCACTTAAAACATCCTCACTGTGGGTGTATTTCAGAGCTCTGAGTGTCTGCCTCTATGTTCTTTTCCAAGGATGGGGGGACTTGGTGCCCTAGTCCTTTAAAGTCACCTAAGGGAGTCTTAGGTTATGTGCTTAACCATGCCCTGCCTGGCACTGCTTGCAGGAGCATTACGAGTGTGGCCTGTTAGAATGGGATGGGGGTAGGAAAGCAACTGGGGAGAAAAGCCTTTATTGGTAGGAGGATTACAGCTTCCAGCTAGTTGCTCACACCCATTAGACTAGCTGAAAGCTAGGGCCCTTCCCTGCCTCCCCACATTAAATTCAGCTTTTCTTAAGTATGCCTTGGCTAGGCTGGTAAGGGGCCTGGCAGGGAAGGTCTGCAGTGGGCATCATGGAGAATTGGTGAACTGGAGGATACCTGAGATAAGTAGCAGAGATCTTCTATGAGGACATCTCCTTCCATAGAACATCTCCCTCTATGGAGCTACTGCTTTGGAACTGTGTTGGACTCTGGACCACTTAAACTGTTTTTTCTAGCTGGTACCTCCCACATTGATGTAAGTTGGTGTCACCCAGATAATGTAGGCAGCTCCATACCTACTCTTGAGTTTTTTCTGTCAATATCAACTCCTCTTCAAATTAAGGAAACCACCTTCATTGATTTTGGTTGCTTGAAGTTCAAGTTCTTTACTTTTTACTTACTTTTATTATTTTTGCATGTCATCCTGGATTCCTCCAAAGAAGCCTCTGCCTTTTTGCGTCTGTCAGTGCGCATGAAGATATTTAGAAATGCTCAAATGCTTTGTGTTTGCTGCCTGGGCCTTTTGCATGATGTGAAACACTAATGATGTTATTCATGGCTGTGTGTTGCTAGTTTTGCTACAGATGTTCAGCAGTTGGTCCTTAACTCATCTTGCTGTGGCAGAAATTATTTGGCCATGACATGGAGCTCATATTGAAGGAGTTATTGTCTTCAAAATAGACTTTTCACTCCTGAAGTCCCTCACTCCCCTGCCCTGTCATGGGCATAGTTGATGATGGTTAATTTCACAGGGGCTCACAATCCTCCCGTGTGCATGGTGCTGATCCGTCTACTGTTGAGGTCTCCGTCCCAAGCCTCAGACCTTGATTGCCCATTTTGAGGACCCCAAGAGTCAGGGTTTCAACAGGACTCCCACTGCTTCACCACCATCTGAGTCCTGACTCTCCTGGGTATTCAGGTAGAGGGTATGATCTCCTTGTTTCTGACAAAATGTCAGGAGATAGCATCAGACCAATGGGCCCTCGATATTATTTGAGATGGTCATGGTCCAGAACTGATAGCCCCCACCCCGTGCATCTATTCACCCTTGTCACTACCCTCCAGAGCTTTCACTGATCCTACAGACTGAAGTCTATACTCTCTTGGACAAGAGAAGTATTCAGACTGTGACAGTGGCCAGAATTAATCTGGGTTTCTATTCAAGATATTTCTAGTCACAAGAAAAGATTGGTGATCTACACCTCATCTTGGACCTCAGACACCTGAATGAATACATTACATACAAAGTTTTGCATGGTCTGTCTTCAGTCCCTCCTTCCTCTGCTCTCGCAGAGGGATTGGCTTTGTGCTCTGGACCCGGAGGATGCATACTTGCATGTCAAGACAATACCTCCACTTTCTTTTGGAAGGCACCACTACCAATTTCATGTCTTGCTCTTTGGCTTTTCTTTTGGTGTCCTGTGGCTTCACAAAGGGCTTAGATGTGGTGGCCTGAGCTTTACATTGACAAACTCTAGATGTATTCCCTTATCTGAACAACTGGCTCCTCAATGCACTGTCCTGGCAGAGACTATATAGACTTTGCAGCAGACTTCCCAGTTGCTCGATCAACTGGGTATCCTGGTCAACAAACCTAAATCAGATCTGACCCCTTGCCAGCATCTTCAGTTTAATGTTGCTATCTTTGACAAACTCAAGTGCAGGTGTTCCTTCTGGACTCCCTTGCCAACACTTTGATAGCCCAGGTGACATTGATCACTTCTAATGCCTGGTTCCCTGCAAGAACCATGTTTCAGCTGGTGGGCCTTATGGCAGTTGACATTGTCACTGTTTCCGTAGTCACTTCCTGATGTGTATTCCCCAGTGGATGCTTCATGCCCAGTGGTCACAGGCTTCCCAGTCCCTGAATAACCTTTTTCAGGTGACGGACCCCTTAAACAGGGGTCTGCTGGTGGCAAGAGAGCTCCCATGTGCTTCGAAGGTCCCTATTTCTCTCTCTGTCCCCATGGGAGGTTCTCACCACTGATGCCTCCGGGATAGGTATGGAGCCCATCTGAGTGCACTCAAGGCCCAGACTGTGTGGTTGTCCTTCAGACCGCTTTCTACATATTAACATTCTGGAGGTGAGGGCAGTACATTTTGGCTTGTGTGCCTTTGCCCCCTGACGAAGAGTGAGATACTAGAAGCGCCATGGCATTGTCGCTAGCAGCTCGGTCTGCATTTTATCTTCTGAGTTTTTGCATTAAAGCAAACTGCAGTGTCAGTTTATTGTCAGTCTCCTCATTGAGTGCGGCAGTTCTCTTACTTGTACCCTCACATTCAGGGCTATCCTCCGATGGTAGAGATGGACAAACTTTGTGTCATGCACTACCTCAACAAACAAGGATGTACACGTGCTAAACCCTCTGCAGAGAAGTCATGAGTGTGAAAGTAAGCACTGGTCAACAACACTCAGAATGTCCTGGTGGACTGCTTCAGCAGGTCAGTTGGTTAGTCCCACAAATAGGATCTCCTGAACAACATGGCCAAGGACATCTTCACCAACTGGTACCACCCAGGGTTGGACCTTTTTGCATCCCAACATAATGCAAAACTGACACATTTTTGCTTCCTTACATCTGGGCCTGGCAAGATGCATTGCCCTTCTCCTGTAAAGGGTATTTTTTTTAAACCTTCCCCCAATCACTATGATTTAGCGGGCTTTGGTCAAGCTTTGGGCAGACAGGGCCACAGTGATACTGGTGGCCCCCTTCTGGCCCAGACAAACTTGGTTCCCTCTGCTCAGTAAGATTGCAGTGGTACCGCCTGTTCTGCTCCCTCTATGAGCAAGATTGCTGTCACAGGACAATGGCAGTCTGTTGCATCCAGACTTTCAGTCTCTGCAGGCCTGGCTTCTGAGGATGTAGACCTTTCCCACTTCAGGGTCTCCTTGGTGGTTTTGAAAGTTCTGCTGGTGGCTCAGAAGCCATCTACACAACACACTTACTCACTGAAATGGAAACATTTCAATCCTTGGTGTTTCTCTTGCTCCCTGGACCCTTTCAGTTGTATGGTGTGGCATGTCTCGGCCTGCCTCCTGTCCCTGTCAAACTCGGGCCTCCTGTCCTCTTCTGAGAAAATACACCTTTCAGCTACTGTGACCCTTTGTCATCGAGGCACAGGTCAGGAAGCATAGGAAAACCAGGAGCAGTTTCAAAATTCACAAATAGTGTTTTATTTTTCTCAATAACAGTAAAATGAAAAAATTAAAAATGGTTCAGTATAACTATTTACAAAGGCAGTACAAACAGAGAAAACAGAGTCCTCCTTCTGAGTCTTTCTTCTCAGTTTCAAATCTCAGTCTCTGTCTAGCAAAAGCATTGCTGCTCTTTTTATAAAGTCTTGGCCTCATTGACATCCTACTTCTCACAGAATGTTTGTGTAAGTTTATAGATTGTTCTTGTCAGTTTCGATGCAGGTGCAAGAAAAAAGGAACATAGTGACCCAGAACTGACCTCTTGTTTATAGCTCTCAGAAAGTTTACAAACCAGCTTCTCATATTAACCCCTTGAATTCCAAATAGCTTTTTGTAATCATTTCAACAGTATAACTATATACAGTTTTAAACAAAGGGGTACTGTTTCAAGCAAAGGATCCCAGTTTCACAGAAATTCACATATATTTTTACAACCATAGATATGCAAGGGGGAAGAAAAGACAGAAACAGCAAGGGAAGGCAGAGAGATGGTGAGAGGTGGAGAATTGTGAAACCATCAGAGTGATCAGTTCCTAAGTCTCACAAGAAAATTTGTTGCACAACCAGATGGACAAGAGACAGAAAAGGAGATGATAGAACAGACCCTTGTGTTTAAACTCTTTCTGCATAACAAATGGGGCAAGGCCTTATTCAACCCTGTCACACCCTTCTTTCCCTCTGGGGCCTAGTTGGGGGGGGTCCCTCAGGTTCTTCAAAGGGCTCCTGCATTGGCATCCCCTCATCTGTAGGCTTGTTTCAGTGTGGGACCTTAACTTGGTTCTGGAGTCTCTTACGCAGTCTCCTTTCCAACCTGTTGCCACTTGTGACATACATTTCCTTTCATGAAAAACACTTTTTCTGGTGACGATTACCTCTGCTTATAGAGTTTCTAATGTGCAGGCTTTGGTGTGGATCCCCCATACCTTGTTTTTCCACCAGGATAAAGTTTCATTACATACTCATCCAAGGTTCCTTCCTAAGAAGGCTTTTGAGTTAACATTAAATCAGTCTATCCATTCGTGTGTTTTTTCCTTGAACACAGAATGCAGGCCAAGTTATCCTGCATTCCCTCAATGTCCATAGGGCTTTATGCTTTTACTTGAACCACACAAAGGACTGCAGAAGGTCCTCACAACTTTTTGTTTCTTTCACACCAGGATGGTGGGCATATGTGTCTCTAAGGCACAGTGCCTTTCCAAATGGTCGGCATCCTGTATTTTGTTTTGTTACTGGAAGCATAGTAAGGAGCTTCCTGTTCCTGTCCATGGGCATGCCTCCCATGTCTTGTTTTCCTTCAGTCTTGGCAGCTGAAATATGCTCTGCCACCACATGGAGTTTTGTCAACACTTAACACTACAGTCTGGATCTAGTTCCCATAGAAGAGCTGGCTTTGGACTTGCCATCCTCCATGGTCTACTGTCTAAAGGGTCTTCAACATCCTAGCTGTGTGCCCCCCCCCCCCCACCAAGTCTTCTGTTTACTGTTTGGTGCTGCTTGGAAATAATTCCAAAGTTGTGTCTCTATAGAAAGAGATGTCTTCAAAGAAGATAGTTTAGTTTACAGGGAGGAACAGAGTGCAGGAAAACACTATTTTTAAGCGAAAAAGATGTTCCAGGACTAGAGGGCATGGGATGAAGTTGGAGGGAGGACGATTCAGAGGAAACATGAGAAAGAATTTCTTCACAGAATGGGTGGTGGACAAGTGGAACACCCTGCCAGAGGAAGTGGTGGGGGCTGAAACAATCACGGGATTTAAGAATGCATGGGATAGACATAAAGGAATTCTAGAGGTCAGGGGGTAAGGGGCAACAGACTTCTAGGAAAACAAACTGAACTTACAAGCTCAAATGGGCAGACTGGGTGGGCCATAGGCCCTTATCTGCTGACACTGTCTATGTATCTATGTATCTATGTAGTTATTTACCAGTAACAGTAGATCTTCGAGAGAATATCCTCTATAGAGCCACCTACTCTGTCTGTAGTTCTGGTAGCATACTCTGGAAAACCTGCCAATTATTGCATGCTTGGCCTTCTCCTGTTGTTCACCTTTCAGATTAACTTTTTTCTTTCTGGACCCACCACCTCTCCTGTCAGCTTGGTCCAGGTCCTGGTCTCCCATTCCTGTCAGTATGGTACAACTCTGAGATTGATTATGATGGGAAACTGAGGAGGTATGAGGCCACCCATGTTATACAGATGGTGCTGACATACTTCATCATGGGTGACCTCATCTACAGTGGCGTCCCCCAAGATGAAACCCACTTTTAACGCACTCTGCAGTATGCTGCAGCAGACTTACTAAATAAAACAGTGTAATGTCAATGGCATTTAATCCCTTTTTTCATTCAGAAAACTGTGGCATTCACTTCATCCCGGCAGTGTCACATTTTCCTGAATGCAAATGGGACTAATTGCCATTGAAATTACATTGCTTTATTCAGTAGGTCTGCTGCAGTATTCTGTAGAGTGCTGCAAAATGCTGCAGAATTGGGTCTCATCCTGGGGGACGCCAATGTAGATAACATTTTCTGGATGGTTCTGATGGCAGCTGTTACTGGTAAGTAACTAAACTTTCCAGAGCAGTCAGCCTATGAGTGATGGAGGACCAGATGGAAGCACAAGTAAGAGGGTCATAAATAGAGTCAGAAAAAATGTGCTTTAAATAAGCAAAACTAAATTAATTTGATCTCCTTACTAGAGCTAGATGGATGCTTTTCGCTGTTCACCTGATATTGCCTGGTAGTGACAGTTCCCAGTTAGGTGGCTGATCCAAGTGTTTGGAATTGGAGTGGGTACTAACTACTGTATTTTTTTGCCACTATCCTTATTATCTAGGGTGTGTCTTAACTATCTGGCTTGAACCCGATTGCAGCTGCCTCCATTGTCTTGCCTTCCCCATTCCTGCAGTATCTTCTCTGTTTCCAACATTCAGTACAAACCCCCCACCCAGCCTCCCTTTTTGGCTGGAGCTCCGCATGCATTATAGAGTGAGATACCTTCATAATGTTCCGACCTCTAGCAGTTGCACCCAGCCACCCTTACACACCTACACACCCCCTTCCTACACCCCTAAATTCCGCTCACCTAGCCACTGTGTTATCTTACTTCTCACCTAACCCGCTGCTGTAGTCATCGCTCAGCGTGTACATGTGCACTATGCCTTGTATTTTTTTTTTTACCAATTATTTTACCAGGTGAGACACACTAAGCTGAAAGCTTGTTTGCAGGTGCAACCTGGGAGCATGAGGAAGTTAAGTGACTTGCTCAGGGTCACACAGTATGCAAGTGGGGGCTGTGGGATTCAAACCCAGGTCTCCAGATTTGCAGCTCAGAACCTTAAACCACTGCGCCATACTGCCTCGTATGCTGATGTTATCCCTCATTCATGCGAACCCTTGCATTGTATTACCTATATTTGTATTATCCGTATTTTTACCCATATGTAATATTATCCCGGGGCTCTGCCCATATTGTAAATGTACTATCACTGTGTGGAATGTTTTAACTTTGTATTCATGTTCTGACCAGGTCCACCTTGCAAATGAGCATTGCTCAACGGTGACTGCCTGGATAAATAAAGACTTTGATTGATTGATTGATGAATTGAAGTTTCTGGATCACCAGAACTTATACCCCCCTCCCAACATACAGGAGTATACCTTTGGCCTTTGATCATATATATGGAGGCAGTATAGCGCAGTGGTCTAAGGCTCTGAGCTGCAAATCAGGTGACATCTAGCAGACCAGACCTGGGTTTGAATTCTACAGCTTCCACTTGCATACTGTTTGACCCTGAGCAAGTCACTTAACTTCCTTGTGCTCCCAGGTCGCACCTGGAAACAAACTCCGGCTTAGTGTGCCTTTCCTGGTTAAACAATTTCCCCTTTCCCTTTCCCCTATATGGCACACCTAAATTTTTTCAGATATCATATGAACCTCTTTTTAAATTCTTATCAAACATGGAATGAATGTTTAATAGTTCCACTTCTGTAGTATCAAATTCTTAGCCATGATGATACTGTATAATTATGCATGGGTTGCAGGTTTATGATTGATTGGCTGTTGTATTTTTGTGTCTCTTGAGAAACTCATTTGTGATCAGACATGGTACAGACATTCCATAATACCTCCTATGACTGTATTTTCTACACACCATTTGTTTTATGTTGGTTTATTTAATTATAGCTGTGGGCCAAACTGCAGAGCTAAAATAAATGAATGATTTAATCAATGAATAAATTATGAATGGGAGGACTGGCTCTGTATCAGATCAGGACCCTCTGGAGCATCCCACCTCAGCACGACTCTGGAAATCAGTCATTCGTGATTTGACTTTGATTTGACCCAGTCAAGCCCATTAACCAGGCTCGTATCTGCCAGTGACCCAGTACTAAAAAAAGTCTATCAAGGGTAGGTTGTGGTAACCTGATTCTATCATTTGATCCAGTCCAGATCTGCTTCTGTCTCGATTCTGATCCAGTCTGGTAAATATTTACCTGCTTTGGCAAACAAGAGTAAATCAGAGTAAATAAGACCCTTTTAGGAAAATATCAGAGTCAGAATCAGCACCGGGTCACATCCAATCCTTCCATCAATAGGATGAATGAGTGAATGCATGAACGAATGAATGAATGAATGATAATATTTAGGAAACCATTTGTCCAATTTTGATCTCACTAGGCATAGACCAACTGAAGACCCAGTTAGTATTGATGGGGGTGGGCTAGGTTCATGGCCTGCTGAGGTAAGGCACAGAGATCAAACTTTCCAGTTGAACTGAAGGTTCAGGCCTGCAAGCTACAACTCGGCAACTTCCGCAGGTAGTACCTGTAAGTATGCATGGAAACAAATTTTTACAACTACAGGCCCAGAACCAACTGCCCAAAGGACAGACCTTCTAAATTCAAAATGCAACTGTGCCTGGGTTTAGACAACCCTTGTGGACTGAGGTTACAAAGGTTTCTGGATGTATGCAGTATGAGTAGTTCAGAAACTGTAGACAAACCCATTTTAGTTTGGTAACACTAATGGCTGGCGGTATAGCTAGGAGCAGTTTAGAAGTTTGATGGCTGCAAAGTGCAACCAACAAGACGTGCTGGTGGCCACACCCAGTTCTGTCTCATGATACCTATAATGCCTCCTACCACCTGCGGAGAGGAATGCTATAGTACTGTACTTACTTTAAGTTCCTGGTATTTGAGAGGAATGTTCTGTGTCCCCTCTTTACTCTCATTGGGATGATGTGACCTCCCTCCCCCTCACCACAACCACACACATGCATTAGATAAACAGCAGCTGTTCCTCAAGAACATTTAGAAAATGGGTAAAGAATGTACTGCATCCTATTTGGTCAAATTGGATAGTCATAAGGAGCTTGTCCAGCCCCTCACTATCCAGATGGTAAATATCGTTGCACCCCTAGAAGAGGTTCAAGCAAGTCACTGGGAAAGGGCAAGACAGCGTGGTGGCAACCAAGGAGAATAAGTCTACCAGAGGAGTCTTAGTGGCTGATGACTCAGCGATCAGTGGGGTGGAGAGGGTGGGGAGGGTGGACAGGAGGGGGATAGTCCTGTGTCTTCCCGGGGCATTGGTCATCTGGGATTTAGGCAAGATAGGGAGGATGGTAGAGAGGGAACATGGGGAGAAAAGGGGTGCCACTTTGTGGAGGATTGGGGGACTTCTTGGATAGGAGACTTTTCAATGGTGACAGACTTCACCTGATGAAAGAGGAGCCTACTCGCGGGAGCAAAAGTTTGACGTCTGTATTAGATGTTTAAACTAACTGTAGAGGAGATTGGGTCTAGGGGAACCATGGTGGTAGGTGAGAGGAAGGGAATCTTAGCTAGTTCACCCCAACATCTGGGGGCTTGTAGCAGCATAGCAGGTACAAAGACAGCTGTGGCCTTAATGGACTAGGCAAAGGGTCTTTTGGGAAGGTAAACTCAACGGATGCAAGCACCAAGAAAAACAAGGAGACGAGAGGACAAGGAAATCACAAGGTTAGTATGAAAGTAAGATCGGGGTCAGATAGAAGGTGGTATGCCTAAATGTCAGGAGCCTGGGTAAGGGTAACAAAATCAGTGAGCGGCAGGCACTGATAGCTGGCATTGAGGTAGACTTTACTGCCATCACGGAATCATGAGCTCTGGAAAATAATGACTGGGAACTGATGGTCTCTGGGTACTAAATGTTCAGGAGGGATAGAGGAACAGGTAGGGGGGTGTAGCTCTTTTTGTCAAGGAGGGCATCAAGGTGGCAGAAGATTGGTGCATCAGGGGTAGTAATGGGGAGACAGAGTCACTGTGAGTGAAGTTTAAGGCAGCCTCAGACAAGAAAGTACACTTGGGGATGATCTATAGACCTCTGGGGCAGGGTAAAAAGAGAGGAACAGGGAGCTCAGGGACAAACTTGAAAGAGGGGTAGTTCAAGTTCAAGTTCCAGTTTATTTGCAGGAAAACTTCATTGAGCATGCTCATTTACTTGGAGGTCCTGGTAGGACAACTTGGTACAAAGTAGGGCTGGGAGAACTCAATGAAGTTCTGAACCTTATTAAATAAGAACCGGAACACGGTGGAGTTCTGATTCTGATTTATTCTGATTATTTATAAATATTTCAAAAAAAATGTGATAACATGCATAAAAGTGGCCAAAGTCAGTCATATTCAACACAGAGGCCAAAGGGAAACAATGTAATGCATGATTTGTGTAACAATTACAGTAAAATTGCTAAATAAAAGCAGTGACTGCTAGCTGCTTCATGACTGGGTTGTACTGGTGGCTTATCCTCTTTGAGCCCATGACGTGAGTGTGCTTGGGAGGGAGGGAGGAGGGGAGAGAGAGAGAGACAGAGAGACAGAGAGACAGAGAGAGATGCAAGCACTATTTTGCCTGCTTGCCCTGTACAGTGTACACACACTGCACAGCCACACTGAGGCCAAGATTAATTTCTTTATTTGTGATTTCTGTGACTGTAGAATTTCTTTTCGGCCCCCTGTAGTCTCTCTCTCTCTCTCTCTCTCTTTCCCCCTCTGGATGGTGGCACAAGTCCAAGATTTATTTTGCCATCCTGCGCTTGCCCAGTGTACACACACACAGCCACACTGGGGCCAAGAATAAACTTTATTTGTGATTTCTGTGACTATAACATTTCTCTTTGGCCCCCAATCGTCTCTCTCTCTCTCTTTTTATGAACATATGAAATTGCTGGCAGAAAAGGCCCAGAGGTCTATCAAGTCTGCCCAATTGTGCAGCTCTTAGTTTCATATCACTACAGCTGCCCCACCCTCACCCAAACCCCTCCTCCTTCCTCCTCTTTCCCAGTCCTTCCCCTTTGTGTTCTTGTCTGTAGTAATCCTGCCCTTGACTCTATCCCAACCCTGCTTAAGCTATCCACTGTCCTTTGAGCAATTAACTCCTCCGGCAGTGTGTTCCAACCCACTACCACTCTCTCTGTGAAGTTGTGGCTCCTCATCTCCCTCCTAAGCCTTCCCCCTTCCAACTTCGGACTGTGCTCCCTAATGACCCTTCCCCCCCTTTAAGCGGAGCAATCCTCCCTCCCTGACTGTTTATGCCTTCCAAGTACTTAAAGGTCTCTATCATGTTCCCTCTAACCCTTCTGTCTTCTAGCAAGTACATGTTGAGCTCCTTCAACCTTTCCTCATACGGTAACTCCCCCAGTCCCATGATCATTTTTGTAGCCTTATGCTGCAACCCCTCCAGTAATCTCACATTCTTTTTGAGGTGTGGGCACTGGCACTGTACACAGCACTCCAAGTGTGGCCTCCCCAGTGCTCTGTACAATGGCAGGATGACCTCCCCCTTTCGAGAGGTGATCCCTCTGGCAATGCACCACAGCATCCTATTTACCCTTGCTGCTGCCCTCCTACACTGTGCTGATACCTTCATATCCACTGTGACTATTACCCCCAGGTCCCTTTCCTCCTCTGAAGCCATTACCTGCACTCCACCCAGCCAGCAGCTGTTCCTGGGATTTCAGGCTCCAAGGTACATGACCTTGCACTTCCTAGTGTTAAACCCCAACTGCCACTCCCAAGGCCATTGTTCGAGTTTAGCGAGATCCTCTCTGAGTGACTGCCTTTCTTCCTCATTGTCCACTTGCACAAATCTTAGTGTCGTCCGCGAACAGGCTGATCTTACTCTTGATCCCCTCTGCAATGTCTCCAGTGAAGACATTGAACAAAACAGGGCCAAGCACTGAACCCCGTGGTACCCCACTCATTACTGTCCTTGGCTTGAATGTCTCCCCCTTACAACTACCCTCTGTTGTCTGCCCTGCAGCCAGCTGTCAACTCACCCCACCAGTTTTTCCCCTGCCCCCATGTCCCTCAGCTTGCTCATTAACCTCCTGTGTGGCAGTCGAAAGCCTTGCTGAAGTCCAGATACAGGACATCTACAGCGTGGCCTTCATCAACTGCCCTAGTAAACCAGTCGAAGAAATCGATCAGATTAGTTTGGCAAGAACTTCCCATGACAAACCCATGCTGTCTCTCGTCCTGCAGACCATTGCTATTGAGACAGGTTATCAACCTCTCCTTCAACATGGTCTCCATCGACTTCCCCACTATGGAAGTCAAGCTCACCAGTCTGTAGTTACCCAATTGGTCCTTGGGTCCAGTCTTGAGAAGGGGCACCACATGAGCCATCCTATAGTCCCTGGGTACATTCCCTGTCTCCAAGGAGGTGTTGAACAGGTCCATAAGAGTTCCTGCTAACACCTCTGCCTTTAGGACCCTTGAGGGTACACTGTCCGATCCTGGTGCCTTGTCCACCCACAAGGCTTTAAGTTCAGAACACTGTCCTCTTGGATGACCCCATCTGTTATCGCTGCCCCCTCCACCCTTGCCCCCTTTCCCCTGTGGTATTGGGCCATCCCTTTCTTTCGTGAACACCGAGCAAAAATACTCATTGAGTGTCTCTGCCTGATCTTTCCCTTGTTCCTCCCATCCTCCCTCTCTTGATTCTAACAATGTCATCCCTACAACTCCTCTTCTCCCTTATGCATTTAAAGAACCCTTTTCCACCTCTCTGATCCCCTGAGCCAACTTCAGCTCCTTTGCTGCCCTGACTGACCTGGTCACCTCCCTAGATGCCTTTGTGAACACTTCTCTGTCCTCCTCATTTAACCCCTTCCTAATGATTGCCCACTTCTGTTCAGCATCCATCCCTGGGGTAATTTCAGCTAAATACCCTTTTAGGCTGCTGCCCATTCTGGCACAATCTGCCTTCCTGAAATCCAACACTCTTGTCGTGGTCTTAGCCTACTCCCTCCTTGTGTTGAGGAGGAACCACATTGAGCGGTGGTCACTTCATGCTAGAGGGCTCTGTACTACCACATTCTGGACTTGGCCCCCATTTGTTAGCACCAAGTCCAGTATGTTCCCCTCCCTAGTAGGATCCATCACCCCTTGCACTAGGTAGCTGTCTTGGATAGCCTCCAGCAGCACCTGCTCCCTGTGTGTACTGTAGTTACTGTCTGCCAGTCAACCTTGGGTAGGCTGAAGTCTTCCACTATAACTGTATTCCCTTTGCCACTGACCTTGCTGATTTGCTCCCCCAGCTCCCTATCCATCTCCTCACTCTGTGAGAGTGGCCTGTACATCACCCCCATCCTGAGCTTCTTACCTATAGGGCTTTGGAGCAATACCCATATGGCATCTGGCCTCCCCTCACCCCCTTCCTCCCTGGTACACAGTATCCCTTCCCTGACATAAATAGCCATCCCCCCCCTTTCCCCCTCCTGGTCCCTGTGGAACACCTTGTATCCCGGGATCATGAGATCCTAGTCATGGTACTGGGTGGTCCAGGTCTCTGAGATGGTGGGAATGTCTACCTCCCCCTCTGCCATCATTGCCTGGAACTCTGCCACCTTGTTTGCTAAGCTCCTTGCATTCAAGGATACTACAGCCCCTCTTGTGTCATGCCCCTCCTCTTCCAATCTCTCCCCCTTCCACTTCTGTCTTGGTAACTTCCCCTCATTCTCCTCCTCCCTCTCTGGGGGGGGAGGCAAGGCCTTCTGGTCTCCCCTGGAAGGTACCTCCTCCCTGCTATCTAACTCAGCCCCGCCCCCTCCTCAGTTTAAATCTGTGTTGTTTTAAATGTAGTTCTCCAGCCCCTGTGCCAATGCCCTTGTACCCTCAATGTTGAGATGCTCCTCTGGATGGTGGCACAAGTCAAAGATTTATTTTGCCAGCCTGTCCTTGCCCTGTACACGCACAACAAGCCACAATGAGACTAAGAATAAACTTCATTTGTGATTTCTGTAACTATAACATTTCTCTTTGCCCCTCCCCAATAGTCTCTCGCTCTCTATTTTTCTCCTCTGGATGGTGGCACAAGTCAAAGATTTATTTTGCTAACTTGCCTTGCCCTGTACACAACCAGCCACAATGAGACCAAGAATAAACTTTATTTGTGATTTCTGTAACTATAACATTTCTCTTTGCCCTCCCCCCCCAATAGTCTCTCTCGTTTTTTTTTTCTCCTCTGGATGGTGGCACAAGTCAAAGATTTATTTTGCCAGCCTGCCCTTCCCTGTACACACACACAAAACAAGCCACAATAAGACCAAGAATATACTTTATTTGTGATTTCTGTAACTATAACATTTCTCTTTGGCCTCCAGTAGTCTCTCACTTTCTCCTCTTGCACAAGTCAACAATTTATTTTGCCAGGCTGCCCTTGCCCTGAGCCTTTACACAACTCTCCTCTTCCCTCTTTCTGGCATTCAATATACAGTATGTTCTAAACTGACATAGGATAAGCTACAGGAGTCAGGCAGTTTGTGAGGTACTACTTACCTTAGTCGATCTCCACTCCAAGAACAAGACCGACAGCCAACCCGAGAGTCACCGACTGACCAACTGACCACAACAGCAGCAGCCCACGCTAAGATCTCCACCACATGTGACTGTGATATGTGGTCCTTCTGCTTCTGGGTGTGACTCCCCTCCTCTCCTCACTCCTTTTTGTTCTGCCTGGTGCCGTCTGTTCCTCCTTACCCCCCTCCATGGGGCATCAGGCATGCAGAAAAAAAGCCCTACTTTCCACGGACCTGGGACCGGACTTCTGCGGTGAAGTCCATATTTATCTGGGTCCATGGATTCAGGGTTCTATCCGGGGGTCCAGATTTTGGATGGAACAGTCCGCCCAGCCCTAGTACAAAGTACAGTATGCACAATATTACAATACAGTACAATACAATATAGTACAATTGTGATACAAGTCTGAACCATGTTGAGACAAGTAAACAGTGTACAGTAGGAGGGGAGTTATGGCTAAATTATATACATTTCAGGAACTAAGCTAACAGGCAGGCAAGGAGAAAAGGGGGAAACATGAAAGAAGTTTACATTCAAGTGCTTTATGAGACTATAACGGTTTCTCTGCTAGGAGGACTACTAGGTGCTTTGGCAGTGGCAATTTCCCTAAGTGCTTTGTCAGCCAGAGTTTTAAATGTGTTTAAGGAGACCGGTTCGGGGAGTTTTAGTGTAACTTGTAGTTTATTCCATGTGGACAGGATTACTTGGTATTACTTGGTATGAAAGAACAGAAGAAGGCCTTGGGAAGTTGGGTGGACTGTGTTTTTTGTGGGGGGAGGAGGGAGTAGTGGGAGTGGGTTATGGGTAGGTGTATTAAGGGGGATTAGGTTGGGGGGTAAGGGCAGAGTAAATTTCAATTGTATGTGACGGGACATTTATTAATGGCTATGTATATCTATTGTGTAAGTCCTGATTTTATTTGCTCTGCTGAAAATTAATAAAGTTTAAATGGAAAAAAAAAAGAACAGAAGAAGGCCAGAGCCCATTGAGACTGTTCCCCACACTATGTAGGACATTATTTATCTATTATCCCTCAACCAAACATCTAATTTGTTTTTAAAGACAGTGGCACTAGTTGCCTCTACCAATTCTTGGGGCAAGTTGTTCCATACAATGGATGCTCTTATTGGAAAAAAGTTTCCCCTTTTGCTGGTTTTATAAGTTTTTACTTCAAGCTGTTTATTATGCAGTCTCGGAACATGTCTCCTTTTGGAGAGTGTTAGACCACATTTTTCCATTAGAGCTGGTGAATTTATTAAATTAAAAACCATAAGCATATCACCTCTTAATCTTCTAGTTTGAAGAGAGAAGAGACCAGTAGCTTTTAATCTGTTCTGATAATCTTGGAATAATTCTAGTTACTCTCCTTTGAACCTGTTCAAGAATTGCTATGTCTTTTTTTTTGGTTTGGATTCCAGAAAGGGGAGCCATAGTCTAGATACGTTCTAATGTATGCCTTATGCAACGGAATAAGGCATTGTTCAGTGCAATTAACAAAAGTGCGTTTTATTTGCCTCAAAAGTCTGTTGGTCATGCAAGCAGTTCTAACACAGTGACCATTTGATGTAAGTTTATTATTAACATATATCCCTTAAATCTTTTTCACAATTTGATGAGTGAAGTGGTAGTCCTTTTATATGATATATCGTTTTTGGATTATTTACACCGAAATGCACTACTAAACATTTGTCTTGATTAAACTGCATATGATTTTCATTTGCCCAAAATGTTAATTTTTCCAAATCCTTCTTTAATGCAGAAATATTTTCTTGATTATTGACTTTGCCCCCCAATTTAGTATCATCTGCAAATTTAACTATGAAGTTATTTGGCCCCGTTTGTAAATCACTGTTAAAGAGGTTAAACAGTGTTGGTCCCAAGACCGACCCCTGTGGTACACCACTTGTCACACTACCCGAATCAGACAAGATATCATTAATTCTGACTCTCTGAGAACGATTTGTCAACCAGTTTAAAGTCTAGTTGACAATATCAGGTGACAAATCTAGATTGTGCATTTTAGTAATGAGTTTTTCATGTGAGACTTTATCGAAAGCTCTACTAAAGTCCAAAAGAATTACATCAGTAGGGATACCCACATCTAGTTGAGTACTTATATTATTGTCAAAAGACATCAGATTGGTGGTGCAGGAATACTTGGGAGTAAACCCATGCTGATTTGAATCATAAATTCCTAATTTTTTGCAATCTTGATTACTCGTTCCATTAATTTACCAGCCACTGAGATCAGGCTAATTGGACGATAATTTTGCACAGAACCTCTCTATTGCCTTTTTTAAATATGGGAGTAACTATTGCTGAACACCAATCATTTGGTACAATGCTTTCTTGTAAGGATTTATTGAAAATAATTGACAAAGGTATAGAAATATTTATAGAGGTTTCGATCAGAAACCATGGATGAATACCGATTGGGCCCGGACTAGTATTTTTTTTTAGTTTTTTGATAGCCTGTATAATGTCAGTTGGATAGAACCTATGATAATCTACGTGGTGAACTTTAAATGTACTAATAGGTGATTTCTGAGAGAAGACAGAACAAAAGTACTTATTAAAGAGATTCGAGGTTTCTGTGTCAGATAGAGAAGAGCCATTGGTTATAATGGGACAAATGGTCCTTGATACACCTTTTTTACTATTTATATAGGAGAAAAGAGATTTGTGACAGTCTTTTGTGTGAGCTAGTTTAAATTCTAGCTTTTTTTCCAATTTAATAGAATGTTTTAAGTTTTTCACAGATAGTCTGTATTTATGTAATAGAGTAGTTTTAAATGGAACAGAACTATTCTTAAGTTTCCTAAAAGTTTAATTTTATTTTAATCTGATTTTTAATTGTCTTGTTGAACCAAGGGGAATTTTCCTTTATTATTAAATTTCTCTTATATGGAATAAAGGTATTTTCCAAACAATGTACAATGTTTTTAAAAAGTCCCAAGTTTGTTGTGTTGTACAATTAAGAAGATTAGATTCCCAGTTTATGTTTTGTAAGTATTCATTGATTTAAGAAAAATTTGCTTTGTTATAATTTTTTGTATAGTATAACTTCCTTTGTGTAGTTTTAAACTGTTGAATTTCAAAAAGAATAGATGAATGATCACTGGTCCCAAGTGGATCCCAAATTTGTAAATTGCTAATTTGTTGCTCTATGTTAGTAAATAATAGATCCAAAATATTAGGACCTCGAGTGGGTTCAGTAACAAGTTGTTGTAATCCAGTACTAACTACCACATCTATTAGTCCTTTCTCGGCATAGGACTGTCCTGAGAATGAGTCCCAGTTAATATGAGGGAGGTTAAAGTCACCAAATATTACAGTATCTTGAGATTCTGAAAAATGTGTAATTTCTTTAAACATATCAGTTATGTAATCTGAATTTGCAGATGGAGGTCGATAGATGTTACCAATAGTTATATAGGACTGCTCCTTCAATAAGATTTTAACCCATATACTTTCCAAAGGAAAGGGAGAACACACTTCAAAAGAAGGAATATCATTTCGTAGGTACATACAAACTCCACCGCCTTGCTTATCTAATCTGTTTTTATGATATAACTTATAATCTGGAATTTCTCTGGACCAAATTGAGGATGTGTCCCACCAAGTTTCAGTTACTCCCACTACACCTATATTTAAAGTTTTACATTTGGCTTCGAGTTCTGCTAATTTGAGTTGGTTTAAAGATCTTGTATTCAAAGCCAGGAATTTATATTTAGTTGTAATAATATGTTGGTAAGTATTCAGAGACTTGGGAATAGACCCATTCTCTCCCATTGTTTTTAGTTTAAACAATGATTTATGATTTTAGTGATACTTTTCCCCATAAGTGTACTACCCTACGACTGAGATGTAAACCGTCCCAGCAAAACAAGGAAGAAAGATCTGAAAATGATTCCCAGTGGGTAATACAGGGTATATCCTGTTTAAAACACCACTTTCTCAGCCAATTATTTAGGGCTTTGATTTTCTGCGTCATGGTAGATGTTGCTTTCTGGACGGGTAGAATTTCAGATACCGTATACATACACAGCATCCCCTATCAAGTAACAGGTTACATAACGCCACATAGTTCTGTTGTAACTGATTAAATGGGGTGTTGTTTATATCATTAACACCGGCACGTATGATAACCAGTGGATTTTTCCCCGCATTTTGTAAAATTTTAGGCATCATGGAGGTAATGTCAGATACCCTGGCCCCACGGAAGCTAAAACAAGTGCGGTTGCTCTTGTCACTATTGCATACCACCCTGTCAATGTGCTTAATGATTGAATCTCCCAGGACTAACACTTGTTTTGAGACAGTAGGGGTACAAGAATCAGAAACAGGTGATTGTTTAACACACTCTGGAGTGATTAACTTAATAGGTATTGATTTGGTAGCTTGAGGCTTACTAGGACAAGTGTTCATGGGCATTAACTCCTGATTGAAAAGTGTTTTTGAACCATTATTATCAACAGAGGGTGATGCACAGGGTAAATCATGTAGCACTTCATTATTTGATGCAGTCAATTGCTCAAACCTATTACGAGTTTCAATAGGGGCACTATTGTGTATTTGACCGCCCCTCCTTTTTTTAAGAGGCTTTGTGACAATGGTCCAGTCATCATTATCATGAGAAGAGGGAGGATAATCATCCACCTTATAAGAGGGGGCAGAGGCAACGGGTATATTAGTACTAGTCGTTACAATTGTCTCCTCATCAGGAGGCATAGAAATGCTACCTAAATGTGAAGGAAATTGTTCATTAGAATGAAGTTGTTCATCCATAAGATCAATGTAACTTTCCAATTCCCTAATACCAATAGAAACTGGTTTAATATTAAGCAGAAACGCTATCTCTGCTTCAAGAGTAGTAATCAGATGGCAATTAGCACATACATACTCGCTCCCATACTTTCCCTCACTATACATCAAACATTGCATACACTTACTAAGTTCTTTTTCCATTATTAAAGGTGTATATTTACTAAGTAGAGGATATGCTAAAATTATCTTTCCAAATTTGTCTAATGCCAGCAGTTTCAGCGTGCCCATCGGACACAGCAGACACGCGTAAACGCAAATGTAGCTTCTTTTAGTTAGCTGCTTTCTGATCTACAAGCAAGGCAAGCAACAGGAAGTTGTAATTTGAGTCACCTGCTTTTATAGTGTCTAAGCCAAACCCCCAATTTAGCTCTCTCTCCTCCTACTGGTTTAGCAAAGTAAGTTGATACAGTACCCTTCACAGCACAGAACACACACTGACTTTCTTTCTTTTATTTCTTTTTTTAACCCTAAATAAGACCCTTTCTACTTCTAATAAAATATATGTCTTGCTTAATCTCAACAGACACTGACTCCTGCTGAGATATAAGTGTTAAATTAATAAGAAAATGTAGCTTCTTTTAGTTAGCTGCTTTCTGCTGTACAAGCAAGGCTAGCAATAGGGCTAAACACAGCTTTACCATATAGTGTGCAGAATTTGGGTCCTTGTAGTAGTATGAAAGCATTTTTTCTAAGGGTGTAGGGGCTATGATAACGATGAAAAAAGGAGTATTATTATTTCGTTTTTGTTGACCGGGTAAGTGCACTAGATAAATCCTGCCTATTTTCAGACACGACCCGGGGGAGGGGGATACAGATGAATGCCAACTGACCTTGAACCAGATTAACTAGTAAGGGACTTTGTTCTGAAATGTTTTAAGAGCCCAGATACTAATGTGTAGTGCCCTTCTTGCTGCCAGGGAAGCCCAGCCTACAACCAACTAAAGGGCACAATGGTGGGTTCTATAGGGTGCATTAGTTATAAAGCAGATCGCCTAGAGCAACAGGGTGTCAAGCTTATGAAGGTTGGTTACTGTGCTACTATTATAAATGATATCCACGTAGTCGAGTAAGGGAAGAAAGGTGGCTTGAACCAGCCTTTTCCTAATATGTAAGGAAAACCGGGATTTGTTTCGGTAGAAAAAAAACCAGTCATTTTCAGTTTCCTAGCGAGGGATTCAATGTGGTATGCAAAGGATAAGTTTGCTATCTAACCATACCTCTAGGTATTTGAATTGATCAACTGACTCTAGTGATTCTCCTAGTAAAGTTAGTATAGGTGCCTGTGTGGCCTGTCCATGTAGAGATGTTGGGGGGATGCGGGGGTCAAAAGTACATAATTTTGGTTTTCTTGGTGTAACCTCCCCCCACCGGCCCCCCTTGTTCAACTAGCAGAGCTGCTCCTCTCAAACCAAGGCACCACCGAGAGGGGTGGGGGTTGTCACTATGAACACAGTTCTATGAACCCATACTTCCACTTCGGAGCATGCCATCCGTAGACAGGCAAACCAAGTGTGGCAACTACCTGGCTCATACCTGGGGGGACTGTTTAACGTGGCCATCAACCTGGGTCCCTGGGAGAAAACATTTGCTCAGCCTTATACTAGGTTTGAACTTCTGGTCAGGGGCACCCAAGTAAATCCAGACACTGAAAGCAATAACTGTCCAAACTAGGGTGGAATTCTAGAGTTTGACTTTTATTCACATACACAGAGAATAACAAAGCAAAGATGGACACCCACAGGGCTATTCTCACTGGTAATGCAGATTACTGAGGTACAGAGCACACTCACACAGCAAACCATCAGGTTCTGACTGGATCTGGGCACACATGGCCCAAACTGGTACACTTCTCTTCTTTTCCTTGACTTGGCACCCTGGCCAGTACTAGGACACTTTCTCATATATCATGAGGAATTATTCTTGGTGGCTCCTTACCACCTCTGAGCACTCTCTGGTTCACTGAATATCCAAAATCCCACGTCTGGGTATTTTCCTCAGGCACTGGCTAAATGCACTGAGAGAAAATAAAGGTGCCCAAACTGAACCCGGAGAGGTAAACATTGTTACTCCAGATGGGGATTCTCCCACCTTTTGCTTCCAATATTTATACTCGGCTATTCATCTGGTTACAATACCTTTCTCTGAAACACTCTTGTAGATGCTCTCTTGAAATGTATTTCACATTTAACATTCTACTTCTCACACCTCAAAGGTGTAATGAAATTAAAAGTTTTGTATGTGGCTATGTCTTTACTCTAGACCCCCACTTTTGCAAATGCTTTTAAATCATACACAGTCTAAAAGTTCTGCACTTGGCAAGTCTTCCTCAGACCTCACAGTAGGCAGACACTTTTACTAGAAACACAGTCTTGGTGGACAAAGTCCCTTTGTCAGAGGAAAATGTCACCACAGGATTACAGGTGCCCCAGGGCTTATTCCCACACACAGTCTAGGGTACTCACAGAACAACAAATCTAGGCAGCTTCACCACTCTTCAGGCTGGACCAGGGGATTGCCCCTGAATCCTGGAATCCCCCCCATCCCTCTGAGGATGGGGCACTAGAAAACCTTCTAGGGATGGTCTCTACCACTTCCTTCAATGGTCTTCTGTGGTCTTCTCTAGGGTGAGAACACACTACCCCTTCTCCTGAGGTAGCTCTCTTTCAGAGCTAAGTCTGAGGAGCTGCACTCTGCAGCACTCCTCACTCTTCAGACTCTCCACACTGACTACCACTCACTGACTCCCAACATTCTACTGCTAACTCCTGCAGCTAGCATTCCAATGTGGCTTATGCTGCTGCGAGAATTCTAAGGTGACATCATGACTTCAGCTCAGCAGAGACCGAAGACAGAGTGTGACAGCGTGAAACCCATTTAACTGGCATCTCACACACTGCCTTTCCCTGCCTGCCACTGATTCTAAGTGGGGTTCTAGTAACCCACGGGAACAAGGAGGTTACACTCACCCTCGGCCAGGAAAATGACTGTCCCCAGTCATTACCTACCCAGCACCAGGCCATCCTACCTTATGTGTTGACTATGGGGAGGTAGCGCTATCTTCTCCCCTACCATGTGCCAGGCACAGGCAGACAACACTAAGGGGCCAGAGGCCATTGGCTGATGCATCAGCCCCTACACTACGATCTTACTATGGATAACCAGTGGCCCTGGAAGAACTGTCCAGAGCATAGCCCTAATGGACCAGCACTGCGGCCCCTACTGCAGGTCAGGGCCACAGCTTTTCTATCCCCTAGCCCTCTAGGGAAAACCTATCTAACCGAAAACAAACCTACCTAAAGCAGGGGAACCTCCCCCCATCCCTGGACACCTGCAAACCAAACCAAACCAAGGAGCTAACCCTATACCCAAGCATTGCACTCCCACACTCCCCCACAACTACACCTGTGGAAGGAAAAGTTAACACATGTTAACAACTACACAGTACTTTAAACACAACACTTTAAAGTACATGAGGAACTCCGATGAGTCCCTCCCATCCTCTTCTTGTCTTCTCTTCTGTCTTCATCAGGATCCACCTGAATGAGAAAGGACAAAACACACACCAAATCTGCAAACACAGTACACAGTCATAACCCTTACCATCAAACACTGGAGAATCCCCAAAAATATTTTTTTTAGAAAAAGAAGAAAACAGTAGAAAAACATCAACATTATATACAGTACAACTTTTGGGGATGGAATGCCCTAAATGTCCCACTAGTGACAACAGTGCCCGATAGTAAGGTCCATGAAAGAGTCTCTCCTGGGCTGGAGCTTGGTGAAGCACAGTTCTTGAAGTACTGCAAATCCCAAAGGGGACAGTCTTTGTGGACAATTCAGCAGTCTATAGTCTGCCAGGTGTAGGATGTGTATTGCAATGTCGATAAGGTAAGAAAAGTCTGGACTTACTAGTACCTTGAAGAACAAAAATGGAACAGCACCTGGATCTCCAGCCAAAGAGTCTCCCTGGCAGCATTTTTCGGGTACAGCTGGGTGGAAATCTTCCGGAAATGACAGAAAGGACATCTGGAAACTGCTGGGTTGATGTCATCTCTGGCTGACATCCTCTAGCAGATGGAACCTTGAAACAGGAAAAGAACAGCTGGACTAAAATCATCTGAAATCCCAGGCGATGAATCAAGAACAGCTGTGCTGATGTCTTCTAGGCTGATGTCATCTGGAAGGCCAGGCGATGGAACTGGAAGGCACATTGCAAGGCTGATGAATCTGGATGCACCTTTGGATCCTGGAACACTAGACTGGCGGAACAACATGGGTACGACAACAGCTGGATGGCAGCACTGGCTACTGCTGCTCTGCTTTCCACTTAGTAGGCATGGGCACATTTGCAGGAAGCTGGTTACATTGAGGGTAGTACCACAATGGGTCAGGTGCAAGAATTATTACCCCGTCTGGGCACTCATAATTCACGTTATGGAAAGTCTTGTTGCCCTTTTTGTCCACAATACATACAGTCTCTATGAACAGTGTCCTGCCCGCTTTCCAATACTGCAGTTTGTCTTATCACTTTGTTTCTGACAAAACAATTTGCACCTGGATGCAGTTCTTTAGTTGCTCCTTCCACTAGCCAGGCTCTCCTGTTTTTCTCAATCTCCTCCTAGACTCTCCGAGGAAAGGTAGGAAAGGACATTCCATAGATCTCATTTGGCTTCCTATGAACCAGTTTTTCCTCCTTACTACTCTTGGTCAGATCAAGACCACTGACCTGGCTTGGGGGCAGTCAGTCCTGGTTCTGCCAGTGTCACATACTCAATGCTACATAGAATGGGTCCCTAACCCCTCCTTCTGGGGGCAGAGCTATGGAGTCACCAATTTCTTCTTCTGGTTCCTCCGAGGCAAGAGCCCAAGGCTGTGGACTAGCACCTTCATCGTAAGGATACATAGCTTCCCCTTTCTCCTCTTCCTCACTTAGGACCTGAGCCCAGGAGTGAGCAGTCATCCTTACTTCTGAGACTGTCCACTCTTCACTGGGTGCGGAGGTAGATACCTCCCAATCTAGGGTCTCTTGAACCTCATCTTCTCCTATGAGGCTTGGACTTGGACCCTCTCTCCACGGATCCACTGATTCTCCCTCCGCACTGTCCATCTGTGACACAGGCATGGAGACATCACGAGGACTCTGCTCTACCAGTACATCGACACCCTCTTCCTTTTTGCAACACTCTGCTGGGCTTCCCCCAACAGGCTCCACCTGGTGCTGTGTGCTGCCATTTGCAGGATCTTGAAGCTTTGTCCACGTGGGAGCCAAATGAATCTTGGGTGCACTAGTTAGGCCTTCCTTCTCTAAGCACCCTAAACAGTGAGGAATCATGAAAATGACCCTTCCAGCCTTGAGGCACATTATGCATACTCTCACAGGGTCTCCGGGAATCGCAACATGAGGAGGCAAACTTCCACCATAGAAACATCTCTCTATTTCTTCCAGCTTGTTAACCTCTTCCACTATCATAGCCTGGGCATGATCCGGGTAACGGGATGATCTCGAAGCCATGACTGCAGAAAAACATAAGAAAAGTTCACTGTTATCTGAGTTCACTTTGCTTGGAACAGTCTCATAAAATGGCTCCTCTGCTGCTGTGTTTACATTACTACCCCACCCTATAATGGCGGCGGCAGCACTCTTTGTACATCAACATTCTGTATCTGACTCAAGCCACTGCGCATCTGATTTACTGCATGCTGATGAATTTTAATCAGACTACACAGATTGCACTGTTTTGCTTCCTCAGCACATCTATATGATTCTCTAGGTTGTTACATTAGCTTTCAATCACATTTACTTGCTTAAAGCCACTAAAGCCACAGTATTTCATGAACAGGATTGCCTGTTTGTTGCAGCCTCTCATACAACTCACAGTATCTCTTTTTGCTCAGAAAATTAAACTGTTGCTGAATCCGTAATCATGCTCACAGTCTAATGCTCAGAATTCTTGCTTAGGTTTGATTTACTTTACACAGTCCTTCTTTGCAAAAACAATCACACTGTTTACACATACATCCAGCTGGCTTTAGAAAAATCACACACGGTTTGAGCTCAGTTTTGCTGAATGGTGCTCACTGAATCAGTAACTGACTTTTTGATGGAAATTTCAGCCTACAGCCGATCCTGGAGGCCTCTAGGTTGAAATGGGCTGGCGATCTCGCCGATTGTCCCTGTGAACACCATGCTTTCTCCCCAGTCGATCAGAATATGGGTTGAGCCCAATTTAACACAGAAAAGTCTGATATTTTAACTTTTAGAACATTTGCAGTCACCGCGATGCTCCTCCTGGCTAACCAGCTCGCACACTACTCACTCTCTCCCTCTCGAACACTGCGCAGCACTCTGAAGCTGACTTAGGGGCAGGACTGATTGCAGTCTCGCCAATCACTCAATGCCATGCAAATGAGCCTCTCTCTCTTCTCGTGCTCTTCTCCTCCATGGCGATCGTCGAGCAGGCAAAATTTAAACTGCAAAGCAACTTTTTTCTTTTCAACTGTAACTCCTTGGTGGGAGCACCACTTTTAACCATTTCTCATGGCAATTTCTCTAGCAACTCACCCAGTCTACACAGCAAGCATTGTAAACTTTCAGGGCACAAATGTCTCTGTTTCCCACAGTTCTTCATACTTTTTCTTGTCACAATTTGAAAATTAAAGCTGGCAAACATTCTTTTTGATGCAGGACAAGGGGCACACATAATCTGGCTTTATAGCTCCTTGGTAAACATTGGCACAATCACAGCAGCACATGAACAGCAGGCACACAGCGTCACATACGGATGGCACTACTCTGGTCAATCCCTTATGCGTAGAGCTTCCGATTCTTTGGGCTACCAACTGCCAGACAGACAAGATGCTAGCCACAACCTGAGCAAACATTTCTTGTTCTCTCCCAAATTCCAAACAAATCCTCAGCGGTGCCTCCATTTTGTAACCTCCCCCCACCGGCCCCCCTTGTTCAACTAGCAGGGCTGCTCCTCTCAAACCAAGATGCCACCGAGAGGAGTGGGGTTTGTCACTACGAACACAGTTATATGAGCCCATACTTCCACTTTGGAGCCTGCCATACTTAGACAGGCAAACCAAGTGTGGCAACTACCTGGCTTATACCTGGGGGGACCATTTAACATGGCCATCAACCCGTGTCCCTGGGAGAAAATGTTTGCTCAGGCTTATGCTAGGTTTAAACTTCTGGTCAGGGGCACCCAAGTAAATCCAGACACTTTAAGCAATAACTGTACTGTCCAAACCAAGTTGGGATTCTAGAGTGTGGCTTTTATTCACATACACAGAGAATAGCAAAGCAAAGATGGACCCCCACAGGGCTATTTTCACTGGTAATGCAGATTACTGAGGTACAGAGCACACACACACACAGTGAACCCTCAGGTTCTGAATGGATCTGGGCACACATGGCCCAAACTGGTACACTTCTCTTCTTTTCCTTGACTTGGCACCCCGGCCAGTACTAGGACATTTTTTCATATATCATGAGGAATTATTCTTGGTGGCTCCCTACCACCTCTGAGCACTCATTGGCTCACAAGAAATCCAAAATCCAACATCTGGGTATTTTCCTCAGGCACTGGCCAAATGCACTGAGAGAAAATAAAGGTGCCCAAACTAAACTCGGAGAGGTAAACATGGTTACTCCAGATGGGGGGGGGTCTCCCACCTTTTGCTTCCAATATTTATACGCGGCCATTCATCTGGTTACAACACCTTTCTCTGAAACACTCTTGTAGATGCTCTCTTGAAATGTATTTCACATTTAACATTCTATGTCTCACACCTCAAAGGTGTCATGAAATTAAAAGTTCTATATGTGGCTGTGTCTTTACCCTAGACCCCCACTTTTGCAGATTCTTTTAAATCATACATAGTCTAAAAGTTCTGTACTTGGCAAGTCTTCCTCAGACCCCACAGTAGGCAGACACTTTTACTGGAAACATAGTCTTGGTGAACAGAGTCCCTTTGTCAGAGAAACACTCACCACAGGAATGCAGATGCCCCAGGGCTTTTTTCCAACACACAGTCTCGGGTACTTACAGAACAACAAATCTAGGCAGCTTCACCACTTTCCAGTCTGGACGACGGGATTGCCCCTGAATCCTGGAATTCCTTCCCCCATCCCTCCAAGGATGGGGCACTGGAAAACCTTCTAGGGATGGTCTCTACCACTTCCTTCAGTGGTCTTCTGTGTTCTTCTCTAGGGTGAGAACACACTACCCCTTCTCCTGAGGTAGCTCTCTTTCAGAGCTAAGTCTGAGGAGCTGCACTCTGCAGCACTCCTCACTCTTCAGACTCTCCACACAGACTACCACTCACTGACTCCCAGCATTCTACTGCTAACTCCTGCAGCTAGCATTCCAATGTGGCTTATGCTGCTGCGAGAATTCTAAGGTGACATCATCACTCCAGCTCAGCAGAGACTGAAGACAGACTGCGACAGTGTGAAACCCATTTAACTGGCATCTCACAAGCTGCCTTTCCCTGCCTGCCACTGATTCTAAGTGGGATTCTAGTAACCCCTGGGAACAAGGGGATTACATTGGCATTGAATAATAGTTTTGATCTTAGCAGGTTTCACTCCAGCTGACTAAAATTATACTGTAGTTTTGTGACGACGTCTGACAACGAGGGTTTGGATGTATAAAGGATGGCATTGTCCGTGAAAAAGTGGAGTCTGGAGTTATGGATGTTGTCACTAAGGGATTTGATGTAAATTGTGAATAACAGGAGCCCAAGAATGGATCCCTGAGGTACACCTCTAGTTATTGGTAGGGAAGATGAAAAGAGTCCATTGGTTTTGATGCACTGGGTCGACCAGTAAGATTGCTAGTGAACTGGTCTAGTGACCAGTTATTCAGCCCAAGGTCTTTGAGTGTGGCTAACAGTGTTATGATCGACTGCGTCAAAAGCCTTGCTTGGGTCTAGGAGGACGCTCCATTAGAGTTTTTATTATCCAGGGCAGTGAACCAATCATTTGTCACTTTGGCTAGAGCTGACACCATACTATGGTTTTGCCAGAAGCCGGGTTGGAGAGGGTTAAATAAATTTGATTTTTCGAGGTGATCCTTCAGCTGATTATTGACTAACTTTTCTAGGAGCTTCGACTGGTCGGGAAAGATGGAAATCAGTCTGTATTTATTAAGGTCAAATGGGTCTCCTGAGTTAAACAAAGGTAGTATAAAACCTGTTTTCCAGCAGGATGGGACTGTTCCAGATGTGATTGATAAGTTTAAAGTATGTGCTATGGGGGCAGTAACAAAGTGGTACCCTAGCCTTAGGAAGAAAGACTCGATTCTGTCTGCGCCTGCACTTTTTTCGTATCTAATTTTACTAATAGGTCCTCGACTTGCTTGAAAGTCACTGAAGAGAAACAGAATGAGTCCTGAGTCTGAGGGTCCGAGGGGGCATCATTGGGTGGTGAGCAATCAACAAGCCAGACAGCTGGGGAGGAGTCGAACGCTAGGCCTGCTGTCACGAAATGCTCATTTTTGTTTTTATTCATTTCAGTTTCGGAATTACAACCTTTAAGCCAAACCGGCTCTTTTACAAAGGCTCCAAGTCAGTAGAAGAACAGACAAAACAGTACAATTTACATCATATGATGAGAACACACAGTAGCCAAGTGACAAGATTATTTTGTAAGCAAGATAAATGTGGAGTTTAACCTCTAATACAAATACTTTTATTACAGAAATATCTCTAGTCTAAAGGTCTAGTTACTAAGTGCAGGTTGCTTGTAGTTGGCAGCTCAAATCAGCTTTGTCAAAGAAAAGGGGAGGAGGTATGGAGGGCATTGGCATAGGTACAGAGGAGGCATATTGTATAATGCTATTAGGGTATAGGAGTAGGGGGTGTGGTGATGAGGGAGAACAAGCTGATAAGTGCTGTATGCATGGGGGTAGCCTAGAGGAAGTGTAAACTAAGTGGAGGGAAGGGGGTGAGGACTCGTGGGGTGAGAGGGGTAAGAAGGTGGGGGGTTAAGGGTTGGAAGTCTAGGACAGGGATGGAACTCCTATCATTGTGCACAGCAGTTATACTCTTGGGATTCTACCAGGAGCTGATGGAGTTCTTGTTTGAATTGTCCGAGTTTCTTAAGGTGAAAAAGGGAGAGGGGGGTCATTCATCCAGAGAGGGCCTTGATAGGAGAGGGACCTCTGGGAGAAGGAGGTTCATTTGTAAGGTATGTGCAGTACCCCTCTAGCAAAGCTTCGGGTTGTTTTAGTGTTGGGTTATGTTGGAAAAGCGTCAAAGCTGATTCTGGGACCAGTCTTAGGAGGTTTTTTTTTTCCTATGATACATGTCTGGTACTGGGACCTTAGAGGTAATGGGAGCCAGTTAGTTGTGGAGTAGAGACTGCAAGAGCGGGAATATCGATTAGCTGACTTTGTTGAGCAGGAGTTTAACCCTTTTGAGAGCAGTTTCAGCAGCCGCATTATAGATAGTCAGTCCGTAGTCAACGATGGACAGTATTGAGTTTTTGGTGACAAGACTGAGGGCCTAAGTGGTCATAGAATTTCTGTGTTGGTAAAGGAGTCCGAGTCTGATGTTGGCTGTTTTCCCAACATGGTCAATATGGGTGTTGAAAGAAAGGGTGTTGTCCAGGAATAATCCCAAGTATTTAAAGCTAGTAACCTGTTCGATTACGTCGCTTTTGTTACTTAGTATGGTAAGTGGGCCACCCTGCTTTTTTGAGCTTTGTAGGGTAAAGTGCATTGCTTTTATTTTTCTGTAGTTCAAGAGGAGTTTGTTGTGAGCAAACCATGACTCCAGTGTAGTAAAGCTACTTTGAAGAGTAGCTATTATTTCGGGAGGTGTGTTCCTGGTACGGAGATCACTGCATCATCTGTGTAAAGCAGCATCTTAGCAGGGCACGTGCTTGGCAGGGAATTGATAAAGAGGCTGAATAGTAAGGGCCCTAAAATAGATCTTTGTGGGACAACCAAAGTAACATTCCAGGGTTCAGAGGATACACCTTTTATCCTAACACACTGGGACCTGTGCGAGAGGTAGCTTGAGAACTAGGACAATGTATTGGTGGAGAGGCTAAGGGCTGTGAGGCTGTTAAGCAGGATGTGATGACTGACAGTGTCAAACACTTTGGTTAGGTCAATAAAGATTGACCCAACCATTTTTCCACCAACCAGGGAGTCATATAGGTGTGAAGTAAAGTCGGCGAGTGCAGTAATAGTGCTGTGGGATTTATAGAACCCATGCTGCTGAGGTAGGTTATATTTGTTGGGGTAATCCATGAACTGGTCTGACACAATTCTCTCTAGGGCTTTTGAGAGGGGTGGTAAAATAGATATGGGCGGTAGTTGCTTATGCTGGTCCTGTCTCCACTTTTAAAGACTGGGGTGATGAGGGCAGTTTTCCACTTGTCAGGGAATATGTTCGACTTAGGGATATGTTAAATAGTTGCATTAGTGGGTGGGCAAGCTCGTCTAGGGTGATGGCGAGAAGCTTCATTTTGAGCATATCACTACCCATTCTAGTTTTGCAAAGGATCTTCTTCACATATTTAATAGTGTCTGCCTTTGTGATCATTTTGAAATAGATTGGGGTGGTGTTTTCGGTGCTAACGGGGTTTGGGGGGCAGCTGTTAGGGTCAGTAACAAGGAAATCTGGAGGGAGGATGGAGCTGAGGTCTGTAAAGACCAGATTAAAGGAATTAGCTAACTCTTTGGGTTGCTGGAGAGGGCCTGCAGGGGTGACAGTTAGATCTGGTGGAGCTTTGAATTCTTTCCCAGTAAGTATCTTTACATTCGCCCAGTATGCTCTCCCATTCCACCAGCACTTTTGAAGTTCCTTTCTGTAATAGGAAGCCTTAGCATTCCTTATGAAGTGGGTGCATTTATTCCTTGCAGTCTTGTAGGCCATAAAATCTGCCTGTCTTCTGGTAGCTCTCGCTACATGCCAGAGGTTGTCCCTATTCTTCATTAGTTCTAAGAGGGGCCCTTAAGCCAAGGATTGGATGCCCCTTTTGTTTTGGATGTTCTGAATGGTGCGAATCAGATACAGGCTTTATTGAAGATGGTAATAAAGTATTTTAGAGCCTGGTTAGGGTCAGAGCAAGTGACAAGGGGAGACCAGTTTGTATCTCTCAGGTAGCTCTTGAAGAAGCCAAGTTTGCCCTTTCCTCAGGGAGTGTTTTTTTCTGGTTTGTGACATGTTCTTAGGGCAGTTGTTAGACCAGGAGCAGATAATGGGATAGCGGTCACACAGGGTGTCTGTCAGGACGGTGATTTTTTTTATGTGCTTGGGTCAAGTAGCAAGGAGCCAATCAATGAGTGTGCTAGTACCTGTTTGATAGTTCATCCTATTTACCATCTGTGTTAGGTAAAGGGCATGTATTTTGTCCCTGACGGTAACTGTATCCTTAGCTAGCCGTAGCCAGTTCGAATTAAAGTCCCCAAGGATAACCTGTTCCCAGCCCTGCTTTGCTTTTTTGACTTGTTCAGTGAATAACTTAAGTCATGGCCCTTGTTTTCCTTGGGGTATGTAAATTGTTGGAAGCAACAGAGTTTTACCTTGTTGGCCAATTGAAAGTTTAATGGAGAGTATCTGAGCTTCCTTGGCATTTGTATTATAAGGCATGGTTTGTCTGCAGATGCTGCTCCTCAGGTAGACTAGGCACCCACCCCCTCATTTGGAGAGCCTGTCCATATGAAAGATGGTGTAACCATCCAGAGATTGAGGAGTCTGGAACATTGGAGGAGAGCCAAGTTTCTATGAGAGCAAGAACATCAGGTTTATGAACTGTTACCCAAACTTGGAGTTGGGTAAGTCTGTGCAGGAGGCTACAAATGTTAATAGTGATAATTTTTACAGAACCAGTAGGCTGCAGATTGTGGTAGTTTGCGGGTCCAGGATTGGGATGAATATTCCCACATAGGAGCAGGAGGATAATAAGTAATCGGGTGAGGTGTCATTTCCACCAAGTTCTTGCTATTCGAGCTAGCCTGCTGCTCTGGGGCCTGGGTGTGAAGGGATCCTTGGATGAGATGAAGTAGTACATCAGAGCCAGAACGGTTTCAGGGGAGATAGGTGTGCATCGGGGCATCCTGCGGAACTCATAGAACAGGTATGTGTCGATAGGGATTTCAAGCTGGATATCTGTTTTGACTGAACTAGTTGCTTATGTACTTCGATTTATTGGCAGATCACTAAGGGGAGTGGAGGTGTGTGCTGGCTAGTCATTTTTGAGGGTCATTTATTTTTTCTAGAATGGTGCCCTGGTCAGAGATTGTGGTACCTTGTGTTATAATTTTGATGGGGATTGCAGGCAGGGTTCTCTGTCCTTCGACAGCTTTGAAGGTTGGCCAGATCTTGGCTGAGTTACCCTTGGCACCCTCAAAGGTTTTCTCGTAATAGGTTGAGTTGGCTGCTCTAACCAGCTTGGTACAAGCATTTCTTGAGATTCTAAAGGCCAGCCAGTCTGCCAGAGCTTTAGACTGCCTCATCTTGGCCCATAGTTTATCCCTTTGGGTCAGCGCTGCTTTCAGGTTGGACGTAAACCAAGGATATGAGGCCTTTTTCACCCTACATTTAACAAATGGGACATGATTATTCTAGGTTTGTTAGGTTAGTGTAAGAATATTAACAGCCTCATCTAGTGAAGTAGCCAGGTAGAAGTTTTTCCAGTTTGTATCTCGGAGGTCTGCTAGGTAACTTTGGGTTTGAATTTACAGAAACTTCACTTTGTGATGAACGTGGAGTGGGATGGTTGTTTTTCTAAGCTTCTTGTACAGACGACTATGTTGTGATCATTAAGGAAGATGACTGTATGCAGAATTTTATGTGGTCCTGTTTGTAAGTGTTACATCTAATAGGAGTGTTTAGTGCTATTTTTGGCATTGAATCTTATAGCATCTGAGATGAAATGCGCAAAACCCAGCTCATCACACATGACTACTGAAGTCTGCCCTTCTAAAATCAAGACTTCTGCTCTCAATTGCGGTTTACCGGACCTGAGAACCAGTTTGAATCAAATGGGTTATGGTTGCTGTTCCCCAGAGGCTACCCTGCTCCCACAGACCTCTGAGATACAAACTGGCAAAAGGTAGAAAAAGGGGACTTAGTGGTGGTGGGTAATCTGAACCTACCAGACGTCAACTGAGATGTTCCAGTGGCCAAGAGTGCTATAAGTCAGGCCTTGCTGGACAAGTTCCAGGAATGTCTACTGGAACAGCTAGTTAAGGAACCCACCAGGCAGACCACAGTTCTCAATGTGGTGCTTACCAACTCAGATGTGGTAGGAGCTGTGGGAGTAGGGGAGCAGTGACCATAATTTATTTGATTCAGACTGGTTCCCAGGTCCGGTAAACCACAGTTGAGAGCAGAAGTCCTTGATTTTAGAAGGGCAGATTTCAATAGGATGAGGGAATTTGTCAGGGATAAGTTAGGAGTGGACAACATAGGTAGGATGGAAAAGAGATGGGGGCAATTCTTGAGGCATCCAAGGTATGTATAAGAATGGTAACCAAAAAAAACGTGTTCAAATGACTGTCACGGTTCTCAGCAAGAGTCAGTGAGACGGTGAGAGCCAAGAAAAAGTCCTTCTACAAATATAAAAAAAAAAGCAGGTGGAAGAAGAATGGGTGACTGTGTACTGAAAAATAAAGAGGCAGAGATGGCGGTTAGGGAAGCAAAGGCAGACACCGAGCTACATATTGCAGATGGGGTCAACAGCATTGAAAAACAGTTCTCCAGATATATTAGGGAAAGAGGAAAAAGGGAGGGGGAATCATAAGGCTAGCTGGAGGGGTGGGTAGGGTCAGGGTGATAGAAGAGGATGGGCAAAAGGCCACCATCCTGAATGAGTACTTTTGCTAAGTTTTCACCAGGGAAGACAGTTGGTCTTGCCAGAAAGGGGCATGAAAGCATCCACTAAGGGGGTCCAAGAGAGGAGGTAACCAATATTTACCTGCAAAAAGGATCCTGACAGGGCTGACAGCCCTAAAAATAGATAAGACCCCAGGACCAGATGGGTTGCATCCCAGGATACTCGGCGAATGGCAGTAAAATTGGCTGACTCTCTGGTAGGTCTATTCAACAGCTCACTATGGATGGGGGGTAGTTCCCAAGGATTAGAGATAGCAGACGTGGTTTTGATCCATAGTGGGGGGACAAAGAATTGTATTACAAACAGTAGAGTTCACATCACTGATATAAAAAAAAAGTCCATTCGGCAAACCAAGACTTAGATTAAAAAATTGTTTATTAAATCATAAAACATAGTACAAAAACAGCATGATAGCAGTCGCTTACCCCAGCAGGTAGCCAACAGTTCTGTGCATCCTCATGTGCTTTCTCAAGGCTTGACTTTGAAATATGGGGTTACCATCAGTCTTGTATTGAAATAATCATTAAGAAAGTAGGTGTAATGCCTAGAGAGCAGTTATTTAGAAACAGAGTGAGAAATAATAATAGTGACAGACAACTTTGTTACTACTTGCACGCCTCAGAGTGGCTTGATTAGATTGATAATTGAGGAGAACTGGCACATTTTGTGCACTGAATCAAAATGGAATAAATAGCTGTACTGCTATGAAGCCCCAAACGGTGCACAAGCGATACAAGAATATTGCAGCTCAAGTAGTTCACAGTCTGCATAACATTGACAGAGGAGCATTGTCACCCCTCTTCCATGTGGCACTGGTAGATGTGAGAGCTGTTCGTTTTGTCCATCTATACAAGTTGGAGATTAATTTGCCCAGCCTGTTACAAGAGAACGTTACAAGATAAGACAATTTTTAAATTGCAAGAATGACAATTTGGTGTATATTGCTACAGTACGTGCACTTGTGCTGCATTCTGTATAGGGAAAAACTGGGCTTCGCTTCAAAATAAGGATTTCTGAACACCTTCATGCAATTGAAAAAAGAGACTTCAACTATGCCTTGGCTAGTCATGTAGCAGAGAAAGGGTCGGGACATGATTTTAAATTTCAAAGGATTGAAAAGGTGGACTTGGTAATTAGAGGGGATGATCTGAATAATTTGTTTTTAAAATATGAACGTTTAAGGCAGTATTGTTTGAATGCATGTAATACTCTAGGACTTGATACTTTTATGTTGATGCTTCTTTTTTAAATGAATTTTAGTGATGGGTGTCTTCCATATGCCTGAATTTTCCATTTTGTATCAAATGGGGGTGTTTGCTGGATATTGTACCATATTTATTGTTAAAAGAATATTTGTATACCTGTACTAGTTATATAGGGTTTGGCCCAGATATTCAGAAATGCGCCAGAGGCCGGGCGCAATACCTGCATGATGCAAATCCATTCGCGCCAAGGCACTGGAGCACGAGCATTCAAAGGTTGCGCAAGGCAGCATGCGCCAGTGCAACATGGCTGAATATCGCACAGATGCACCAGAGCACAGCCAGGGGTGCGCAAGGGGCCTAGGTGCATGCACCGGGACACATATGGACCAGCCACAGGCACAGCAAGGAGCAAGCCACTGGGGTGGAAGGTGCTGCCGCCAGGTTGATGAGGGTGCCAGGAGTGAGGCACAGCCGGCACACGACAGAACACTGCCCAGGGCGAATGGGAATGTAGCCGGACCCTGCCCACATGCACCACAGTGGTGAACGTAAATAGGGCGGCACCAATAGCCATGGGTGGACAACCACCGGCCGCCTCCCGTAGGATGGCATGCGCCATGCCACCCAGACCACAGTCAGCAACATCCAGTCAAATAGCACACAACACACATGCCACACAACCAGAACAGCCAGCCCACAGCTGCCCCGGGGCACAGCCACTGACCGATGGGTGAACACCACCATGCACAGCCCCCTGGACACCTCAGGTGCACCACACAGCCACTGTGCACACCATTGCAGCATGGCTTGACACGCCAGCCGCAATGCAGACCTGGACACAGATGGGTAACCATAAATAGCTGTATTATAGAAAGTTAACAAATGAAATCAAACATATATACAGTAAACAGGGGTACAGGGCACAAGGAATGGGGAACCTATATACAAAAACACCTCAGCCAGGAAGAGAGGTAAGGGGACAGGGGTCAGGGGTCAGGTTGACAAGGGGACAGGGGAGGGCAAGGAAAGGGGGGGGACAGGTATGGAACAGGGTTCACGGGCCAACGGGCCCTATGGGTGGCCTCGCCCTGCTGCTGCCTAGCGCTGTTGTCAGCGGAGCATCCTCTGCAGCAGCCATGCTACCTCCAGCATAGCTGTTAAAACTGCCAGTATCTTCCTCAGGAGGTGGCTGTTGGGTGCCTGATGCCAGACACCTAAGATAAAGGAGGGAACATGGGATCAGTGCATGTCTGGATCACCCCGGCCCACCCACTGTGTGCAGCGGACAGTGGTGACATGCTCCCCTGGGGTGACACCCTGGCCACCCGCAGTGGGTGTGCCCACACATGCCACCAACCCAGCATACCACAGCCATGCAGAATACTGCACACCAACACCACCCATGGGCCACCCACCACCAATGTGGCAGGTGTCATGGTACAGCAGCAGGACTGCAGTGGCATAGCTGGCTGCCGGACACACCCACAGCCCACCTGCGGCAGCCACACATGTGTGATGGCCACAGCACGGCACAACAGATGACACAGCCAGTACACAGCTGCAGCGGCTAAGCGCACAGGGGGCCATGGCCCACCCCTCCCCCACTGCCCACCCTGCACAACACTGTAGTATGGAACTGTGCCTACCTGCACGCTGCTGCGCACCACGCGCCAGACTGGCAGCACCACCCTTGTGGCCTGCAACTTGGGGAACGGTTCCTGTGGTGGCCCGCCATGGCCCACCCGCAGTGCCTGCCACTCCCGCCCTCCTCCTGTCTTCAGGGCCTAGGATGGAAACATAGACATGTACACATCAGTACCCAGCAACACCATATGCCTCCCCCTGCACAGCGTGCACCCCAGCCCAGCCCAGCCATGGTGCGGTGGCACAGCACACATAGGTCACGCCGCCACAGGCCGCATGGCCCCAGTGCTCCCCCTCAGCATGGCATGCCACCCTGCCAGTCCCAAGGAACACTGGCCGGGTACAGACACAAGCGTTGCACACTCACCTGGCCGTGGCACAGCCCCCCTCTGGACGCGTGCCTTCAGCACTCGTAGCTGCTCTGGGTCCCTCCACTGCATGTCCCCATAGCGGTGGCGAAACTGCTCACATGTGCACTGCACACCGGTGGCCTGCTCCAACTCTTCGGCAACCCCCTGCCAGACCTCAGTCCTAGGCCTGGCAAGGGGCACCTGGCTGAACAAGCAGCTTGTGTGGGGCTCCACTAGGGCCACCAAGTTCATGAGCTCTATTTGGCTCCAAGTGGGAGCCCATACACTGTTGCGTGGCATAGCGGTAGTGCTACTCTGCTAAACAATATGGCACCCTGTAACGCACGAGCTCCACGTGCTCAAGATGCACGCCTCTCATGGAGATGCACTGCCCACGGCAATTGTGCATCCCTGGGAATGCGTGATACGTGCCTGGCAGCACTGGCACATGGTGCAGAGGTCCCTGAGGGGCAAAGGGTAGGGCTGGGGTCAGGGGTCAGCATGCGCACTGTGCACAAGTGCGCTATTGGAACCACTATGTATGCAAGGTGCGCAACAGGGGCATGGGGCACCATGGCCTACAAGCCATTGGTGCCTGGGCACCATGGGGCCAATAGCACCTGGGCACCATGGGGCTAAGGCCCAACTTTACTAAGGCAAAGGCAGATGCCTTGTTCGAGGCGTACCTCAACAGGGAGCCGCTGCTGAGTGGCATGACTGGCACACCACAGGCCAGGGCCGCAGCCTGGGTGGAGGTGGCACAGGCTGTGAATCAGCAGGGCAGCCATCAGTGGTCAGCGCAGGAGTGCAAGAAAAAGGTTGGCACCGACAGGCGCAGGATCAAAGAATAGGTGGCGACCATCCGGGCCACTTGTGTGGCCATGGGCGGTGGTCAGGCTGACGTGCCACAGCTGACACCGCAGGAGGAGATGGTGGCAGCCACCATGCGGCGCAGCACCATTGAGGGGGTGCCTGGTGGCAGCTTCCAGACTGGTGGGAGCCCATCAGTGCATGGTAGGCACAACAGCGTCTGGGGCGACTGGGGGCGGCCAGACTGTGTGGCAGTGGCATTAATGCGACTGCATTCCCTTTCAGCACCAGAGTGCCAGCATGCAGTGGTAGGGGCAGTGGTGTCAGCCATGGGGCAAGCCCAGCCCTGGAGGACTGGCCTTCCACCTCCACCAGTGTCTGGGGGCCCAATTGGCTGCAGCACATCATCGCTGTCCAGACGGGTGTCCTGGGCGTGGTGGCGGATGAGGCCCTGGCTGTGTTCCAGCGGGATGCTAGCCACGGAGTACAGTGTGCGGAGACACAGATCAGGGCGGGGTCTGACACCGATGATGATGTGACCATTGTCCTGGACAGTGGTGGTGCCGTTGAGGAGGAGGAGGCACCCATACCATTCACCCTCCCTGGCAGCGCCGCCAGTGCCCTGGTGGCGGTTGTCCGCCCGCCTGCCACCACCCCCGGTGACGCCATGGGCATCAGCATCGCAGCACCGGTAGAGGGTGGTGGCAGTTGTGGTGCAGCCACCCAGACACTGCACACCCCACAGTAGCTGGAGGGGCGGCAGCGGCAGACGGCTGGGGACGTTGGGGGGGGCCGGGTGCAGCGCCCGCCGATGGTGCACCAGTAAATGAGCAGCCCCAAGGGGACTCCGCTGTGCAGTGCCCACCTAAGCGGGGGGCTGGGCAGTGTGGTCGCATGCCACTCATGGGACAGTGCAATGCCCAGGTGCCCCAAGGCGCCGACCCCTTGCCGGAGCACACCAGTTTGCTGCGGGCCTCCATGGAGCAACAGGTGCTGCTCATGGCAGGGGTGCGTGCACTCCGCAATGAGATGCGCCAGGCTGCAGAGCAGCACGACAGGGGCTTTGCGCAGCTCCTGGATGACAACAATCGACTGTGGTAGGACACGACCGCAGCCCTGGATCGGCTCACCACTGCGGTCACGGTTGGCCTAGCCCCACTGGCCACCATTGTGCATGGCCAGACACCACAGACCCCATGGAGTGCATTGTCCACACCTCGGTCTCGGCGTCGAGTGACCCCCCTCAGTGTCGATGCCGGGATCAGCTGTGGGCATTCCAGGCATGCCCAGAGTGGGCCTGTTCGGGAGCCTGCAGACCCTTGTGAGGACATGGTCGCGTTCCCGCAGTACCACCCCTGGGGGACTGTCGCAGACACCCCCTATGGCCATCGCGCAGCCTGGGTCTGCTGGGCAGCCTCGCCGGGGCCATCCACGTGTCCACGGTGGTTGTGCCACCGCACGGCGGTCCTGATGTGCCCACCTCCCTGTCCGCAGTCTGCTGCCGCCACCCTGCATGCACATAGATGTGGCCCGTGCATGTCACGGACGTGGCATCCATGGATGGCACCACACACTGGCCAGGTGTGCACCTGCCCGTCCGCTGGCCAGTGTGGTGTGTGCATGATGATGCCAACACAGTGCCGGATGCTCCTGTGCACTGGTGCTCAGCGCCTGATACACGCCTGGTGCCAGTGCATGGCACGCGCCTGTGGGTGCCAGTGAGCGTGAGTGGGTGGGTGTGTGGGTGGGTGCTGCTGTGCTGCGTGCTGTCGCGGGGTCCTGACTCACACCCGGCCATGCACCCTGCCCAGCTGTTCATGCCACAGGGCTTGCCCACACATGCCTGTGTGCTGTGCCACAGTCACCATTCCGTGCATGGCGGCAAGTTCGCCAACCTGCATGCTCCATAGTGCTCCTCCACAATCGTGTCCCAGTGCTGCTGGGGTTCCCTTCACCTGAAGGGGGCTGCCCACTGCCACATGGCCTGTCGGCCGCGTCATCCCCACTGCTGTTCCCCTCTTCGACCTCAACAGCTATCCCACGGTCGGTGGCAATATTGTGCAGTATACAGCAGGCCATGAATAGGCCGCAGGCCTTTGAGGGTCTGTACTATAGGGCACTGCCAGACCTGTACAGGCAATGGAACCATGCCTTCAGCAGCCCAAGCACATGCTCATTGATGTTCCATGTGCTGGCGTGTGCCTCATTGTATCGCTCTTCCTCCTCAGGGGTCGACGGGTGCCAGTATGGGGTGAGCAGCCAGGGCTGGAGTGGGTAGCCACTGTCACCTGTGTGGAGAGAGATATGGTTAGCCTGGTGGACTATGTTACCGCACCACCCATCCTTCCCAGCTGCACCCTGTGGTGCCACTACCCTGGTGGCCACCACCCCTTGCCCTGTTGTGCTAGGCTGTCCATAGTCTCAGCATACTCACCTACTAGGTGGCCAGTGGGGATGTCCCCACTCTCAAACCTGTGGCACAGTGCCAAGCTGTGCCAGATGAAGGCATTGTGTGCTCCTCCAGGGTGTGTGGCACAGATATTGATAATGCACCCCTGGCATTGCACACCACCTCGCAGTTGACACTGAGGTAGCCCTTTCTGTTGATGTAGGCTACCCCTCCAGGCAAGGTGTCATACGGATGCCAACATGGGTGAAGTCGATGGCCCCTAGCACGCCAGGCATACGTACTACCCTGTGGAACTCCTGCATGTTTGCTGTATGGTCTGCCTGTGTGCTGAGGAAGTGGATGTATTCTGTAGTGTGTGGCAGCAGTGCGTTGAGGAATTGTGTGAGGAACCGTGACGCGGCCGACTGGGTTATGCCTGTGGTGTCCCCTTTTGGTCTCTGGAAGGTGCCCGTGGTAAGCAGGCACATGACAGCTGTTACTTTTGTCTCCACCGTCAGGGCATGGCTCCATCTAGTGGGTGCCTGCATCTCTTCACTGCACAGCTCACAGAGCTGCCTCAGAATCACCTGGTTCAGGTGATACCAGCCCACAATCTCCATATTGGTGTACTTTTCGAAGGTGGTGCGGACACGGTACCACCTGTTCCAGGTGTACCGCTGACGGGTGCTTCCACGGCCGCGCCACCCTGCCTGCTGCCTCCCCACATCCCTCATTACTGCCTCCATCTGGAAGATGGCACTGGCCATGGCCGCTGTTGTCCTGGCCCCCCCTGGGCAGCTGACTTCTCTGGCCCTCCCGGCTGTGTGCTGCTGTGTGTACAGCTCTGTTGGGCCCTCACCTGAGTGTTCTGCCCCCAGCTGGCAGCCTGTAGGCTGTGGCCTCTGCTTCCAACCCCTCTGGGTTCCTGTGCTTCCCCTCCTGTGCTTGGTGTCACAGGCACACATGCACGTTGTTGCCTCCTTGCCTGTCTCACCCACTCACACACACACTCACTCTCTCACTCAGTCTCACACCCTCGCTGCCTCTGTCCTTCTCTTTCACCCCTACTGTGGTTCTGGCTGGCCTCTCTGTCTCCCTCTTTCCTGCTGCCCTCTGGCACATGTGTCCTTCACCTACTTGCTCCCTGTTTTTATAGGCTCAAGTGTGCTCCATGCAAATGCCATTTGCTCCACGCTTGCGCCATTTGTCCGGTGTTGAATATTGCACCGTGCTACATATTCATGGCTACGCCCCCTGCACTTGCGCATGCATACATTCCCATTGCGCATTGGCGCATGTCCACTTGTGCTGCGCAGTTGCTGCCACTGAATATCGCTCTCCGGTGCATGTTTGGGGTTGCGCACTTCGCAACTGCTTTGAATATCCCACCCTTTGTGTATTAGTTCTGTGCATAGGCAGTCTGAATTAAAAACAAATGCTGTAACATTTTTATGTAATTAGGACATTTATCTGTATGTATAATTACTGTGCCAGTATTATGTATTTTATTTAGTCAGTGCAGATAGTTCAATATTAATGTAGTTTAGCCATGCAGTGAGTGCCTACATTAAGTAGATCACTACTACTTGCATTTTAAGAGCGATGTTGATTGAGCAAAGTACCTTAATTGGTCTGGCTATTTAAATGGCTATGTCCTAGTAGTTATACAAGCCGCGATAAAGCACACAAGGTTGTGCAAAACTGTCGGCTACCTGTAAGTAAGTAAGCAAACCTTTGTTTATAGTGCACCCATTCCTTGTGGCTCAGGGCACTGTGCATAGTTCGACAATCAAAATAGTTCAAAACAAAATAAAATTCATAATAAGTATCACCCAACTAAAAATACAAATTGAAATACTAGATTAAAATCAATTAAATAGTAATAAATATTGATAAAATACATTCTGAGAACCAGCCAGTAAAGCAAGGGCCACTTCCTATAGACCAAAGGTCTCCTTAAATATGTGTGATTTTGGGCCCCTGTTAAAGGCCTCTAACAAGGGGGACTTCCTCATGGATCTTAGAAGCGAGTTCCATAGGGCTGGGCCAGCTAGCTGCTGTCACCAGATGATTGCAACCATGCCTGGGAACCGCTAGGAGGCCCATCTCAGAGGAGAGGAGAGGGCTGTGGGTATGATGAGGGGTCAGGAGGTTACACAGGTAGCTATGGCCCAGTCTGTATAGGGTTTTATAGGTCAGTTAACTGACCTTGAAGGTAATTCGCCACCTTACTGGCAGTCAATGCATATCACGCAGGACTGGGGTCACATGACAGGACCTCGGAAGGCCCGTCAGCAACCTGGCTGCCTCACTGTGCACCAGCTTCAGGCGATACAGGACCCCTCCATTCACCCAGAGGTACAGACCATTCCAGTAGTTGAGTATAGAGGTCACAAAATCATGTATTTGCGAGGGCAAGTCATCAGATGTGATCTAGGCTTTAATCCAGGTGATGTTCCTGAAGTGGTAAAAGTAAGCAATAATACCCAACAGGGTGGGCGGTATTGGGCTATACCAGACCGCCCAGGGGCGTAATAGGCCCGACACCACAGGCGAAGGGCCTTATAGCCCCTGGAAGGTCCGGTATAGCCCAATACCACCCACCCTGGAGGGCATTATTGCGCTTAGAAAATGGGCCACTTTATTACTTTTGGTTAAAAAAATATTTATTTTTAAGTTTAAATGATGAAACTCTTGGCAGACTCATTTATTTTCTAATGAAATAGTCCCTTCACCAGTCCACCTACTGTTTTTTTTCAGCTGCCCAATGGTATCATGGGAATTGTAGTTTGTTTGGGGGAGGCTGTGTAGCTGACCATGGGTAATAGCAGGAAAGAGAAAAAGTCTCTCTCCAACAGCATGACAAGAACGGGAGTGTGCTTGTTCTGTCTTTTTTTTACACTGTACTTTTACACCGTAAGTATTCACCCCCAGTGGACCAATCAGTGTGGGTTGAGGGAGCTCTAAAATGGTGCCTGTGGATGAATCAGAACTTGGACTCTTAATCTGAGCCAGCCACAAGAGGATTGTATGGGCAGTGACTCTGGGAAATGTAGTTTTGACCTTGGCACCTTTTTCCACCAACAGGGGAGTTTATTGTGAGTGACAGCTAAACCAGCCAAGAACTGGAGGAACTCAAAGGAAATGCCTGGTTTTGTCTGCTGGAGTTTCAGTTTAGCTTTGGCAGTGAAGGGTCAAGGAGCCTTATGCTTCTTCGGTGTGCAGTTCAGCGCGTGCATGCATAAGGCCCCAAGTTTTGGTCTGCAGCTTGTGCAAGCGCTTGTTCAGACTGAATCCAACCTGTGAAGAGAATAAAGGAGATCTGAAGAGTAGAAACCAGGCTCACCATGTAGAAGACTGGAGAAATTGCTGAATCGCGCTCGGTCTGTCAGGAACTGAACCTGCTGTGTGTTCTTCCGGGTATTGTGCAGTAATTGCGATCGGGATAGAGAAGCAGCCTGCCTGGTATAGTACTTTCCTTTTACATATAAATGTATGTAGTGCTTCTGGGGAATCGCGTTTCAAATCCCCTGTACAGTGAATTGAGTGCATGAAGCTGGAAGTAAACCTCAGCTTAGTCCAGACTATATCCATTTGCTCCAAACTGCAGTGGGGGTCCAGTCACAAGGACCTTGCCCACATGGTCTGCTCCTCCTGGCAATCCAGGACAATCTGCCTGCCATCCAGTTCCCAGCACTGAGTTTGTGAGTACAAAGCAGGGTAGCTCCCTGCCATCTGTTTATCGAATTGCAAGTGTGTTATCTAATTGTTGTGTTTTATTACTTCACGAGCTGAGCCATCCGGCTCCGGATTACAATTGGGTATTGTGCAAGTGTTTTTTCATCACAGGGCCCCAACCAGCTGCACCAAATAGGCTAGCCTTCTATTGCCTGGGTACCCAGAGACAGTGACTTATAAGTTAGGCCTGTGCACAGTGCCCTAGTATAGAGATATATATATATATATATATATATATATATATATATATATATATATATATTAGAGTGGTAAGCTAATTAACCTGATTTCCCCCAGTCATTGTTATTCCCCCTAAATAAATCAGATCTGTTTGTTTCAGCAAAGTTACACTGCCTGAGGTAAGTGTATATTGCAAGGGTACTGTGATTGATTTGTGTGGGCCACTAGTGGGAAGAAAGGGGGGTTGCAGTGACCCAGAGGGCTGTGACCAAGTCATATTAGACTGTCTTAACCCCGACCTCTGGGTGGAGGCACCCGCCATCGGATCCAGGCCCCTCAACCTATTAGTGGCAAATCAGGCAGGGGTAGTAGCCCTTGGGATAGCGCCACCTAGGGGTTACATGTTGATGCCGGTTCAGTCACAGATGAACTGGCTCTACACATAAAACATAACATTAGGCTGAACACTAAAATGTATGAGGTCAGGTAGCATCATATCCTGAAAAACCTCCCAAACTGAAAAGGGGTTTTCCTTTACAATCAAAATTAGCGCTTTGTTAACGCAGTTATTAGACCTCAGACAGAGCTCTCACCAACAGCATGCCCAGCCTGGTGGCCATCTTGATTCCAACCAATTCCCAAATGTTGGTGTGAAAGTCTGCTATCATGCTGTTTTTATACTGTTTTATGTTTTAATAAAACATTTTTTTTTTATTTAAGTCCTGGTTTTTCAAATGGACTTTTTTTATACCAGTGCTATGAGCACTACTGTTTTTTTGGTACAAGTATTTGTTTTTTGTGTGTAGCTCCAGCCTCAGTTCCTGTAGCTGACTGTTTTTGCTCTTGCGGGGACAAAGAACAATCATGGAATTACAGACCTGCCAGTCTTACCTCTGTTGTAAGGAAGCTGATGGAGTCACTGATCAAAGAAGATCTTATGGAATGCTTGGAGAGCAGTGGTTTCCGGAATAGTAAGCAGCACGGATTTGTAGCTGGAAGGTCTTGTCAGACTAACCTGATTAGTTTTATTCAACTGTGTGACAAGGGAACTAGATAGGGGCCACACTGTGGATTTTCTTTATTCCTACTTCAACAAGGCTTTCAGCTCAGTGCCTCACAGATGCTTGCTGAAGAAGATGGAGGATCTGCGAGCAGCTAAGGCCATAGTAAACTGGATAGGTAACTGGCTACAGTGGAGGCAGCAGAGGCTAATTGTCAATGGAATTAAATCAGAAGAGAGAGAGAGGTTACAAGTGGGATACCACAGGGGTCTGTCCTGGGTCTGTTCCTCTTCAGCATGTTCACCAGCAACATCGGTGAAGGAATCCAGGGCAGGTTGTGTCTCTTCGCAGATCACACTAAGCTCTGTGGGAGGGTGGATAGTGATGAGGGAAAAGAGGAAATGCAGAGAGACTTACAAAAGCTAGAGAGGTGGTCTGAGGTCTGGTAGTTGAAATTCAGTGCTAAGAAGTGCAAGGTAATGCACATTTGAAACAAGAACCACAAGACACAGTACTAGATGGGAGAGGTGAAACTTAGTACTATGGCTGAGGAATAAGACCTCGAAGTTATCATCATTGACACTCTTAAGCAATCGAGTCAGTGCAATAAGGCATATAGCTGGGCAAGTAGGATGCTGGGATGAATCAGGTGGGGAATAGATGGCAGGAAAGGAGAGGTAATACACCCCTATATAGATCTTTGGTGAGATCACACCTAGAGTTCTGCTCCCAGTTCTGGAGCCCTCACATAAGGAAAGATAAGAATAGGCTGGAGACAGTGCAGTGCAGGGTAACAAAAATGATTCAGGGCCAACAGGGCAGGTTTTACAAGAAGTGCCTCAATCAATCAATCAATCAATCTTTATTTTACCAGGCGAAACACCATTGAGTGAACTCATTTTCAAGGTGGACCTGGGAAGTTAAGATAAGTATGAGGTACAATAAGAAAACAGTATACATAATGCAGAATATGGGTACACAGGATGAATACATAACGATGTGAGACTTGTACAGTAGAGAAATCTGGAGAACAATAGTTTGAAAAGGCAAAAACATCTATAAACAATATGCACAAGTAACTTGCAGTTTACAATATATACAAATGCTTGCAAGCATTACTATAAGAGTATCCTTGAGGCAAAATATAAATAAATACTAAGATACCCATTGAGCGCCTCACTTATGGGGAGAGAAGAGGAAGTGGGGGCATTATGCATAGTAGGAGGGATGAGGAAGAGCAGGATGCAGAGGAGACAGGAGGAAGGAGGAGATCCAAGCAATGGGTGGCACCAACTTTATGTAGTGAGGATGGTGTCACGTGCACCAAGGGAGACAGCTGCAGACAGATGATACCAGGCCATAATCAGGGGAAGCATTTACATGCCTCCTTGATAGATCATGAATAAAGTGTCTTAAATGAGGCCAGGGAGATTGGGTGGGCCACCTTAAGAGTTTTTTGCAATTTATTCCACAGTTGGGGTAGAGAGAAACTTATAGAAGACCTAATAAATCTTGATTTGACCTTACGTATGGATAAGGTGATATAAGTGGAGCTTCATAATGCATACTTGCTTATTGCACTTAGGGGTAAACAGTCAGCTATGTACATGGGCAACTTCTTTGTGATTACTCTATTAATCCAGAAGACAGCATTTCTTTGCCTTCTGAAAGTGAGAGATGACCAGCCAACTAAGGTGTAGAGAGAGCAGTGATGTGTAGAATATGGCGCACCAGAGATAAATCTTATGGCTCTATGGTACAACACATCAAGTTTGGATAATGCAGATGCAGGAGCTTGGCCATAAAGGAAGTCACCATAGTCCAGAATTGATAGGAAGGTGGATTGGACCAGCCTTTTTTTAGCATCCTGAGTTAGCAGGTGCTTGATCCTATAAAACAGGCCAAGTCTCTGCTTAAGCTTTTTTATTATTTCCTCAATATGAAGAAGGAAGGAGAGATTTTGGTCAATCCAGACGCCCAGATACTTGAAATTGGGTACGAAGTCTAATGATTCACCTAGGAGAGTAGTAAGCTTCGCTACAAATCTTAAGGTAGCAGGATTAGGGGCATAGGCTCTGAACATTTACTAGCTAGAGCTAGGGAGAGGGGGGAGAGATCATGGAAGCACTACTGAAGGAAAGATTGGTGGAACATCTGGTTGCCAACGAACTACAGGACCCAAGGCAGCATGGTTTCACTGGGGGATGGTCATGCCGGACCAACCTCATTGAATTTTTCGACTGGGTGACAAAGGAGGTGGATCATGGGAGGGCAGTGGATGTGGCCTATCTGGACTTCAGCAAGGCCTTTGACACTGTGCTGCATAGAAGGCTGTTAAACAAACTGGGGAATATGGGAGTGGGCAGGACAGTAGTGCAGTGGGTGGGTAATTGACTGGGTGGCAGGACACAAAGGGTGGTGGTAAATGGCTCTCGCTCCACAGAGGGAAGAGTGAGCAGTGAGGTGCTGCAGGGATCAGTGCTAGGACCGGTCCTATTCAACATATTCATCAGTGACTTTGTGCAGGATCTAGGAGGCAGAATTTTCCTGTTCGCCGATGACATGAAGCTCTGTAACAGAGTGGACATGTCAGAAGGTGTAGACAGAATTAGGAGGGATCTGCAGAAGCTTGAAGAATCGGCAAGGGTTTGGCAGTTGAAATGTAACACAAAAAAGTGCAAAATAATGCATATGGGGCACAAAAGGCCCTGGAACAGCACATCAGTTGGGGGTGAGGATATAGCATACACCAAGCAGGAAGGGGACCTTGGGGTTATCATCTCTGATGACCTCAAGGTAGGGAAACAGTGCAACAAGGTGGCATGTAAAGCAAATAGGATGCTGGGATGCATAGGCAAGGCATCACCAGCAGGAAAAGGGAAGTCTTAATTCCGCTATACAAGACACTAGTGAGGCCCCACCTGGAGTACAGTGTCCAGTTCTGGAGACCTTACCTACGTAAGGACACATCACAAGTTCTATGAGGACAGGCTGAAGGACTTGAATATGTACTTCCTGGAGGAGAGAAGGGAGAGCAGGGATATGATAGAGACATACAAGTACCTTACGGGGAGGAACACGGTGCAGGAAAACACACAGTGAAAAAAGATGTTCCAGAACTAGAGGGCATGAGATGAAGTTGGAGGGAGGGCAATTCAGAGGAAATGTGAGGAAGAATTCTTCACAGAAAGGGTGGTGGAAAAGTGGAACACCCTGCCTGAGGAAGTGGTGGGGCCTGAATAAATCACGGGATTTTAAAATGGATGGGATAGACATAAGGGAATCTTAGAGGTCGGGGTAAGGGGCAACAGATTTCTAGGAAAACTTAGTGATCTTACGAGCTCAAATGGGCAGACTGAGTGGGCCATAGGTCCTTATCTGCTGACAGTATCTATGTATCTATGTATATATCAATGATATGACTGAGATCTTTAAGAAGAATTAACAAGGTAAGCTGCAGGGAATTATTTAGCTTGAGTACTAGCTTGTGGACATGAGTGGAATAACAGGAGGGATGTGAGGTACTATTTTACAGAGAGGATTGTGGAGCTGTGGAACAGTCTGTCAGTCACGGTTGTGTGTGTGTGAAAACTGTTAGGGTTTCAAGCAAGCTTGGGACAGATGGAGGAGTATAGTGGTTGCTTGGGGTGGCAATATCAGGGTGGATTATGGGGGGGGGGGCGATGAGAAAGGATAAGACCCTAGAGGGACAGTAGGTCCCAGTGCTAAATAGGTAATTTGGGAAGACTGGATGGCCCTCTAGTCTTTTTCTGCTGCCATTGTCTATGTTTCTATTTTTAAAAGGATCCATGGCTTTTGTGTTTATGGAGCAACAATGAATTAAGTTGGACTTCTTTTGGAAACCAGGGTGCAGCATACCCAGATGACTATACCTCCCATAATTGTCAGTGTCAGTGGCTCAGTAGGGGAGCACACTCGCCTCTGAGGCCGGGAGATCAGAGGGCTGTGGGTTCGGTTCCCACATCTGGCACTTGGGTTAATATCCCAGTACTGACACTGTAGTGCAGCATGAGAGGGGTGCTGTACTTCTGAGATGCCGCTTCGGATGAGATATTAAACCGAGGTCCCATCTGCCTGGATTGGTGGTAGTTCAGGTGGATGTTAAAGATCCCATGGCACTTATCGAAAAGAGTAGGGGAATTTCCCCAGTGTCCTGGCCAAATTTCTCTCATTCACTAAAAATACCACCAACAGCTTAATCTGGTTCAATGTCAGTTGGAATTCATCTGTATCCCCCTCCTCCGGGTCGTGCCTGAAAATAGGCAGGATTTGTCTAGTGCACTTACCCGGTCAACAAAAACTAAAGAAATAAATAATCTTAAAATAAATCAGTCAGCCTTGTTAGCATGAGAAAAAGTCTAGCCCCTCCCACTTGCATTACTTTTAAAAAATACTGTGTCATTACAATTATCTCACTGAGCCCCCGAATACAGCACAGTTAACATTCCTCCCCACATCACGTACACCCAGATTGAGGATCATTCCAAATTAAGGAAAGCAGCAACACAATTACCAATTTTGCCAGGAGGCTGTTATCCTTAATTGTATTGAAACCTGCATGCCCACATCCTCTTGGACTGCTGAGTGAACAATGCCAAACTGTCGCTTCCTGATGATACATTCACCATCTTCTCCTGGACCAAACTTGTCCACGGTTGTCTCTGGTAAATGCAGCTGGACCAAACCCAGTCACAAAAGACTGGTAAATGTCCCTCAGTGGATGGTCTGATTGAGGTTCAAACATCTAATCCGTATTGCGCCACACACCTCTCAGTGATGCACAGCTCTGAACTACTCCTCATCATGGCGCATGCTACCCTCAGCCCTGGACCAGACTCCCACATGGAATCTTTTGGTGCAAGCCACCAGACAAAACTCAGGCACAGAGACATCTGGTACACACTGGCCAGATTTAAACGTCTAATCAGGGCCCTGCTTCCCCCCATGCCCCCGTTACAAATATCAAACCAGAGTGCACAAAACAAAGGAAAATATGCACTCCATCCTCACCCCTGCAAACAAGCGACATAATAAGCCGCTCACATGCCCACCCCACACCAAGCGAAAACCATGCTTGCCTGCCTGACCTCCAAGCAGCTAATTCTTTAATTCAATATCCTTAAGGTTCGAACATGTGGCACCCTCCAAACACTGGAAATACCTGCCCCCCCCCCAACAAAATGCATTGTTATTAGGATGCTCATGCACATGCTGCTGGTGCTTTAAAAAACATTTTGCTCATGCTGCTCTTAGTTAGTACAATGAGAAACAGGCAAGGCATGTGTAACCCCTAGATGGCGCTATCCCAGGGGCTACTACCCCTGCCTGATTTGCCACTAACAGGTTGAGGGGCCTGGATCCAATGGCGGGTGCCTCCACCCAGAGGTCAGGGTTTGCAATAGTTAAACTAACTTGGTCACAGCCCTCTGGGACACTGCAACCCCCCTTTCTTCCCACTAGTGGCCCACACAATATATCAGAATTACCTTCAAGTATACACTTACCCCCAGGTCTGGTTCCGGCACTGGGACCTCCTGGAAATAAGATACAGTGCAACAATCACAGTACAGTACTTTAACATAGACAAATACCTCAGGCAGTATAACTTTGCTGAAACAAGCAGCCTGATTTATTTAGGGGATATAACAAGGACAGGGGAAATCAGGTTAATTAGCTTATCACTCTAATAATCTACCTATGGCTCTGTGCACAGGCCTATCCTTATCAGTTACTGTCCCTGGGTACCCAAGCCCTAGTGGCTAGTCCAAACCGTGGCAGCTGGTAGGGCCCTTTCACACAGAGAAAAGGAGAATTAAAAGTCAGCAGTACAGTAATTCCATTTGGATTTAATGTGGCAATTCAACAGGGAGCAACCCTGAATTAGTACTCACGACCTCCAAATAAGATAGGGTCCTTCAATGTCAGCAGGGCTCACTTGAGGTACACAAACCTCTTCACACATCCATATAAAAGAAAGTACTATACCAGGCAGGCTGCATCTGTATCCCGATCGCAATTACTGCACAATACCGGGAGAACACACAGCAGATTCAGTTCCTGACAGACCGAGTGCAATTTTCAGCAATTCTTCCAGTCTTCACAGGGTGAGCCTGGTTTCTACTCTTCAGAGATCCTTTGATTCTTTTCACAGGACTGATTCAGTCCTAACAAGCTGTTACACAAGCTGCAGACCGGAACTCTGGGCCTTACACACGCTTTTTGACTAAACTGCACACTGAAAAAGCACAGGGCTCCTTCCTTCTTCACTGCCAAAGCTCAACTGAACTCCAACTGACGAAACCGGCACTTCCTTTGAGTTCCTCCCAGTTCTTGACTGGATTGGCTGTCACTCAACAGACTGCTGCTGTTGGTCCAAAAAGGCACTGAAGTCTAAACTACATCTCCCAGAGTCACTGCCCATACAATCCTCTTGTGGCTGGCTCAGATTATGAGTCCAAGTTCTGATTCGTCCAAGGCATCATTTTAGAGCTAGCTTACCCCACACTGATTGGTCCAGTTCAGCAGTTCAAAACTAGAATGGGGAACTAGCAGACACAGTTCTGACTGCAAAGAAAGCAGGTTAGACAAACTGTAATTTCATTATTACTCTAAATAATTTCTGGCAAACAGTTACATCTTTCAGATAGGTTCCTTTGCACTCCTAGTGACTGCAAAATGAAGTGAATTGGCAGCAGCTCGAGTGGTACTCAGAGAAGCACACAGTCCCCCCATACAAACTAATTATGTCTGCAAGCAGACAGCTCTTAAAGAGACAGTACCAGAGGCTCTAAAAACACTCACTGATAAATGGCTTAAATGCCAAACACCATTCAGGCTTGGAGCATTCAAGCAAGCTCCTGGAAGTCTTTTGGGAACCCCCATTTGCAGGGGGGTTACACATGTCTTTCCCTCAGCAGCTCTATGGCCACACAAAGACCTCCTGGTCACCGCATTTGAGAAATGTTGGCCTAGAGGTTAGAGCGATGAGCTGTGAATGAGTGGCGTACATTCAGCAACTCTGGTATTGATTCCCTCATCCTCCACCTGCAAATTGCGTGACCCTGAGCAAATCACCTAACCTCGCTGTACTCCCAGGGTGCACCTGGAAATGTGCTTTGGCCTAGCGTGTGTCTTTCTTGGTCAACAAATTTCAAAGTAAGAGTAAAGCAAATATTGAGGAAAGTCCTTTTTTTGTTTACTTTTATTTAGAAAACAAAAGCAAATATAAAGAACCAGTGACAACAGCAAATTCTATGCATGGTAAGCAGTTAGAAAATGTGTTGTTTAAAGCAGGTAACTTTGAGGCCTTAGGGTGCTGACAGCGTCCCTTTAATATTACCTTAATTAAAAGCCAAAATTTAATTTTAGCTTCATTAAAAATTAATTTGTAGGATGAATAAAACAGTCACTCCTGTTCTTTACCATAAAATTCCTGGGGGGCTTCTGGGATATGACAGGCTGCCTACCCAGTTCCCTTAACTATTTTATTTAATTAAAAATGTATTTTTTCCAGTGCTGGGCAAATCCTCCTCCTCTTCTTTTTAAAGCAGCAATGTGAGAAAAACACTTAGTTTGTGCCATGTTTTAAGAGTGAAATGAATTCTGAAAATTATCCAAAGTTTTTTTTATACTTTATTATTTTTTAAATACCATGATGCAATGCATATGCTGCTCTGAAATGCAGAGTAGCACAAATAGTATTAACTCCATGTTGACACATGGCAGTAGCGATTACTGTATAAAATAGAAGCAGGGCCATTTAACACAAAAAGAGAAACAGTTCATTCTAATATATACAATACTTATTTAATGATGCCCTGGGGTCCACAGGAGGGGCCCGGGATGGGCTATGTTTTTAAGGACCAGGGCAACTCAATGAACCAGGCTGCATAACACCATGGCTAATTCAATATTTAACAGTGATGCAAGACTGGAGATAGTGCATGAGTTTATTCCTTTACTTTCCACCACCAGACAATTGATCACATCCATCATTAGTGTAGTCACAGCATTGCAGCCTCTGCCCCAGGGGCATTAATAGTTAACCCCTTGCACATCACAGCTCTTGTCCATATGTTCTCAACCCTGCCATGGCACCATTACCAGTACACCTGGGGTCCAGAGACCTACCATGAGGCTCCAGGGCCCTTCATGCCTGCCTTGTCCCAGAGCCTGAGCTGGGTCAGCCTCTCCCATCTGGGAATCCTGCCCTCACTGGTGTTCCAGCCCAAAGGCCTACTGGGAACTTTTCACATTTCTATATTATTAAATTAGGTGCTGTTCTTTCACAGTGTGACTGGGTTCCTCTGTGTGTAAATGGTTGCTGATGTGCTTTTCCAGTGTTATTCTATTATTGTTTGATGTAGAATTATATGCACTGTACCTTTAACTGTTGCTTTATAAATATGGAGCTTTTGCTGATGGGCCATATCCTCTGATGAAGGGCCCTGTATCTGATCCTAGTGTCAGGGTTAGAGCCACTTTTATTTTTTCATGCTCTGCAAATAAACCGTCAGTTTATTTGCATTTATTTTCTTATCTCACTTACTGTATTTTAATTTTGCTACTAGTAGTGTGGCCACCTGTATTGTCTCTCTGCTGTTTATTCAGGTTATCACCCTTCAGTTTTGTTTTGAGCATTTGGTGTTTGTATGGTTCTTTACTGGGCACTTCCCTCTAGGTGCCCAGATCCACCACGTCACAGGTGATCAGACATTAACCCAGCTATCCCTCCTATCATATGAATTGTTTCACAGGGTACTTGTTCTCTTTCCACCTTAGGGTCCTCTAAGTGTTCCACTGGCTCACCTGCTCAGGACTGTCATACAGACCTAAAAGCCATCAGGGTACCTCCCTTGAGGGGAGATCCCCCTCATGATCCACCCATCCTGTGGAGCTGCATCATCCCCACTCCCAAAGCAAAGCTTCTATCCAGCCCCTTATCTAACATCCTTCCAGTGCATCTTGAGCCTGGAAGCCTTAAGAGAACTGTTCTGAACATGTAAGTCATTTTTCTTAATAGAAGCTTTTTTTTAAGTATGGGCTCAAGTTATGTTACAGTGTATGCTGAATGCTGTTCTGCATGGAAATCTGTGCCTGGAACATCATTGTTGTATTGCCCTGACTACATCAATATCTGTTGTGCTGCACTGAGTTCATCACTAGCAGCAAAACAAGATCGAACGCTGTGGTGCATGCATGATAAATGAAGTGCAGTGGTGAGAGCTGGCCAGGAAGTGAATGGTGCCTTAGTGTTATTCTTCTGCTTTTAATGGGACACTGGAGTCATAATATGATAACCCCTACACTATAAAAGATTATGTATGAGTAATCATACACAAACAAGGCAGTTTTAGGATCTCGAGATTTCCATGGTAATAGGCCTCTCGAGCTGCACTCTCGAAGTTGCAGGTTACCATGGAAACCTCTTGATCCTACGACTGCCTTGTTGTGTATGATTACTCATACACAATCCTCTCTATAGTGCTGATTATACTGGCCTTTTAGTAACCTCAGTGAGTGTTTCTGCTTTACAGTCTGGTGGTAAGTGCCATTTTAGAATTGCGTAATGTAGCTTATGTCCCTCAAGAGCCACAGAGTTTGTGTCGGCCCAGTGGCACAGAGGGCTGTGGCGCTGTAAGCACCTTACCTCTTACACACCAGTGACCTGAGTTCGGAATGAGCCTGGTTGCTGGGGTTGGCAGGTCAAGAGGGCTGGGAGAGGACTGAGTCACTGCTTGACAGCTCTCCTGTCCTGGACGGGGGTAGTGAGTCATCCCCAGCTCTTGTTTGCCACCAGATGGAAGCCTGTTGGTAGCACAAATGCTCAGGAGGGTGATTTGGGTCAGGGGAGGATGGAAGGAGCTGCGGTTCCAATAACCATGTGCACCTCCATGTACATACGTCCTCCATGCTGTCACAGCTCTGGGGACCTTGGAGGAAAACTTTGGAAAAATGGGGGATCTGCACTTCATGAAGCCTCGCCCATAGCACCACAACCTACCCTGTTGCTCTGGTTGGGGGCGATTCTGGATGAGAGTCTCCAGGGGAAGGGCAGCCTCCCTCCTCCCTCCCTGGCCCTGCTGGGGGGGGGATCTGCTGGGGAACCTAACCCCCCGACCAAGGAGAGAGGTAAGGGATGGTCATCAGTGCCAGGGGGTCGAGGCTGCAATGGCACTCAGTCTGACCCAGGAGAGATAAAAACCTTTAGAAAAATAAAGATCCACAGAGTTCTGTAGTAGAACATGGGTGCACTGTGCCAACACTGGAAGAGCAGAACAGTGCTATACTGTAAACTACATCATACAATTCTATAATTGTTTTTATCGGCAGCATGTACATCAGAAACACCTACTAGGATACCTAAAAAGCCTATACAGTTAGAGCAAGAGCAGAACTGGAACCAGTATTTACAAAAAGCTCCTATTGGGAGAAATGACTTACTGATTTAACACAGTTCTCCTTTAACCCTGCTGCACAAGCTTGGACCTCCTGGGAGAACTAGTGCACAGTAACACTCCCATCACCTGGTGGAAGAAATGGGTGTGTTACATTGACAATATAATAAAAGGGAGGCCCTAAAAGATCATCCACTTCTATTTTCCTCCCAGTCAACCATCTTGGTCCTCAAACTAGACAGACCTTCTGTCTCTGGCTCGTGGAGGTTGCTGTTACTTTAATGACTATTTCACTTCCTATGCTCTTGGCGTATTTCCCCACTCTCAATTCCAACTCCTCTTCCCTTCTTCCCCTCCCCGCCCATTTCTTCTCTCCCATCTCTCCTGCTGACACCCTTTCCCTCTTCTGGTCCCTCAACTCCTGTAAATGCAAGAGCCCAGATAGGCTTGACTTCAAATATCTATAAGTTTTGTTATGCTAATGTTTCCCTATCTCTGTTCTCCTTAACATCTACTTCCTTACTGCTGAAGTTCCTGGTGTCTGAAATGTGGCAAATGCTCTTTCCTCAACAATGATTGTGATCTGTCCACTACTGGAAAATACTGTGCCATCTCCTTTACTCCTGCTCTACCAACAGTTCAGGAGCACCTGGTGCTTTCTCAGCTCTCCTCTTTTCTCGACTTATCCTTCTTCCCTACCCCACTCTTATCAGGATTCGGAAATCCCATTTCACTGCCCCCACCCAGGCTTATTGACACCATCCCATAGGTGATGGACCAGGGCCAGTTTACCTCAGCTGTCTTTATCGACCTTGCAAAGGTCTTCAGCATAGTTACCCTCTCCTCCAACTAGAAAACATATAGAAGTTGGCATCTTTGACCTTTCAGTTAAGTATTTTTTTTCTTTTTTGCTGGATACTCTCAAAGCAGTCATTCTCCCACATCCCCATTCCGTCAGGCATTTTTGTAGATTATTTTCTGAGACCAATGCTTTTATCCATTATTTTAAAATACTTCACTAAGGTCTTGTCCCTTTGAAGGTCCATTTGTACTATGTGCATGACACAGTCCTATAAAACTGCAGGTTTTCTGCCCTGGAGTTGATAACCCAGCTGCAGTACTACTTCAATAATTTCCAGCAATAGCTCTATGCCAACAAACTCTTAATGCCAAAAAAAGGTCTCCATGACATTTGGCATTTGGCTACAGCTAACCAAGATCTAGTCCACCCTGATCTTCAGAGCCATTGATGACTCCCAACTAGAGGAAGTCCTCTCCATTAAATATTTGGATGTGTGGCTGAAGCAACACTTTAATTCTCCTGACAAAGATGCCATAAAGGAGAATCTCCTCCCAAAACTTAGTACATTATACGGGAAAAAAGCTTCCATCCCTTTCCCCACCTGGAGATTGTTGTAAAATGATCCTCTCGACATTTGACAATGGGGACGTGGTATCTAGTACTACCCTCCCTGTCCAGCCTCGTGAGAATGGACCACCTCAATCACTGTTTCTGCTGCTTTGCCTTCAATACTCCCCAACCTGTGAAAACTCACCTCTATTCTTTTCCTCCAACCACTCTCTACCATCACTTGAAAAGAGATGCCACTCACTGTCCATTCTTCATTATTAAATTCTAGTTTAGTTCCTTTCCCTACCAAAACTCTGTCCTTACTCGCCCCCTCACCTCGTTTACTGTCTTTTAACAACACCCCTCAGTTTTCTCTCTCTGTGCCACAGAATTGCAGCTGGACAGGCCACTATCTCTTACAGGCTCTGTCATCTGGGGTCTAACTGCCCCCAGCTCTTCCTCCCTCTTTCTAAAAGTTCTACTGCATGAATGTACCTGTCACGTCTGCACTGGTTATTAATCATTGTTATTCTTGCCTTAGCCCCCAACTGAAAATGGACATTTATGCTGTTGGATTCTTAACCTGGTGCCAAATCTTAAATAATTAAAAAAGTAGGACGGAAGAAAAAGTCAATTAAAAAATTACCTGTACCCGTGTGCACCCTTTATTCCCTCCTCCTACCATTATCTCCCTTCTCATACTCTTTCCCTTGTTCTTCCTTGTTCCACTTCATCTCCTTATCTTTTTCTATCCTGTTACCCTCATTACCCCCCTTATTTTGTGGCCCTCTGCTAATGAGTAAGTGGTTATCAGTGTGGCTCTCACATGCCTACTCATTTTACTCTATTAGATAATTGTATCATTGCCTCTGTATTCTATGTAAAATGTACTACCCATTAATCATTTTTAGTTGTATCTTATTTCCCCCCACCCTATACACTTGTGAAATAAGAGAATGTTGCCTCTTACTGTACCTTCCTTGACAAATATCTGAATAAATCAATCCAACAAGGTCCACTAACTGGTAGGAGCGGAAGAGTATAAACCAAGGGATAATTCCCTATTCAAGCCATTGTAATATATGGATGGTCACATTTTCCAATATGAGGAGAGGACATTAAAATCTCTTAATACCATTGATGTGAGACCAGACATTGATAATTCCATTGTTCTGACATCAGATTGATGGTTTGAAGGATTTAATGTTTGGAGGGTTCAATATATTAAATAAATAATAGATATGAAACCATCAGTAGCATACCTTGTAATTCCAGCTTCAGATTCTGTGGAATTATAACCTTTTAGTGTTGATTTCTTATTCGTTATTCTGTTTATACTAAATATAATGCCTGCACAAACATTTTTAAGGCACAACACCTCCAATCCATGATATTTAATAGGTGTCCCAAACTTGTGGTAGCAATGTATTTAATTGAATATCAGTTTAGTAATCACAGGGGCAGATCGGGAGGCCAGCTGGAGCAGTGTGCAAAGGGTTTCTGTCAGGGAGGCCATATCACTTATTGGGCTTCACTAGAACCTGGGGATGGGGGAGACAGTGGACACCAGAGTACAGGTACTGTATGGTTCAGTACAGTACCACTGAGCAAGGAGGGGGGAGACACCTGCAACAACAACCACTCCTAGCTACTGGCGGCATCATGTGGGGGTGACACCAGGTCATAGATCTTCTCCTGCTTAGGGTAGCAAGCAGAACGGTTACCACTTGACAACCAGGGAGCACAGTTACTGTGGGATTTGATAAGGGCAGAGGATTGTCAAGACAGGTGAATGTGCTGTCAAAAAACTGCAAAGGGGGAGCAGGAACACCTTTGAATGGATGGAAGGGACACAGCATGTTGCAACATGCATCTGTAAAGAGGATTCATGAGGGTAAATGTGATTGTAAGCAGCCCTCATCATCCTGAATGTTAGTGCAATCATTTACATGTTTCGTTCAGTTATAACAGATTAGTACTAAAATGCTGTGGTGTATCTGATGCACTAACTGCTTTGTGTGGTGTGGTAAGTGCAGCAGCCAGGACTTCAGTTGTGTGCTTGGTAAGGGGTTAGGACTGTGCTGTGGTATGCACCGGTAGAAGGAATATTGAGAGAGACCTCTTTGTGTAGCCCAGCAGGTTTGCATGTTTACCATATACCTCCATTTGAATCTGGAGCACGTTAACATTGGAGCAAAGCCCTTTGTGTGATACTTTGCATAAGCTTTGAATATGCTGGCTTTGTCCCTCCTTTGGGAGCAAGACACTCATCTAGCAAATTAAAATGCTGATTTTGTAAATTTTTTATTGACTTTTTCTTCCATCCTACTTTTTTAATTATTTAAGATTTGGCACCAGGTTAAGAATCCAACAGCATAAATGTCCATTTTCAGCTGGGGACTAAGGCAAGAATAACAATGAATAACTAAGTAACAAAGGTATACAGATGTGCAACAATACATTTTCAAGCAGAATTAGATAAATGATGCTACTTGCATATAGATTTAAACGAAGCAAACTACATGAAGCTTCCTGGGCAAATGGTTCGAACTTTTTGATTATTTCAAACAACCTACTTGCTTTCATCCTAACTCAGTCTTTGTCAGCCAGCTCTAGGTCCTACCCATCAGCTTCACAGATTTTCCCCCAGACTCTGGCCAGACTACCTGGCCCTGAGGCAGAGAGGACTCACCAGTTCTTTCCTCAGGCTTACCTTATTTTGTTGGATTAGTGTTCTAGGAGTGAGGGTTGCACCTGGGCGGGTGATGTAGGGTCATCTACATTTTGCATCTAGCAGGGCTTTTATCTCTGTTTTCTGTCCCTCGTACCTGCTGACTCATTAGAGTCTCTCCTCCCAGCATGTGCTCACCTGGGTGGAGTGCAGTACATCACATGGTCACCTGTGACATCCTGTACAGCTCCTAACCCTCTGCAGAAGGAGCTATTGCAGCAAAGAGGCTGTCTCCTTCTGTCATAATCTGAGAATTCTGCCTCCACAGCACTCCTCAAGACTCCAGTGGTCCATGTTAGGGAGTTCGCACTGCAAAACTGTGTCTCTTACATTGCAGCAGTGTGCGCTACCTCCCGTTCCACCAGGCTAGGCTGATTTTTGGATTGTTTAGACCCAGGATCACAAAATAGACAGGTGACATTGAAAATGGGAACATCTCTAATGAAAAGCATTTTTAAAATGAGATAAATGGGAGCCTTCAGTGAGAACTGGCCTAAGTTTGAAAAACAGAAAATTGTATGGAAGGAATGCCATGTATCAAATGAATGTAGTGTTTCCCCCTACCTTTAAGCCGTCTTCTGGACCAGCTGGTCTTCAGTTTTATTTGTGGCTTACATGTATGACCTTTCCCTGGCAGTACAGTGGTGCCCAGCATCCAGTGGAACCCCACTCTGTATCCTGCGTTTGACAGTAGAGTGGTCTGACATGCACTTGTTAACCTATCCCCTTGCTCACCAACCACACCTCACAGATTCACTTGCCTCCACCCCCTACCACTGCCTGCTGGTGACAGTTCTAACAAGTGGAGTGCAATTGGTCGTAGCAGTGATAGCGAGGACAGTCATCATCAGTACAAGCTCCATAGCCATTTGCATGGCAGCCTGTGTTTCTGCATGGCTGCAGTGAATTTAGCAATCATGCAGCAAATTGATGTGACCCCCACTGAACATTGCTTAATAGGATCTGAGGTAACAGGGAGGCAATGGTAACTTCATGACTCACTTTGTTTGAGAATAGGACTATGAAGTCCCTTCATCTACTACTAGTAGGCTGACACACGTGCTTTCACTGCCATCAGTCTGCTGGTAAGTCACCATTGGGATTGTTCCCATCTCATCCCACTTATACCGCTGCCAAACAGCACCATTTTATTTTATTTATTTATTTATACCTTTGTTTACCGGTAAGTACAATGAGCCAAGGCCGCTTTTCATGTAATGACCTGGGACCATAAATATACAGTCAAGATTTTACAAATAAAATTAACAAACTTACAATACAATACATTACTAACAAGTATTAAACATACATCACAATATTACAACACAACAATCATTAAAATAATATACAGATGTAAACACTCACTCAAAAACAATGACAATGCAATTTGCCAAGAAAATAAATAATTTCTTAGCTTAATTTTAAAAGTTTGGTGGGTAACATTCTCAGAAAGATCATTCCAATTTTTAGCAGCAGAATAAGAAAAGGAGCCATCCCCATTTTGGTCTTGGTTTTGGGAACATTTAATTTAATCTGATAATTTGAAAGAAGTTCCATTGAATTCTTTTAATTAATAATAATGAATATAATGGAGAATTTGTACCTGACGGAGAATATTATCAGTTAGAATATAGACTATATAGACAATTAAGCCTAGGTGGAAGCCAGGCAGATAGTCTATATAGTTCATAGTGATGTGTAGAATAAGGCAATTTAAGAGTAAATCTACAAATGCCATGAAACACATTAGTAAGAAGGGATAACTCTGTATTAGACAAATTTGAGAAAAGAAATGAATTGTAATTTAACTGTGGAAGTAATACACCCCTGGCTATTGCCTGCCTAGCTGGTAGGGTCAGCAAGGATTGAAACTTAAATAGGACACCCAATCTCTGATTTATTTGATGAGAAATAGAATTTACATGATTGGAAAAGTTAAGTTTTGGTCCAGCAGGACTCCAAGATATTTAAATTGTTTTACCTGCTCCATCTTATTACCCAATGTATCCATTATCAACAGATTCTGAGCTTTGTTGAGTCTAATTCTAGACCCAAAGAGCATGCATTTTGTTTTTGTGTTATTTAATGCCAAATAATTCCCTTAGTAGCTAGCTACAGAGTACAGCAAAGTCCTTATTTAAAGACTCATTTATAAGTTCCACTGAAACAGAACTTTTATACAGAACAATATCATCTGCATAAATCAGACAATGGGTATCTTTCAATAAAGAGGGAACAATGTCTACAAATACAGTAAACAGAAGTGGGCCCAGAATGGACCCGTGGGGCACCCACTGTAGTAAAAACCTACTAGAAGAAAAGGCTCCATTTAATCCTACTTTCAGTGGTCGTTTGGTAAGGTAACTGTGAAATCAATTAACAGCAATTTCTGCTAAACCATAGTTTCTGAGCATCCTGACCAGCAGGGGATAATTCACTAAATCAAAGGCCTTGCACAGGTCCACGAACACAGCGCCAGTGAGCACAAGGCCTGGATGTAGAAACCCTATCCACTTGAGACACTCCTGGCCCTGCTTCTGCAGTTGATGTGGCCTCACTTTGATTTGATAATGTTCTCTCGGAGATGGAACACTAAGTGGACAGCAAAAAAAGTTGCCTGTACCTTTTATAACCCACACAGTCACAGACATAGAAACATAGAAACATAGAATTTGACGGCAGATAAGGACCGCTTGGCCCACCCAGTCTGCCCATTTCCCTACCTACTGGATAAGCTGCAGATCCTAGTTAACCAGCAGCCTACTTCTTCCTACCCCCACCCCCTAGAATGGCCTTATGACTGTCCCATGCATGCTTGAATTCCACCACTGTTTTTGTCTCCACAACCTCCTCCAGAAGGCTGTTCCATGCATCCACAACCCTCTCTGTGAAAAAATACTTCCTTAAATTACCTCTGAGCCATCCCCTCTGTCTTCAAATTGTGCCCCCTTGTTCTTGCACACCTCTTTTTTTGAAAGATGCTACCCTCTTGGACTTTGTTGATTCCCTTGAGGTACTTGAAAGTTTCTATCATGTTCCCCCTCTCCCTCCTTTCCTCGAGGCTATACATATTAAGCTCCTTTAGTCTCTCTTCATATGTCTTCCAGTGCAGAGCCTGCACCATTTTAGTTGCCCTCCTCTGGACAGCTTCCATCCTGTCTATGTCTTTGCGGAGATTGGGTCTCCAGAAATGCACGCAGTACTCCAGATGGGGTCTGGCCAGCTGTCTGTACAGAGGGATAATAACTTCCTGTTTTCTACTGGTGATGCCTCTCCCTATGCATCCCAGTATCCCCCCAGCCCTCCTTGCTGCCCTCTCACATTACTTGCCCACCTTTAGGTCATCTGATATGACTATCCCCAGGTCCCTTACCATTTTTGTTGTTGTTAGCATCTCACTCCCCATTGTGTACTCTTCCCCTGGGTTTTTGTTTCCCAGGTGCATTACCTCGACTTCTTGGTGTAACCCCCTTGCAAATGGGGGTTCCAGATATGCCTGGTGCTCGGGTTAGTTACCGCCTAAAGCCGCTTAATTGGGTAGCCTGTGAGCTTTTAATAGCCTCCGTGAGCTGTCTTTAAGGGCTGCTTGTTGCAGCCGTAGGTAACTAAGATGGAGGGGACTGTGGTCATATGCCTGAGTCCCGCCCGGGACATTGAAAGAATGACTCCCTTCTGCCATCGCTAGTGGTGCAGAGGGAGTTCTCTTGGGGGATGTGATTGTATATGGAAATGATGTAAAGTAGTAATGATAATGTGGTTGCTCTAACCTGTCTTCCTTTGCAGTAAGGACTGTTTGATTGCCTCCTCCATTTTGCTCCAGAACTGCTGAATTGGGTCAATCAGTACCTCGGGACCCTACAGAGTCGGCTGACCAATAGAGGGACTGCTTGTAATTTGGGAAAGGCATTATGGGCTATGGTACTTTTTCACACCACTGAAGGCTAGAGGAAATGACTGACATGTTCAGCCAGCCAATGGCAACGGGTAGCGCCCGATCTGGAAGGAGTGCTTGGTGCTGCCAGCTTCAGATGCGTTGTGGTTAGTGAGGAGTGAGGAGCTGTGTGCTTCTGCACTGCAGAGTGTTCGTGCGGGAAGCGCGTGAAGGCCTGAAGCGGCCATTTTGTGTTGTCGGCTCCAGCGGATGAAACCCGTCGGCGGGCGGTCAGAGGAGGCTGTGCTTTGTATAGCTACCCACCAGGTTCGACCTGAAGGAGGACTGGAGAAAACTGCTGAATCGCACTCGGTCCGAAGACAAGTGGAAGCTGCCGTTGCAGTATTTCAGGGACGGTGAGTCTGTGGGAGCATTGGAAGCAGTTGCCTGGTGTGGTGCCCCTCTGTTGCTGTTTACCATATAAATGTGTGGAGGCTTGTGTAGCTCAAGTAAATCCTGCTGCAATTAAAGGACTTTTGCCTGTTGCTGTTTACCATATAAATGTGTGGAGGCTTGTGTAGCTCAAGTAAATCCTGCTGCAATTAAAGGACTTTTACCTGTTGCTGTTTACCATATAAATGTGTGGAGGCTTGTGTAGCTCAAGAAAATCCTGCTGCAATTAAAGGACTTTTGCCTGTTGCTGTTTACATGTAAATGTGTGGAGGCTTGTGTAGCTCAAGTAAATCCTGCTGCAATTAAAGGACTTTTGCCTGTTGCTGTTTACCATATAAATGTGTGGAGGCTTGTGTAGCTCAAGTAAATCCTGTTGCCATTAAAGGACGTTGCCTGGTGCAGTTTGCCATATAAATGTGTGAGGAGTCTCGTGGAGTTCAAGAGTAGGCCTGTCAACGTTTAAGGACCCTATCTTGTCTGGAGGTCATGAGTACTAATTCAGGGTAGTTCCCTGTTGATTTGCCACCTTGGAACCAAATGGGATTACTGTGCTGCTGACTGTTTAACTAACTTTTTCTTTCCTCTGTGTGAAAGAGCCCCTACCAGCTGCCACGGTTTGGACTAGCCACTAGGGCTTGGGTACCCAGGGACAGTAATTGATAGGGATAGGCCTGTGCACAGAGCCCTAGGTAGATACATTTAGTGATAAGCTAATCAACTTGATCCCCCCTGTCCTTGTTGTTTTCCCCTTGAATAAATCAGAGTGTTTTTGTACAGCTACATCCTGGCTATTGTGTACGTTAATGGTGAACTGCTGTTTGGTGATTGCAACATAACTGTGCCTTACTTTACAAGGGGTCCCCGAAGGGAGCTGGATTATATTTTCCGTGGGGTAAGTGTACTGGTGAACAGAATTGCTGCTACCCAGTGTGAGTCACTAGTGGGACGAAGGGGGGGGGTTGCAGTAGCTCAGAGGGCTGTAACCGTGGTAGTCTTAACTGTGCTAACCCCGACCTCTGGGTGGAGGCACCCGTCAACGGATCTGGACCCCTCAACCTGCCTCTGTGGGGGCAGACAGGGGTAGTAGCCCTAAGGGTAGCGCCTCCTGGGGGTTACATTAGCATTGAATCTAAGCTGCCATACATTTGACCATTCCTCTAACCTTGCCAAGTCCCTTCTCATCCTTTCCACCCCACCTTGTGCATCAACTCTGTTGCAGATCTTTGTGTCATCTGCAAAGAGACATACTTTTCCTTCCAGTCCCTCTGCAATGTCGCTTATAAAGACATTGAAGAGGACCGGTCCTAATACTGAACCCTGCGGTACCCCACTAGTAACCCCCCCCTTTCTTCAGAGTGGACTCCATTTACTATTACTCTCTGTGTCCTATTCGCCAGCCAATTCTTTACCCAGGCTGTCATCTTGGGACCCACTCCCAGGCTGGCTAACTTGTATATTAATCTTTTGTGTGGGACTGTGTCAAATGCCTTGCTAAAGTCTAGGTAGGCCAGTCCACAGCCCCTCCCTGATCTACTACTTTGGTCACCCAGTCAAAGAAATTTATCAGATTCATCTGGCATGACCTTCCCGCTGTGAATCCATGCTGCCTTGGGTCCTGTGCCCCTCTGGCCTCTAGATACTCGACAATTCTTTCCTTCAGAAGTGATTCCATCATTTTCCCTATCACTGAGGTTAAACTAACAGGTCTGTAGTTTCCTGCTTCTGCCTTGCTCCCACTTTTGTGAAGGGGAATCACATCTGCCCTCCTCCAGTCCTCGGGTACCACCCCATCCTCCCATGATTTGTTAAAGAGGGTAGTCAGTGGTGTCACTAGTTCTACCCTTAGTTCTTTTAGAATTCTGGGATGAATACCATCAGGCCCCATTGCTTTGTCCACCTTCAGTTTTAAGAGTTCTTTCAGAACCCTTTATTCTGTAAATGGGCTGGTATCAACTTCTGTATCCAGAGTGTTTCTACTGTTTGTTTTAGGTACCTCCCCCTCTTCCTTTGTAAATACTGAGCAAAAATATTTGTTTAGTATCTCTGCCTTTTCACAGTCTCCTCTGCCCACCCTCCCTCCCTTTATTAAGCCTCACTATCCCTCCCTTGGTCTTTCTTCACTCCCTGATGTACCTATAAAAGGTTTTATCCTCTTCTTAACTGAGTTGGCTATCTTTTCCTCGGTTTGGGCCTTTGCTGTTCTGACTACCTTCCCAGCTTCCTTTTGCTTTAACTGATACACTTCTCTGTCCTGCTCCTTCTGTGATTCCTTGTACTTCCTGAATGCTTTCTTTTTCTCTTGAACCTTCACTGCCACTTCCTTTGAGAACCATAGTGGTCTCTTACATCGTTTTGTTTTGTTTATTTGCTTCACACAAGGCTCGTTACCTCTGTGATGGCAGTTTTATTATTCCCCATTGTTCTTCCACCCTTCCTTCCTGCCCATTTGCTAGTGCATTTCTTAGGCACTCACCCATTTTGGAAAGTCAGCCCTCCTAAAGTCCAGTACTTTTGCCTTTGTATGGCTTGACTCTATTGCTGTGTTTATTGTGAACATACTGTTCGATGGTCGCTAGTTCCCAGATGGCTACCCACTTCTACATCTGTGATCCTCTCCATCTCCATTTGAGAGAACCAGGTCTAAGATTGCTTCCTCTGAGTGGGCTCCAATACTAGTTGCCTAAGGCATGCCCCTGTAGGGCATCTAGAATAACCCCACTCTTCGAAGTGGCTGCTGCAACTGCACTCCAGTTAACATCTGGCATATTCAGATCACCCATCAGCAATATCTCCCCTTTTTCTGCCATTCTAAGTATACTTTCTATCATTTCCTTGTCCATTTCCTCCCCCTGAGAAGGGGGTCTGTATACAACCCCTGTGAAGGATTGTGGTGCCATTGCCTGTCTCAAAGTTTACCTACAGTGCTTCTTCTCCTCCCTGTTTACTCTTTGTTCTGTTGTTTTATTCCTTCCCTTATGTAAAGAGCTACTCCTCCTCTCTTTACCCTCCCTGTCCCTCCTGTAGATAGTGTATCCTGGTATGATTATGTCCCAGTCATGGTTTTGTGTGTACCATGTTTCTGTGACTGCCATGATATCCAGATGTTCCTCCTCCATCAAGGCCACTAATTCAGGAAGCTTGTTACCCAGACTACGGGCATTGGTACTCATTGCTCTCCATTTTTTGATGGCTTTACCTTCTGTTGCAACATCCCCCACTGACCTTTCTACCTCTGTCTTTTTCTCATTTAGTACACTGTTTTGTAGGGAGAGGCTGGGATTTTCCTGCTGCTTATCAGTGCCTCCCCCTTTGACTAGTTTAAAAGTTTGCCAATGAAGCATTTAAACCGATTGCTCAAAAGACTTGTTCCCTTCCTGGACAGATGCAGACCATCCTGCCAGTATAGGCTGGTGTCCCTCCAGGTGGAACCCCAGTCCCCAATGAAGCCAAACCCCTGTGCTCCACACCCTTTTTTCAACCATTCATTAAACTGCATGGTGCAAAGTACCCTCGCCTCCCCCACGCAATTGACAGGCAGCACCTCTGAGAGGGATACTGTGTGTGCTACTTGTCTTAGGCCCCTCCCCAACTCTACAAAGTCCTCTTGCACTGCTCTAATCTCATGATGAGCCAAGTCATTTGTCCCTAGGTGGATAATGACGTCCAGCTCAGACTCCTGCGCAGCTGTTCTCATGATCCTGAGGATGCGCTTCCTGTCCCTCCAAGCCATGGCACCAGGCAGGCACCTTACTTCAGTTTTCCCTGCTCCCCCCAGTTCTATCCCCCTAATAACTGAGTCCCCCACCAGGAGCTGCTTCCTTTCCTGTGGTGTCCTCTGCCTCCTTCCTGTGGGCCTCCCTTGTGACAGTTGTCCTCAGCCTCCTTAGTCTCCTCTGGGGTGCATCCATAGGGAGCTATGTTCCCCAGAATGGTGTATGGCTTGTGGAGTGGAACAACTGACTGGGTGTGCCTCTGTTCCACCATCCTCACCCTCCCTGAGCCCACTGTGGTCCAACTGCTGTGCTTTCTTTGCAACCTCTGAGGTAGTGGTGGTGGCTGTGGTGCTCCCTGGATGGGGGATGTTCCCTTCCTACTGTCCAGTGTGGCCTGGGGGAAGGTTCCTTTACTACTATCCAGTGTGGCCTGAAGACGGGCAACTTCCTCCCTCAAGGCAGAGAGTTGTCTGCAAATAGGGCAGCATCTCAGCCTCCAGAAAGACTCCCGGAAGATGAATTAAATATGAAACATTTAATCATATCAACAAAATGGGTAACTGGTTAGAATAACGCTACAAATATAGCACATGTAAGAAATGTATTGTCCAAATAGTGTATTACGGACAGCGACAGGGATAGAACAGCATTGTGCAGTAAGTGCTACCCATGTTGCTGTCCATGGTACTAGGGAAGTAGACAAGAGCTTGGAGATCTGGAAGTCTGGCCAAGCTGCTCCCATGGCGGAGAGGGCTGAGGCATGGAGCAGCTTGGCCAGAATGCTGGTGGAGAACTGGATTCTGATCTCTGATACTTTTTTTCCCCATAATCCAGCTCTGACTTGGAGTTGATTATATTAGTTATGGAAGGTGCAGGGGGCAGAGCCCCCTGCATCGGGGGGTGCGAGGGGTGGTGCCTCCCGGTAAAATATGATTTTGAACTGACAGTGGTCATCAATGTGCTTTGCAACTGCTTCCAGGGGTGCTGCTTTTGCTTGCAGCATTTGTTCCTGCTGCTGTTGTGATCAGTGCTGTATGGACGGCACTGTTATTAACAGCGCTGTTCATGCAGGCTCTTTTATGACCTAGTGCCACAAAATGTACACATTTATTTATTTATTTAAAGATTGGTAGCTGGGAGGGACACACTGAGTTGAGACTCATTTCCAGGTGCGACCCAGGGAGTAGGGGAAAATAGGAGTAACAATATAAGGTAAACAGCTTCATGCAATATCAATATACAATTATTACTTAGTACAGTAATACATACAGTACATAGCAGTACAAATAGTGTTCCTCAGAGTTAGCTATTAGGTACAGGGTAACGATTATTATGAAGTAGTACAGTAACACATACATAGCAGTACAAGTAGTATTCCTCGGAGTTAACTATTATGTGCAGAGTAACAAGGCAAGGCATGATAATATTGATTGACATAAACTGACAGCTAAATAGCAGTGTAAAGTGAGAAAGACCATGCATAGAATAGTCATGTAAATTTAAATAGTAGAGGAAGTATGGCAATAGGACCTCATGAACAGCAGCAGGAGGTTACAAGAGGTGGTCTAAGCAGACGCTTTAGGGCTGGGAAGGTGGGGGTGAGGTGAATAGTAGCGGGGAGTTCGTTCCAGAGGGATGGAAGGCTAAGGGAGAAAGCTTGCTGCCCTGTAGAAGTGTGTGCATGAAGGATGCAAAAAGTACGGTAGTGACAGGAGTGGAGGAGGTATGGGGGTAGCAGGTAGAGTTGTCACGATATGCCGGTGTGATGGTATACCGAGGTTTGAAACCGCATGGTATAGACTCCATGACAGATTTTTTAAACCGCGGTAACCATTACGGTAAACCACGGCATGTGCCGACCGACCACGTTTTTGGCAGTGTGAAGGGGTGCAGTACACGGGCAGTATGCCCTTTAAAAAGGTTTTTTTTGTTGTGATTCATTTGGTGGTGATAGAGGGAACCCAGCCAGTCCCCTTCAACCATTTGAAAGTGGGCGTTCTTCAGTGCGATCTGCGTGCGGGCTTTACGTGCAGAGGGAAAGAGATCCAGAAGGAGCTGTGAGGAAAGGAGAGCACTTGTTGCACATAGTGAAGTGCGGGTACTAAAGTTATATATTTTAGGCACAATGACCGCACAGAGGCAATTTCTGAAGTCCGACCAATGGCCCCCCAAGTTCCCAAGTTGAGTACTCGATCCTCCAAATTTCCGATCATCTCCCCTGAGTCCTGAGTCCCTCCCCAAGTCTCCAAGCCACATGAGCAGAGACTGTGAGAGATGGAGAGACAGAGTGAGAGACCTGGGCTAGCCAGTGCGAGTCAAGGAAAGGACTGTAAGAGGCTACCTCTGCTCCTACCCAGGCAAGGTCTTGTTCTTTTTATTATTTATACAAAAGTGAGGTGGTGGGTTGGGTAAAACAGCCACAGGTGGCACGTGGGTGGCAGTGGCACTGGCACTAACTAAGGAGGTGGGGAGGGGGGTGATTGATGAAGCCGATTGGGGAATGGAGGGAATAGGGAAATTATAATTTCTATTCCTGTCCTGTGCTTTATTATAACTGAGTGTATAATATCCTTCTATCCTTGTTGGGAAGGGAAACCTGGCCTGAAGTGAAGTTGAACAAAGTTGGCTTGTTGTAACTTACTGTGTATAGTATAGTATATATAGTATACTCTGTTATTGTAAAATAAATGTGGGAGCCAGAGGAGGACTTCACTGGACTGAGATTGGGTGGGGATGCGGGGGAATAATACTGGAGGAGGATGATGGTGGAATTGGTGTGGAATGGATCCTTGGTGGGAAGGGGAAGCCTGGCCTGAATTAAATGTGAGGGATTATTATATTGGGGACGGGTTACTACTACTACTATAATGATCTGGATGAGCATGGGAAATTAATAGTGCTTTATTATTGCCTTGCCTGATTGAATTTTGAAAACAGGAGGATCTTTGAGGTGGCACAGCAGCACGCAGGGCAGCAGGCACAAGTCAGTGAGTAAGTTACTGACTGGCATGGCATTTTTCATGGCATGACTGCAGGGACAGGGAGGGAGTTGGGATCGGATCAGAGTGGATATGGGGGGGGGTCAGTGTATGAGGATGGAATGGATCCAGTCTAGTTGGTGGAAATGGGAAACCTTGCCTGACATTGAATTGAAAAAAAAGGTTTTTCATTTTTTTTTTAAGTTTTCTCAAAGAAAAGGTGCCATGCCCACCACCCTCTGCCTCTCTGGCAGTGCCAGTGCCCATACGAAGAGGAGGAGCTAGAAAGAGACTGAGTTGACTCAACTAGAGTAGCCAGCACCCCCCCCCACAGCATCTGTTAGACTGTCTAGTCTGTGGCTTCTGCGCCATCTACTAGACCTCCAAGCACCAGCAGCCAGCCCAGCAGCCATGTTGTTTGCCCCTCTTTATTGTGGCACTGTGCGGCAGTCTTAATTTTGGCACCGTGACTGGCTGGCCACATTGCTGCACTGAATGCACTCACTCACAGGTAACTGGCAAAGCTGGGAGTTGTTGGGCTGGCAGATGGCACACAATGCATCAAGGCTTAATAGGCATTGGCAAGCAGTGAGGTAAAAGCCAACCTGTCTGAGCCCAAGAAGATCTTTTGGTGGATTTTGAGGGTGTGGGGTGGCCTCCTGGGTCATGGGTGGGTGGGGGTGACCAACTGGGCTTTGTGGAGCAGAGGAATGCAGTGGGCACTGGGCTTGGGTACACCTTGATGCCTGCCTGCGTTTGTTTTTACTGTCCTTCAGTAAACTAAGCTGTCTCTCTCTCTCTGTGTTGGACTTGCTAGTGTGTGTACATGACTTATATAATGTTAAATAATAAAGAGATTGAAACAGAAGAACGAGACATACAACAAGCATTATTCAGCCTCATGATGATGATATTTATTACTCAAATAGAAATGACAGCACGCAATGGAGCAAACAATGGTATTTTATTCATAAAAATAGTTTGGTCGGGTCATTTTATTATTTGAGAGAGAATGCATCACATTTCTTTGGCTAGCTGAGGGATTAGAATAGAAAACAATGCATGGCATTTGGCATTGGCAATTATTTGGCAGGCATTGGAAACGTGGTGGATGGTGGCCTGGTAGCCGGTGGGTGGCACACTACTGGTGCACTTTATCTAGTTTTCTATATTTTAAAATGTCACTTGGACACAGGCAGGCAGCAAAAAGCAAATCAGAGGCGGGAGGAGCATTATAGGTTAAATAAACTTACAGATGAGTCACACAAGTAGTGCCCAATTCAGCTACCCGCCCATCAATGTGCCACTGCCAGTGCCAGTGCTATCATGATTGCTTTGCTTGCTGCAGTCCTGACAGAGTGACTTGTTGTGGCAGTCTTACTGAGTCTTGGTGGCACTGGCAGACTGACATTGCAGTGCAACTGTGTGTTTGTTGTTATGTTTCTGCTTCTGTAATTTAATTGCCAAATGCCAGCCCATCTCTCTCAGATGCCATCCTTCTCCCACTATGCCAAGAACTAAGCCAATGGGGGCTAGTGTGGTGGTGAGTGTGCATGTGCCTGGTCAGGTCAAGTCAAGTCAAGTCATCAAGTCACCCAGGGTTGGCGAGTGGCAACGACTACATGGTCACTGTGTCCTTGGTTTTGTGTGTGGTCACGACAAGGTCAGGTGGTCATGGTTAGGTCTGGTCGGTCGGTGCCACTGCCAATGGTACGGATTTGTCAGCAGCAGTGAGTCAGTCAATTTTTTAAGTAGCTCTCATCTCATCTATTTTGTTTCAATTTCATGAGCTGCTGAAAATTGTAATCTTTCTTATTCTTAGGTTACATTGGTAAGGTAGGTAACAGACTTGGTATTGTAATTGCAGGACTGGGAGTTGAAAAAATTGATCTATTCTTGAAACATGGCAGATGTGGAGTTGGTATAGACAATTGGTAGAAATCAAGCCACTCACCAAATGTGTAAAATGTTTATATAATTATTTATTCAATTATTTTTCTTCTGTCTTCTGAATACATCTATCCCACATCGAGAGGGATGTCAAGTACTGGCAACTGTATTAGAACAAAATAGATTAGAGGATGCTCCCCCTAATAGTTTATTAGTGAAAATGGCAGAACTAGTACTTAATAAAAATGTTTTTAAATTTGAAAAATATTTTTTCTTACAAATCAGGGGTACAGCAATGAAAATTATCGACACAACTATCCTCCCGATTACTATATCAGACCATTCTCCTATAAAATTACATCTTATTTGAGGCCTGCCCCCATTTAAATCCCCCTCCTGGCATCTAGACCCACTCTTATTGAAAGACCCCAATTTCTTACCTTGGATTAGATCCCAAATCCAAGAATTTCTTTCCTTTAACAACACTCCTGATGTATCTCAAGGTACCGTCTAGGAAGCACTTAAAGCAACAGTTCGAGGGAAAATTATAAGCTATGCAGCACACAAGAAAAAACTAAGGGAACAGCAATTGGTCGATTTAGAGAAATGTCTTAAAGAAAAAGAAACCCAATATTATAAAACAAAAAAGCCAGATAATAACTTACAACTTCACCTTGAAATTCTTCTGCTTGAAATTAAAACCAACAAATTAATATCCAGGAAAGCTGAACTCACCCTCCTTAGACTTAAACACCGTTATTGGGAACAGGGGGGATAAATGTGGGAAGCTGCTTGCTTATTGACTCAAGAATCAACAGATGGAGAGACATATTGCTAGTTTGAAATATCCTTCAGGCAAAATCCACACAGATAATCCCTCAATTAACCATATTATGCAATCCTTCTACCAACAATTATACTGTCACCCCACTCCCCACAACCTGAATATATACAACAATTTCTGGACAATTTACAGTTACCACACTCTCCCAACAAGATATGCCTTTGCTAGATGAACCTTTTCCTAAAAGAGATACAAGCATCGCTAAATTCCCTTAAATCTGGTAAAGCTCCTGGGAGTGATGGTTTTTCTGTAGACTTTTATAAACCCTAGCTGACATCTTATGCCCCTTACTGTTTAAGGTCTTCAAAAAGGCATCTTCACAAGGTAAACTTCCCTATTCTAGGACAGAAACCGTTATAGCCATCCTACCAAAAAAAGATAAAGACCCTTCTCTCCCATCCAGTTACAGACCGATATCATTACTTAATATGGATGGGAACATTTTTGCCAAAATATTAAATACTCGTTTAGAATCAATAATTTCAAAACTTGTCCACACCTCCCAAGCTGGATTTATCAAAAATAGAACTGGCTCTGATCATCTCCACTCATTATTTAACTTAATCTACAAAACTAAATCTCTTAAATCACCTGCCGCAGCTATAGCCATCAACTTTGAAAAGGCATTTGATTCTCTCAACTGGACTTATTTGTATCGTGTTCTATCCCACTTTGGTGTCACTAATAAATTTTGTAAATGGATTCAATTACTATACACCCTCCTCTCTGCCCAGGTTCTTACTAACCCTACTCTGTCCTCATCCTTTCATCTGGCAAGAGGTACCAGGCAAGGGTGCCCCTTATCCCCCACTCTTTTTATTCTAGGTATGGAACCCCTCTCGGCTGCTCTTTGTCAATCCTCCATGATCCAAGGTATCCCTATTGGTAATTCCCGCTATACTTCACTATCCTATGCTGATGACCTCCTCATTCTACTCGAAAATCTTGAAATTTCGAGACCACCCTTAATTAAGATGCTTAGCAACTTTGCTTCACTTTCTGGGCTCACTCTGAATCTAAACAAATCAGAAACAATGCCATTGAACAATTTTTGTAACCCTTCTATGAATAAAATATTAGGTTTTCATTGGGACCCTCAAGGTATCTCTTACCTTGGAATACAGATCACCTCTAAATTAGACAAGATATGGGACGCTAATCTTTCCCGTTATTAGCAAATATTAAAAACACTCAACAGATGGAAACTGCTTAACCTCTCTTTTAATGGGAAAATCTCTGCTATCAAGATGTCAATAGCTCCCAAAATACTGTATCTATTTTCTAATATCTCTTTAACCCTCCCTACTTTTTTTTTGTCAGAATTGATGATATAATTGGCAATTGTTTATGGAAGGCAAAATTCTAGATTTAGTCGTAAAAATCATGCTCCCACTGGTCCAAAGGGGGCTTCGGGCTCCCCTGGTTCCAAGCATATTTTTGGGCCTTCCGCACTGCCCAAACTGTCAAATGGTTTAATAAACCCAGCAAAAAATCACTGTTGTGGGTCAATATGGAAACATCTCTATGTCCAGGGAATGTCACCACTTCCTTCATTTATAACCCTCTCCCCCCAATTTAAAATCTCACCCTACTATAGCAGCATCTATATACTACTAGAAAATAATTCATAAACACCTTAAATCCAACCCAACCCCTCACATATATGCCCCCATTTGGGGGAACCACAACATCACTCTTGACAATCATCCATTTTTTTGTTGTAATTGGAAAAACTGGCATTTTTTTCTTGGAGGATATACTTATACCTCAGATTCTCAAATTAAAATCCTTTTCTGACCTGCGCAAACAATGGAATCTTCCCAGCACAATTTCTGAAATATTTACAGTTACGCATGGCATGGAACTATTATCTTCCTACTATTCCTCATCAATCTATATATGATACTTTATTTCTAAATGGATCAAACCAACTCTAAATTAAATAGTATCATTTATAAACATATCAGAAATACAATTCCAGATCAATCTATCATTGCAAAAAATAAATGGAGTACCCTTTTAAATTATAACATAACCAATTCACAATGGCATAACTGCTGGCTATCCTGCCATAAATCTTTCAAGGATAATCGCAGTTCACTCATACAAACCAAAATTCTACATCTGTAGTACAGAACTCCTGGGATTTTGCAAAAAATGGGCTTAATGAACAACAATAAATGTTGGTGCCGTAACTCCCAGTGGCAATTTGCTACATATTTTATGGCATTGTCCTCCCATAAACAATCTTTGGCATCATATTCATTTCTTTGCAATGAAAGTGATTGGTCTATCCTTTGCATTAGATATAAAACATTGCATACTTGGTATTTTCAATGCTCATTCATACAAAATATCCCATTCTCAGAATAGGTGGTTATCCCTACTATTCCTTCAAGTTAAACGCCTTATACTAATGCATTGAGATCAACATCATTCCCACCATCCTGGATATTCTCAAACAACTATCTCAATATGCTATCCTTGATTGTATGTCACACTTAGCCTCTGACCGACTTAATTTATATAATAAACGTGTCAGAACTATTTTAAATATTTAAACACGCTTATACATATCGTCACTTAATCCATGGGTTGTTATTTGTTCACATTGGAATCTCGCTTCTAGCTCTTTCGTTCCTTTTTCATCTCCTCTTTTTCTATCTTTTTATGTCCTTTTCTTCTTCCCTTTCCCCTCTTCATTCTTGTTCACTTTCTTAGATATTTCCTCTTTTTTATGTTCTTCCTTTATACAATCTTACACATACTTGTATTAAATTACAGCATAATAGAAGTACAATCACGACTGCTCATATTTCTTTTTTGTATCTACTCCTTTTACCCCTAGAACCATAAATTGCCATATTTTCCCTCTATCATACAGATTGTACTGCTATATATTGTTTTCTCAAGATTTGTTTTCCCCTTAATATCATTGTATAATACTTCAGACAACATGTTTTTTTCCTTCTCCCACTAAGAATTTATGTAAGTGTATATTGGAGAATGTAGTGTATTTGTATGTATAATTACAATAAAAAGATTAACTGCAAAAAAAAAAAAAAAAAAAATGAAATATATGTCCTGGCAGAACATGCAGGAGAAATGTTGTGAATATAAATGGACCAAATGTTTTGATAGTGGAGCAAATAGTGAGAAACTGGGTTTTTATCAAAAGTTTAAATGGATTAGATGTCTTGAGGCACGAAGTGTGTCTTTTCACTGCAGAGAGAGAGAGTTTGAGTTTAAAAATGTTTAAGAGAACTGTTAAAAGAAGTTGTTGTGGAGTTAGTTACATTTAAATAAGTAGATTGAAATGAAATAGTGATTTGGAGTCTTTTTGACATTAACATCATTTTCCTGCTCAGACAGGTAAATAATGAAATTTAAATAGAACTTTTGAATATATAGAAAAAAATGTGTACAGTATCCTGTATGTATAGACAAAGGGATTCTAATCAAACAATATGAGACAAATAATGACTTTGCATGGCTGGCACAATTTAACAGGTTAATAATGATCTAATAATAGCTAATGAAATTGAATGCACTGGTGTGATGCTTTCTGTCAGTAAAATGAGGGACCTGTTTTTGATAGGCATGGGAATTTGAACATGAAAATATAATAAGACAAAAAGAAAGAAGTTGGAATGAATTTATGGTGAGGGATAGTCCCTGATTTTTATGTTAATGATTATATTTAATTTATCAAATGATACGATAAGTTGTGGAACATAAACATTTTTTTTATTTACAACAGATACTGTACAATCTTATTGAAGAAGGACAGTGTCTGAAACGTTTAAGAAATATGTTGATACTGTATCAATGTAATTTGTGAATTCAGAAGACAAAAGAAAAATAATTTAATAAATAATTATATAAACATTTTATACATTTGGTGAGTGACTTAATTTCTACAATTGTCTATACTGTTTAGAAGCCTTATTGGCAGTGAGCTACTCCCTCAAGTTTTTCTTATCTTTTTTACTGAGGTTGGCTGGACTGGGACTGACTAGATGAGGAGTTGGTACTGTTATAGGAAGAGTTGCAGCAGCAGGAGGAAAGCCAGAATCAGAGTAGTAGTCGTCTGAACCAGAGCCGTGACCATGACCAGACTCAGCAGCAGAGTCAGATCCCCCCACCTCCTTCTCCTATTTCTGAGACCCAAAAAGAGTCTGATGGGAAAGTGGATGAAAACTGTGACCTTTTCCCACCCAGAAAAAGAATAAAATCCACAGTGTGGACCTACTTTGGTTACAAAAAAAAATAGTGATGGTATCATGCATGAGGATGGGAAGCCTATCTGATTTATGTGCAAAACAAGAGTTGCAGCTCGTGGAGGTAACACTTCCGATTTGTTTACCCACCTACGAGTTTATCACCCACTTCAATACAGAGGAGCTCAGGTATCAGCCTGGTTGGTGTTTTGACTTAGTTTGAATTTGATTTTGAATTGAACTAACTTCAATCGTCATCACACTCAGAGAGAGAAAACAGAATAGAATAGTAAAAAAAAAAAGTCAAAGTCACGATCTGATTTTTTTCTTATGTGTGAAGTGAAGGCGACTCAGGCAAATGGAGCAGGTGTCTCTTCTCTTCTACTGTCTTGATTGAAGTCTTCTTTTACCATTAAAGGTTGCAGTGGACACTGGACAGGGACTGCTGGTGGTCCTGGTCTGTCCTCATAGTCTGTCGGCACTGCAGCCTTTTTGGATGGGGCAGAGCTGCCAGGGCCACTGCTGCCCAGTGCCCTGCCCCAACTGCCAGCCCATGCCCCCCACTGCCCAGAGAGGGGGGGATCAAGGGAGGGGAGGGTATGTAACTACTTGGTACATGCAGAATATGGATTAGGGAGGGCCATAGGGGACCAGTGGAAGTGCACACCTGCATGGTGTGCTTGGGTGGTGTGGGGTGCTGCACTGCCAGCTCTGGGTATTCAGGATTGGGAATTGGGATTTGGATCTCATTGGTTGGTAGAATCAATAATAGGATACCAAGTAGATAATGATTGGACTTGGTTCATGATGGGAAGGGATCATGGTCTGTTCTGGGTGGGTGGAAGGCTGGGAGCGAGAGAGGGATGACAGGACAGGGGAGGACACAGAGACAGGAGGAGTCAGAGTGAATGAATGACAGCAGCAGCAGCAGCACAGTCATTCTTTCTACAGCAGAGTCAGGACTCGGAGGAACCACCATGGATGTAGTGGTAGTGGTGGCTGCCCGTGCTCACTGGGGTGAGGAAATAGGGGAGGACCCCTGTGTCCCCCACCAGTGTCACCTGACTTACTACTACCACTCACAGCAGTGCAGTACTGCAGTGCCAGTGCAGTCCATGCCATGCACACTTAGCTTAACGTGACAGACAGTGCATGAGTGCAGTACTAGAGTGAGTGGTTGAAGACACTAGCGGCAGTGGTGGGGGACGGGTGTCCTCCTATTTCCTATCATGGCCGTGGCCTGTGGGCATGGGCAGCCATGCCACCCGATACACCCATGGTTCACTGTAGAAAGAATGACTGTTCTGCCCTTTGCCCTGGCCTGATTCCTCCTGTGTGTGTTTGTGTGTTTCCTGAGTCCTCCACTGTCCTGTGAAGTCGTCAACTCGTACTGTGATGTCCCTCCTCTTGCTACAGAGTCCCAACTCCCAGCTACCCAGTCCCCCTGACCATCCATGATTCATCATTCCATGATGATTCAAGATTCCGAAATGAATCCAGTGATGAGCTGTGCTAATTCAGCTAATGTTTAGGCATTGCCCACTGCTGCCCTTTATGCCCATTGCCTTGCCCTGGCTGCCTGAGCCAAGTGTTACTGCTGTGTGGAAGTGAAGTCGTAGAGAACTGGGGTGTGCACTCAGTAATAGATTAGCTATCAAAATTCTTTCTTGTTTTTTAATTTTAGAGTAGTGGAGTGAGTTTTAGTCCCGGATTAGGAGGACGGCCAAGTGGTGGTGGCGGCAGTGGCGGGGGGCATCATCAAGACGGTGCAAAACTAGATGCTAACCAGCCAAGTTTGGTTGCAGTTCTTGAAAGAGGGAAAAACTTTGATGCCAGTTCTAAGCAGGCCCAGGAACTTAATGCAGCAGTGGCTTACTTTTTGGCTAAAGACATGCTGCCATTCCACATAGTAGAAAAGCCTGGCTTCTGTAAATTGCTGCAGAAATTAAACCCTACAGATCACCTGCCATCCAGAGCTTATTTCACTGGCAAAGAGGTTTTGAAGTTATTTAATGAAGTAAAAATGCAAGTTGAAAAATCACTGCTGGGTGCAACATGGTATGCTGCCACTACTGATATGTGGACTAGTCATGCTGGAGCTGGTGAGCCATACATGAGCTTAATAGTGCATTACATTACTTCTGATTGGAAAAATCAAGGCTCACTGTCTGGAGACCACATTCACACCACAGGATCACACATCTGAAGATATCATTGAAATCTTCCAAGGCATGCTTGATGAGTGGAAAATCAGCAAAGACAGACTAGCCGCTGTAACTACAGATAACGAACTAACATGAAGAAGGCATTTGGAGAGCTGCTTACTGAGGTTACCTGGCTAAGCTGCTTTGGCCATAACTTAAACTTGGATATTGGAAAGGTTCTAAAGATTAGTAAAGTTATTACTGCCATGAGAGCTTGCCAACTTCTTGTGCAAGGTTTCAGTAGAAGTTGGAAGAAAAGATGTACTCCTAAAGCTAAGCAGGTGGGCTTAGATCTTCCTCAACACTCTGCGATTCATGTTGTCGTCACATGGTGGGGCTCCACATATGATATGGTATCAAGATTTCTGCAGCAACAACAAGCAGTGTGTGCTGTTCTTGTATCTGACAGAAACACCTGGCATTTAATGCCTAAAGATATAGACGTCAGTATTCTTGAAGATTTAAGTCAGATGCTTGGAACACTGAATGATTTCACGGATTCTCTTGGTGCTGCTAAGCATGTTACAATGTCTGCTCTGAAACCAGTACTGCATCATCTTATGAATGACTTGTTAATGCCATTACCTGAAGACAGCACTCTGAAAAAGAAAATGAAACTCGCAAGCAGGACTGATTTGGATACTCTTTATTGGTGTGAATGCAAACAAAAAATAATTGACATCTCCTGTTTCCTGGACCCAAGATTTAAAGCTTTCTTCAGCGATGACAAAGATTCTATGTAAGTAATAATAGCCAACAGGGTGGGCGGTATTGGGCTATACCGGACTGCCCAGGGGCATAATGAGGCCCGACGCCTCAGGCGGAGGGCCTTATAGCCCCTGGAAGGTCCGGTATAGCCCATACCACCCACCCTGGAGGGTATTATTGCAGTTAGAAAATGGGCACTGTGTTTTATATGTCTAAATAAAATAATAATTTTCATTTTAAGATGTTAAAACTTAAGCCTTTTATTTAATTTGTTAAACAAATAGTTCCTCTGCCTGTATCAGAATACTTTTTTTTTTTGAGCTAGGACTTTTGATCTAGGTGAGATTCTGTAGTTTGGAGTTGGTTGTTATGGTTACCCCCCATATACACACACACCCTCACATAGAGGGCTTAGAGTTGATAAAAAAAGCTTTAGTTATACTGTGTGCATTCAAGTTTGCAGCCTTGTTTGTTTTTCTGTGTTTTTTATTTATTAAAGTTATGTGCTTCGAAATGTGCAGCTGTTACAGGAAGGTCACGTCACGTTTACTTGGTTTACTTGGTGATTAGAGCAAAAAAAGGCAATTGCCCATCAAGATTGTCCCCCACACAGTGGGATAATAACCCTCAGTAGTATTTATTAAGAAGCCATTTATCCAAATTGGATTTAAAGATGCCTGTATTAGAACAATCAACAAGTTCTTGTGGCAATTTGTTCCACAGCCTAGGTGCTCTAATAGAGACAAGCATTTGTCAATGCCGAATGTTGCTTGCTTCTATGTGCTGTTTAGGTATTTGGAAGTCATTGGAGTGCAAATATTGAAAATTTTCGACCCTACGAGCGCATGAGAACTGCGCAACACACGCTCGTAAAACAGTCATTTTAAGGAATTTTTCACCAAATTTTCAACATAGCCATTTTAAGACCTCTGCTCATGAACAGTGTCACTGTGATTTTGTTAATGTGTCCCAAACATTGAGTTTGCACACCGAATGCGCCATTGTGCGCTACATGGGCGGAAACATGTTTTGGGCAGGATGTGAAAAATGACAGCTATACTGCTCATAAGGATGTGTGGTAAAATGGCAATGTTGAAAATCTGGAGTGAAAATATTGAAAATTTGCGAACTTACGAGCCTGTGTAGGAACAGCTGATAGCATCGCTACGTAAAACAGTCATTTTGGAATTTTTTCACCAAATTTTCAACATAGCCATTTTAAGACCTCTGCTCGTGAACAGTGTCACTGTGATTTTCTTAATTTGTCCCTGACATTGATTTCGCAACACCGACGCGCCATTGTGCAACATGGGCGGAAAACATTTTGGGTGAGATGTAAAAATGACAGCTGTACTACCTATAAGACAGTGTGGAAAATGGCAATGTTGAAAATCTGGAGTGAAAATATTGAAATTTAGTGAACTTACGAGCCTGCGTAGGAACTCGCGCATAGCCAGTAAAACAGTCATTTTTGGAATTTTGGCACCAAATTTTCAACATGGGGTTTTGGGACCCCTTCTCATGAATGATGTCACTGTCATGGTGGTATTCAGGCCCGAAGGGTGATTTACATGATCACTGCGCAGTCACTGCAGCGAAATGACCCGTCGGGGCTGAATAACGCCTTGCTAGCCGCTCTCCTGCACTGCTCAGAGTTATTCATACGTGCATCCACCAAGACCCTAGGTCTTTTTCCCCTGTTGAGGCCTCCAGCGCCTCCCCTCCCAGGGTGTACCCGTGTTTAGGTTTCCACCCAAGATGTAACACCTTGCACTTGGTCATGTTGAAATTTAATTTCCATGTGTGAGCCCAGCTTTCCATGGTGTCCATGTCCCCTTGCAGGGCCAACCTCCCCTATTACCCCTCAACTACTGCTGTTATCTTGGAGTCATCAGCGAAGAGACTCATTTCACACCCTATACCCTACCTGATGTCCGATATGTATGAATTAAACAGGATCGGACCCAGGACCGAGCCCTGCGGTACTGACATCTCTAGGGTTCGAGAGCTTCCCACCGACCACTACTCTCTGGGTGTGTCCAGCTAGCCAGTTTTCAATCCATCTGACCATCAAAGGGCCTACTCTCAACCCCGCAGTTTCTCACCAGACCATTGTCTTATCAAAGGCTTTACTAAAATCCAATAGGATGATATCGACAGGATGTTGCCATCCAAAAACCTGCATATACCTTTGCCATATTCAAATAGCGTGTCTCTCGGAAATATGGTATGGAGAGACCAGAAGAGATGGGAGATCGCAAGGTTTTTTTTCCTTTCATTTTTTAGTTTTAGTAGGAGGTTATGTGCTGCTTTATTTTACTCCATTAATTATGCAGTTTGTGCTGTGTGTGATCGGGAGATAAACAGCGGTGCTTAGCGAGACATCAGAAGCGGGTGAGCAGCACTGAGAGGTACTTCATCTGCACTGCCAGTGATGAGCTTGTAAACATATTTCTGCGGTACACTTTAAGTTGGCAGAGTGAAACAAGTTTTACGTGAGCACTACAGTCTTTTATTTCGTCAGTTCTAAGTCCACTTGTTGGGAGATGTCTCTCGCTAATCCAAATAATAAACATGGCGGTTATAGACTTTTCAGTGTTCTATTGGCCTGTTTTAGAACAATATGAGGCAACTGAGACTCGGACTAGTTATTTCACAGTCACTATTGCCTCGTACCAGCCTGGCTATTTGGCAGTTTTAGCCAATCAGAATTAAGACTGAACTTTGCCCATTTTCTAAAGTGGGCTAAGTACTGTACATGAAGAGATCATGTTTTGCTACACTGATGACCACCTCTTGGACTGTGACTGATGACCCTGCCCTTCCCATCCTCTTACCATAGTGCCTGTGCCAGTCCCGCGACGCCCAAATGTACCTGCTGGTCCTGCTGCTACTGCTAATGCCATTGCTGGCAGCATCAGCATCAGTGACGACAGTGTCACTGAGGAGCAGTCATCATCTTGTTCTGTGAGTGAAGCTAATGAGGAGAAGCAGCAGCAGTTTACTGAAGAAGATCCTGGTTTTTCTCATCACTCTCGTGATTCAGAGTCAGAAATCAGAACACCACCTACTCTATGATGATCATGACTGTCAGCGCTGCCACCACCACCGCCAACTGTACAGAGAAAGGGAAGGAAGAGATTGAGGATAAGTTCAGGTTCATCATCATCATGTACTAGCTCTTCTGCATATGCCACAGGAGGCACAGTATCCAAATCCATATCCAGTCAGCAGCAAAACCCAAGTCTTAGTCTACCTTCTTGTTCTACAGCAACAGCTGCACAACAAGTGGTGGAAAAACCAAAAGGATTAACTGACCTACTAAGGCAGATTACAGACAAACGGTTGTCAGTGGAAGGGTGTAATGACAAGGACATCACACTGGACATCAAAGTCAAAAATGAAATCTCTCACTATTTAGCATTGCGACGTCTGCACACAGATGGCGAACCATTACAGTGGTGGAATGAACGTGCCGCAGAACTGCCATTGTTGTCAAACTTAACAAGAAAATACCTATACATTCCTGCAACAAGTATACCATCAGAGAGACTTTTCAGCTCCAGTGGTCAAATTCTCACACCATTTTGTTCAATACTATCCACAGATAAAGTAAACATGCTTGTCTTCCTCCACAGGAACTTACCCTGACTACTCTGACTGAGTCTGACTGATGACCAGTCCAGAGTCCACTCCAGACTACCACACAACCACACTAAACATGTCATTGTGTAGAGTTTTGAATGAATGAATGAATGAATAAATCTTATATCTGATGTGATTTGATAGGGCAGGCCAGGCCAGAGAGGCACTGCCTTTGCAGTTGCACCACGGCACTACCTAGTAGTACCTTTCTTGTTCGAACTAAGTTGAGATGGGATGGGAAACCAAACCACAGTACTGGTCTGGAATCGTGGTGGATGATGTCTGAGTATGATGCAATTTAATGTTACCATTTGGTCATGGTTGGCAGTCCAGTCTGGTCGCTGAGTTGCTCACTTCTCTCGACTCTCACTTTAATTCCTCTGTGTCATGTCTGTCGGGTCATGTGTGGACTCGGTGTGACTGTTATTCATGGAGTGCACTGCAGACCGAAAGCAGCATTGCTGGGCTGGCAGGGTATGTTAGTAGGCCTGAGCCGCACCTGGCCTGACCCATCCATATCATCAATCAAATCATGGTTCATTTTTCAGTTTTCACTCACGCTTATTCACCCATTGCATGAGGGTACAATTTGCAAAATGCAAATAACAGCATGTTCCTTGATGAGGTTTATATTTGATATCTATATTGTTTTAGCCTGTGCACGCAGCAGGGCAGTGGCAGTGGTGGCCAGGCTGGCCAGAAATGGATGGGCATTTTGTACTGTACTTACTTACTGCTGAACAGTGGGGGAGGCAGGGGCACTGGGTCTGGGATGGGTGGCTGACAGTGTGCTTGGGGGGCAATGGGCAAAGTGTGCTGGGCAGGACAGGTAGACTGAAAGAGCACTGCACTTGTACTTCACAACGTAAGTGTTCACAAATCTGCATAGTCTAGTGTTTCTGCTGCTGCTGTAGCAGTGCACTACTGTGCTACTGCTGATGAGGCTCATACTGGAGCTGCACAGCAAGCAGAGACAGAGTGAAGCAATCGCTATGGTTATGAAAATGCAGCAATGCAATGCAAATCTGGGGTGGGGTGGTGGGTCATCATGTCATTCATGGTCACCGGCATCCCATTCCCAGTTTCCTCCTACAGTTGGCCCCAGCCAATTGGGCCAAAGTGCTGGCAGCTGGGCTATCCCAGTCTATAATTCCATATGTGCCTCACTGTTTGACTCGGTTAAGTCAAGACATGATGATGACTGATCATCAACATCCTTTGCCTATTTGCCTAATGTAGTTACTTGTTGGTTGTTGCTTGTTTTTGTCTTAACCATTTCTCTCTCTCAGGCTTAGCCAGCTTAGTACAGCAGTAGCAGCCAGGGTTATTAGTGGCATGCAGGCACCAGGCAGGCAAAGCTACTGCATCAGTAATGAGCTTGGCTGATGGCACAGGCAGTCTTTTTGTTCGTTCAAGTTTTTGGATAATGTGCGTCTCTCTCTCTACTGTACTGCACTGCTGCACTGCTGTACAGATTATTATAGCAAGGTAAGATTTAGGTGTACTCACCTGTTCAATCCATGAGTGGACTGAAGATGATGTTGGTTGAGAGAGCTTGACTTCAACTAAACGTAAGTCAGTATTTTGACTTCTTCCTTGATTTTTGAATTTTCAATGTTCAGTTTCAGTAAGTTTTTTGTCATCATCACGTAGTTTGTGTATCACACACACACAAATGCACACACATTATTTACAAGGCACACAGATGCCAAGTGAGTATTAAGCTACCAGTGACACATATAACTGCTTCCTTAATGGTAAATGGTGAGGACGGCTGTGTGCAACTGCACACAGAACTGTCAGTAAGCTAGTGTGCTAGCAGTAGTGCACACTGCACAGTCACTGACTGCGCTTGCCTTGTCCAGTGCGCACTGAGTTCAGTGCAGCACATTCAATGCAGCCTTGCATAAAAAGCCACACTTTTAAATGCACTTCATTATTGTCCTCTCCTCTGCTGTTCTTTTGGAAGAGAAACAGAAAATGATGCAGTACTGGTTTCAGATGACATCCCTATGCCCCCAGAAGATGAACAACAACTAAAACACACGTTTGTTGTTGATTGGGCTTGAGCAATGGACATGGAATGGGAGAGGGAGGGATCAGCAGCAGCACTAAACCCAGCATCAAAAATCTATTATGTTAAGTTGTTAACACTGCTAGTAACATTGTGTAATAACACGATGTCTCTCTGTCATGTCATGTAATAATCATCATGATGTATGTTACTTTTTATCTATATGGGTATTGGGTAACAAAGTGTCTGTGGTTGGGGTTGCCATCACTGACTGTCATCATCACCGACATGTGTGCAGACTCAGACTGCAGACTCATCATCAGTCACCCCACCAGCGGGCCAGTGAGTGACAGATGAGATGGCAGTGATCATTCATTTCATTCATGTTACTGTTACTTGTTGTGCTGCTGGTGCTCTGTTTCAGTGGTCATGCATGTTCATGTTCATTCAGAATCATTGTAAAAATAGAGACTAAGTAGACAGCCCTGTCAGTCTGTCAGAGGCACAAAACTGTAAAGGTTAGTCAGACAGAGAATGGGATATACACAAGTGTGCAACAGTGTTTTTCAATGGTGTGGATCCATCTTCAGCTGCAAAAATTAAACCTCTTGCCTATTCTGATTTCTCAGGATCGTAACTGTTATCTGTGTCAAGGGCCCCAACCAGCTGCCACGTGAACTAGCCATTAGGGCTTGGGTACCCAGGAATGGTAAAGACTAGGTTTAGGCCTGTGCAAAGAGCCCTAGGTAGATAAGTATAGTGATAAGCTAATCAACTTGATTCCCCTGTCCTTGTTAGTTTCCCGAACAAATCAGTCAGATTGTTTTGTGCAACTACACCCTGGCTATTGTTTACATTACTGGTGGACTGCTACCTGGTGACTGCAATATAACCCGTGCCTTATTTTACAGGGGTCTCTGAAGGGAGTGGAGAGATGTTAACCAGGGGTTAGTGTATTGGTGAAAAGTGTTATTGGTACCCCGTTTAAGCCACTAGTGGAATGAAGGGGGGCTGCAGTAACCCAGAGGGCTGTAACCAAGGCAATCTCGGCCATATTGACCCCGACCTCTGGGTGGAGGCACCCGCCAACGGATCTGGGCCCCTTACCCTGTCTCTGTAGGGGCAGGCAGGGGTAGTAGCCTTAAGGGTAGTGCACCCTGGGGGTTACATTAATAATACCACAAAAATTTGATTCGCCATGATGCCAAATGCCAATGCTATTTGCAAACTGCAATTTTGCAATTTGCATTACACTGTGTCTTACACTCTGTTTTTCAGTTTCAGTGATTGATAAGAACTGGCAGGCACTAGTCTGTGTGTTCCTTCAATTTTCATTCCCAGTTGTTCCCTAAGCCCCTCCCTCTATCTGATTCTGAACACAAAGTTACTGCTGCGTAGCACACCTGCAGTGTAGTGATTAGAATGAATAATTTTTATTTGACGCCTGCCCGCCAACACACACCATATCTGGACGAAAGTGCACGCTCTGCTCAGTAATCCAAATTCTCTCTGACATCTGCTGCTGTTACTTTCTGAATTCAAACTCCGAGTCTGAGTCTTCTCTCCCTGTCCTCCTGATGTGATTTTGTGATGACTACTTCGTACTCGGCATTGACAATTCAGCTGAGCTCAAAGTCCTCACACACTTAGTAAAGTTGCTGTCTCTCATCTCATCTGTCTGCTAAGCTTGTCTGCTTGATGCACCCCCCCCCCCCAAGTCCTTCCAGTAGTCCATTTCCACTGGGGAACACTTCCTGTCTCTGCTCGCCTGACAGCTGACGCTTCCACTACAGTGGTCCCTGTGATGGAGTGAGTATGACTCCTGATGAGTCCTCCTCTCTGACTGACTCATGTCATCTCTGTCACAAAACTTTGGTTGGCTCAGGCTGGCTCAACTGAGCTCTTGGTTGATTGTGGCTGGGGGCTGCCTAAACAAAACCAAAAGAGAAATTACTTTATTGCATTTTGCATTCATAATTAGCCTTATTGGCATAGCTGCTAGCTTAATAATTACAATCCCATCTGACTTGACTCAGTCAGCACTAGTCACAGCCACCAAACATGGCATTGAGGATATATAGACTAATTCTTTTAATGCCACCCTGATGACACAGGACTCCAGTCCTTCCGAATCACTCTCATCATGTCATGAGTCACGACTTGAGTCTTGATTTATTTGATTCACGAGTTCTGAGTCCAAGGCAGTGACAAGACGACTCAAGTCACTTGGGGAGGCTACCTAAAACAAAACCCATGGGAAATACTAATCTGAATTCATAAATTCCTAAGTACTTATTATAGCAGCTAAGCTAGTAGTAGTACTTTGAATAATAAACAAAAAAAACAGCCAGTGAGTGCCTGCCACTGCCAAGGGCCTGGCATTGAAGATATACAAGCCTGTTCCTTTAATGTCAGATTGGAATCATGTCATGTCACAGTCACATGACTCGACTCGAGTCACAGTATGGCATGACTCACTCAACCCAAGCAAGTCAAGGAAGCAACTTTATTAACTCATATTGGTTCACTCACTGCCTCACCTGGAGGCTACTGTAGCTATTTAGCTAAATACCTATTACCTACCTTAAAAAAAAAAAAAGAAAAGTGCAGCCAGCCACTCCAGGAGCCACCATGGCATTTGGGATATATAGGCTACTCTTTAAATGCTGCCACGGCGACGGTGCCACCTCTGGCATTTGGCTGAGCTCAACTGATTGTCTCTGGCTGTTGGCTTGGCTTGGCTTGGAGGACTTGGACTAGTAGTAGTCTCTTGGACACAGTGAGTGGCGAGTCACTGCATTACAGGAAGGAGCTATGTCAGACAGTGTGATTGTGGTAGTAAGGTAGGGTTTTGGATTATATCCGCCTACCAGCCCGAATAACAAAGATTTTACTGAGGGAACCCGCATTTCCTGACTTCTTGCAGTACTTTTCTTTTCCTTTCTTTAATTAGAAAATTGTTTACCTGATGTTAGTAGGTGTAATGTGTGGAACAGCTCTTAGCCTGGCAGCTGACATATCTTGTCTACTGCTCCACACTACATCGCATCAGCATTGTGACCTCACTGACTGTGACGCTTCGCTGATGCTTAGGACAGACATGTCAGTGACTGCCAGGTCATTCACCTGTGATGCCCCTGTCAGTGAGATCACAATGCTGATGATGTAGTGTGCAGTAGAGTTAGACATGTCAGCTGCCAAGATAAGAGCTGTTCCACACATCCGGTACAGTATTATCACACAGAAGACTTTCTGATGAGCAAAAGGATAAAAACAAATACTTCAGAAAGAAAAGTTACAACTGACTGCTACTTAAAATTTGTATTATTTTCCTGTCTGCCTGTTTTCGCTCCACTAGTTCTTTAAACAATAGAATTACATAAACAGCAACAAGACTGAACTATCCTGAACTCTAAAATGTTTTACCACACAGATCCTTTCACACAGATTTAGATTTTCTAGAGATCTCACAGCACTGGAAAGTTCTCGATCTCTCTTCTGCACAAGATCACTCTGTAAATGGAGAGGCCTGACTTCAGAGTACACACAGTTTTTCTGTCAGATAGTATGAGAGAATTCTGAGCTCTGTCTGTACCCCCGAGTTATACTTGAGCCTGGAGTTTTCCAGTATTCACAGTTGTGGTTCATGCCATTCCTCTTTGCTAGCCCCTTTTCCTTTTTTTTTTGCTTCTTTATTAGCACAGTCATACAGAGTACATTACATAGACATGAAATAAAAGCATGACTGCAGAGTAGCATACGCCAAGAAATCCCAAGGCATATTTCTAAAGTTACGTTATAGACAACATACACTGTTCTCCCTTAAAAAACAAATTCTAGCCAGAGTCGATGGGGCTGTGAAAAGTTACCAAGTGATGAAATTTACACATCTGCATAGAAATTATTCAACGCCCAGGTGTAACTTGGCCATATTTTGGAGGAGTTGCACCAAATTTTCAACATTGCCTTTTTTGGACCCCTCCTCATGAACAGTGCCAGTGTCATTTTGTTCAGTTGTCCCAAAAGGTGACTGCGCAGACCAAATATGCAGTTCTGCGCCACAGGTGTGAAAACACATTTGGGACAGGTTGTGGAAAATGACAGCTGTACTGTTTTGAAGGAGGTGCAAAATGGTAATATTAAAAATGTGGTGTGAAATATTAAAAATTGGCGACGTTAAGAGCGCATGGAGAAATTTGCAACATGGATTTTTGGGACCCCACCTCATGAACAGTGGCACTGTCATTTCGTGAATAGGTCCCGAATGGTGATTCCGCACAGTGACCACGAAATCACCTTTTGGGACCAAGTAACAAAATGATAGTGACAGTTTTTATGAGGTGGGGTCACAAGAACCCCATGTTGAACATTTGGGGCAAAAATTCCAAAAAATGGCTGAGATATCAGTATAAATTGAAAACCTCATTGAATGGCTGTATAGCACGCTTTCCTTTAATTCTTCAGTTCGCGGTTGGGCTTTGAAGAGTGCAGACATGTCCCGGTCCAGAGAAGATGTTAGCGCCGACCTCCTGAGGTAAGTATGGGGTATGAGGGGTGTGGTGAGGTGAGTGCTTAGTGGGAGGGTGACTGCAGCAACGATGAGGGACCGTTTTCAGTTTCACAGGGAAAATAAATGACAGCAAGGAACTGTTTTCTAATTTACAGCAAAACAAAACAACAAAAATATTTTGGCACACTGGGATGGGCTCCCAGTGTGCACATGAATGCTGACATGGGGATTGGGCACCCGATATCAGGCGTGACTTGGGCAGGGGCACCAAGAAAAAGAAATGCTAAGAGGGACCGTTTCTAATTTACAGAAAAATAAATACCACACATTGGGGTGGCCTCCTAGTGTGTGACAGGAGATGTCAGGCATGACTTGGGAAGGGGGGGCACAAAAAAAAGTGAATGACATTTTGCCATTCGCAACATGGCACTGCAGAACTGTGCATGCGCAGTTCATGCATCGGAATGCGGAAGTAACAGCCGAAATAGTGCAGCTGTTATTCTGTAGGCCGATCCTGGCAGAGGGGTTTAAGCTTCATTGGGCTTTCAGAAGGATACTTCCAAAAGTCAAATGGAAGGGGTTCTAAGGACACATTTTCAGAGCTACAGAGTTTTGCAAATGGCTGTAGGCTCCACCCACAGCCCTAATCATGAGTCCGAATGATAGTGAGTTATCAGTCTCTTGTGTCCTCATTGGGCTTGGAAAACAGAACACTGGTAAATAAAGTTATTTTGATATTAAATATCTGTACTTTATCTAGTACTGCTAGCCCCCTGTTCCAAGAGGTGGATAGTTTGGCCCAAAGTTATTGGCTTTCTTCCCCTGCCGGCTTCTACTGAGATGATTACTGCAACTCTCTTTTTCTAGGGCTACCTGAGGTGGATGTGCGCCACTTGCAACTGGTGCAGAACACTGCAGCCTGGCTACAATGACTGGGGCTCCTGGGTCTTGTCACATCTCTTCAGTGCTGCGCGAGCTGCACTGGCTGCCAGTGCAGTGGTGGATCACCTTTAAAGTTGGACTTCTGACTTATAAAGCCCTACACGGACAGGGCCCGGACTACCTGAAAGAGCTTCTGGTTCCTTACTGCCCTGGGTGATCGCTCTGCCCGGCTGACAGGGGATTGCTAGAGATTCCAAGGGTTTCTTTAAAATCTTTGGGGGCCTGGGTATTTATGTACGTAGCCCCAGCCCTTTGGAATTCTCTACCCTGTCAGCTACAGGAGTGTGCGACCGTGGAGGGATTTAAACAGGCCTCAAAACACACTTATGGCATCAAGCCTACTTTGTTTAATTTTATTCTGTTTGCTATCTGAATTACATAAGAGTTGATATTTATTGTTTTATATGTTGTTTTAGCTTATTGTTAGGCACCTTGGTTTGTTGAAAGGTACCTTATAAATAAAGTATTATTGCATACTGACAAACAGCAATCACCATAGTCCCTAGTCATATTCACAGTAGACTATGAAACTGCTCCCATGACTGGGGCCTATTGAATTTCCCAGCCCCCAGAGCTTCACTGTGTCTGATTGCCTATTGTAATATGGGCTAGCTTAACAACTTCTCTGTTCAGAACTTCTCTACTCAGAGCCCTAAGGAAAACAAGTAGCATGATTAACGTGATCTGCCTCATTTACAAAGACCTGTCCTGTTTTCGAGATTGTTTAAGCTAGCAGCATCACTGACCTAAAGTTGGTGCAAGACTTACACAGAGAGAAACAAATAACTAAAAAAATTATGTTACTGATTAATGTACATCCATGGAGGAGAGTGCAAGACAGGGGCCCAAAGCATCTTCAGCCTCTGAAAAAGTAATTCCTGTCACAAATAATTTAAAAATGTCCTAATAGATGCCTAGGAGTATGTTTATAAATGAATTACTTAAGGACACACCGGCAGACGAGCAGATTGTTGTTCAGTGTACCTTTCCTGGTGAAACATTTCAATAAATCAAAAAATAAATAAATAAAAATATACTCAGAACAATGAATCTGAGCTTTAGATGGCTGTTTTCTATGCTCTGTACTACAGAACTGTACAAGTTGTACAGCAGCACAAGGGAGGAGGGTTTGTGAGGGGAAGACTGTAAGGCACATTGTTACACAGCAGAGCTAGATTTAACAAATGAGGGAAACATTAACAGGTGATGTCAAGGGACCTATGGCATTTTTTCTGTTTGGAGTTGAAATGATCAGGGAACCAAAGGACTGTAGTTCCCTCAGAAACTGGTCCCATATGGAGAGAGTGGAGTACAATGGAAAAAGCTCTGCCAGTATTGTAGGAACATATTTATGAGGTACTGTACATAAACTGCAGTGCTGGAATTACAGGGGACTTGCCAGAGTTTGGTCCTCACAGCTCTGAAGTGTGAGTCCGTGCAGCTCACATCACTGCCATTGACTTATAATGGGAAGGGGGATCAGTTTAAAGATCAGACCCTTGTCTTGGACTTCCACAGCTCATAAAGTTTAATTTCAAAACTGATATACAGTATTTGTGCATAGAAGCCTATGTTAATAAAGACTGGTTACATTGCTTAGTACAGGGATGCACAGTTCCCACTAGCTGGAGTGTCTTACCTACGTAACCCCCTTACAAATGGGGGTTCCTGAAAAGTCTTCCTTGAGCTTGCCTAAATGCTCACTGCCAGGCTGGTGTCCTGCGTTTTAGCAGTTTAAATGTGACTGCCAGAGAGTGCCTGTATATCCTCTGTATACAGTCTCTTTAAGAGCTGTCTAACCTGCCTTCTTTGCAGCAAGGACTGTTTTGTTTATCTCCACTATCTTGGTCCTGGACTGCAAATTGGACCAATCAGTTTTGGTGGGACCTAAAATGGAGCCGGACTACAGGAGCTGTCTGGAGTCAAAATCTGTAGGAATTGTAGTTTTGGGCTTTTGGTGCCTTTTTGCACCAGAAGGGGGAGCCTTTGTTGTGATTGACAGATCAGCCAACCAAACATTTTGGATTCTGGAGAAAGTCCCCAGCTTGCTGGCAGTTGAATCAGATCTCAGTTGGGAGCTGAAGAAGCAAGAGCTTGAGACAGTCAAGCAGCCGTCTGAGTAGTTTCGCTCGGGAGAACTGTGGAAAGGCCTGAGTTGTGGCCTGCATGTCTGCCTGTTGCCCGTGAGAGGGAGAGAAGAGAATTATTTTGGACTAAATCCAAGTTTGTGAGAATGAAGTAAGCCACTGATTTTTTACCAGGCTCATGCCTGAAGAAGACCGAAGATTTTTCTGAATGCGATTGGCCTGTCAGGATTTCGCTGCTTTTGAACTTTGGTTTGGGCAGAGACTTTATGTCGTGGACCGGAGAGCGGTTTGCTCTGGTACAGTAGAATTTCCTTACAGTAAATGTGTTGTGTATTGAAAGTGGGTCATGATTTGGTTCCCACTGTTTGAACTGTGTTCTGCTTGATGGAAGCTTTAACCAGCCTCAAACGGACTGTATCCAAATTTGTCTCCATTTGGCTGGGCCTTGCCACACTTGCCCAGCCAGACTACCTGCTGCACAGAGAAAGCTACCGATTTAGAGACCTGCCTGGGGATCAGCCCTCTGTTCCACACTTGAACAGGAATGACCTCGCGATTCGTGTGAGTCCTGCTTCTCCTGGCACTCCAGATTAACCACCTGCTGTCTCGATTTTCATCCAGCCTGTGTCCAGTCTTGGGTATTGTGAGTAATCATCAGGGTAGTTCCTGCAACGACAGCCTAATCTAAAAGTGTGTCATCTGATTGTCTTGTTGTTTTCTTTTCACGAACTGAGCCCTCTGGCTCTCGGATTACAAACAGTGTGTGTTGTGCATGTTGTTTTCTTCTATCACAGGGCCCCAACCAGCTTCAGCGTGCTCCTGGTTAGCCCATCATTCTCCATCTGGGTACCCAGGTTGTGTGACTGTTTATGGACCCTGAAGTGCATGCATAACTGATTGATACAACCATTTAAGCAAATTAACCTGATTATGCCCCTCCCTTGGTCAAGTCCCTTAAATAAATCATATCTAACTCTTTTTCTATTACCCTGACTATGGTTCCAGTTTGTGCAAGAGTACTGTACTGCTATTATTTGCTGTGTATAACCTTGTTTTACAGGGGGTCCCCAGGGACGAGCCAGAGGAAAGCCCTGGTGGTAAGTGCAAACAGTGTGGGTACTTGTGTGGTGTATCAGGGGTATTGTGAAAGTGATTATTGTGTATTCTTCTGGCCACTAGTAAGGAAAAAGGGGGGTTACAGTGTCCTGGAGGGCTGTGCCCAGGTTAGCTTGACCACTACCAACCCTGACCTCTGGGTGGAGGCATCCATTTCAGAAATTAGGCCCCTTAACCTGCTACTAGCCAAGCTGGCAGGGGTAGTAGCCCTTGGGATAGTGCCACCTAGGGTTACACCTAGCTTGTTAGGATTTTGTTCCATAACCACTTCTGGAACTTCTAAGGGCAGGAATGTTAGGAAGTCAGTGCCTTTCCTGGACAGAAATTGCATGTACATATGTACGATAAGTGCACTGTGGCAGGAATTGAGGCTGTAATTAGACTGGGTTTTGATATTTGTTTTCGTACTTGTGTCTCTGGAATTTGTATTTATTTGTTTGCATGTTAACATTTGGGAAATATTTTATTTTACTTTTCAGACTTGCTATGTTAATGATAACACAAGGCCAAGTTTTTGAGAGGTTTAATTAAAATATGCAGAGGTTGCCAGCCTGGTGGCATGAAGGGCTGAGGAACTGGTGCCTTACTTACTTCTGGCCACACAGGCGACCCCGGTTTGGGAATGGAGTTGGGTCGCCAGGGGTCAGTCAGGGAGGGAGAAGACTGAGTGTCCGAGGGGCTGCTCTCCTCTCCCAGGGAGATGAGGCTTGTTGGCCCATTCTTCGACTGCCACCAGGTGGAGGCCTGGTGCCAATGCAGCACAGGCAGCAAAGAAGGGAGGGAGCTGTGGGAACGTCAAGGCGCGTGTGCCTCCATGCATGCTCCTAACTTCCTACGGCAAGGGCTAGGGAGAAAACCGGGATAAGGTAACATCAGAGGCATAATGAAGCCTTCCCTGCTCATTCCTAAGTCAGTGTCACCACCTGGGAACTTGCAGTCAGTCAGTCCTGGATTATTGTGCTGTGAGGGGACAACCCATACTAAGGCGAGTCCCGGGGAGGTGCGGGCTGGCTTGTGGAAGCAGGGACAAGGCTGATTAGTCTCCCTTGGATGATGGCACATAAAAACATATATGAAAAAGATATGCAGAGTTCTCAATAAAATCTGCATTCATGTTGTGCGCACTAGTAGTCACGCGTGGGTCACATCAGTCTCAGCCAGTGTCCAGTACTATTGTATGTGGTCCAACACAACACAGAGTGATGTTGGTATTTGTAAAAAGTGCAGTATTTGTGTTTATTTGTCCCAGTTAATAGTATTGGTCTTGCAGAGCCCTAGCAGGAATGCCTCTTATTTTTGTGGCATAGGCGTGTCGTTTTTGTGGGCACAACTGTCTTTTCAAGTACTACAAAGCAAGCCTTTCCAGCAAGGTCACTCATTAAACACAGTTCATGTACACAAGGGTACTAGGTGATGCTCCTAAATATGCAGGAAAATACTTACATTTTTGTGTGTGTGAACACAAAATATCACAAGAATGGAAACCATCAAATGGGATTTTTATGAGACATGCTTCATGGAAATAATTCACAGACTGTTATATCATTTACATTATTGGACAAAAGGAATGCAAAAAATTTCCATAAAGAACCGTTAGTTTGACATGTCTGTTAAAGACAGAGATTGCTGCTGACATTGGGTTAGGGGGTGAACAAAAACTATGGTTTTCATTCATGAGTATTGAGCAGAGGTTACAGTTTCTTGGTTTTCATTTTTTAAAGCAAAGCCTTGCACTGGAACAATTGAAATATGCTCTACTTAATTTTAGCCAGTTTACTCAGCTTTGTGAAAACTCTCATTTTTTCCACAGCAGCTTCTACACTTCAGTGGTTTCCTTTCTGCAGCAGTTTTCATTTATAGAGATCTAGTTGCAGACCGCTGTTAAGTAAATTGAGATTGTTTCATTGTTTATAACAGGAAGCTTTCAACTATTGCAGTGGAAAGACACAGGGCAATTTTAGAACATTTTATTCTGCTGATGCTAGCAGGTGAGCCTGCAAAATGTATGCAAATGTTTTGAACGTGCCTTGCATGTAAATGTTGTCTGCTTGGGAGGCAGTACAGCCCCGTGATTAGAGCACAGAACTGTGAACCTAGAGAGCCAGGTATGAAACCGCCACTTACTGTGTGATCATGAGAAGGTCATATCCTCACAGTGCTAATTCTTCCTTCCTCCCTTCCACAAAATTGCATGGACAGGGGGATGCGGGGGCGGGATGAGGGGGAAGGAGTGGGTTGTGGAGAGGTGGGTGGATCACTCAGTAGATACTGAGAGGCTCACAAACTTGAACACACTGGATAGACCAGAAGGCCTTTTTCTGCCGGCTATTTTTGTGTTTATATGTTTGTATGTTCCTGCAGTCCTTCCTTCATTTTTATCAGTTTCTGTACATAACCTCATTGACTCTGTCTCAGTCTTAAAGGTATCCATATGAGCAAACAGACTGTAAAGTACTTTAGCACACAGTTTGTATGAAAGGCACTATATTAAACCAAATTCCTTTACTTCATTCTTTTCCATCCATTCAGGTGAATGAGTCCCTCACAGAAAGACTTGGTTGATTGATTATTTAAATATCCCAAAAAGCAAAGAACCTTAGGACAAAGAGCACCGAAGCAAAGGTTACCTGGGAAGGGCATTGATAATAAAGGCAGGTTTCAAAGAATTAAAAAATTACACATATCCCTATAATCAAAGCATCAGGGAAGTATATGAAATTACCATAGAAGCATTTAGACTGGTTCTGCATCAGAACCAGGCTACATTCTTTCATGGTGATTTGCAGATACATCCCATGATGCTTGGCATTGTTGTGTTCTGTGTAATTCTGTATTAAATAAAGATGATGATGATGGTGACCATAGTCCAAATGCTGAAAACATTGTACAGGTGTAAATTGTTGTAGGCTTTTGGTGGAAAAACATCTGCTCAGAAGTTGTTGTAGTCAGCACCAAGATTTATAAGAGTTATGCATTCTGTTGATAACTCTGGACAGACCGGACATCCAGTTTTCTGTCAGAAAAAATGTTTTAAATATTTGACAGAGCAACCAATTTGTGCCTAAAATGTTAAATACTTTCCACCAAGCTTTTGTAAACATGACAAACAGGTCATATTAGTTTGTGAATACTGGCTGCTCCTGTGTTTTGAAAAGGAGGCAGATTTTGGTGACCTGCTGTGCTCTACTGCATCTGACAAAGCAGTCTGTGTGATAGTGCCCTCTAGTGGTAAGAGATTGCAGTAGCTGACAATGGAAATCCTTATAGTTCAGTTTGAGCTTTTAATAGGTGTTTCTGAAATAACATTTTCTAAGGATTTATTTTTTCGAGAAATCAAAATGTGAGACTGTAAAATACAAACCTTCACTGAGTGATAAAATATTTGTTTTGGCTTTCAGGGCCCCATATGCATTTCCTGCAGCGTTCTTTTAGTTTCACCTACTGTGCCTAGCTGAAATACTGAATCTATTATCTTGTACAAAGTTACATATTAGTGCTGGGCTGGTTTTAATGAGCCATGTAGCCTAAACTCCTAAAATTAGCTGTGCCCTGCATTGCTGTGCTGCTACCAAGAAATTTCAATCTGTCTCTACTACTAGGCTCTATTCCTGACATTTGGAAAATTGCTGCCATTGTCTTGGTGTTTAATTCCAGTGGTCAAAGCTGTCTAAAGAAACTACCTCAAAATAGCAGTTTTCTCCACCCAAAGCAAAATCAGAGAAAGCTGTGTCGCCATCTCTCTAGGTACTTAACAAGTTACTCCTTCCTAAGTGACTTCCAGTATGGATTCAGGAAAGGACACGGGACAGCTGCCCTTCTAAAACTATTGGATAACATCTGTAATGGTATGGATAATGGTATGTTCATAGCTGCAGTATCTGTGGAACTAACCAAGGCCATTGACCTTGTGAATCGTGGTCTCCTAGTTCAGAAGCTTTCTAACGTGGGGTTCTCTGATACTGCTCATAAGTGGTTTTCTAGAGGTCTTAATAGTCAGTGTCCACAGGTTAAGATAGTAGATTCTGTTTCAAGCTTGCAACTTGTCTCCATTGGTGTTCTCTGAGGTTCCATACTGGGTCCCTTGATATTCTTCATATTTATTAATGACACCCTAAGCCCTTGGTGCACTGCAGAAGCCTCCAGTGTACTGACAGCATGGTAATTTACTACAGCTACAGCAACCTGGCAACCCTATACAAATACATTAATGCTCAATCAATCAATTTTTATTTATATGGCGCCTTTCAATTGCCAAGGCACCTAACAAAAGGAATTAAACAACTATAGCATACAATCACATATATTATAAATATTATAAAATGCAGATAAAACCAGCAAACAGTGTTTGAGTCATTCCTCAAATGCTTGAGTCCATAAAAAGTTTTAAGGGCCTGTTTAAATCCCTCCACGGTCATGCACTCTGGTAGCTGATAGAGTAGAGAATTCCAAAGGGTAGGGGCTGCATGCATAAATGCACTGGTCCTGGAAGATTTTAAGCAAATCCTTGGAATCTCTAGCAACACCTCATCAGCCAAGTGGAGCGATCGCCCAGGGTAGTAAGGGACCAGAAGCTCTTTCCGGTAGTCCAGACCCTGTCTGTGTAGGCTTTATAAGTCAGAAGTCCAACTTTGAACGTGATTCGCCACTGTACCGCAGCCAGTGCAGTTCACGCAGCACCGGAGAAATATGACAGGACCGAGAGATTCCTGTCAGTGACTGGGCTGCAGCGTTCTGCACCAGCTGCAAGCGGCGAATATCCATCCCCGGTAGCCCTAGGTATAGGGCATTGCAGTAATCCAGGTGTGAGGACACAAAGGCATGGACCACTGTAGGAAGGTCACCGGATGGAACAAGATGCTTAACTCTGGAGATATTCCTCAGATGGTAAAAAGAGGATTTGACGACAGTCGACACCTACGAACGTAGCGTCAATCCTTCTTCAAAAATTACCCCAGGTTTTGCACCTGCTTGGAGGTCGGGAGTGGTAAACCCCCAAGAAAAAGTCCTGAGGGTGAACCCACCCCCAACCCCTCTGCCCGGTGACCCGGGTCCACTACCAGCACCTCAGTCTTTTCCGAGTTCAACCTCAGCTAGCTCAAACTCATCCACTCCTGGATTTCTACAAGGCAGTTATTGAATACTGAGAGAGCTCTATCCTGGTCAGGTGCAAAAGAAAGGTAGAGCTGGGTATCATCGGCATAGCAGTGAAACCTCAGCCCATACCGTCTTTACAATGTCTCCGAGGTAGCATGTACATTGCGAACAACATAGGGGATGACACTGATCCCTGAGGAACCCCACATGATAACGAAACTGGGTCAGAGGAATAAATCCCCGATACCACCCTCTGAGTTCTTCCAGTGAGGAAAGATGAAAACCACCTGAGAACCATACCTGACAGGCCACAGATGAACCTCAAGTGATCGAGCAGAACCCCATGATCCACAGTGTCAAATGTCACAAACCTACTCAGCAGGTCAGGCCCTCTGCTCCCACGGTGCCAACCTCTGAGCGCAGTATTGTGAACAGTTAACAGAACAGTGTAACCCTCCTGTCTGTTTGTGGGTCCGAATCACCTTTAGTCTCAAGTTCTGAGGGATTCAAACTTAGAACCTTATGCTGGTGTGACCCAAATGTACAGGCTCAGACAGGGTGTAGCCAGGAATTTTAAACTTGTACTAAAAACTGATGCACTGTTGCCCCCTTATGTAAACATAAATCAGAATATGCGCTGCCATGCACACCATTGCCCCTGCTAGCCATGTCTGAGTTCAAGAAATCAGTTTCCTCTTGTAATTCTCCTTCCTTTGTTTCTCTGCCTGCCTGGTAGTTGTTCTTGTTCGTGTATTTGGCTGGTGGCATCAGTGCCCCATAGCTGAACAACAAAGGCAGAAGGGCTCAGCATGACACAGACACAATGTGACTCAAAGTGTCCTTGCTTTCCTCTTTTTGTTGCCCCTGCCTGATTTTTTTACTGTACTCTGCTGAATACAGTGCGTGATGCCTGCCGACATCCCAGGGCTCAGTTAATGCCAGATATCTTTTGCCTAAGGACACCTAACCAGATATCCAAATGAACCCTAAAAACTTGATGAAAGACCATAGGAAAATTCTTACCTTTTCCCAGTTTGGTATTACCATTAAGCTTATGAACAGTGTCAACTTTAACCATCTGTACTTCACATTTAAAAGAGAGAATTTCGAAGGCACACCAGGCAGTCTCTTTAAATATAGATTTACTTAAAAATGGATAAAAAAATATGTAAAATGTAAACACAGGACCATATATCACAAAGCATACAATCACTTAAAAGAACAAGGTTAAAATACAAACATAAACTCCTACCACACTACAATTAGACTTGTCTATCTAATGTATTATTACCGTCTTACAGTGCTTATAGTTAGATGTTGTTGTTTCAGAGTCCAACAGGAATGTGTCTAAAGATCACCCACAGAATAGTTTAAAACTGTCTTTGAACCTGCCTCTTCCATGATGTCACCTAGCTCCTCCCTGTTAAATATAAAAAATAATACACACAGGATGTCCCATCACTCAGGAGGTATATTAAATAAGGTGACATCAGCAAAAACCTGTTTCCCAATAGGACTCTTTAATCTTGAGTCTTTCCATTGATCTAGTGTGGTTTCCTGCTTTTCAAAGATATCACAGGACTTTTACAACTCTGCAGTTTTCTCACCTAGATGTCATATAGCTTCTTTTAGCACCAGTTGAAATTAACTGTCCTTCCTCTGAAGACATCATAAAATGGATATTTTAGTTCCTGGCTTCAAAGCAACACAGATCATAAACAATGCTATAAAATGCGACTTCTTGGAAGTTAATCACATTACAGAGATCTGCTGTTTAACATATCCTGTCATTTGAACTTAAACCTGGGGGTCATTCCAGGAGCACAGGATGTCTCATGACAGACAATCACACTCTACATTTTTATATTACAAAATCATAGAGCAATCAGAACCAGCAGGCTAAAGATGAAAACATTTGAGGACTGTACCTGACAGGCCACAGATGCACCTCAAGAAAATCAAGCAGAACCCCATGATCCACAGTGTTAAAAGCTGAAGAGAGCTCTAGAAGAACCAAGATGGAACAGTTCTTCCGATCTCTTGCCATCTGGAGATCACTGAGTACCCAAACCAGCGCTGTCTCAGTACTGTGCCTCTTTCAAAAACCAGACTGGAGAGGTTCATAGATATCATGAATGAGTCAAATGGTTCTCCAGTTGTATGGCTACTACTTTCTCGATCACCTTACCCGTAAAGGGGAGTTTCGAGACTGGTCTGTAGTTCGCATGGCAGTCTGGGTCCAAAGAAGCTTTCTTCAGGAGGGGTGTCATCACTGCCTCCTTCGGGGAGCTAGGAAACTCACCTGTTTCCAAGGAGCACCAGACTGTCCATGCTATTATTATAGGTCATTGTCACAAACTCGCTCAGCCGGTCAGCCCTCTACTCCCAAAGTGCCAACCTCTGAGCGTATGATTTGTTTACAGTGAACAGAACAAGGTAACCCTCTTGTCTGTTTTGTGGGTTCAAGTCACCTTAGTCTCAAGCTCTGAAGGGATTCAAACTGATAACCTCTTGTTAGCATACCCAATTATCAGGCTCAGATAATTCTGTCTTTGGGGTCCAGATATCTTTGCCTATGGGCACCCAACCAGGTCTTTCAAATGAACCCTTAGAACTCTATGCAAGACTTTAGAGAACTCTATCCATTTCCCAGTTTGGTATATCAATAAGCTTAAAATACAGTGTCACTTATAACCACTCTAAGCTCTACTTAAATAAAAAGAAACGCTAAGGCAGTCCAAGCAGTTTCGCTTGTAAAATATATCTTTACTTTAAAATATCAAACAGAACAATAAATACAGAACAAATATCCCAAAACATACAATCTTAAAACAAAACCGCTTTTTAAAGGTAGAAACTAAGCTCTTTATCCACATAATACTTCTTCCTACAGTGCTGATGTGTCCTTCTTCTCTCAGTCAGAAATATTGTCTTGTGAGTCTCTGTCAAGGTTCTCTCAGCAATTAAACACAGTTCTGAGCCGGCCTTCTCATGAGGTCACTAACTCCGCCTTGGTGTATCAAAATCCATATTTTACAATACAGGATGTCCAAATAGAATATTTAAAAAAACATAATAGGTGACCTCACTGACTTTCCTCTCCACAGGTTAACCAGACAAAACCGTTTGTGCTCACATGCATCTCAAATGTTTATTTGATCTAAGTCACTGTATTCAAAGCAAAAGTGTATTTGCCTCTTTAATTTCATCTGGACCTTGGAATCTACACCTCAAAGGTCTCTCTGATGTAATTCAAGGTTCCCCGAACGTATATTTGGCCTTCCAAATTGCCTGGGTCCTGTTTGGCCCAGCCATCAACCCTTTGATGAAATGAGCTGGTTCCGGGAAGGTTATTCATAACCCATGCATGCGCTTTCCATATGACACCTAGAGCAAAATCAAAGGATTCCCTGGGGATGCCATGAATGGCTAATTTCATTTCCTGGCACCAAAGCAAATTTAACATGCGAATTGAACTCAGATCTCTGTAGTTTAAATACCTCCTGTCCTTTGAACTTATCCTTGTTTTTTTTTGGATGTGTTAGTTCAGCAAGACTGTGGGTCTTCTGACTGCCCTTCCCATCACATATTTTATATGTAATAAAAAAAAATTAGATACAGCACTCAGAGCTGGCTGTCTATGTCACAGTCATTACTAGGGCTTCTGGGTTATTGTTTGCCAGTGAAAGGACTGATAGGTCAAGCACCGCCGCCAGGCCTTCAGAGCTTACATCTTGCAAAGGGCGGTACCTGACCATCTCCACAGGGGTAGGCCTACAAAGGGGGGCACCAAAACTGAATCACACGGTGTAATGATCGGACCATTTGACTTGTTCCACCCCCAAATCCGAGGCTTCGATCCCCAGGAGGAAGACTAAGTCAAGAGAGTGACTGTGTTTATGGGTAGCAGTAGAAACAATCTGTGTAAGGCCCAGAGATGTCATCAATTGGAGGAAGTGCTGACCAAATTGAAAGTTCGTCATCGACCCAGGCATTAAAGTCACCCAGGACCATCAGCCTGATGACTCAAACACCATGTCAATCACAAGTCCGACACTTCCTGAAGGAACCATTTCTCATCCCCGGGTGGACGGTAGATGAGGGCTATCCTACAACCTACACCTGCTACCACAGTACACTCAAATGACTGAGTCTCCTCAACTGGTACACTCATGAGACCCAGTTCAGTCTTGAAACAGACCGCAACCCCCCCCCCGACACACAATCCAATCTCGGGCGGTGAATCACCGAGTACCAGGCCGGAGTTGCAGCCTCCAATACGGGGCCAGAGTTCTCGTCCATCCAGGTCTCGGTGACACAAGCCAGGACTGCTGTTCCTACAAGATCTGCAATAATTGCAGTCTTGTTTTTAATGGACCTGGCATTGCATAACACCTCTCGAGTTGTATGAACTTCCAGGGCCGTTGGAGCCACCTGCCCACCAAAATTGGTAGTGCCCTTGGGTACGGAGACTAGACATGGAGAACCACGATCTGGATTCCATTTTGCCCCAGGGCATCTTCTGGATCTTACGACCCCAATGCGGTGGCTGGCCCGGCTCATTCACCCTCCATTATTCACACCCCCCAACTCCTCTCCCCCTCCCCCGGTGAGCAATACCCAGCGCTCTACAGCGCTGGCAGGTTGTAAACTGCAATGGGGGGGATAAAGGGGAGGAGGGCACAAAGGGCGGAGGATGAATAGCGCACAACCGTAGGGGCAGGCTTCCAGCACATTTTAATGACCCGAATAAAAGTACACACTCTACTAAATAAAATAAAATAATAAAACAACCTTAATCTTTAATATAACTACATATATACAAAACAAAAATCACTTTACAAATAAAGCAATGAATCCCTCATCTCTCACTACAAGGGGAGAAGGAGATTAAATAAAATCTGTAACCAAATAAATTTCCATAAACTAAAAACAGAATTGTCCTACTAACAACGCAAACTTACACCAAACCAGGAAACTACATATAAAAATCAATAAAACAAACAAAAAAGTTCCCAATCATCCAGTCCAGGCCTGCAATTTTAAGTTAATCACAGTCTGAGCATAAACAGCCAGAGAACATTTAGACTATGATTGATGGCTGGGAAGTTCAAAAATTTCAGCCCCCAGTGGTCCTCACACCACCAGAGGGACCAGTTGATGAAGAAGTCTCAAACTTTCTCCAACCCCCAGAATACTGTCACTATGGGGGTTAGGATGTGTCAAAACTTTTAGTACCAAGGCACACTCTTACTGTACCACGGGTAAAAAGAAAAAAGAAAGAAAGGCACTCTCACTGCCTTAAACAAACAGGTAAATGAACAATAAAGATGAGTCTGACCATATTTGAGGAGGAAAAGGTCCAGGATGGTTCACTTTGGTGGTAGACTGCTCTGGAGCCGGAGAAAGCCCCGACAAATCCTGCTGGGTAATCAAACTGCAAGTCCGTGTCTGCTGCTATCAGTCCCCCACCCAGGCTCACTTTCTAGTAGACCCAAGGGAGAGACCCTAGGGGACACCGGACTAAATTGCTGGCTACCCAGTGGAATAGAACCAGGATCCCCGCACAGCCGCAACACCACAGCCAGCCCACCCACATGATCAGGGCGTTAACTCTGAACACCAAATCAAAAGCTGGTCTTCATATACCCACTGCTCCTGGACTCAAACCAGACTGCAGCTATTCAGAATAGAATCCTCTGCAAATAATCCAATAATCCGGTCCAATAAAATAATCTAGTAGTCTTCTCATTAAGTAGCCAAATTCCCCTCTTCACTCTTCCCACTCTAGGTCACAGTGTGTTCCCAGCGTCTTCATTGGCAACCTCAGTCGCACACAAAACCACATGCTGATTGTGATAGCATCCAGAGTTGACTGAATCGTAACATGTTCGTCTTGACTTCTCAGAAAATGAAAAACATGCTCTTTGGCTCTAAATATAACTATACACAGGTTGCAAACAAACTATGGTTAGGCTCTTGCAGTCTCTCAGTCTCCTGCCAGTATGGCTCCCTTCTTGATTAAAGGGGAAGTGTCAGCACTAAGAGCTCTACATCCAAGTATGGGGCTGTCCCTAATTTTCACACTGAGCAAAAACATTTTGTTTACTTACTGTTTACTGCAGTATAGCAGATTGTATCACACTAATTCTGTTGACCTGCAAGCTAACATTTTCTGTAACTACAAATCCCAGAATTCCCTGCAGCTGACATCAGAGGAGGGCTGCAACAATTAGAGACTCAATAGGTTGCAGTGTATTTTAGAGCTTTTATAAGCTCTGATAATATGTTTGCTGGTTCAGCTGTTCTCACAGGACTAAGCACAGTCATCTGTGACTGTACTTATCCCACAGAGGACAGCAGGGACAGCAGAAAAAATATAAGAGCTAATAAAACTCTAACATGTACTGCAGGCTATTAAGATAGCCCACTGCTGCAGTCCTCCTCTGATGTCAGCAGCAGAGACTGTGATTTTTGTTACAGAAAATGTCAACTGCAAGTCAATAGTATTAGTGTGATACAAACTACTATACTGCAGTAAACATTCCTGATTTTAAATACCTAGGTGTCACATTGGACAGCTCACTCTCCTACCATCGGCACATAAATGCTGTCGCCAAAGCCACCAACATCCGTATAGGCCTGCTCTACAGGCACAAACACTGCATGACTCCTGACACTCTCCAGTTGGCTATCAACAGCTCTGTCACTTTCATCATCGATTATAGGCTAGCAATTTATGGCTCTGCCTCTGCAGAATTATAGTTGCACTCAACAAAGCATGCAGACTGCTAACTGGGGCATACCGACTTCACACACACTTGTGACCTGTACACTCGGGCAGGATGGCTTCCTCTCATCAGCCGGATACAGTATCAAACCTGCCTCTTAGCCAAAAAGTCCTCCTCAGGGTCATGCCCCAGTCATTGAAAGCTCCTCATTGACCACCACAGCACCCAGCAAACTAGAAGTTCACAACAACTAACCTTCCTTGTCCACAGATGCGGATCACCATGGGCCAGAGGACCTTTGTCTACAGAGTACCACAGTGGTACAATACTCTCAACAAAGAAACTCTTACTGCTGCTGCTCTTGGCCCTTTTAAGAGACAACTCCAACTTCATCTCATTTCAACTAGTCATTGTGACTGCCTCGCCTAATCAGGGGCCCACCGCCACTGCCCTCCACTTCAGTCTTGACAGCTACCTCTCCCGCCTTGCCCCTTCTACCTGTCTACCCCTTGCCCCTCTCCTTCCCCTCCCGGCATTTCCTAACTTTTATCCCTCCCTCCTCCCTCCCCTTTAGAGCTCTTACCTCACCCTCTACCCTCTGACAATGGCCTTCCTGCCTGCATGCCCCCTTCCCTCTCACCTGCAGTGCTTATTTTAAGATTGCCCTGGCTGTTATGTCATGCTACCTAACATTTGGCACATTTTGAATTACTGGAATTTCCTAAGCCTCAGTCTGTTACTTCTTTTATTGTGTAACTATGTATTATTATGTTGACCTTTGTATGTATGTATACCCCATTCCTTCGACGTGGAGCCTTTGTAAACGAACAGATCCTGCTCAAAGGTATTTGTAGTCCTAGATGTCAATAAAATAAAATAAAATAAAAACAATCATGTTTTTACCATAAAGTATAAGTTAGGATGATCTCCACACTTGGGTGAGGGGCTCTTAGTGATGACAGTTCCCCTTTAAGTATTGTCCTCTAAGTGCTGCTCTGTGGGTGTTGGGCTCCCAGATGCCCTCCCTGCCTTATAGGGCAAGATACTGAATTGGGTGATAGTGTAGATTACCAGGTATGCGTAGAACCTATGCTATTAGTGTAGAGCTCAAGTTACACTATTTGGTCAAATCGCCCATTCCTTTACTTTTTACTCAAATAAGCTAATAAATAAAGCCAGCACTGTATTTAGGAAGCTTTTATTGCAAGCTTCCTATGCATACTCGATAATCTACACTATCGCCCTGAATTGAAAGTAGTCAGAGGAGTCTTATCTCTGGTGGCACTTTAAGTGTAATACTGTGTGGAGTAAGAAAGACTCTGAAACTCCTTTTTTAAGTTTTTCAAATATTTTAATTTTCATACTGTGCCAATACACTTGCCACCTAAGATGTTAACTTTGCCAATATTTCCTAGCCTTGGGACCACTGCCTCAGAACCTGCAGTGATGTTACCAAAATAAAGATATACTTAGTTTGTACGCTTCAGGATCTAATGAAATGGGGCTGGACCCACAACAAACATATGTAGTCTACAGAGCATCACATGAATTACCAACTATTAAATCAAGTTTATCCTTTATACATTCCTATTTCATTTTCTTATTAAATTAATAGTGTTTATGAACAAACCAAAATCATATATGTTAAGTGCATAAAGAATCTCCACCTTCTAAATGCCATTATACTTTCTAAATTCCTCTGTGATTTCTGACCCTGTACTACTCCCTTGTGAACACACTTACTCAAATGTTTTTCTGATATACATAAACGATATAAGGTACTGGTAATTTGTTTCTGTAACTTTGACCTATAAACATACAAATACACAACACCTGGAACAGCTAGCTGGATAATTCTCAAATTATATAAATATATTATTGTGCGTAACGCATATAGTGGGTACTAGTCATACACTTTATGGTTATTCCCATTAAGTTTGTTTTTCTTTTTAATCCTGATGTACTCATCTGTAATCTGCCTTGATCAGAATGCATTGCCTAGCAGCATTAAGGCTTTGCTTGGGAATTTACTGTCTATATAAACAGCCAATCTTTTATGTTTGTGTGTGCATGTGCAGCAAACATTTTGTTACAAGAACGAGGTTGAATGTGTGTCACTGTTAGTCCAGTGCAGCTGAGGCTGCAGTGGCTCAACAGTGACAACCCAGTACTTAGCTAGGCTGGTTGTGACATTTTTCTGTGCTTGCGAGGTGGAACCTTCTTGTAGTCAAAAAGGGTAAGCCACTCCTATCAGACAGCTGCTAGATCCTTTCATCTGCATGAAGCTGTCCAGCAAACAGCTCAACGGCATCATAGTAAGCTTCTAGCTCCCTCATCCTTCCCAGTGCCCCATCTATAGAAAAAAAAACCTCCCACTTCCCAGTATCCAACTCACCTCCCATTCTTTCCCCTTCCATGACAGTTAAATACCCTTCCACTGCCAAGTATCCCATCCACTTCGCGATCCTTCCCTGTGCGCTCTGTCCATGACAATAAAATACTGTCCTACTGCCAAGTATTCCACCCATATCCCAATCCTTACTCCGCCTTCTTTCCATGACAAATACCCTCCCACTGCTAAGTATCCCACCTAAGTTCCTGTCCTTCCTTGTGCCCTGTCCTTGACAGTTAAATATCTTCCCACTGCCAAATGTCTCACCCACCTCCCGATTCTTCCCCATGCCACATCCATGGCAGTTAAATACCCATCCACTGCCAGGTATCCTGCCCACCTCCCAATCCTTCCCTATGACCTGTCCATGACAGTTAAATACCCTCCCACTGCCAAGTGCCCCCACCTCCCGATTCTTTCCCATGCCCCTTTTGTGAATCTGTGAAAGAAAAAAACAATCCAAGGATGACTTCTGCTCCTACCCCATCCCCCACTCTGAGCACTCCCCACACCATACTTACCTATCCAGTCCAGCGCTGCTCCTTCTTGAACATCCTGCTTCTTCCGAGCTCCACTGGGACATGACTGAAAAAGCGATATGTCAGGTCATGGCTTTTTAATGCATTTTAGACTTGTACTCATAGCTTTGTCATTTCTTAACATTTTTACCTCAAATTTTCAACTTGGCCTTTTTAACTTCACCTCATGAACCAGTTAGGTGAAGTTTTGAAATCATCCTCCTCCCGGAAGTGTTTTCCCAATTGCTCTGCAAAGTCATGTTTCTGATGGGATTTAAAAAAAATTTCACCAGGCTGTCTTGATTATAAGGTGGATAACAAAAAGACTATGGCCCAGATATTCAGAGCAGTTGCACTGGCACAACTGCAGTATTGTGCCAAGGAGCCATATTCAGCGGGAGCCAGTGCGCAGCGCAAAATCCATTGTGCCAATGCGCAACTATAATGAATGCATGCGCAATAACAGGGGACATGCCCATGAATATCCAGCGCAGTGGCATATTCAACCGTGAATCCATGGCGCAAGTGTGGAGCAACTCGAAGTTGCGCTGAGCAGACTTGTTCCTATAAATACAGGGTGCAAACACACAGACAGCACTTGCGCCAGGGGTGTGAGGGAGAGGGAGTGAGTGAGAGAGAGAGAGATAGAGAGACACAGACAGACAGACAGACAGATAGACAGACCAAAGCCTACACACAGAGGGAGAGGGAGAGAGGTGGCGTTGGAGTGGGAGAGGGGCAGAGAGAGAGAAACACACACACATCACACACACACACACACACACACACACAGAAGCAGTGCACCAGGGTGGCACCCAGCCAGCAGCCAACCACCCAGGGTGACAGTGGACAGCAAGGTCCATGGACAGTGTGCCCTTCATGATGGAGGCCATGATGAGGGTGTGAGGGGCAGGAGGAACAGCGACTTGGCTGAGGAAGGGCCCATCATTGGTATGCCTGACACAGGTGGTACCATGCCCGCATCACCTTTGTGAACTACATGACACTGAGATCGTGAGCTGGTACCGCCTGAATAGGGCCATTCTGAGGCATCTCTGTGAGCTGTGCAGTGAGGAGATGCAGGCACCCACCAGACGGAGCCACGCCATGTCCGTGGAGATTAAGGTGACCGCCATCATGTGCCTGCTCACCACGGGTACCTTCCAGAGAACAACAGGGGACACCACAGGCATCACCCAGTTGGCCACGTCCCACCTGCTCACACAGTTCCTTAATGCCCTGCTGCCACATGCTTCAGAATTCTTCCATTTCCCCAGCACACAGGCGGAGCTTACAGCAACCATGCAGGACTTCTACAGGGTGGCACGATGCCTGACATGATTGGGCATTGACTGCAGCCATGTGGTCATCCACATGCCATCTGACCCTGAGGGTGGGCATACATCAATCAGAAGGGGAGCCCGAGTGTCAACTGCCAGGTGGTGTGCGGTGCCAGGCGCATCACCAGTGTCTGCGCCGACACACCCTGGGAGTGCACATGACGGTTCATCTGACACATCTCTGCACTGTGCCACAGGTTTGAACGTGGGACATCTCCATGGGCCACCTAGTGGTGAGTATGGCATGGGCAGGGCGATGGGCGATGGGCAGAGCAGACCTGGGGAGGGGTGGGCAGGTGTGCATGGTGGCATGGGTGCCAGGGACAGGCAAGGGGTGCAGCAGAGAATAGCAGAGGACTAACCATGTCAGTCTCCACACAGGTGATAGTGCATATCCACTGAGGCCCTGGCTGCTCACCCCTTACCGGTGCCCATCATCCCCAGCAGAGGAAAGGTACAACGAGGCACACGCCAGCAAGCACAGCATTATCAAGCGTGTCTTTGGCATTCTGAAAGCTCGGTTCCACTGCCTAGACAGGTCAAGCGGTGCCCTATAATACAGCCCCTTGAAAGCCTGTGGCCTGTTCCTGGCCTGCTACATACTGCACAACATGGCCATTGACCATGGGATAGCTGTCGAGGCTGATGAGGGTGACAGTAGTGGGGATGACAGAGGCAGTGGGCTGGAGGGTGGTGGACAGCCACCACCTGGGTGGAGGGACCCCCGGCTGCTCCAGCACGCGCAACGCCACCGGGACACCATTGTACAGGAGCACTGTGGCGCACACAGGTAGGTGGTACACATGCATGGGCCACACTAACAGGTACAGCACACATGCAGGGGCATGCATGGCAATGGGCATGCACACACAGAGGCAGGAGGCAGGGGTATGGGAGTCAGTGGCACACCACACACACACACACACACACACACACACACACACACTCAGGCATTGGTATGTGGCATGGATCAGATGCATTGCACTGGTGCACAGGTGCAACTGGTGCTAGCCTGCCCTCATCATGCCCACGCCTCATGGTCCAGTGGCTGGGCAAGCACGCACACAGCAGCATGTGGCGCGACACCAGTGGAAGGTACACACACACACACACACACACACACACACACACCACCCGTGGGTACAGGAAAGCTGCACAGCAGACAGTGGTCAGGGTGGCCCGTATGTCAGGACCGCTGCACAAACCCATGGCCACTACGGCCATGGGGGCAGACTCGCCAGGGCTAATCGGCAGCCACAGGATGTGCATCAGCCATGGGGGTTTGCAACAGCCTCCAGGGTGGAAACTGCGGACCACCATCGTGTCCACATGAGGTGTGCAGGTGCTCAAACAGCCCTGCCCCAGGCATGCCTGGGATGCCTACATCGGAGCCCGGCATCGACTGTGATGGGGTCACCCAACGCCGGGTTTGTGGGGTGGTCAGCACACTGTGGGGGGTCACCTGTGCACGGCCATGCCCTGTGGCAGCCAGCTACACAAAGCCATCCATGATCGCAGTGGCAATGCGATCCAAGGATGCAGTCATGGCCTCCTGCATGCACTGCATCCCCACCAGGAACTGCACAGTGCCCCTCTCCTGCTATTCAGCTAACTGGCACACCTCCGCACACAGTGCATGCACCCCAGTGGCAAGCAGCACCTGTTGCTGAACGGGTGCCCACAGCAGACGGGTGTGCTCAGCCAGCCGGTCGTTAGCCTGGGGCTCCCGGGTGGGATGCCAATCCTCCATGGTGACCAGCCATGCTGCACAGCCCCGTCTCTGGTGGATGCTGCACAGTGGAATTTGCAGGGGAATGGGCACAGCAGGCCACAGGCAGTGGTCCTTGTTTCGGCTGCCTGCGGCACTACAGATCGTTGCTGTTGCTTTTTGTCCAGCTGCTGTATGCTGACGAGAGCCCGCGTGTACACCATCACCACCGCAGGGCACAGCCAGGGCAGACACACCACTGCACCCACAGTGGTGGCAGGCAGCTGTTCCACCACTGGCAGAGCACTGGGTGCTGCCTGTGTCAGAGGCCAGCAGGGTGTCTCGCTTACAACATTGCCCGTGCTGTCCAGGATCAGTGTGATGTAGTCATCGGAGTTGGACCCCACCCCAATCTGTGTCTCTGCACATTGGACACCAAGGCTGGCATCCTGCGGGAATTCATCCAGCCTCGTCCGACCCCAGGTCCAGGACATCTGCCTGCACTGTGGTGGTGAGCTGCAGCCTGTCAGGCCCCCGGATGCCGGTGGAGGTGGACGGCTGGCCCTCTGGGGCCGTACCAGCATCCATGGTTGCTGCTGCTGCTGGTGCCCTGTCATTCGCATGGAGGCGTGCTGGTGCCGCAAGAGAAAAAAAGCATGTCAGTGATGCATTGCCCACATGTGCACTCCCCCACACTGCCGCTGCATGTGTCCTGTGATATGGCATGCGTGTGGTGTGCACATGCACATGACATGCATGCCGGCCACATGCACGCCAGCAGCATGCCTGTGTACACACCCTCCATGCATCGGCTGTGCATGGCAGACAGACTTACCATGCAGTGATAGGCTGCCACCCATCTGGAATCCTCCTCCAGGCACACCCTCTACCATGGTGCGGCACATGGTGGCTGCCACCAACTCCTCCTGCGGTGTCAGTGTGGATGCATAATCAGGCCCTCCTCCGGTGGTGGCACGGGATTCCCAGATGGCTGCCACCTTCTCCTTTATCCGCCACTTGTCCATTCCCACCTTCTTCCGGCACTCCTGCACTGACCACTGGTGGCTGCTATCTGGTTGACATAGGCTGACACCTCCCACGCCTGCCCTGGCCTGTGGTGTGCCGTGGCACCACTCAACAGGGCTCCTGTCCAGGTAGGCCTCAAACAGGGCATCAGTCTCAGCCTTTTGTAGTTGGGCCTGTGCTTTCGGCAGGCCCCATTACTCGCCCTCCTCTTGTGCTGACATGATGCTGCCTGTGGACATGGACAGCACAGTGTGGCAGTGGCAGCATCTCCCTGGTTCATCCCACCATGCAGTGCTGTTGGCTCCCAGTGAGCTGCAGTGGCATGCACAACTTATCTATCAAGGTTGCAATACCGGTCCATGGCCTGTGCTGTTCTGTGGCACTTATTAGGTGCAACACATGCAAACGAGGTTGGGCACAACAGTAATGACATGTTATGCACCCACTGAACCATATATTGGCTGATGAGCTCATTTGCATGTGGTGTCTGAGTATCGCAATATTGTGCTGTGCGCAATGGGATTGGGCCAGAGCAAGTCGCGATGGCACAGTGCACATGCATGCGTGGTGCACAGGCCCACAGTGCACATGCACATCATGCACACAGCATCATGGTGTCAGTCATGCACCATGCACAGAAAGTGCGATGCAGTGGCATTGTGCATGTTGTGCATGGGCCAGCTATGCGCATGGCCGCGCATGGGGTGCCGTGCACTGTCATGCATGTGTGCAATGCCGGTCGACCCCTGACCCCTGGGTCAGACCTCTGACCCTGTGACCCCTTGTAGCCACACCCATTCCACACATCTCCAGCACTGCGCGATGTGCATGTGCTGCGCATATTCCTGCGCATTGCACGGCGGGCACATGGTGTGGACACGTGCGCCTCCCACCACCATTGTTGCCGCCAAATGCGTTCAGTTCAACATGGTGCAGGCAAGATGGAGGAGGGCCCAGAACTGGTCGCCTGTTGAGTTGGCCAACCTAGTGGCCTGCATGGAGCCCCATACCCCAGCTCTTTGGGCAGGTGCCCCTGCAGCGGGCCGGGGCACCGGTGGCAGGACATCACCACAAGCCTGGAGCACAGGACATGGGTGCCCAGGACTGGGGAACAATGTCGCCACCGCTATGGGGACCTCATGTGGTGGGACCCATAGTGTCTGAGGAGGTTACAAGCACGCAGCCAGGCAAGGGTCATGCCACAGCCAGGTAAGTCATCCCATGTTGCATGTCTGCCCTGGTGCTGTACTGTGGTGTTGGCTTGGCTGCCTGCCATGCCCTGCAGAGGGCTACGCTGTCATCATGCACATCACGGGTTGGCATTGCCTCAAGGGAATCAACAAAGTCCAAGAGGTTAGCATCTTTCAGAAAAAGAGATGCGCAAGAACAAGGGGGCACAATTTGAAGATAGAGGGGGGATGGCTCAGGATCAATGTGAGGAAGTATTTTTTCACACAGAGGGTGGTGGATGCATGGAATGGCCTTCCTGAGGAAGTCCTGAGGTCAAAAACTGTGGGGAAATTCAAGAATGCATGGGACAGACATAAAACAATTCTAGTGGGAGTAGGAGGAAGTAGGCTGTTGGTTAACTATGATCTGCGGCTTATACAATAGGTAGTAACATGGGCAGACTGGGTGGGTCAGGCGTGTCCTATCTGCCATCAAAGTCTATGTTTCTATAGTGAGTTGGACTGGCAGACTGAGGCAAAAACTAAGTAATCAGATCATATTGGTTATTTATTCATTATGAGGAGTCTGCAATCTTGAGCGTTTGTTTCTGACTTGAACTTCAAATGTGAAAAAGGATTGATGGCATTGTAAAAAGAACCCTTTAACTTGTTCACAGGAAAAGTATATTGCCTAGCCCCTATCAACTGAACAGCCTTTCTTGAGTGACGTGCAGGTGCATGTTCCAACTCATTTAGTCATGGACTTACTTTGGGCCAGGTGGTATGTCAGTTGAGCTCTGTTTTATGAGATAGTGCTGGTGGATTTTGTTGTGTAAACTGCTGTCCGTTGGGTACTAAGATGAAATTGCCAAACTCATGTCAGTTGAGGGGTGATTTGGATCTCAAATCACAGTAGGTCTCCAAAATGTAGGTGTAAGTGAATTATCTATGAAGTGACATGCGATGTGACTGCTTTAATAAGAGAATACTTGGGATATTAACTAGACTTTCTCTGGGGCCGCAGTCTTTTTCAGCAAACAGCCCTTGGTTTGTCTACCCAGCAGTGAAAGTTATTTGTTTTTCTACTATTAGCAATACCTCTATGGGCTGCTTAGAACCCACCTGATCTTCTCTAGTGTACTACCAACTGATGAACAGCCCCCTCCAAATACTGTGACTGGCCATGTGTGGAAATTGTAAAAACATGGTAAACATTTTGGGATTACATTATCATCCCAGAATCTCTAAATTCTGTGAATGAAATTAGCAACAATTTTTGTCAACCAGTATCACACACTGGATGTGGGATTTCAGAACAGTGCACATGAAACCATAAAATGTGTTCCTAATTTACATACTATATGTTTCACCGCTGTAGTGTTTCAGGTTGTGGGGAGACACAGCTATTAATAGAAGGAAACACATTTCCAGCCCTTAAGAAGAGAATGAAGACTGCCTATCGACTTCCCTAGTTATCATTGGTATTTACTGCATACATAACCATACAGCTGTAGTTTATTTCATGTATCTTATTATACCTGCAGTGCTATTGTGTTTTGGGAATCATAAGGTATGAGGCATAGTTGAGTACCTAATGTCACAGGGCCTATATTAAAGGGAAACACCAGTTAACACTGTGTAACAATGTTGTTCTATCTGGTACATTCTGGTTCCTATTTCTTGGTTTGTCCCAGCAAAGAGCCAGGTATTTCTTGAAAACAACCATTCTTGTAAACCCTTTTACACTTAGGGTGTTCTCTGCCATGTCGCACAACAGTACTAGCCCAAGTAAACATTGTGAGCGGGTGCATTCTTATGGTGCCACACTCATTCAAGCCATGGTGTTATCTGCACATGCACAAAGGACCATTCGCCCATGATTGCGCTTCCATGTCTGTGTTTCCTAACTCTGCTGCTGTGCCCTGTAACCTTTCTTGTTTGTTTGTTCTACAGTGCAATGATCCAAACATGGCACTGTGTGAATGCACAGCATGTCTCTTATGCAACAGCTGGTACTGGGTCAATATATTGAAAGAATAATTTCGGAAGCAAAACCGCTCAACATTAGCAGCACATGGAATGACAGCTACAGGGTTCAGAATGCTGCATGAAGCAAATAGTGTGGAGTGGTAGTGGTAACCCTGTAGCTGTTCCCTGGAAAGCGCTGTTACAGAGAATAAGACTGCTGCTAGAGGAGGGTCAACTGAGCAGCTACCGTGGCTCAGGGAGTAGAGTCATCAGCAGTGGAGGACGGTGGAGTGGCTGTGGACTGGGGTTCTAGTCCCAGTCCCAGATTAGGTTAGTTTTTTTTTGGGGGGGGTTGTGTTCACTTTAGTGTGGTTGGCGTTATCTCCCATTCAAGTTTCACCCTATCCCAGAGTTGCCTCCCCCTCGGAGGGGGTTATTTTAATGGGGGGGGGTCGGGGACAGATCCCCCTGTAAAAAAAAAAAACAATATTTTACTGTTTGGTTTCGGTGTTACCACTCAGTGTTTTTACTGAGCAGTATATTTGTGGTCGCTGTTTTGACAGCATGGTATAGTGCTGCTCTGTTTTTGTTTGCCGCAGTATGACCCTGTGCCACAGCCACTGACTTAAGAACTGCATAAATCATTTACTTTTGTAGTCGCTAGCCTGTAAAGTGCATGTGGACTTTCAGAGGTGTTTCTTCAGTGAGGAGCCATTATGTTCACTGTGTTTACATATCTTTTGACCTCTCATGCCTGCATGACCACCTCTCAAGCCTGAGCGTAATGGCGCCTCACTGAAATAACACTATGAATGCTTGCACCAACTTTAGAGGCTAGAAACTACAAAAGTAAGTAATTTATGCACTTTTCAAGTCACTGGCTTCATAAGGGACATGCTGTGCATTCACACAATGCTGTGCTTGGATCATTGCACTGCGAAGCATTAATAAAAAATAAGACGATTACAGGACACAGCAAGCAGAGTTAGGAAACACAGTCATGGAAAGCACGGTCACGGAAAAGCATGGTCCTTTGCGCATGTGCAGATAGCTTGAATGAGTGTGACACCACATGAATGCACCCAGTCACAATGTTTACTTTCTTGGCGTGGCTCCGGCTAGTTCTGCCGAGCGGCATGACGGATATTGCCCTAAGTGTCAGAGGGTTTACAAGAATGATTTTTTCAGGAAATACCTGGCCCTTTCCTGAGACACACCAAGAAACAGGAACCAAAATGCACCAGGTAAAACAACATTGTTACACAGTGTTAACTGGTGTTTCCTTTAACAAAAGTAGCTTACTAAACCTAAGCGCTGGATTGTATTAATGCTATTGTTAACATTTTTTTAAATGTTTGTTTATAGTGCTGAATTTTCTAATGGTTATGACGTGTCTGTTTTAGTCCCCCTCCTCCATCATGAAAACCTTAAATTGTGCAAGGTTTTTTTTTTCAATAGTGATTTATACTGTGTGGTTGCCTGGGCCACTGTGCATCCTTGCTTGGCTGCAGCAAGATCCCTCACATATTCACTCCAGTGGTGGATAGGGGAGGGCAGGATGGAGGGTTCAACCCCCCCAAAAGATCCAAAACACTTTGAAGGGGAGCAGATAACCTGTCAGTGGAGGAGAGCATGTGTCACTCTGGTCTGGTTGATCATCCTCGTTCCTTTATGTTTGCACACTACACTTTAATATACCACCTGGTTCACCAGTGTGTGCCACGACGCACCACTTGTGTGCTTTACTCTGCAAACACATGTGACTGTTGCAGTGGTAGTCCCTATACAAAACTGCAGTGGTAGTCACCATATAAAATGGTAATTGTTAAAATTAAAGTCTGATGATAATGAGTCCATACGTGACTATTATGCTTCAACTCTGACCCCACATTTTATGACTTCTCAAATTCCTTAGAATTTGCTAATAATGTTACTGATTGTTTGATTCTGATTCCTTTGTCCTTTAAAGGTGATAGGAAAATGATTGTTACTTAGTTAACTGCCTTCCCATTTTCCATCCCATGTCAATTATGCATTCTTATACGTTGTGAACAATTTTTGATAAACGCTACGGCACAATCAGAGCGCAATTTTACACTTGTGGGGACTCAGACAATGACAGCAGCTTGTGTGCATACTTGTATTTTGTAAGCACATATTTTAATATATGGTCCTTTTTACTGTGAGCCCTGCCCTGACGTTTAAAGCAGAAGCAGGAAGAGAGTTGCGGCCTAAATGAAAGGCTGACAGAACTACAACTGAACTACAACTGCATGTTGTTTTAAATTAATACATTGGCTGCTGTTTGCTCAGTGTCTGTGCTTTTCCCATGCATGAGTGGGCAACGTATGAGGCTTAAACAAAGTTATTTTAACTTTATTTTGCAACGTTATTGCGAGGGGACCCGTGACCTTCAGCCCTTTACTTCCGGGTCTTTGATGCCTTAAAAATTGCCCTGTAGCAAGCAGGGTGAGTGCGGCAGGGTGTGCGTCGGCCTGTGCAGAGATGCACGCAGAGACACGCTGCTTCATGTATGTCTGCTGTGTCCACTGGGACCGAGTTGAATCTACCAGAATTGATCGCGACAGTAAGTTTACTTGTATAGAAGATAGTCTTCCATTCCATAAAAATGGAAGGCCCTATTAAGCATTGTGGAAATGTTTAATGTTTTTTCAGAGAGAACCCAACAGTGAATTTGTATGCGATAATTGCCTACTGATAGGTGTCCTCCTGGAACAGGTCGCTAGTTTACTAAACAGACAGACAACTAACACAGATATTGAAAACTTGAACACTTTATAGATGATGCTGTAAACCAGTATACCTTAACTAGCCCTCATCCATCATGAGCAAATGCAATGTCTGACATTCTGTTTTTGAATCAACAGTAGACCCTCTCCTACTCTAGAGGATTGGGCTGTGGCTCAAAATTTAAAACAAAACGCAGAGGAGGTCCGACTTATCACTCCTTCCAAGTTCCTCTGCAAAACAGATATCAGCCTTTATCAGATCAGGAGACCCATAATATGGTAAATGAGTTAGGAACACCTGTTTCATATGAATTACCAAATTTAACAACACCTTCAAAACCAAATTGCTTGATCTTACAAGTGCTATATTGAAACTGGGGCCTTCTGCTTTATCACATACCACATTTAAAAACACTCTGGTAGTATACATCCCCCATTACAGTACGATATCTCAGATGATAAAATTCAACATACCTCTGTTAGCCCAAAACAGATATTTGTGCTGGGGGATTCGATAATCAAACATATTGATAGGGCCATCTGTAACCAGGACAAGATAAATCGTACCTGCTCCAGTTTTAGGGGGGCAAGGATAGCAGATATTACTAATGTGATTCCTAATATTCTGCAAAACTCTGGTGCAAATCATCTAGTTATTATACATGCTGGTGTAAACGATATTCAAAATACAAATCAAAATTCGTTGAAACAGGACATTATTGCTTTGAGCAACCTGTTGGTGGAGAAAGGATGCACAGTTTGTTTTTCTGAAATTTTACCTGATCCCAGAGCTACTCATTATGTTACCACAGGATTAAGCAAATAAATGAATGGTTACGAAAATGGTGTATGTCACAAAACATAGTGGCCTGGATATTCAGACTGCGCCAGGTTGTGGCGCAAGCCTGGGCGCAGTGCAAATGGGCTGCACAGGGGCGTTGACAGGGTGATATTCAACAGAGCTGCGCCATGGCACAGCATCGCTGAATATCACACCCTGGCCACCCCGCAGTGTGCATGGGGCAGTGGCACTGCGCCAGTGCAAGTGGCCAGAGTGGAGCAGGGGGATACGCTAGCGCAGGTTCCATTGCGCTAGGTGCAACAACCGCAATATTCAAAGGTGCACATGCAAATGGGGCCATAATGCATGCAAGGTGCAAGTGGGCCATTTGCATGTCATTATGTCCCCATTTGCATGCAGATGCGCCAATCCCCGTCGACTTGCGCTTGGCGCCCTGCCAGGCTGCAGCCATCGGGGACCGATGCCCCCTGCACAGCGTGGAAAAGTGCCCCACTGCCCAATCGCGGGCATCTGTTAAATTAAAACACGTCCTATATCCCTGGTGGTCCAGTGGACCACTCACAGCCCAATCATGGGATTAAGTATAAATATAACCATCCCATATCCTGGTGGTCCAGTGACTGCTTGCAGCCCGATCACGGCTTAAGTATAATATATCGCCCGGCCTTGGTGGTCCAGTGGACGATAGGCTCGATCACGGGCTTGGAGCAATAATCATTCACAGGTCCAGTGATTACCGCAGCCTGATCACGGGTGTCATAAATAAACATAGTATCTCACTTACGTATTTCTTCACGCTTTCAGCTGAGCCCACCACCTGTTTTCAGTCAGGCGGCGGGCGGTTTCATCCGCTGCCGCCGCCGTCAGCTGACCACTGTACGGTAGAACTGTCGCCCATTGGTCCACAGCATAAGGCAGTGGGCGTGCAGCCTGTACCACATCTACACAGTCAGATATGTGAATGGATCCATTCACATATCTGGACTGTGTAGTACGACATGTGCTGCACACCATTGGCTCACACTGTGGACCAATGGGCGTTACAGCCCACCAAGGCTGCGTCAGCTGGTGGCGGGCAAGCAGATGGGAGCCGCCGCCTGCCGCTGACTGGGGAGGGGCGGTGGGGCCCAGTGTGGGCGGGTGGGAGGAGGTACCGCTAGACCACCAGGGTTGGGTTGCTGTGGCTTTAATGTTTTACTGATGCCCATGATCGGGCTGCAAGCTGTCCACTGGACCACCAGGGATATGAGACGATTACTTTTATACTTAAGCCCGTGATCGGGCTGCAAGCGGTCCACTGGACCACCAGGGATATTGGACATTTATATTCCTCTATGTCTGCCCGTGATCGGGCATGGGGGGATGCTGCCACGAAGGTGCAGCCAGAGCTTGGGTGGCCACCCACAGGTGGCAGCTGCTGTGTTGCACCCTGCAATATGGCAGCTCACCTGTGGGTGGCCAGTCGGTTTTGCCTTTTTTTTTGGCTCACCTGTGTGCAGCACAAGTAGGGGTTGTGCATGCATGGGCTCAGCACATCCCAGGCTGAATATTGGGATGTGCAGAGTATGCATGGGCTCGCCCCCCTACCTCGCCGCATACATTACTGATGCGCTCTGGCACATCAGGATTTGTGCCAGGCACAATCCCCATTTGAATATCACGCCGGGGCACATCAGTGGGTTGCACTATGCACAACCCTTCTGAATATCCAGGCCAGTGTGTATAAACCATTGGGAAAACTTTGTAGATAAACCTTCCTTTTACAGCTGGGATGGATTTCATCTTAGTAGACGGGGTAGTACCATGATGGGAAAATCCTTATCAAAAATCATAAATAATCATTTAAACTAACTAGGAAGGGGGAGAAAGGGGTACTACCCCTACCTCTTAAACATCTAGAAAGTCAGTCACTCCAAGGGTACAAGTTCATGTCATTAAATGCTCGATCATTGAATATCTCAAAATTAACGGAACTTGAAGTTGAAAGTAAATTATTAAATCTTGACATTGTAGGGATAACTGAAACCTGGTGGGATTCAAATTCTGTATGGAACCAACAGATTTCAGGTTATAAGCTTTATCATAAAAATGGAATTGATAAAAAAGGAAGGGGGGGGTTGGACTTTATGTAAGAGAAGATATCCCATCCCATGAATTACAGTCACAGTGTAACATAGAAAGTATATGGGTGGCTATCCACATAACTGGTCTCCCACAAATTATTGTGGGAAATTGTTATAACCCGCCTACATCAGATCTTATTAATAGAGAAGACTTATTAAGGGACATTTAAACATTTTCAGACCATAAAGATGTAATAATCATGGGAGACTTTAATATGCCACATATTAAGTGGTCTACCAACACAAGTAATATCAAGCAAGACACGGCCTTCCTGAATATGTTAACTGAAAATGGTTTGTCTCAATTAATTACTTCACTAACTAGAGGTGGAATATCCTGATCTTCTTATCTCCAATATAAGTCACAAACTTACCAAGATCGTAATACTGGATCCTCTGGAAATAATGGTCATTACTCCATCATGTTTGAATTAATATGTGATCACCGTAGACTAAAAAAGAAGTCAGTTTATAGGAATTACAACAGTGCCAATTTTGAAGCCATCATTAATAAATTAAATAACATTAAATGGTCAGAATTGTTTTGTGGCCTTACAGTCAATGAGGCCTGGACTAAATTAAAAGATGTAATCTCTTCATTAGAGGAAAATTTGTACCTACAAAAATAAATACAATAATAAAGGTAGGATACCTAAGTGGCTAAATAAATCCATTAAACTACAGATCAAAAAGAAACTAAAGTTATTCAAAAAACTCAAAATAAGTAAATCAATAGTGAAAAACGCAATCTATACTAAATATAAAAAATATGTACAAGTCTTAAAAAGTATGATTAAAAAAACAAAAATGAATATTGAATTCCAATTGGCCCACACCAAGGATGGCCATAGAGCATTGTTTTCATACTTAAACAATAAAAGGGAAAACTCCAGAAAGGTAGGGCCTCTTACACAAAATGGTAATATAATACAGTCAGACATTGATATAGCTAACCTTTTTAACTCTTATTTCCGTTCAGTGTTTAAAAAAGAAATCACTATATACCTAACATGGATTCAATCACAGTTAATTATCTCAATATCAGCTACAATATAACTACTTCTGATATACTTCCACTTCTTAATCCTTAAAAAAATCTATTAGTCCAGGACCTGATCATATCAGTGGCAGATTTCTAAAAGAAACTGCAGAAGCAATTTCAACACCATTAACAATCTTATTTAATAGATCCGTGCACTCAGCAGAAATTCCAGCAGACTGACTAACAGCTGCAATAACTCTATTCATAAGAAGGGTAGTAGATCACTTGTTCAGAACTTTGACCCATAAGTCTTACATCTGTTATTTGTAAAGCCATGGAAAAAATAATAAAAGCATATTTAATGGAAGAAATGAAGAAATTAAACATAGACAACATTACACAGCATGGGTTTAAAGTTGGTCACTCGTGTACAACTAACTTGTTGTCTTTTTCTAACAACATTAGCATGGGTTTAGAAAATAGACAACACATTGATGTCATATTGCTGGATTACAGCAAGGCATTTGACAAAGCTCCCCATGGAAATCTTATTAAAAAAATTGAATTATTGGGATTTTCCTATGGATTTATTAAATGGATAAATGCATGGCTGACAAATAGTATTCAGAAGGTCGCTATAAATAATTGTTTTTCCAATATAGTTGAAGTCTCCAGTGGGGTTCCACAAGGTTCAGTACTTGGCCCCATTTTATTTAATATATACATTAGTGATATGTAAACAAGTAATAGCAATTGGTTGTGTAAATTTGCGGATGATTCTAAGCTTGGGGGAGTAGTAGATAACACTCATGATTATGACTCACTTAAATTGGATTTACTAAATATTGAAAAATGGGCAATAGATAAAATGGAATTCAATACTGATAAATGTACAGTACTACATTTCGGAACTCATAATCCTAAACACAATTACTACGTAAACAATAGTTTGATCAAATCTATTGCTAAAGAAAGAGACTTAGGTATTTTGGTTAATTCCAGATTAACCTTCTCGGACCATTGCTTAAAAATAGCAAATAAAACAAATGGCAGACTTAAGCAGATTCAACGCTCCTTCGTTACAAAAACGGAACAATGTTTGATACCACTCTATAGGGCATGTATTACACCCTTAATTGATTATGGGTCCCCATTTTGGAGCCCTTATTTAAAGGGAGACATAAACAGACTAGAGAAGATTCAGCAACGGGCTACAAGGATGGTACCAAGACTAGCAAAAAGTTTTTACTCAATTAGATTGCAGAAAACAGGTTTGCACTCTCTGCAAAACAGAAGAATTGGGGGGACCAAATTTTAATTTATAAATTAATGAGAAATCAAGATCTGATGAATAAGTGTGGTATTTTCCTTGCAAATCGCCGACTCATACCAAGGAGACATAATAAACAACTTTTTGTACCATATGCACGTACCAAACTCAGAAAACATTTTTATTCAGTTAGAGCTCCTAGACTATGGAACCAACTACCTCAAACGTTAGTCAATACAGCAAGCGCTGATGTTTTTAAAAGGGTCTCGATACCTGGTTAACTTTGATGCCTTTGTCTTAAAATTGCCCACATTGTGTGGGGGAAAATCCATGGGCTTCGGCCTTCTTTTTCCAAAAACACCTAGTAAACCTAGTAAACAGACTACCTTTGAGGTGCCCTCAGATCTGCATAGTATTTCACTTTCTTTTCATAGTTCTATATATTTGACTATCAGTAACACCATTCCATGCTATTCATCTGAATGGCCTGGAATGGTGTTACTGGTGTCATAGAATGTTCAGGCAGTATGAAAAGACTAGAGGGAGCAGCAGCAGCTTCTGAGAAGAGAGGTATTCCAGGTAGTTACAAAGGAAAAGAAACAGATTATTTCACAAAAAAAAGGTCAAAGCATATCAGAATATTGGATAGATGCTTAACTCATTCACACCACAAGAGCTCTTTGAGACTTCCACCACTTGTGCCCTGTATACTCTTAGCACTGCATCCTGGGCCTTTCTAAGCAAAATCAAGCCATAATCAGCACGCCACAAACAAATGCAAATACCTCTTGAACCATAAGTGCTACACACAAAGTACTAGGGGCAAAGTTCTTCAGCACAAAATTATCTTTCCAATGGTGCAATGCAATCAGTTGTAACAAATTTGGTTTTTATTTTGTACTAGCTGAAATAGAAAACATCTGTTTTTGTTTTTTTTTTTTTTTTTTCAGATTTATTCAAGGTGTTTAGGTGAGGCTTGAGAGACAAATGTCAGCCATGCACACTGTACCATAAACAAATGCGAATAACTCTTAAAGTGTACATGATAGACACAAAGTATCAGCTGCAACAGTGTTCAGCATGCCAGCCCGGTGGTGCTGAGAGCTGAGGCATTGGATGCCTTACCTTGTGGCATGCTGGTGTCCGGGGTTCAGGAACGAGCCCAGGCCATCTGAGGTCAGCCAAGGGGGGAGGGTAGAGCTGGATGGAGCTGCTGAAAGGCAAACTCTCTTCTTGGGGGAGGTATAAGGGCTTCTTCCGGCTGATGGTTGCCACCTGGTGGAGGCTGGGGACAGCATGGGTCAGGAGGAGCCAGGTGCTAGGCTTGGAGTGGGAGGAAAGGGGCCATGGGACTAATGCATGCCTCCACATGCATGTATACCCACTCCTGGGGCCCCTGGGCATAAACAGAGAAAATCGCCGGTAGCAGGATGACGACTGACTCCCTGCAGACTCTGCTCCTGGGCCGGGTATAGGGTAAGCCCTGGTAATTCTGGATGATGGGGCTGGGCGGGCAGTCAAATGGGGCTGTCCGGGGTAAAAGTGCTCAAGGATAAAACAAATACCTAACAACTGGGGGTTTGGGTTGAGAGACAAATGTCAGCCATGCACACCTTACATAGAAACATAGAAGATAGACTTTGACGGCAGATAAGGACCGCTGGCCTGCTTAGTCTGCCCATTTCCTACCTACAGGATAGGTCACGAGATCCTAGGTAACCAACAGCCTATTTCTTCCTACCTGCCCCACAAGAATGGCCTTATGTCTGTCCCATGCATTCTTGAATTCTCCCACAGTTTTAGACCCCACAACCTCCTCAGGAAGGCTGTTCCATGCATCCACTACCTCTCTGAAATAATAATTCTCACATTGCCCCTGAACCGCCCCTCTATCTTTAAATTGTGTCCACTTGTTCTTGCACGTGTCTTTTTCTGAAAGATGCTACCCTCTTGGACTTTGTTGATTCCACTGAGGTACTTAAAAGTTTCTATCATGTCCCCCCTCTCACTTCTTTCCTCAAGGGTATACATATTAAGCTCCTTTAGTCTCTCCTCACACGGCTTCTCTTGCAGACCCTGCACCATTTTAGTTGCCCTCCTCTGGACTGCATCTATCCTGTCTATGTCCTTGGAGATGGGGTCTCCAGAACTGGACAGTACTCAGATGGGGTCTCACCAATTGTCTGTACAGAGGGATAACAACTTCCTGTTTTCTGCTGCTGATGCCTCTCCCTATGCATCCCAGTATACCCCAGCCCTCCATACTGCCTTCTCACATTGCTTGCTAACCTTAAGGTCATCTGATATGATTACCCCCAGGTCCCTTTCCTTTTTTGTTGTTGTTACTACCTCCCTCCCCATTGTGTATTCTTCCCCGGGTTCTTGTTTCCCAGGTGCATTATTTTGCACTTCTTTGCACTGTATCCTAGCTGCCATACTTCTGACCATTCCTCCAACCTTACCAAGTCCCTTCTCATCTTTTCCACGCCTTCTTGTGTATCAACCCTGTTGCAGATCTTTGTGTCATCTGCAAAGAGGCATACTTTTCCTTCCAGTCCCTCTGCAATGTCACTTATGAAGACATTAAAAAGGACTGGACCCAATACTGAACCCTGCGGTACCCCACTAGTAACCCCTCTTTCTTCAGAGTGGACTCCATTTACAATTACCTTCTGTGTCCTGTTGTCCAGCCAATGTTTTACCCAGGCTACCACCCTGGGACCCACTCCCAGGCTAGTTAATTTGACTATCTTTTGTGTGGGACTGTGTCAAATGCCTTGCTAAAGTCTAGGTAGGCCATGTCCACAGCCCCTCCTGGTCTACTACTTTGGTCACCCAGTCAAAGAAATCTATTAGATTCATCTGACATGACCTTCCCACTGTGAATCCATGCTGCCTTGGGTCCTGTGCCCCACTGGCCTCTAGATACTCAACTGTTCTTTCCTTCAGAAGTGACTCCATCACTTTCCCTACCACAGAGGTCAGACTGACAGGTCTGTTTCCTGCCTCTGTCTTGGTCCCACTTTTGTGAAGGGGAATCACATCCGCCTTCCTCCAGTCCTCGGGTACCACATCATCCTCCCATGATTTATTAAAAAGAGTAGCCAGTGATTTCACTAGTTCCCCCTTAATTCTTTAGAATTCTGGGGTGAATTCCATCAGGCCCCATTGCTTTGTCCACCTTCAGTTTTAGGAGTTCTTGCAGAACCCTTTCTTCTGTGAAAGGACAGGATCGACCCCCCATCAAGAGTGCTTCTGTTAATTGGATTAGGCACTTCCCCCTCCTCTTTTTACCATAAACAAATGCAAATAACTCCTAAAGTATACGAGGTAGACACAAAGTATCAGTGGCAAAGTTAGCAACATAATTACCTTTCTAATGGTGCTATGCAATCAATTCTAAGCAATTTGTTTGTCTGATATTTAATTAAAAACCACTGACTTCCTCAGACATTTCCAGGCCTGAGTGAAAGTCAGCTGAGTACATCTATAGTCGTTATTGGCCTGAGTGGCTATGCTTTCAGACACCACCTACAGGCATATCCAGGCCTGAGTGAGTTAAAGGCAAACAGGGAGGCATCTAGAGGTGTGCAAAACTGTTTCCTAGCACCTTTAAAAGTTGAAAACAAAATACTAGCAAAACCATACTGCTGTTACTGCACAAGAATGTGTTTGTTTACAGGTACAGCAACTTTCACTGGTCTCTCCTGTATTTGGTAACCACCCCCGCCCCACAACAGCAATGTTCAGGCGGGAGTATACAGTAAGAGTAGGGCACTGTTTTGGTTGGATATAGTTACTGCTGTAGTACTCACTGTAGAACACATGTGGTGCACTGGGCTGAGCCAGCATACAAAAGCTTTCTTTTTATTAAGGTTCTTTACAACCAGACAGAGAAAAAGACAGGCAAAGACATCTGCCAGAGGGTATATTAATGCAGCTAGCAGCACTTGCAGCAGCAGCAGCAGTGTGAGATGGTGATCTGAAAATGTATCTATCATCTCATCACCATCTTCAGCAAGGCAAACATCAGAATGGAAGAAGCATATCAAATTAGGTGCCACATTAGGTCAGGAGGTGCAGGCCACTAAAAAACTAAATGACACTATTAGAAATTTAGAAATATAGACTTTGACGGCAGATAAGGACCACTTGGCCCACCTAGTCTGCCCATTTCCCTACCTATTGGGTAAGCAGCAGACCCTAGTTAACCAACAGCCTGCTTCTTTCTACCCCCATCAGAATTGCCTTATGTCTGTCCCATGCATTCTTGAATTCTCCCACTGTTTTTGATCCTATGACCTCCTCAGGAAAGCCGTTCCATGCATCCACCCCCCCATGAAAAAATACTTCCTAACACTATTGATTTCATTTTCAAATTCTACATTTTTCATAAACTGAAGTACATTTTGACTTTTACAGTCATATACGCTGTCAGGCCAATCTTCTGAATGTGTTGAAGATTGCTTAGTGTTTTATTCTTGAAGATTTTTAAACTACAGCTGTACCGGAGTGTAACAGTTAAGAGTACTGTAGATATTTAGAAAAAATATTCTGGGTTTTGCATCAAGTTATAAGTTGCTAAATCAGTAAACCAGTAAAAAAAACACCAATGCAAAACAATATCCTGAACCAGATTTAATCTGCAATTTAGGATAGAATATACATATTTTATTTACATTTTCAACACTATGGCATATTCCTTATTTAACATGTCTGAAAGACACACACACACACAAAACAGTAGGCACTGATGCTGCTCAACTTGAAACAAGTCAAAATGGAGCCTCCTTCATCTATTTTTCATCTATCCTGTCCACTTCCTTTATCAGCAGCATACTACCACTGGCACTACTGAGTCACGATGCCACAGTGTGTATGTGTTTCAAAAGTGGTATTTGGGAGAGTTTTTGATGTTAAATCTGAGAAGGGAAAATATTTCAGTTCAGTGTAAACTATGTATGCCTAAAGTAAAGCCTCTGTCGACATCAAGAAATAGTACGTTGAACTTAAAAAAACTTGTAACATGGCAAATAATGTGTGCCGTGAATCTGGCACAATGATAGATGGAAACACACCCAGTGGTATCTAGTGATTAATTCACTAGATATGCACGGTGCTGCAAAAAAACTTACCAGCAGGTTTAACAAATTAGCAATAATATAATTATCCGATCCACCCAGTACACACAATACATCTCGAAACATTGAGAGCGAGTACTACTGAACAATGAAATGGAGAATTGTACAACAAGATCTGTTACGTACATCAGCACATTTTTCATTCTACATGCTGACATGAACCACTTCTGAGATCACAGTCGTTGTTACACTAACCTCGCACTAATCTCACAAGCCCTGTTGCATGACTTGAATGAAACGGCTGGCATTAATAACTGTTGAGCTACAAATACTGTAAGCATGAATTACATTCACATTGTACAAATATATGTTTCTCAAGATATGCAGTTCTACAGTAGGCACTGTCACGCAAATAATGATATCCCTAAAACATGCACTGCGATGAAATCAACAAATATATGTTGGTGAGTGACATTAACTCATATAGCATATCCTGTAGCACAATAATTATGCTAATAATAATTTTGCACTAGAGAACTGCAAACATAAGGAAATATGTCACTTTGCCTCACATGTGTAAGAATAATAAATGTTGTGCAAACTGTGTTACTATAACTACATTGACAAGACCTAAATAAAAATTAAATTACTCCTTCATCCATTGTAAATCTCTTTATTTCTCATCAATACTACCACCAGTTATTACACCAACATCCATATTATAGTGACATCGATTGAGACAGAGAGTTTTCAGGAATTAATGCATGGTTGGGTGGTGGAAGCACCCAGCCTCCGGCCTTGTGCACCCCAACCATGCATTAATTCCTGGGAAATGACCTCCTGTCTCAGTCATTAATGTTTACATATAGAACACATTCATCCTACATCTTTGGAGACATTCAAAAGTTGTTACACAATGCAGCAGTCGAAATGATAATCCAGCTATGCTTCCCTTGCTCAGAAAAGGATACAGGAAGTGGAAGAAGAGGTGGAAGATGAATTTTCTAGCTCAAGCAGCAGTGGAAATTCATTGGCATCCCATCATTTGTTAAAATGAAGAAATGTTTTCTGCAACAATTATTTGAATCCACAAAGAGTTCTCTTGTTAGCTAATCTTGCATTGACAAGCTTATGATTCATTTTGTAGTTGAAGAGCTACAGTCATTCAGTATTGTTGAACAGCCTTAATTTGTCAAGTTAGTAACTGGTCTATAGCCCAATAAAAAGTTATGACAAGAAAAACACTGACAGACAGAACAGATAAGATGTTCCAAAACATGAAGTCAGACTTGATTTCTAACTTCAGTAATGTACAGTGATAGTAATCTAAAGTTTCCTACCCCAAGGTACCTTGAGGAACCACTCTGGTACCACTGAGGCACTCTGCATTGACTGTAATGTGATCCTGCCTCATTCTGCCTCAGTATACCTAGGTTTACCTCAGTACTGCGAAACTTTTCTATGACTACCACTGTATGTCACATCTGCTGACATTTGAACATCACATAATAGAAGCTGCCTAAGTGGGACAGCTCATTGCATTGATCCAAAAATATTGGTGAGAAAATGTGCAGCATTAGTATGCATGCAAATAAAAGGAAGACACACGTATGATGTTATTGTATCAAAACTGGAATAAGTTCACTTGAATGAAATACAGCATTGCAAAACAAGGTTGATAAAACTGTCACTGACAATGGATCACATTGTGTAAAAGCATTTCAGGAGTTTGGTTCTGGTAATACCACACCCATCACTGCCACTGTGATTCAGAATGATGACGATGATGAGCATGACCAGCATCAGGCAGGGAAGCAGCAGCTGTGCGGTGAAGACGATGATGACACAGTCAGGGATGTAGTAAGTTTCATGGATTTATGCAGGATTCTAGATGATGGGATGAACACATGGTAGAGACCTACAACCTTCCTTCACATCAGTGCTGTGTGTCTCATACCCTAAAATTAATAGCAGTGAAGGACATAGAATCTGCAACATCAAATCTTGCCTACAAGAAGATACACCACAGCACAATGGCCAAATGCTCAGCTGTTTGGAACAAAGTACCAATCGAGTTCACAAGCAAGTGAAACTGTCTCAGACAAAATGGTACCAAACTGGTTGTCCCAATAACACAAGGTGGAATTCTTACTACAGAGCTGAGGAAGAAGTCAGATCCATTGTCAAAAAAGATGAAGATGACCTGCATAATATCTACGATGAACTTGGCTTCACAAGGTTTAAAACAAATGACGTTGCTTTCTTGGTGGAGTACTGCAAAGTAATCCAGCCTTTAGCAAACTCATTGGATATTCTGCAGCGAGAAACATAATGCTACATGGGATAGCTTCTTCCAACATTGGTGGCTTTGAAACAGGAGTTGCTTGATATGAGACTGCAATTGTATTATTCATCACCACTTCTTGATGCAGTTGTGAAAGGTGTGTACACTCGCTTTGGTACCAGCTTTGAGCAGAGGGAGTTGATTCTAGCAAACATCTCTTTACCACAGTTTCATTTTGGATGGATTGGGAATGAGGAAGAAGCCCGGCAGCAAAAACATGCTTGAACATGAATTGCTATTGCTGTCACATCAGAAGGATATTGTCCATGGAAGCCCATTGCCTGAAGACAACCATGAGGATGATGATGATGACTCTTCAGATTTGAAGAAAATCAGCTGCCTAGTCATGGTGGAGTTCTTCAATGAAGTGGAGCAATCCCTAAATGACACAAATAAAACACTTTAAACTTTACAACTATTCCCAACAATAAAGAAAATATTCCTGTGTTACAATACTGCACTACCATCTAGTGCACCTGTAGAAAGATTGTTCAATGTTGGTGGAGAGGTTCTGACAGCTGGAAGAAGCAGATTTGCTGACAAAAACTTTGAAGTACAGCTACTTTTATGCTGCAACACAACATATTGGGAATAGCAATATTTTGGACTGGTGTGTTGAAAGGCTCAGGCAAAGCTAGGATGTCGCTAGTGGTGTGGCTTGTCTAACTTATTAACAAGCATTTGTCAATGCCGAACGTTTGCTTGCAGGTATTTGCAGTGGTGTTTGGCATGTATGGTGCTTTACCCTAATGCCCTATGCGATTGCTGGTATTTGCACAATAAATGGTCAGCATGACCTTTTGTTACCCCATTGTGCGCTACATAGGTGGAAACACGCTTTGGGCAGGATGTGAAAATGACAGCTGTACTGCTCATAAGGAAGTGTGATAAAATGGCAATGTTGAAAATCTGGAGTGGAAATATTGAAAATTGCAAACTCACGAGCGCAAGGAACTGTGCAACGCATTGTAAACAGTCATTTTTAGGAATTTTTTTCACCAAATTTTCAACATTGCCATTTTAAAACCTCTGCTAATGAACAGTGTCACTGTGATTTTCTTTAATGTGTCCTATACACTGAGTTCAGACACCAACTGTGCCATTAGCCTACATGGGCGAAACATCGCTTTTGGGCAAGAGGTGAAAATTACAGCTGCAGTGCTCATAAGGAGGTGTGGTAAATGGCAATGTTGAAAATCTGGAATGAAAATATTGAAATTCAGAACTTACGAGCATCGTGAGAACTGCTCAACGAGACTCATAAAACAGTCATTTTAGATTTTCACCAGATTTTCAGCACAGCCATTTTAAGACCTCTGCTCATGATCAGTATCACTGTGATTTTTAATGTGTCCCATACATTGAGTTCGCACACCGACTGCGCCATTGTGCGCTACATAGGCAGAAACACATTTTGGGCAGAATGTGAAAAATGACAGCTGTACTGCTCGTGAGGAGGTGTGGTAAAATGGCAATGTTGAAAATCTGGAGTGCAAATATTGAAAATTCGAACGTACGAGCGTGCATAGGAACTGCACAATGCACGCTCGTAAAACAGTCATTTTTAGGAATTTTTTCACCAAATTTTCAACATAGCCATTTTAAGACCTCTGCTCATGAACAGTGTCACTGTGATTTTCTTAATGTGTTCCATACATTGATTTACGCTTTGGGTGAGATGTAAAAATGACAGCTGTACAGCTCATAAGAAGGTGTGATAAAATGGCAATATTGAAAATCTGGAGTGAAAATATTGAAAATTAGCAACTTACGAGCTCGTAGAACCGCGCAACGCACGCCATAAAACAGTATTATTTTTTGATCAAATTAACATTGTAGGGATTCTTCATGAATGATGTCACTGTGATGGCATTATTCAAGCCTGAAGGGTGATTTCACGCAGTGACCGCGCAGTGCCCGCAAAATCACCCTTCAGGCCTGAATAACCTCATGACAGTGACATCATTCATGAGAAGGGTCCCAAAACCCCATGTTGAAAATCTGGTGCAAAATTCCAAAAGTGACTGAGATATGCACAGTTGAAACCCCCTATGTAGCCTATTATACAGCTTACCGACATTTCCTCAGTTCGCGGGTCGGCTTTGAAGAGTGCAGATGTGTCCCGGTCCACCGAAGATCATCGTGCGGAGTCTGGAGATAAGTATGGGGTGAGGGGGTGTGGGAGGCTGAGTGCACAGTGGTGGGTGCGGTTGTAGAGGGGCTGGAGACGCACAGCGGGACCGCTTTTTGTTTTACAGGTTGAAAAAAAAAAAGATGGTGGTGATTTGCCATGCTGGGTGGGCCTCAGCATGGCAGAAGATATGTGGGGTGAGGAGCCGACGGGATTGGCACCCCATCGGCAACCACTGCTGGGGAGCCAGGAGCCAATCGGGATTGGGCACCCCGTCAGCAAAAACGCTTGCCATGCTGGGGTGGGCCCCAGCATGGCACGAAAGCTTTGGGGGCGCGGACGACACGGGGAGCGCGTGATGCGGAGGGGATAGCGCGGTACTGGTATAGCAGCGTGCTTTGAAGCAGAGGAACACCGCTGTCATATTGAGCTCCTGCACCCATTGGTGCAGGGACCGCCATGCCTGCTCAAGGGAGCAGTGCATTGATGGAGAGGCACACCAAGTGTGCTACTTTCAAAACGCCTCAAGCATGCCAGTTTAACATAAAATGATAAATTTGTGTTGTGTATAGCAATTTTTGCTATACATCACCCATCACCTCACCCCCCAAGACAAATGAGCATAACATTTGTTTTTTTCACTAGTGGTTGAAGTGAGTTTCGTGTAACCTAATGTGTGCTGTAGACTACTACATTGCATCATGGTAATATTAAAGACTTTCTGCAGATTATATTTTGGTGTTACCATAAATCCCAGAATCTCCTGCAGCTGACATCAGCACAGGGCTGCAGCACTGGCAGATTTGTTAGCCTGCAGTGCATATTGGTTACATATTTTATGACATATGTATTCTGAACTTCTGTTTGCTGTGCCCGCTGTCTCTCAAAGAGGGCTGTGTACTTAGCCTGTTAAAAATAGTGGACCCATGAGCATCAGACATTTGATCAGAATTCAAAACTGTAATGCTCTTACTAAAGGCTATTAAATCTTCCACTGCTGCAGCCCTGCTGGCATGTTGGCTGCAGGGATTCTGAGATTTTCACACCAGCTGTCAGTAGTATTACTTTGATACAGTCCACTGTCTACAGTACACATTAAGCAAACAAAAAATTGTTTTTGTTACACAACTTGCAAATTAATACCAAACCCAGAGATGTGGGGGTCTTAGTGCTGACTATTTCCTTATAATAGAATAAATAACCATAACACCATCTGACAGTGAAATCACCACTTTTATTATGTTTATGTTGATCTATTTGGAGCATGTGGATAAATGTTATCATCTCATGTAATACAAGTTATATGGTCATGCTTGCTTTTCTGCAACGGTAATAAAAACTTAAAATTAGAGACAATAACACAACACATCTGTACTGGTCCTACAGGTCAACATGATGCAGTTTGATGTACCATACATGCTCTATTCATCTTATTTTATTAGGAAGTCTATACTGGTCCTACAGGACAGCCTGGTGCAAACTGATTAAATAACTAGTCTGTGCATGCTCTTCATCTTATTTTAATAAGAACAGATAAAATAACATGCAACTCATTCAATGTCTTCAGAATCTTATTTGATTTATACTTTAATGATTTTTAGAGTTTCCTGAGCACATAAATATGTTTAATGAATGAGCATTGCCAAGTTATCAAAAGCAATATAAAGTAATATGAAAAGTAATATGAGTTACAGTTACTTATTACTACTTATATGAAAGTAGTAACTGTAACTGATTACATTTCTTCGAGAGTAACTAGTAACTGTAACTGATTACTTTTTCAAAGTAACTTAGCCAATTTTGGGTATTGCCACTGAGAATAGGAGTGGGATGGGGAGGTGAGAGGAACCAGACCTTATGGATGCTGATACTGGCACTGGGACAGGGATCGAGATGGGAGGGAGGGGACCAGATCTCATGAATATGGATACTGAAATGGTGGTGGGGAGAACAGATCTCATGGATATGGATACTGAAATGGTGGTGAGGAGAACAGACCTCATGGATATGGATACTGAAATGGTGGTGGGGAGAACAGATCTCATGGATATGGATACTGAAATGGTGGTGGGGAGAACAGACCTCATGGATATGGATACTGAAATGGTGGTGGGGAGAACAGACCTCATGGATATGGATACTGAAATGGTGGTGAGGAGAACAGACCTCATGGATATGGATACTGAAATGGTGGTGAGGAGAACAGACCTCATGGATATGGATACTGAAATGGTGGTGGGGAGAACAGACCTCATGGATATGGATACTGAAATGGTGGTGGGGAGAACAGACCTCATGGATATGGATACTCTTACCAGGAATGGGGGTGAGGGGAGAGCAGACCTAATAGATATGGGACACTGGCTTTGGGAATGGGAGAGGAAGGGGTGCCAGAGGAAACCAGAGATGTACGGTGATGGCAGGGGAGTGGAAGGAGTCTGGACCAGAAACAATGGTCAGCTCTATTGACTGCAAGGCGTACACACAATCTCAGGAGCAAAGGCTGGATGGGACCATATAAATGGCCTCATAATGGTATACTAATGACCTCTTAGGGCCTTGCATGGAGCTTGAGGTTATTTGCATTAGGGGTGGCCAAATACCTTATTTTGACTATTCAGTTAATATTAGATTCGAGCCCCAATTATTGGGAAATTTGGTATTCATATTTGTTATTTGTGTGCCTGTGGAAAAAGGAAAAGAAACAGTCCCCGCCATCTTCCCCAGCCCAGCCTTTAAAGTGCAACTACTGTCCCCCCACCCTCTGCTACAAGCCCAGTCCCACCCTTTCTCCCGCAGCACCCACAATTTTACATTTTAAACATAAAACCTCTCATGATTGGCAACCCGCACTACCCACCTGACTCCACAGCTGGCCACTATCTCTTCTTTAGTGCCTTTCTCCTATGTAACTCAAGATTTTCCCCTAGCAGCAGCACCTAACTCCCACCTTCCTCTCCCCAGTACCCAAATTTTCTTTTAACAGAAGGCCCCCTGGTGTGACAATGAAGATGACTGAAGCAACCCACCCTCCTCCATGGCTGGCTGCCTTTTAGTAAATGAAAGCACTCCTGTGCTTGTGTGCATAGTAAAACAGCTCATAGAAACATAGAAGGTGTCAGCAGATTAGGGCCTCATGGCCCACCTAGTCTGCCCTAGTTACTCTATCCATTCCCTATCTACTATCTATCCTATCACCTTGACTTATCTGACCCATTGTCTCGCCCTCTTTACTTCTAAGGTCCTCTGCATCTATCTCATTTTTTCTTGAATCCTGTAATTGTTTCCGACCCCATTACCTCTGCCGGAAGGCTGTTCTACTCATCTACCACTCTTTCCATGAAGTAGTATTTTCCCACATTTCTTCTGAACCTCCCCCTTCCAATTTCATAGCATGCCCCCTTGTTCTTCAGCATCTTTTCCTTTGGAAAATGCTACCGTCCTGTACCTTGTTCTTCCCTGTGATGTATTTGTATGTTTCTATCATATCCCCCCTCCTTCTCCTATCCTCCAGTGAGTACATGTTCCATCCCTCAAGCCTTTCCTCGTAGGTTTTCTGATGCATGCCCTACACCATTTTGGTTGCCCTCATCTGAACTGGCTCCACCCTAGCTATGTCTTTTTGAAGATAGGCCCTCCAGAACTGAACACAGTACTCAAGGTGTGGTCTCATGAGGGATCTATATAAGGACATTATCACCTCCCTCCTTCTACTTGTGATGCCCATGCCTATGCATCCCAGCATCCTGCAAGCCTTCCCCACTGCCTTATCACACTGTCTTGCAACCTTTAGATCATCTGCACTAATCACCCCCAGTTCCCTTTCCTGCTCCATGACTGTCAGTGCCCCCCCCCCAGTTTGTATGTTGCCCCCGGGTTGTTGTGCCCCATATGCCTTATTTTGCATTTTATAGTGTTGAAAGCCAGTTGCCAATTCCTTGACCATTCTTCTGACTTTTCTAGATTGCCCCTCATTCTATCCAATTCCCTCCTGGTGTGTCCACTTTGTTACAGAGTTTCGTGTAATCCATGAAGAGGCATACCTTTCCTTCCAGTCCCATAGTAATGTCACTAATAAAGACATTGAGGAGGACCGCCCAGTACTGATCCCTGTGGCATCCCAATGGTCACTTTGCCCTCCCTGAGTGGGTTCCATTCACCACCACCTCTGAGTCCTACCATCCAGCCAACCTTCTATGCATTTAACAGCCTTAGTACCCACCTAGACTCCCCAACTTATTTGTCATTATACCATGTCAAACTGACCAAACACATCTGCAGGCTGGCACCTCAGCCCCCTGTAAATTGGCCAGTAATCACCAAAGGTGCCAGCCTGCTACAGTCATCTGCCAGTCTAACTGTAATCACTCCGACACCTGTAGTGACCCACAAAGCCACCATATTTTTACTCTCACTGACTAACGTTGCGTCATACAGGCACTGGTAAAAAAAATAAAAAAAAAATGGACACCTCTTTCGACTCTAGAGCCTAAGATTCCAGCCAGGACAGGTCAAGGCTGAGCACAGTCTCCAGGGGATGCACAAGTGTTTGTGAGCTCCTACTGTATGCTTGCCCCCTGGTGGCCTGGGGACAGGAGAGACGCACATGACAGTCTCTACTTTACTGGCCCCTCTCGCAACATTCAGTGGGGCAGTGGTGTGTGCCACCTATGCAGTCTGTGCCCTCCTCTCAAGCTCTTATTTCAGTAATGCATCAACAGATATAACTAGTTCAATATCTGTCAGTCTGCATCTCTATATCTCTTCCCCCCATGGAGGCTGAAAACAGAAAGTATTTCCTAGAACTCCTTTTCCAATCTGCAAAAATAATTAATACATTTTAAAAAAGTGACACTACTGGCAGGCCTGATGTTGACTTGCCTCCCTGACTACCATGCAGGATATTAGGCTCTTGACCTAGGGAGGTCAACTGCAGAGGAGAGGGGGCATTTCAAGTAGCAAGAAAAATATGGCTGATTATGGTAAATTGATGGCAGAAGTAAGAGTGACTTTGGGAAGGAGAGCATAAGAGTGGAGAGAGGGAGTTTGGGAAGGGAGAGTAAGAATGGGAGAGAGGGAGTTTGGGAAGGAGAGCATAAGAGAGAGAGGTGGTGTTTGGGAAGGGAGAGCGTGAAGAGAGAGAGTGGTGTTTGGGAAGGAGAGTGTAAGAGCAGAGAGAGTAGTGTTTGGGAAGGAGAGAAGAGCAGAGAGAGTGGTGTTTGGGAAGGGAGAGCGTAAGAGCAGAGAGAGTGGTGTTTGGGAAGGGAGAGCGTAAGAGCAGAGAGAGGGGAGTTTGGGAAGGGAGAGCGTAAGAGCAGAGAGAGTGGTGTTTGGGAAGGGAGAGCGTAAGAGCAGAGAGAGGGGTGTTTGGGAAGGGAGAGCGTAAGAGCAGAGAGTACAAGCACGAGCAGTGCTTTAATTCATGAGAGGTGGCCAGCCATGGAGGAAGGCAGATTTGTGCTGGTTGCCTTCTCCTATCAAGAACTGGGTGTTGGGGAGTGGAGAGTGGGAGTGGAGTGCTGCCAGTGTAGAGGGTCATAACTGATTTTTTTTTTACAAAATAAGCGCAAGTGTGCTTTCATTCATGAGAGGCAGATGGCCATGGAGGAGGGTAGGTCTGTGCTGGTTGCCTTCTTCTATCAAGAATTGGGTGTTGGGGGTGGAGGGTGGGAGTAGGGTGCTGCCAGTGTGTGGTGGGAGGGGGATTGTTTACAAAATGAGCTATACAATTAGAAAGATGGCAGATGGCTATGGAGGTGGGTGGGTCATCCATTGAAGGATTTATTTAATATTTTATAATGAAATACAACAAATAGTGAGTGCTGGGGAGGGGCTTAGACCACTGATAAAGAGTGGGGGATGATTCATTTTAATGTTTTTGGTCTGGGAAAGAGGGGGAGTTGATTTTGATTTTTAATAGGATCTGAATACAAATACCCAAGTATCTGAATATTTGGCTGCCAAATACGAATATTCAGGCCAAATATTCAGAAAAAGGTATTCGCACAGCCTTACCGTCAAACCATGGGGAACTCAAGTGTGAGACCTAAGGTTGTATATGAGTGGGTGCAACAGTATCAAGAGCAGCAGCAATGACCCTGTTACAGGCCATCACTGCCTCCTTTGATCCTGTTCCACAGGCTGCCAACATATCCAAGGCATCCAAAACTACCTGTAGTCCTTCCAGCCATAGCCCTCTCAAAAGGCTGTATTGAACCATTTCCACAGGGGATGGACTACAAGTTGGGGAGCCCAAAGAGAACTTCATAGTGCATTGATCCAAACAACTGACTGGATCACATCTTGAGATTGCTACTCTCAAGCCCCAGGGAGAAAACAAAGTCCAAGGCATACCCATGTTGATGGGACACAAGGTAGTAACATGCGAGGCCCAGTGAATCCATCAACCAAGAAATCTTGCCCAAAATGCAAAAATTCAGTGTCAGTCAAATCACTGAAATCACCCGGAATAATCCATTTGGATGGCTGCAACAGCTTATTGGTGGTGAAGTTTGTGCTTTCCTGCTGGAACTCTCCTTTGTACCCCAGTGGTCGATAAATATTCAGGATCCTGCAGTCTGCACCTGGACCCCCTCGCAGGCCATGTATTCAAACAATGAGGTTTCCCCCACTGGGTGCACCATGAAGTTCAATTCAGATCTAAAGCAGATGGCCATCCCTTCTCCGGTGATCCTCTGCAAGCAGTGTACTGTGGAAAATCAGCAGAGACTGCATCCCAGAGCTGACTGGCCATCAATCAGCTAGGGTCTTTGTGATGCAAGCCCATTGATCTGGCATTGCAGATCATGACCCAAATGGGACGTAACAAGGTGGCTGGCCTGATAGCTACATGTCCACTCAGTCTAGTGGGAACCCAGGGTATGGGAACATACCACATCTGGCCTCACTCTTGGTCCCTTTTACCCAGGACATCTCCTGTTCTCATGGTCCTAATGGTGCCCTCATTAGTTCCCTCGAACTCAGCCACCAGGGACTATGCATCATCTCCACCTTCCTCCTCCTGCACTTTCAATATGCTGCAGGAGGCAGGGATCATGAAATGGGCAAAGACCCAGCAGCCAAGATAGGAGTAGCTAAACCTAAGGGTCCCTACTTTAGCACATAATGCTGCCCATACCTACTAACAATTAAAAATATGCAATTAAACCCACCCCAGAGAAATCCACCCAAATTAAAAAAAAATCAACCAAACCACTCAAATACTATCCTAAAACTCCCACACAAGTCACAAAACACACACCCTACCAAACCTAAACATTCATACCAGCAACCCCACACCATTTACATAAAATGATTTATTTCTCTATCCAACACTTATCTAACCAGTCAAATCTAATCTATCACATCTACACCACAATCAAAATTTAACAAAGAAAACAGAGTAGTAAGTCTGTTGTACCAAAGTCCAGAAAATATGAGCTTATTCAGTCAGCCTCTTGTCCATAGATATCTGATTAAATGGGGATACCTCACAGTTAGTGAGTTGTTCTGCTCTCACCAGAATGATACAACTCTAAACTAATCCGATGAAAGAATTTAAAAAGCAGTCCTCTCACTGCTACCTACAAGCTAAATAGTAACTTCAGAAGCAAAGATAAATTTGAGCTAGCAGGCTCTCACCATCCACTGGCCCTGGTCTCAAAAGCACTCCTCCTCCTCGGTTTCAGGTTCCTGCTTAAACCTAGAGTTAACAGCTTCCAAATAGCCAGGCCTATGACTCGGCCCCACGCACACCACCGCTGGTCGACCAATGGTCTTATGTCGAGTCCAAGGTTTGGCCACTGTGTCTGCTCCTGTGGCCCAAACCCCACATCTTTACTGGACTGTCACAAATCCAGCAATTACACCTTGCTGCCTCAACCCACGGTCAAGGCCTGGTGTTGGACAGCCCATCGCATGCCAGCTACCACACTCCCCAAGTCTCTCTCTCTCTCTCTCTCTCTTTCTCTGTCTCTCTCCTTTTCCACAACAGCCGGGTGATGTCCAGGCACAGACAGGAGAATCTCACTGCAAACCCACTGCTACTCAAATATGATACCTGTTTAGTACAGCACCCGACAGATTTCAGGACATCTATAAAGGTCTTATGTAACTGATTTGATGGCAAATGTTACCACACCACAGAATATGCACAGCCTACTGCTAAAAATAAATGCCTAAAATAACATGATGCTAACTCACCGCTGTCTCTATCTGACTCGTATGAAACTTACACCTTCCACTGCCCTATTATTAAATCACAATGCATACTTATCTGCTAAAAATAGCTTAAAATAAACTGCAGGACTGCAGCTCCTACAGTACCCTGCAAACTGCATTTTGTACAACTTGAGCTGAAAAAGTTCAGAGTCCTGAGTTTCTGAGACAGCCTGTCCAGCCTGGCAGCCATCATGTATCCATGTATCCATTAGGAGAATGGATTGCCAACATATGGCAGGGGATATGGTTTGCTGCAGAAATGGCTGCTTATTATTTATATTATCAGTATAGCCATTTTGCTTACTACACTTATGTTAATTTTTTTTTTCATTTAAATTAGTGTTTGGAGACCAAGAATGAGGCTCTAATGAAGGAGCAGACTGCAAGTTTAGTAAAAACTGTCACTCTGTCAGCTGCCTGATCACTGGTCAGTTATTCCAAACACCCTACAGTATGCCTGAATTATTACTTTGTTACAATCAGTCCAGCAAAACACAATATTTAGACGCAATTCAACTTACAGTATATTTTACATTTTTTCTGCACTGATCTCCCCATTATGTATTATAGAATGGGCCATGATATGAAATGCTGGATCTTTGTCATTAGAGTTCACCTGTTCCTGCTGTATTATCCTCAGCCTAAAGTCATAATCCTTGTGACATCACAGACCTTTCCAGGGCACAGATTACGATGCTCAAGGCAGAGGATTATGTATCGTGTTGGGTAAATTGCTTTTCTATTACTTTGAAAACTTGTTCCAGAAAGCTCTGTGCAGTCACTAGCAAGGATGGAGAAGTACTGGAGTATGTAATACACCTTACAGTTACAATTACTTATGTCTTTTTATACAAAAGAAATACATAACTGTAACTGATTACATTTATTTTAAAGTAACTAGTAACTAACCTATTACTTTCAAAAAATGTAATCTGTTACAGTTATTTATTATTATGTTTGCTTGCACGCATGTGCAAGAAACATAGTGCCATCATCCAAGATTTCGGAGGTGTGTCATCCCGTCTTCCATTTCAGTCAGTGTGTTGACAGGCACGGCCCCTGTAAGCCAATGCATGCTGGAGCTGTCTATGACAAGCTCCAAAATGCAGTGGCATTCAGTTGAAAGGGGTGCTACGCTTCAGTAAGCAGCGATCAGATATCGTCTGCTCATGCACAGCACCCCCTTCACACACACACACACACACACACACACACACATACTGCGTGCTGCCCTCCCCACGCACACACTCTATAGCCAACGGGTGCCCAATCCCTCCGCTTCACTGTCTCTCCCCATGTTATCGCTGACGGGGTGCCTAATCCCCATCGGCTTCCAGTCTCCCCTCCCGAGTACATGGTGCTACGCTGGGAGCCCACCCAGCGGGCAACAAATGCTATGGCTAACGGGGTGCCCAATCATCCGTCGGCTCCATGCCCCCAGCCGTCCTTCTGCCATGCTGGGAGCCCACCCCAGCGTGCAAATGTCCCAGACGTTTTTTTTTTTTTTAACCTGTGAAGCAAAACAGTCCCACGCAGTCTTCCTGCTCCCCACAACCCGCACCCACCCACTGCGCACCTTGCCTCCCCACCCCACCCCATACTCACCTCGAGTCCGCGCGACGATCTTCGTGGACCGGGAACACGCCTGCACTCTTCAAAGCCGACTGCTAACTGAGGAAATGCCGTAAGCTGTATAATGGGCTAGTTAGGGTTTTTCAGCTTTATTGCATATCTCAGGCATTTTTGGAATTTTGCACCAAATTTTCAACATAGGGTTTTGGGACCCCTTCTCCTTGAATTCTGTCACTGTCATGGCGCTATTCGGGCCGAAGGGTGATTTTGCAGTCACTTTCTGGCGAAATCACCTTTCGGACCGATTAACAAAAGACACTGCCAGTGTTCATAAGATGGGCTCTCACAGTTTATTTTGAAAATTTGTGGAAAAATTCCAAAAAGACTGTTTATGTAGCTGCGCTAGCGCAGTTCCCACGCACCGTAAGTTCACGAATTCTTCAATATTTTCACCCAGATTTTCAACATTGCCATTTTACCACACCTTGTTATGAGTAGTACAGCTGTCATTTTCACATCTCACCCAAAATGTGTTTCCCCATGTCGCAGCATAATGGCGCAGTTGGTGTACGAAACCAATGTACAGGACAAATTAAGAAAACCACAGTGACACTGTTCATGAGCAGAGGTCTTAAAATGGCTATGTTGAAAATTTGGTGAAAAATTCCTAAAATTACTGTTTCTACTGTGTTGCAGGTTAGCAGTTCCTACGCAGTAGTTCGTAATTTTCAATATTTTCACTCCAGATTTTCAACATTGCCATTTTATCACACCTTCTTATGAGTAGTACAGCTGCCATTTTTCACATCTGCTCAAAATGTGTTTCCGCCATGTAGCTTACAATGGCGCAGTCGGTGTCGAAACCAATGTACAGGACAAATTAAGAAACCACAGTGACACTGTTCATGAGCAGAGGTCTAAAATGGCTATGTTGAAAATTTGGTGAAAAAATTCCTAACAATGACTGTTTTACGAGCGCGATGCTTTGCAGTTCCTACGCATGCTCGTAAGTTCATGAATTTTCAATATTTTTACTCCAGATTTTCAACATTGCCATTTTACCACACCTTCTTATGAGTAGTACAGCTGTCATTTTTCACATCTCACCCAAAACGTGTTTCCGCCCATGTAGCACACAATGGCGCAGTCGGTGTGCGAAATCAATGTACGGGACAAATTAAGAAAATCACAGTGACACTGTTCATGAGCAGAGGTCTTAAAATGGCTATGTTGAAAATTTGGTGACAAAAGTCCATAAAATGACTGTGTTACGAGTGAGCATTGCACAGTTTCCATGCACCCTCGTAAGTTCATGACTTTGTAATATTTTAAGTCCAGATTTTCACCAGTGGCATTTTTCCACACTTCCTTATTTACAGTACAGCTGTCATTTTTCACAACATGGCCGAAGTGTGTTTTCACACTTTCAGCGCAGAGATGCGTGGTCGCTGTGGGAAATCATTGTTCGGGGACAGATAAAGAAAATCACAGTGACACTGTTCATGATCGGAGGCACCAAAATGCCTGAGTTGACAATTTGCTGTAAAAAAATCCCCAACCTAATTATATTACGGGTGTGCGTTGCACAGTTTCTATGTACGCTCGTGACTTCACCATTTTTTTAAATATTTTTACTGCAGATTTGCAACATTGCCATTTTTTACACCTCCCCATTAACAGTACAGCTGTCATTTTTTACATCCTGTTCGGAATGTTTTTGCATCTGTGGTGCTAAATGCCATAGTCGCTGTGCATAAGCAGCTTTCGGCTAACAAACTGATATTCCCCCTGTTCATGAGGTGGGGTCACAAAAAAAACATGTTGAACATTTGGAGTGAAAATACCAACGAATGCCTGAGGTATTAGTGTTTCCAACCATAACGCCCAACCCTGTAGAGAATGACAGGCATCAGTGGTGTGACTTGGGATTCTTGCCTGTAATGCTCATACCATTCCACACCCTGCAGCCAGTGAGAGGCATAGAGGTATGCCTTGACTCTTCGCCCAATGTTCACCCCATTCTCCATATCACACCCATCTCACCGTATTTCCTAGTGGAATGGGTACATAAGGGCCAAAGACCCTAAGAACACCATGACACTTGTCAGTGTCTGCAGGTGGGTGTGGTGAATGGCATGGCCGTTATGCCTGATGACCCAAAGGCACATCCCAATGCCTGTCACTCTCTGCAGGGTGGTGGTGGGGTTGGCTTCAGTTCAATACTTCACTGCCATTCCTATTACGCAGCTCTGTAACTTCTACACTACCACTACCAATGCCAGCAAGCAAACATTCGGCATTGACAAATGCTTGTTTTTGTATTGCCTTTGTATAAAAAGAAGTAAGTAACTATAATTGTAAGGTGTATTACTTTTGCTAGTACTTCTTCATCTTTGCTAGTGACTGCACAGAGCTTCCTGGAACAAGTTTCCAAATGTAATAGAAAGTAATAGAAAATGTAACTTACCCAACACTGATTGTGTAATAGTAGTAAAAATGTTATTTTTATACAGGAATACATGTCATTTGGACTTTGCAGTCCAGTTTTATCACTTGAAGTAGGGAGTATGGGCCACCGCTGTAAAATTCTGTGAACACAAAGATGATAATGTCATTCTAATGTGCTCTGTAATAATGAATGGGGAAAAGAGAAGTATACAAGTATATTAGGATTAATTCTACAAAAATATAATGTTTTTCAAAACACTCCCAGAGGTGTGGCTCTTTAATTTTTCAAAGTTTTACTTCATACTTTTTTTTTCTGAAATGCTGTTTAAATCCCTTCCCATTATTGCTGTTTCTGTTAATTTTATATTGAATAAATCAGAATAGGCCTATGAAACCTTTTACTCAAACTTTTGGTTAAGCAATAGGCATGATCAGGGGTTAAGTTAATGATCTGTTAATCACCCTCTGCTTTTTTTGTGAGAAGTGTTGTACCTTGTGCAGTATGTGATTAGGCTCCTCATGTATGTTAATAAAAGACTAACCTAAGGCTGATGGAATACTTACAACCAGAAAACTCTCTCAGGCTTTTTATGTTTGCTTCGCGAAAAGCAAACATATTGTTACTGCAGTGTAGGAGGCTGTGTAGGTGTGGACTACATAAATCAGTGGATGTAGACATGCAGGAGGCTTGCCTATCGAAAGCCAGTATTGAGAAGGCTGACAAGTGCAGTGTTCAATTGACTGATGGCTCCAAACTTTTTGTAGTTCACAGGAAAAAGACCCACCAAGCTCACTGGTTTTCTGCCCATTAGCCAGCTGGCAGACATCATCAGGCCTTGAAGATAAACATCAAGCCTCACACGGTGTATGTGTGTGTTTGTGTGCGCATGCACGCATGAGTGTTTCCTCCTAGTTACAGATAGAAAGCTCCTATTTGAAAGCACTAAACAGAGTTAGGAGAAAACAGCATGCAAAATGCAAATATAAAGTAATAGCTTCAAATATGTTAACAGCATGTCAATAATGAACAGAAAACACCAGCAATAGTTGATTTAAATAACACAGTATTTATGTTCCCTTTAAAACGTCTCTGATACCAGCTGGATAACTTTGCAAAATGTCAGAGTTAGACACAAATCAGTTTATTGTTCAAATATGTTTGTGGTCCTTTTTTTTTCATATGGTATTTTATCCTCCTGCCTCTCCCCATCGTTCCCTTCACCTTACATCCAGAACATGTACCATCTACAGTACTTCTTACCTCGTGTGAGTGGGTGCCATGTATGGTGGGGCTGTGGTGTCTTTAGGGTCGCAGCATCATCCTGCAGACAGGAGTTCTTTTCTGCCCTTTACTCCCCTTGAGTCAGAGCCGACAGTGTGCAATGGTGCACATGTAGATTGTGAAGATGGTGCATGCTTTCAGTGCCTGCCTCTGACTTTCAATTCTGGTGACTGCTGCTGTACCACCTGCCCTCTACTAGGTGGCAGACAAGCAGCAGTACACACTGTCTCCCACCCCAAAGGAGGCGATCCGTTGATGGACACTAAATCCTCCTTTCCCACCAGCCCCCCAGAGACTTTGGTCCATTCCCAAATTGGGGTTGCTGGTGTGGCAGGGTGTACGACATCCAGTGCCTCAGCCTTCCACATTACTGGCCTGGCTACAAGTTTACTACAGAACAGATTTACTTAGAAAATATTGTTTGTGGCTCTGAGGGGGGATGACGTGCAACTCATTGTTTTACAATTCTGTGCCTTTACCCTCTGTACCATTCAGCCAGAACTATATTCTGTGTAGTTCTTTCCCCTTTTTCTTTATTACCGAGGGAAGTGACATAACATATAGGATAGTGCATGGGAACGGTTGACAACAGGGCTATCTTACTTTCATATTCAGGACAACGGCTTACCTCGAGAGCGCAGCTCGAGAGGTAAGCCGTTGTCATAGTGCCAATGAGGTAGAAGAAGCCCTGTTGTCAACCATTCCCCATGCACTTTTCTTTATAGTGTATGGTGAAACAGCATTTTCTGACAAAAAAAAACAATCACTACTTTGTATTGCTGCTTACAAAAATGTTTACTTGGTTACTGGAACAACTTAAATTTACATTCTTTGCGTTTTCACGCTCGAAATGTTTAGATTAACATTTAAACTTTTGAAAACTCACATACAGCAGCACCTCGAAACAGCACAGCAATTCACAGAAAGTGGCTTTGAAAGCACCGCCACATTGTTGCTAACGCTATCTGTACTGTCAAATGAATGAACCCTAACTGTCAAATTGTGTTCGAGGACATGGTTTGTGACGTATGCGAGTGCAGTGAGACTAATAGTTCTGTTGCTCTGTGATCGCTACTACTGTGTGACTACAAGGTTTGGAAAACGATCGATTTCGTGGAGAATGACGCTCAACCATACACTATAACAAGATTACTGTCTCTTTGATTGTATAAGCTTTGACTGCTTGTCTACACATGACATCATAATGCCCTGTTTATGTTATCATAATTTTCTTCACAGCAATAGATTCAGATGTGAAACAGAATTGTGACTGTAGTAGACAAGCAGACAGAGCAAAGAGCAGAGATCCTGTTTTCATGCAAATGTCCTTAGCAATAAACAAATAAGGGTGGCAAATACAAGAAAGGGTGAAATGCAAGCTAAATTGTGTCTTGATATTATGTTTTTTCAGAGTTTTCCTAAAGGCATCGAGGGCTCTTTAAAGCCTGTAACATTGCAAGCAGACATTCAACATTGTCCAAAACAAAATGCTTGTTTATAACCGGCAGTCAGAAATGCTGCTGATTTGCTCCTCCTGGTTTCATGTTTCTTATCTCAGCTTATAATTCACTAGCTGAAGTGTCCCTTGGTGGAAAGCAGAATGCTTACATTCTAGTGCACTTAAACTCCATTGAGGATTAAGAGGCTGGGTATCTGTTTAAGCACATTCAGTGAAACTGGTTGCATTCCCATCATAATAGCTTCAAGCTCCCCAGCTGTCTAATAGTATACTGCAAAATACAAAATTCATCTTCTGCAGCCAGCATTTGCAGTGATGAATCAAGGGTGTCCAATGCTCTGTAAAAGAAATTGGGGGATATGGGGTTTAACCAAATAATCAAGAAATGTCAATTGGATCGCATTTATTTTTCCTGCAAAGCCCTTTGATTTGATCTCAGAACTGGCACAGTTAATCATAGGATTTTATCTGCAGATAGTTGCTTTGAGTTATGACAGGCACGTCCTAACATGTTGAACTAAATAATAATTTTTAAAAAGATCAGACAGGTTGAAAACTTCTGATTAGACCCTGTAGTGAGTCATCAATGGAAAACTTGATTGATTTTGCTATAAGTAGTTTTTTTTTTTTTTTGCATAGTGCAATTCTGGGCCCAATGTAAAACCAAAAGACACGTAAAGACTGGCACAATGCCAAAAAAGAGACAAGCTATGCTTTCTGCCAGGTTGAATATCTTGACCCTGGTATGGAACATTTTTTTTTGTTATGAAACTTTTGCTTCCATACCTCCACCTCTGCTGTTCTTCAGGCCCTTGTGCTGCAATCTCCCAGTCTCATCTGTTGCTCCCCTCAGTGTCAGAGTCCAAGAGGATCCACTATAGTGCCCCAGAGTTAAGGAGGCACCACAGTGAACACAGGGACCCTTCCCCCCTGCCCAGAGATTCCCAAATTTTTTTCCTCCTTGTTTCTCCTCCGTCCCCGCTCCGCCTGCTCGGTCCCCAACCCCGCCCCATCTTTTGTCTTTTTCATGCCGTTCGGCACAGTAAGGGGGGAACTATGGGCAAAAGACCCACCCTGTAGGGCTTGTAGTGCCCAATCCCCTGGCCAGAAGCCAGGACCTCCCCTGCCCTACAAAAGGGCTTCAGAGTGGCTAGAGGGGGTAGTTCACTGGCCGAGCTAGGAGGGTGGAGGATACAGGAAGCACAGCCAGTAGATATACCTGAGTGTGGGTCTGTGGCTGCTCCAGCATTGCTCCCCTCCCAACCATGACTGGTGGTGACAGCAAGAGCAGTCCCTTGAGTGGAGCAGTGGCTCCTTGACGCTAAGGTCCCCAACCACATCCCTGCAGGCCGATTGGCAGTGGCAGTAGGGGCTGGATTGTTGAGTGGACCAAAGGTATTCAGCAAAACACAAGGTCCAAGTGGAAAACTCACCCAGGACCTTCTAGTTCCACCCCCAGCTGCAGCAGTGTTCAAAGGAGCTGAGAGGGAGAGCTGCCCTGGCTAGTTCCTGACTCTCCTGGGCTGTGGTGGTGAGTAGGCCAAGTGCCCATTATTTTTGTGTATAATTGTGTCACAGGCGCTGGGAGTGGGGAGGAAAAGGGAAGGGTAAATTTAAAGGGCCAGTGCCAAAATAATCAAAAGGTGGGAGGGGGGCACAGTAGGCTACCAGGAAGGGCGGACGGCCCTAAGAGAGGAGGCAACCCATGGACAGTGGGCTGAATGCCCAGAAAGGAAGAGGAAAATTCCCCAGGAGTGGCCAGAGGCCACTAAGTTTTTAGTTAAAGTAACTCCAGAGGAGGTAGGCTGAGCCTAATGCTAGCTCACCTCCAGAAAAAGGGGCACCGCAATTTAGAAGCCCCGACAGGAGGGAGAAAGTGCAGAAAAGGGGTGAGCCTAAAGACTCCTTTATCACCGTTGGTGCCATTCTGTGCAAGGGGCAGGGTCAAAAACAAAAGCCCACAGCAACCCCTGGAAGGTAGGGGCTAGCTGTGAGGATCCAGGCCCTCATGCTTATTAACAAGGGGGCAGGCCCTAAATAATATTTGTGAAGGAGGTGGGACCTGGCCAGGAATTCTCTTAGACTCAGGCACAGTGGTGGTCATTAATGTTAATTGGGTGGATTGGCTCTTTGGAGCTAGTAGGAGTAGGGCAAGACCCTTAAAGGTACAGCACCCTCTAGGGAGGGAAGAGGATGGTCCTATGGCCTGAAGTGCCCACAGAGTTATGTGTAGGTGTTCTAAACCCCCTGAATTGGACAGTGCTGTAGCCTACCTGGTGCTTCCTAAAGACTGAACTGTTTGCCCACAACCTGAACTGTCTGCCAAAATCTGAACTGTTCGTTTGCCACCTAAACTTATTATTGGACTGCATCCTTCATGTACTTGATGTCCAGCTTCACCTTTGTGGCCAGGGTCAGCTTCTTCAGAGACTGACGCTGACCCAGGGAGATCCCTGGCCTACGCTCCATCTGCAGCAGAACTGTCTCCAGTGAAGTCAGCCTGCCTCAATGCTCCACTCCAGTGTCCTAGCATCAATCCTGCGACAGTAAGTGTACATAGCCACTAGTTAAGTATCGAGAAGTAAGTCAGCTTTGGAGCCACCCTGGCTCAAGCATGAGAGACCACAGTTAATGTTATGCGTGCCCTTTTTCTTATTTTGCCATCTGTCCATAAGTGTGCGCATACCTGTGTTGCTCTGTAGAGGCTGCCTGAGGCTTGCATTGCCAGCAGTATTCTTCTTGGGAGGTGGCCTGGGTGCCAGGGATCTGCCAGTGGTCATTGCTGTGGATTGTCTAGAGAACCATCTGCCTCACCAGGAGTCTTCATCTTCTTGCCTGGAGCCACAGAGGATCATCAAGTTCTTCATTGTCCAGCTAGCAGTGTTCTTCTTCGTGTTCTGTTCATCCAGGGGATGCCCCGTTATGGCCTGTTTATAAAAGCACTTTGTGGGGTCAATGCCCACCTGCTGATCAGCTGACTCATTATAAAGTCGAAGCTTGGTTCGTCCACCATCTGTCATCTCGGCCAAGTGTACGCAGGGCTCTGCCCAACCCCCGGGACGATCTCCTGCCACCTCCAGAACCCACCTGGGCGGATTCAAACTGCAGGCTCTCTCGCCTGAGTGGCGCTCCCTGACCAATGCGGTGTAATCACTTCCTGGGTCTCTGCCCGACCCCCTGGATGATCTCCTGCCGCCTCCAGGACCCACCCAGGTGGATTCAAACTGCAGGCTCTAGTGCTTGAGCGGCGCTCCCTGACCGGTGCAGCGAAACTGCTTCCTGGGTCTCTGTCCAACCCCTGACGATCTCTGCCGCTCCCAGGACCCACCTGGGTGATTCAAACTGCAGGTTGTTGCACCTGAGCGGTGCTTTCTGACCAATGCAGCGAACTGCTTCCTGGTTTCTGCCCGACCCCTGGACAATCTCCTGCCGCCTCCAGGACCCACCCAGCTGGATTTAAACTGCAGGTACGATCACGCTACTACTCGCCCTTGAGCGCCCGAACCATGATTGGTCAACCCAGCTCACAGGAGCTCCCTGATTGGACCAGCCTGCTACCTTGCTGCTTTCCAATTGGTGCGCCCTCACGCCATTGGACCAAATAGGGAAAAACTCTGTGCTGGCTCCCTGGATGTCCTTCCCTGTTAACTGCTGCTTGAATTTGCTTTTAAGGGGTATAATAAGTATCTTTGCTAACTTAAGTCTGCTCCGTAGTGCTTTTGTGTAACTTGTATTTACATTATCTTAACGGAACCTAAGCTATGCTTTGCTAAGTCAGATGCTTTTTGCCTGCAATTTAATGTTAGTATTGTTATCTTGCTCATGATTTAGCAAATTTCTTACCCCCATTGCTTTTTTTCCTCACTCCTCCCTTACCTCTCTCCTTAATCAAGTACTTCTGTAACCAGTTCTGCTTTTCTGTCCCAGCCCGAATTGTCTCTGTGCAAGCCCCCCCATCTACTTCTGCTCTCCTTTCACTGTGACCCAGCCCCATCGTGTAGCTCCTCTTTAGCCACAGACTTAATCACCCTCACCACTCCCTGCTACACTGCCGCCAGCTTCCTGCCCTGTAATTTTTCTCAGCTTTTCACTCCCACTGCCTAGGGCTATATTAGCTCTGCATTCTCTCCCCTCTTTCCCTTAGGCTCTAGCGCCTGAGCGGCGCTCCCTGACCAATGCAGCAAAACCGCTTCCTGGGTCTCTGCCCAACCCACTGGACAATCTCCTGCCACCTCCAGGACCCACCTGGGCGGATTCAGCTGCAGGCTCTCGTGCCTGACTGGCGCTTCCTGACCAATGCGGCGAAAACCGCTTCTTGGGTCTCTGCCCGACCCATTGGATGATCTCCTGCCGCCTCCAGGACCCCCCGCGGCGGATTCAAACTGCAGGCTCTCGCGCCTGAGCTGTGCTCCTTGACCAACGTGGTGAAACCACTTCCTGGGTCTCTGCCTGACCCCGTGGACGATCTTCTGATGCCTCCAGGACCCACCCGGTGGATTCAAACTGCAGGTATGATCGCTACTACTCGCCCTTGAGTGCCCGAACCACGATTGGTCAACCCGGCTCACAGGAGCTCCCTGATTGGATTGCCTGCTACCTTGCTGCTTTCCGATTGGTGCACCTCATGCCATTGAACTAAACAGGGAAAAACTCTGTGCTAGCTCCCTGGTTGTCCTTCCCTGTTAACTGCTGCTTGAATTTGCTTTTAAGGGTATAATAAGTATCTTTGCTAACTTAAATCTGTTCGTAGTGCTTTTGTGTAACTTGTATTTACATTATCTTAACAGAACCTAAGCTACGCTTTGCTAAGTCAGATGATTTTTGCCTGCAATTTAATGTTAGTATTGTTATCTTGCTCATGATTTAACGAATTTCTTACCCCTATTGCTTTTTTTCCTCACTCCTCCCTTACCTCTCTCCCTAATCAAGTACTCCTGTAACCAGTTCTGCTTTTCTGTCCCAGCCCGAATTGTCTCTGTGCAAGCCCCCCCATCTACTTCTGCTCTCCTTTCACTGTGACCCAGCCCCATCGTAGCTCCTCTTAGCCACAGACTTAATCACCCTCACCACCCCTGCTACACTGCCGCCAGCTTCCTGCCCTGTAATTTTTCTCAGCTTTTCACTCCCACTGCCTAGGGCTATATTAGCTCTGCATTCTCTCCCCTCTTTCCCTTAGGCTCTAGCGCCTGAGCGGCGCTCCCTGACCAATGCAGCAAAACCGCTTCCTGGGTCTCTGCCCAACCCACTGGACAATCTCCTGCCACCTCCAGGACCCACCTGGGCAGATTCAAGCTGCAGGCTCTCGTGCCTGAGCGGCGCTTCCTGACCAATGCGGCGAAAACCGCTTCTTGGGTCTCTGCCCGACCCATTGATGATCTCCTGCCGCCTCCAGGCCCCCAAGGATTCAAACTGCAGGCTCTGTGCGCCTGAGCTGTGCTCCTCGACAACATGGTGAAACCACTTCTGGGTCTCTGCCCACCCTGTGGACGATCTTCTGATGCCTCCAGGACCCACCCGGGTGGATTCAAACTGCAGGTATGATCGCTACTACTCGCCCTTGAGTGCCCGAACCACGATTGGTCAACCCGGCTCACAGGAGCTCCCTGATTGGATTGCCTGCTACCTTGCTGCTTTCCGATTGGTGCACCTCATGCCATTGAACTAAACAGGGAAAAACTCTGTGCTAGCTCCCTGGTTGTCCTTCCCTGTTAACTGCTGCTTGAATTTGCTTTTAAGGGGTATAATAAGTATCTTTGCTAACTTAAATCTGCTCCGTAGTGCTTTTGTGTAACTTGTATTTACATTATCTTAACAGAACCTAAGCTACGCTTTGCTAAGTCAGATGATTTTTGCCTGCAATTTAATGTTAGTATTGTTATCTTGCTCATGATTTAACGAATTTCTTACCCCTATTGCTTTTTTTCCTCACTCCTCCCTTACCTCTCTCCCTAATCAAGTACTCCTGTAACCAGTTCTGCTTTTCTGTCCCAGCCCGAATTGTCTCTGTGCATGCCCCCCCATCTACTTCTGCTCTCCTTTCACTGTGACCCAGCCCCATCGTGTAGCTCCTCTTTAGCCACAGACTTAATCACCCTCACCACCCCTGCTACACTGCCGCCAGCTTCCTACCCTGTAATTTTTTCAGCTATTCACTCCCACTGCCTAGGGCTATATTAACTCAGCTTTCTCCCTCTTCCCTTAGGCTCTGCGCCTGAGCAGCACTCCCTGACCAACGTGGCAAACCACTCCTGTCTCTGCCCTTCCCCTGACGATCTCCTGCCACCTCCAGGACCCACCCGGCAAATTCAAACAGGTACAACTTCTATAACTCGCCCTTGAGCGCCCGAACCATGTTTGATCAACCCAGCTCACAGGAGCTCCCTGATTGGACTGCCTGCTACCTTGCTGCTTTCCGATTGGTGCACCTCATGCCATTGAACTAAATAGGGAAAAATTCTGTGCTGGCTCCCTGGCTGTCCTTCCCTGCTAACTACTGCTTGGATTTTTCTTCCACCCCCACCTCCCCCTCCCAGGCCTCGTTTAAATACACCCCTGCCACACCCACGCAGGACCCATTATCGCCTATTGGTCATTCCAATTTAAGCTGTATCCGCCTAAACCATACTAAAAAGGATAGTGTGTTCTCACTTTACCTGACTTAGTTTCTACCATTATTACTAATCTCCACGAGGCAGAGGACACTCGCCTGGGTACAACTACCCATCTAGCTCTCTTGCCTACTGGCTTAACTGCCAGGCCCAATGGCTTACTTCACTATCTTACTACTACTGCTTGGCAGTAGTGTACCTTGTGCAGTAAGACATCACAATGTGACAGGCGCTACCCCAGATTCTGCCTCCTTTCCTGTGTCCCACACCGCCCCTTTACACAGCACATCCACTCTTCTGTTATCTCAACCACCTCATACTTATATTGCATGCACCTCGGCCCTACCCCACCAGAGCCCCTCACCCATGACTATTGGTGCCTCTCCATCATTTTGCTAAATTATCAGCCCTGGTTCACATACTCCCACCCCACAAGTGCACCCCTGGCTAACCAACAAATTGCACACATAACAAAAATACTTTTCATTCTTATTTAACTCCCTAAAGAAAATGCTGCTGCTGCTCTTCTTTGCTCAGGCAATGTGGAACTAAACCGGGTCCACCAGCTCATTTCTCCTTTCCCTCGGATTTTGCGGTTGCTCCTGGTCTCAGAATTATGTTAGTTAACATCCGAAGCCTATCAAAAAATGTGACCAACTTCAAGCATGGGCAGCGCACACTAATCCTGACTTTATCATCATCATCACCAAATCCTGGCTTAAAAAGACTAATCTAGATCACCAAATTAGCCTACCTGACTATAAACTTTTAAGGGCAGATAGGGATACAAGGGGGGTGTGTGTGGTTATCTACGCCAGAACAAAGTTCTCAGTCAGTGGTATAACCTGTAAATCCAAGCCCAAAGAATTTGAGATTGTCTCCCTGAAGCTCCACCTTCCTTCTTCCGAATGCATTATCATTATAGGTGGCTATAGGCCCCCTTCTGGTGGTACCAAATTCCTTGACACCCTGAAATCCCTAACTATAGCAGCCAAAGCTGGAACAATAATCATGGGTGACTTCAATATGGACTGGCTTTCTAAAAAATCTTGCAGCCTTAAAACCCTCTGTGATGAGCTTGGACTTATACAGCTAGTCACCGAACCCACAAGGGTCAATATTTCTACTCCTAATAATAGCACTATCCTAGACATCATACTGACCACACAGGCCCACAAAATCTCCTACTCAGCAGTGTTTCATTACGACATCAGTGATCACAGTGTGGTGTAGGCACAAGACTGCAAACTAAAACCAGCCAACAATCTAAGCTTAGAATTAAACGGTCCTTGTGCAAGTTTGATAGGGCAAGCTTCCTGCATGACTTAAGCAGGGTCAGAAGGCAAGATTTATTCCTGCCTAAAACCATTGATGAAGCCGTCTCCATTCTTAATGCTAACCTCAACACTTTGGCAGACAAACATGCCCCCAAGTCAGGATGTGTAACCTTTCTCAGCCTTGGTTTACCTCTGATCTTAAAGTTGCACTTTCTAGCAGAGACAAACTTTGGGCTAAGGCAAGGCACACTAAGAGCTCTGCTGACTGGCAGTCATTCAGAGCTGCCAGGAATGCCTGCATAAAAAGTATCCGTACTGCTAAAGCTCAATTCTACATCTCCATCTTGGAACATGCTAAAGGAAATTCTCAAAAAATTTGGAAGACTATCAAATCTATTGAAGGTAGGCCCCCAGCCCCAACCATTCCATCTAAGATATGCACCAATGGGAGGTTGGTCGAAAACAAGCCCCAAATTCTTGAGGAACTTAATTCACACTTTGTCACAGCAGGACTTGCTTTCGACTCCTCACCCTATGCTAATCATATTAAAAATCATGCTAGCTCTACCTCTGTTATCGGCACTCCAGCCCATACCTTTCAAATACATACGTTCACATTTAAAGAAGTCGAAGATGCTCTCTTTAATCTATATACCAGAAAAGTGCTGCCGATGATGGTCTAGAACCATACTTCCTGAGTCTAGGTGCTGTTCACCTTGCCGCCCCTATCCTGCATATCTTTAATCTATCCATTACTTCTGCCTCTGTTCCTTCTTGTTGGAAAGCAGCCCACATTCTCCCTCTACTTAAGTCGGGAGATCCTAGCGATCTAAATAACTATAGGCCTATCTCCATCTTGCCTATCCTTTCTAAAATTCTTGAGAAGCTAGTCTACAATCAACTAAAACAACACATCAAATCCCACTCTCTGCTAAACCCTGCCCAATCTGGGTTCAGGCCCAATCATAGTACTGTCACTGCATTGGCTAAGGTTACTAATGACTGGATTTCTTCGGTGGATTGCAAGAAGACTACTGGTGCAGTGTTCCTTGACCTGAGTAAAGCATTTGACACTGTTGACCACCTCCTCCTAATGCAGTGCCTCACTAAGTTAGGTGCTAATCCACCTACAGTGAAATGGTTCACCAGTTACCTCTCTGGCAGGACACAGAATGTCAAAGCAGATGGTCTTCTCTCGGCCCCCCTTCCAGTTGTTAGGGGAGTCCCCCAAGGCTCTATCTTAGGACCAATACTCTACACTTCTCTCTCTCTCTCTCTCTCTCTCTCTCTATATATATATATATATCAATGACGTTCACTCACTTATTATGAAATCAACTCTTCATTTCTTCGCTGACGACACTGTGTTACACATCTCTGGTAAAACCGTATCGGAAGTTAGGGAAGTTCTGCAAGCTGACTTTGCTCAACTTGAAACTAATCTTATCGAAGCAAAGCTCCTTCTAAATACCAAGAAAACCAAGGCGATGGTCTTCTCTAGTAGCCCTACTACTAGCAGCCACCCCTCAATTCCAAAGAATCTAATAGTCACCTCACTAGGTGAACCACTAGAAGTTGTTACTAAATTTAAATATCTCGGCTTCTGGATTGACAATAAGCTCTCCTTCAACAACCACATCAATGACTTATCTAGGAGGCTAAAAATATGATTAGGGTTCTTCTTTAGAAACAGATCCCTCTTCCCTCTTGATACTCGAAACAGACTTGTTTCGGCCACATTTCTTCCCCTACTCGATTATGGTGATTTCCTTTACGCCTTTGCAGCAACTTCTAGCCTAAAGAAAGTAGACGTCCTTTATCTTCGTGTTTTACAGTTCATCACAAGTTCCTTCATCAGAACCCACCATTGCGACCTGTATTCAGCTGTTGGCTGGACGTCACTTGCTACTACAGTAGATGCTTGCTTCATGCCAGGATCTGGACCCTTAAGATACTTCTTCACAAACTGCCTAGCTATATTATGCATCTTATCCACATCTCCTGCAGTGCCTATTTTCTCAGGAAATCAAACTTTATCCTGCTTGACATCCATGAACTCGTACTACATTTGGCCACCGCGCCATCTCATACTCTCTCCCTACCCAATGGAACCAACTCCAATCTACGCTTAAGCTGACCAGCACGGTATCACTTAATCTCTTCAAAACTTTATCCCTATCCAAGTTAAAAGATTCCTGTCACTGTCATAGATTAGTACCTCATAAGTCAATCTGCCTATGTTTAGACATTACCTGTGATCATTATACTTAAGCATGAAAGAAAAATAAAAAAGTCTCTCCCATGTCTCTATCCTTTACCCTGCTTGCTCTTTGTCCTTCGCTTTTATCCCCAATTATTAAACTACTTGAACGAATTTAGATTTGCTGTTCATGTTGCCAATGTTTGCCCTTAAATCTGCCTCAATTGGTTCCATCCATCTGTGAATTTCACTGTATCCTGTAAGTACTTGACTTACATGTTTACTGAAATTATATCTGTATGTTGTGTCCGTATGCCAATGTATGTGTACCAGGACCTCCTTGTGAATGAGCTTGCTCAATGGAGTATTTCCTGCAATAAAATTGAACTTGAACAAAAAGGAGATATCCTCCTGTTCATGGTATGACCAACTACTCCAACTACTGATCCTGTTAGTATTGTTTTGTTGTAGAAAACAGTTATTTTTTTATTATTCTTGTCCCTTGTAAATAAACCTTTTTTGCATCTCGGCCCCTGAGTAAGTCTCCTGCCTTTTCTTCCAGATTCATCTGGTCAATCCTGGTATTTTTAGGGAGTCACAAATCCCATTCCATCAGAACCTTTGGCCCCCTACTATACTTTTTGCTTCCATACCTCCACCTCTGATATTCTTCGGGCCCTTGTGCTGCAATCTCCCAGCCTCATCTGCCACTCCCCCCAGTGTCACAGCCCGAGAGGATCCACAAGGTGTGGATCCCTGAGAGTACCAGCAGCTGTCAGACAGGCAGCCAAGAAGCATAGATCTTTCTTGGTTTTCTCCCACTCCCTAGACCATCCCATCTCCCTGAAGCTGGGCAGTGCTCCATAAGGCTTTGCACACACAGCCAAACCCCTGCATAGGAGGCAAGCTTCCTGGTCTGCCGTAGTGATCGCACTAGTAGAAGAACCACAGCTCTGTTCCTCCCCCCACCTGTAAATGCAGCAACACAACCCCATCCCCCTCTGCTGCCTGACCTAGCTTTCAAGTTTGTTTCCAGACCAGGGTTGCTGGAGTCGGAGTGCAGCGTGCTACCACACAGATCTATTGGGTGGTCCATAACATTGTATTTTGTGATATACTCCAATAAGTTATTTTTAGCTCAGTGAATATGCCACAGTTCTTTAAAAATCAGTGTGTTGGCAGTGCTATCACTGCTGGGCTAGAAGGTGTTGGGTTTAAGTCCCACACTGGAAGCACTTGGGATTCTGCTCTAAGGTGACACTGCAGAGGAGTGCAGAAATGTTGGAGATGCCATCCCTTGGATGAAGCCTTCAACTGAAGTCCCTTCTCTTTATCGCTGGTGTTTGTTCAGGTGGAAGTCCAAGGTCCCATGGGACTTGTCAAACAAGTAGGGGGTACCGCTGTCTTCAGAAGACTGGCATATCTCCTGTGGCTGGTTCTGGGATATACTAAATATCTGTCCCTTTATTTACTTATTTTCTTTTTCTACCTCCATTTATTTAGTTACTTACGTATGTATACACAACCCCTCTTTGGCCCACTGACCAAATCTGTGGTATGTCCTGATGGGATGGTCACAGCCCAGGTTGAGTCCCATGTCTTTGGGTATAAATGTGCATGATAAAACCCAAAGAGACCCTCTTGGAAACAGTTCCAGCACTGGCTGCCACACTCACTATTTATTTCTCTGAGACAGGACTCAGTCTGATATAAATCAGAATGATCACACAGTGCCCAGAGTTGCAATTCATCTGTTATCTTTACTGGGGTGTCATTGGTAAAGTTCATTCAGGCACACATTGGTTTCGATCACAACTGGTCACAGAGGTCATGTTTGCAATCACGGTATACTTCTTGCATTACAGTAATTTATGTGGTCACACATGGTTTCTGCCTTGGGGTCCCAGCCATTTGGCAGTCCTGCACCATTCACAGGAATAGTGGACTCTCCTTTTCCTGGTGCAGACATGACTTTCAGTAGCCTGAGACTCTTCATCCTCCCTATGTGTACTAATTTATTTTGAGCTTGGTTGCAAGCCTGGAAACATTTGTCATAATGGGAGGCTGAATGGTATGCTGGCAAGGTGCTCTGATGTCCAAAATCACTACTGTTGCTATATGACTCATCAGACTGGCATCTGCTAGCCATGTCATAGTGCCCTTGGGACACTAACACCTCACCCTTATCTCAGGGGACAGCCTCAGCCAGATCCTGCAGAGTGGAGCACCAACTCCCTAGACCTGCCTAGGGATCTTGCACCTAGCAGGATGTAATGGGAACTAATCATTTTCCTGAGTCATGCTCTTTACCTGCATCTCAGATATCTCAGATGGTACATCACCTTCATCCTTACTTGGTTACAACTGGATGGTAGTGCTCCTTCCTGAAATCTTCCTCCAAATAATTTTGAACCCAAGGACTCTTGCTGCGATCACCGTCAGGCAGCCTTGCTTGAGAATGGACCACCAACAAGACCTTGCTGTCCCAGTCTTGAGCCATGGTTCAAATCTGAGCCTCTGGAGACCCTTCCAAAGGAAGCCAGTGTCACGAAGCCTGTGCCATACCAGACCCAGGACTCTGCCACCAGCCTGAGCACATGGGCCTCCTTTGGCAGATTCACTCAGAGCATGCACCTAACCCTGGTGCCCTTACCCTTTGGGAAACTGGAAACACCCTCAAGTGGAATTTTTGCCATGTGGAACTATGCCACTCTGGCTTGATTCTTGTAGCCTGACACTTGGCAGAATACCTCGAGTACCCACTTCTCCAGCACAACCAGCTCCCCTGGCACCCAACATTTAAGCTGGTGATGCTTGTACAGAAATCCTCACTCAGTACCCCAGCATAGGGCACAAGGTCAGAGCTCCCAGATTGGGATGCACCCCAAACACCCTACGTACTGGGACACAAGGCTACCCACTCTGGGACTGCAACTTTATATACCGAGATACTGGCAACTATTTCCATGGCTATCCAAAATCCCACCTTTTATCTGTACCACTAAGCTTCTCCCTCTGCACTAAGGAGAAAGCTATGGTGCCAAGGCACCCAGTGCTCGAATGGGCACAGCTTGGAGCAATCTTGCCCCCTACAGTAGGGAGGGAGTTGTTGCATATGTATGTGTTTATTTGCGTTACCAGGAGAGTGGTCTGGGGCAAGACATTTTCAGCCATGACTGGGATCATAGACAAACAAATGACATAATATAGAGTGACTGTGTGTTAGAAAGTTGTTTTTTTTACACAAACAAATGGCATGATGCAAAGAACAACATTTACATAGAATAAAAAAAATATCGGGTCATAAGTATTTTAAAACAATCACAGTCAATTTGATCAGATAAATAGTTGTATAGTTTCAACCTAATCATTTGTTTAAAATGTAGTATACTAGGATCATATGAGGAACTCTGAATCTTCCAGCTCTAAACTGATGTCCTGCTCCTCCTCCTCCTCTTCCTAAGTGGACATTATTGTTGTCCTCAGTGCTTCTTCTGCTGTTAGTTTTTTGTTTGTTTGTTGGGGGATGCATGCCAAATGCCTGCTCCCTCTTTAGGCTACAATAGCAAGCTTCCTCTGACCAGTGTCTTCCTTGCAAGAAGTACCAGTATGGAAAGGAGTTGAGGGCTGACTCGTGTAGTCAGATTTCTTCTCAGCTAGAATTGGTGGCTGCTCTTTTTGTTTACATTTAGTGCCAAATCAATCAGAATCTTATCTTTACACAAAATATTTTTTTCCACACTTTTTTGCGGTAGGCCTATTACAGGATCTTGTCTCAACCATTATGTATTTTAATTTCACTGACACTAAATATATAGTATTTGTCTTTCTCAGCTTATACTGGATCAGATGTACAAACCTGCTTAGAAGGTGACGTCTGTTCTGGCAAAGCCTTGTCAGCCTGACTTGCACTAAGATTTGCATACCCAGCCACAATGCTTTGTGCTAGGAGTAAGTCTTCTGCCTGCATTACTTGAGGGACACAGGTTGTCGAGGGACCCGTAATGAAGCCACAGGTGATGTAAAATATGGCTAGGGAGGGGAACCCACTGGACACCAGAGAATGATGTTGTGTTGCATTTAGGGAGTGGGGCCACTAAACTGCCAAGGAAAGCTGTCACAGGATGAAACAGAAAAACATCTGCACAGGCCACAAGCGGACTGAGAGGCATGAGTCTCATGGGCAGAGGACCACTTTTGGCCATGGTTGCTTTACTCATAGATCTCCGTGGATGGCACAGAGTCATGCAAGTGGTGCCGTAGCATACACAGACTTCAATAGGAGGTGTTAATTGTTATCCCAGTCTGCATATATCAATATCTGAAAGTCGAATGGGCTAATTTACATTGTAACTTAGTCACAGGGTGAACTGCTCCTCTGACAACTATGTCATCCCTTTGTTGATGGCTGTTGTTGTGCGGCTGCAATGGGGCACATCTACACACCCAAGTTTGCACCTCAACACCTAGTGTCTATGTGTTGGGCCCTTTGGAATTGTAACTCATTCTGTTTTTTATTATTATTAGGGAGGCAGTTTAACTTTTTGGTTAGAGCACAGAGCTGTAAGCCTGGAGACAGATTTGAATCCCACCACTGCCACTTACTCATTGTGTGGACCTGAGCAGTGCACCTAACCTCCTTATGCTTAACCTCTCTGTAATATTACTATTATTGTTATGTAATACAGTATATGGATATCTTTAATAACACCATTGAAAGTAATACAAAAAAAACTAATAATACTAACATAGAAATCTATCAATTGTATCACAAGATCTCGTAACACTATCGCTGGATGTTCATCAACAACATTATGAGATCTCGTAATACTGTTAATGTATTTTTGTACGATTTTGCTATGAGGTCTGAGACAATAAAAGCCATCCAGCACTCGGGGTGCTTAAACTGACTTCTTATCTGTTTACTGCTGATCATTTTTCATTCTAATGGCCACTCCATTAAAACATCCTGGTGCACTGGGCTTCAAGCTAGCGCTGTTGCATTTTTTTCTCAGAACAACTTTTTCTTTTGATCACATTCACACTTGACACAAAACTTCATCCCAAACAAAAGCATCCCAAATCCTCGTGGTCAGTGCTAGTGGGCTTTTACTGTAACTGCCATATAGAGTGAAACCTGACTCACAGCAGACTAACAATGGGGAAACAATGACTCTGTCAAAAAAAACAAAGCTACCACAAAAAATAACTTGAATTTATTAAAAAAAAACAAGAAAATGCCATTTTCTGGATTTTCCATTTATTGCCCTAAATCATTGCCCTAAGAGATTTGCAGGGACATTTGAGCATCCTGAATGAGAGATTTGAAGCACATTTCAACGAGTTCTTATAAACTCCTTGGATCCGCGTATTACAAAACATAAAAAATACGGGCTGTATATCACTCGGCTATAATCTCATCTCAAGGTTCTGGTGACTCTCAAAAAATTAACATGCTGTTCTCACAAATACAAAAATGTTAGTGCAAGAAAAAATTACAAAATAAGAATAAGACCAATAACATAAATAAGAACAAAACAAAAAAATTTAAGAGCACCTTGAAAGCAAAAGAAAAAACACTGGGAGATTTATGAACATACTGTAGGGTGTGGAGAATTCCAAAAAACTTGGTCCATCCAAAGAAAAAGCACCTGCCAGTAATAACTTGAATAAAAAAGTACCAGAAGGCTGGCCACCATAGTGTGTTTATGTATTGCAGACTAATAAATAACTAAATAACTAAATACATACGTTATACATAAATAAATGCATTAAGTAAGACATGCAGAAGGGAAATGTAGCATTAGGAGTAGAAATACTCCTGAGTCTTGAGTGTGTGGCATGGTGTTTCATTGAGTGTAGCCACCTCAAAGGGTAACTGTGTTGAACCTGCAAGTTATTTTGTCCAGTAGAAGCTATTTTTAAATACTTGTTCAAATTCCTTTATTATTCCATCATTACTGGCCTTTTAGTAAATTCTCTAAGTGCTTTTTTTATGCATAATATTTTTTATTGTTTAACTTTTTCATGATACCACCACATATACATACATATATTCCATTTATCTTAATCCATTCACATTAATCCCCTAACCCCCCCGCGTCCTCTCCCAAAGAAAGAGAAAAAAAAAACATGAAATCCACCCTCTCCTTTCACATCTCTCTTGCCATCCATGCCTTCCTTTCTTTACACCCATCGCTCAGTCATTGATTTTAATTTTGCATTTCCTCCACGGTACATGCTACCTCTTCCGTTCACTTTACCCCAGCCACGGGCTACCCCATTAACCCGTTATTCCCACCTCCTTCCTACATCATCCCTTCACCCCCCCCTCCTCAGACCTCCAGCCTCCCGGCATTCTAATCCTCCCCCCTCAACTCTTCAACCCTTTTTCCATAATTTCCCTTTCAACAGGGGAGAGCGAAGATACATACTCACCCCATATTTTCCAAAATTGCTCTTCTCTGTTTTGGTTATATAATATAGCTTCTCCATGCCGAGAGCCTGCAGGCACAAATTCCTCCATTGCTGCAGGGTAGGGACATCCCCTGAGATCCATGTGTTTAATATACAATGCCTAGCCATTGCAACCAGAACTCTCACCCATCTCGGAAGGGTTCCCACTCTTCCACCACTGAATCATCTATCTCAAAAAGAAAACTGATTTTTCCCCACATGCCCTCCCAACACCCTACCTACTTCCATAGCCACACCTTCCCAGAATTGCGGCTGTTGACACTCCCAAAAACAATGTATATAGGTATCAACTTCAGTTTTGCACCTTTTACATAGGGGTGAGATCTCTGGGCGATACTTATGTACCAAATTCGGGGGGCAATATATCCTATGAAGAAACTTGTAAAAAGATTCCTGGTATTTATTACAAATCCAAAGGCCCCTATGTTGTTGTAACAGTACCTCCCAACCCTGGTCAGGGATCTCTTTCCCCAGGTCTCTACTCCAGAGTGCTCCAGTTTTACAAACCATAGACGGCCCATGTTTCCGCCCCTCCATCTTCTTAACTCCTGCTCCACACTCTGAACCACTGGCCCATAATTAAGTTTATACAACTGGCTCAGTTCATAGCCTATTCAGATACCCAAATATGTAAACTCCCCTTCTGTCTTTCTCAAGCCCCACGCTGTTTCCCCATGCTCCCTTTCCAAACTACCCCACAATATAATTTCAGACTTGTGAATATTAATTTTATAACCGGAGAAGGTAGCAAATTCCTTTATGACTTCTAACAGTGGCGGAACAGATCTGTCTGGATCCCAAACAAACAACAACATATCATCGGCGTAGAGCACAATCTTATGTTCCTCCCCCGAGCCCCCAGCTACCCCGCTAATTCCTTCAGCATCTCTGATGGCTATCGCCAGTGGCTCAATCGCCATAGCGAAAAGGAGGGGCAAAAGGGGACAACCCTGCCGGGTCCCCCTATGCAGAGCAAACCACCCAGTTAAATCCCCATTTACCAAAATCCTGGCCATCAGAGCCTCATATAGACTACCCACCCATCCAATAAATCTATCCCCAAGGCCGAATCTCCATTAGGACCACAAATAAAGTAATCCCATTCAGTGCAGTCAAAGGCCTTCTTGGCGTCCATTGTAAGCACCGCAATGTCTTTCCGTCCCCGGGCAGCCCTCCATATTACATTGAGAAGCCTCCTCATATTATGGTATGAGTACCTGGCCGCTACAAAACCCGTCTGGTCCAAGTGTACCAATTCCGGTAAAAAACGGTCTAATCTCCTGGCCAGAATTTTGGCTAGTATTTTTGCATTACAATTCAGCAGCAAGATGGGCCTGTCTGCCGAACACTCTTGCTCATCCTTCCCTGGTTTAGGCACCAAGCATATAACCGCCTCTCCAAATGAGGCTGGGAGTCCTCCCCCCTCCTTCCCCACCCCCTCAAAGACCGTCTGGAGGGGCTCTACAATCTGCCCAGACAGTTTCTTATAAAACTCAATGGGAAACCCATCCGGACCGCTAGCTTTACCCTGTTTCATGCACTGTATGGCCTGCTTGATTTCCACCTGTGTAATTTCTCCATTCAGTTGCTCCTGTTGATGCACGTCCAAACCAGGAATCCTAATTCTCTCCAAAAAGCTAGCAGCACTATCCTCCATGCCTTTACACTCAGCTTGATACAAGAGTTCATAAAACCGCTGAAACCTTCCTCTTATTGCAGCCTTGTCTGTAACCAACCGCCCCATCTCCACCTTAATTCCCGGTATACATACGCAGGTTCTTCTACCCTTTATCAATCGGACCATTAAGGGGCCAGCTTTATTACCCCACTCAAACAACCTACTCCAGGCCAATCTACCAACTGAACGGGCCTCACCCAGAAGAAATGCATTCAGGGCCGCTCTGACGACCCTAAGATTCTTACCCCCATTTCCCTTCAGTCTCTCCACAGCCTCTCTCTCCCACCTCAGAACCTCGCTCTCCAACCTCTTCCTAGTAGCCTCCTTTTCCCTTTTATATTGGGCTACATACCTGATAATAGCTATCCTAATATACGCCTTCCCAGCTTCTCAGTACACCCCAGGAGATTCAACTGATCCCTCATTCATCTCCTTATAATATCGCCATTGCTGTTCTATGTTTAATAAAATCTTCCCTGCTTAGTAAATACCTAGGGAACTTCCACAGAGGAGGTTCCTCCCTATGCTCTTTCATTTCCAACTCCATCCTAAGCATAGCATGGTCCGAAAGCACAATGGGGCTATGCTCAATTTTACGTACCCTGCTTAACCACGACCTCTGTATATACATGTAATTTATTCTGGTCCACGTATTATGCGGATTGGAGTAGAAGGTATCTCTAAGTGCTTTTGATTGACACAGCCATGATGAGTACCATGTTAGAACTGTATGATGTAGTTTATGTCCTTTGTTAAATTCTTGCATTACAGTCACAATGTATATCTATTCTATGAGAGAATTCTGTGGTTGAAAAGGCCATAAACTACATCTTACAGTTCTAGAATAGTACTTACCAGCAGTGTGTGACTAGAAACACCCAGAGAGTTAAAAAAAAAAAAGGCCAGTAATGTTCAAGCACTGACAGAATAAGAACCAGTATTGACAAACAGCTTCTACAAGAAAACAAGGGTTAGACAGCCGGTTCAATGAAGTTCTCCTTTAAAAGGTGACTGGCAATGATATTTACTACAGCCCTGCCCCTCTAACAGCACTTACCCTGCTACAGTAGCCAAGGTCTCCATTTGGCTATAAAGCAGCATTTTCTGTTTTGCTCTTGTTTTATAATTTAACTTTGCAGATTGTCAACAAATGCAAACGTGGAAGTAGCTCCCTGAGAAGCCTGATCGAGAGCCACCTAAGACTTATGGGAAAAATTCCCCATTTTAGTGACATAGATCTTGCTATTGCTGTATTGAATACAGCAGGGACTGGATATTCATTTTAAGGTTTTTTTTTTATAATTAATACTTTATTGAATTTTAATATTAAACCAACAACAAATATTTCCTGCCGACCCAGTGGGGCTGAGGACTGAGGCACTGGATGCCTTACCATACACCACACTGGTGACCTGGGTTTGGTAGCCAGCTCGGGTCATCGAGGGCTAGGAGAGGAGGAGAGGATTAAACATCCAGAGGACTGCTCTCCTCCTCTCTCCTGGGGAGAGGTGGGATGTGTTCCCCAGCAGCAGCGACCCCCAGTGGAGACTGGGGGTGAGGCAGTCAGGGGACACTCTGGAACATGTGGAGGCAATGCCGGATATTCTAAGGGTGGAGTGCGGGAGCATGCTCATTGCATGCTGGACAACATTACATGTCTGGACCCCTGGGCGTTAAGTGGGAAAAACCCCTCTGTGCAAGCTCTAGGATGCCCATGATGAACTCCTGCTCTCTCCAGTCCAAACAAAGCCTGACCTAAGTCAGGGCAGGGACTTAAGGTTGATCTTAATCTCCTCCCCTCATACCCTACTGAGGGGGCCCTCTGTGGGGGGGGAGTAGGTAAGTCATGGTCCTCTCTATCCTTCAGTTATGGTGGAGGCTGGATTGGGGGGGGACTGAGGGTCCACGGATCAGGGCCGATGGGGGCAAGGATCCATCTCTGATACACAGGGGTGTATAAATAGAGTCAAAAAAAACAAACAACAAATGAGACCTTGCTACTGACTTCAGCCTTCAGTGTCAGAGATTACCTACCTGAAACAAAGAAAAACTGTCTGCTACATCAGCATTTTTGTCTGGTTTCCAGTTACCGGGAGAACAGACTGCTCACTCATCTCCCGGTGGCCCCTCCATTACAAATGGCTGTCTGTTAAGAGGTGGGCTTGCTGGTGGGCCCAATCAGTGCACAGAGACAGCCGGGGGTGGGGGCGGGGAGTGTGGTGCTTTAAAAGCCTGTGCCACTGCAACTGACTTTGGTCCATCTGCTGTCCCGATACCATTGAGAATACCACTATACTCCACCTAATTCATCTTGCTGTTAAAACCTTGCTACTGACATCATCCTTCAGTGTTGGAGATCAGCTGAAGGAGAGAAAGACTGTGGTAATAGTAGAAGTGCAATGATTAAAATGGAGGTATTTTTCCCCAATGTTTATATTGCTCAAAACACACTGACTTTACTGTCTCAAAGTCTAATCATCACTGGAACCATGACTTCTTATGTACGTAGCTACGTTTTTAACATTAGACAACTATGTTGTTATTCACCTACATATCGTAAGTTGGGTAAGTTGTTCTTACCATTCACAAGATGTTTTATTTTGTTTTTGTTACTTTCCTCTGGTGATGTACATTCGAATCCAGGACCATAAGTAGAACAGAAAAATGTTTTTGTGCATGATTTCTCTAATCACCCACACCTGGGTATCGTGCATTTGAATATTAGGAGTTTGGTGCTCAAATTAGATCAATTAAAAACTTGGATAACCAGTACTAACCCAGATATATTTGTGCTGTCAGAAACTTGGTTAAATGTGAAAACTGCTGATACAGATGTACGGTAGCAATTAATGGATATAACTTATTTAGGCAGGACAGGGTCAGAAAAGGAGGTGATACAGCAGTCTGTCTGAAAGAATCTTTAGGGGGGACAAGTAACATTTTCAAAATCTGTGCCTAAGCAAATGGAATTATTAATATTACAAATTCACTGTGTCCCAAATTTTCATCTTTAGCTGGCTGTTTGTTATAGACCCCCTCAGCTTTCTCAAATACATTGAAGACACTGAGTTTAGCCCTTGCTTCCTGCCTAAAATATGAGCTTCTTTTACTAGGGGACTTGAACTGGGATATGTTGAAACTTAACATAGAAATAAGTAATTAGATAGCAGCATTGAATTTTACTCAACTTGCAATAAAACCTACCAGGCCACACAAGTCAGGTAACAATAAAGATTTAATTCTAATGACTTGTCCTCATAAATATGCATCAACAGTTTTTGACCCTGATGTGAGCAATCACTGTTAAATTGCATGTATAAGACATAGTATAAAACCTTATTCTCCTGTACAGTTATCTGTTTCATGAAATTTTAAATATTTTTGTGATCAAGCTTTCCTATATGATTTATATGACATAGACTGGTCTTGTATGTATGCCTTTTTTTTTGACTTAGACACTGGGTTTTATTTAAGTCTTCTGTTGTGGAAATTATTATTAAACATGCTCTGTATGTTCAAAAAAGGGTTAGAACTAAAGTTTCCCCTTGGATTAATAAACATTTGAAAAATTTAATTAAAGAAAAGGAACATACTTGGAAGTTGACCAGAAGGACCAAATTAGATAAAGACATATTGGCTTGTAGAATAATTAGAAACAGGTGTACTAGGGAAATTCGATTGGCTAAGTCTAGTTATTATACAAATCAATTTATAACTAACACTGGTAACCCAAAAAAAGTTTGGGCTGGCATTAATAATTTAAAGGGGAAGAACTCTAGTAATACTTTACCCAGTACTTTAATCCACAATGGCTTAGTAATATATGGTTCATCAGAGCAGGTGAAAACATTTAATATCTTTTTTGCTAAAGCAAGTATGTCATTTGAAAAGGAGAATCCCAACTTGCCACCAGTTATATTGGATGCTGACTTTTCATCTTATTAAAAATTCCCTTTTTGTTTTTAAAAAAATAAGCGTGCTCCGATCTGATGAGGTACATAAAGAACTTACTATTAACAGATCAAAAAAAAAGTAGTGGACATTATAATATTGACCCTATATTTTATAAATTGGCTTTGCATATTCTGCCACCTCATTTTTCATATCTCTATAACATGTCTATAAGTAATTCTTACTTATCAGATGATTGGAAAATTGCATCCATTGTACCAATATTTAAAGGGGAGAGCACTCAGACCCGAGTTATCACCCAATTTCTATCCTATCCCCAATAATAAAGAGTTTTGAAAAAATAATTCACAAGCAACTTACTTCATATTTCACTAAGTTTTAATATCTTGACTGAATATCAAGCGGTTTCAGACAGGCTCATAATACTACAAATGTTATATCTAGAGAAGATAATGATATTTTTACTTCTTTTGGTTCCGGTAACAGTTCACCAGCTATTTTTTTTAGATTTATCAAAAGCATTTGATACAGTTGATTTTGTCATTTTGCTTAGTAATTTAAAGAAAATAGGCCACAGTTATTCAGCTTTATCATGGTTTCAATCATACTTGTTGCACCGACAACATTATGTCAAAGCAGGTAATATATACTCTGAACCATTGTTTTCTACCCGGGGTGGGGGGGTTCCCAAGGCTCAGTTTTGGGGTCCCATCTGTTTTTGTTGTACATCAATGAGCTCCCTAGCCATTGTTCTAAATTGGCTAATACTTTTTTATATGCAGATGATACTATATTCTATACTAGAATCATAGAATCGTGCTGGCAGAAAAGAACCATTCGGCCCATCGAGTCTGCCCAAGATAGGCCTCCACCACCACCCTTTTACCTCCTACCCAGCTGCCTCTGTCACCTCCCCTTCCTAGTCCCATGCAGTTCTCCCATGTTCTTTTGAATTTCTCCTCAGTATCCACCTCCACCACTCACTCCGGCAATCTGTTCCATGGTTGTACAACCCTTTCTGAGAAGTAATACCCCCTCATGTCCCCCTTAAATCTGCCCCCCTCCAGCTTAAATGCATGACCTCTGGTGGTTTTGTTTTCGCTCAATCTGAAGATACTGTCTCCCTTAACCTTATTTATTCCCTTCATGTATTTAAAGGTTTCCACCATGTCCCCCCTATCCTGTCTCCTCTCTAGCGTATAAAGACCAAGCTCCTCCAGCCTCTCCCCATATGGTCTCCCCTGCATCCCCGGATCATCTTTGTTGCCTTTCTCTGTGCCCTTTCCAGCCTATCCTTGTCACCCTGCAAATGAGGCCTCCAGAATTGAACTCAATATTCCAGTTGTGGTCTGACCAATGTTTTGTATAGTGGCATGATCACCTCCCTCTTCCTACTAGTGAAGCCCCTCCCAATGCATGTCAACACTCTTATTGTTTTCCCAGCTGCTCGTTCACACTGACTCCTAACCTTTAATGTGTCCATGATCCAAATCCCCATGTCCTTTTCTTCTGTGACCTGTAGTGTTGTCCCCCCCCCCGAGGCAGTAAGTGGCCCTTGGGTTATTTCATCCTATGTGTGTTATTTTCACTTTTTTGCACTGAATTGCAATTGCCACTTTTCTGCCCACTCCTCCAGCCTGGCTAGATCCCCCCCCAGAGTCTCCACTCTGTTATATATCTTCGTGTCATCTGCGAACAAACAAGCCTTTCCATTTACACCCTCCGCTAAGTTCCTCACATACACATTAAACAGTATGGGCCCCAACACCGACCCCTGTGGTACCCTGCTCAACACCCCTAGTTCCCCGGAGTGCTTCCCATTGACCGCCACTCTCTGGGTCCTTCCACCCAGCCAATCCTCCACCCACTTTGTAAACCTAGCTGCCACACCCAGACTGCTCAACTTGCTTACCGACCTTCTATGGGGGGATGGAGTCAAATGCCTTCCTTAAACCTAGATAGGCCATATCCATCACTTCCCCCAATCGTATACCTCCATAACACCCTCGAAGAATTTGATCAGGTTGGTCTGACAAGACCTACCACCTGTGAACCCATGTTGGTTGGCATCGATCAGACCCTCCTCCTCTAGGTTATCAGTCTCTCCTTTATGAGGGTTTCCATCAGCTTGCCTACAACCAAGGTGAGACTGACTGGGTGGTAGTTGCCAGGCTCATCCTTTCACCCTACCTTGTATAGCGGTACCACCTCTGCCTTTTTCCAGTCTCCCAGGACCTTCCACGATTCTAGGGATAGATTAAACAGCTTGGTCAGAGGTCCTGCTAGATCCACCCTTAGCTCCTGAAGCACCCTTGTGTGTACTTGATCAGGCCCCATAGCCTTGTCCATTTTTATTTTTTCCATCTCCTCCAACACCCTCACCACTGTGAAGGGACATGTGTCTGCCTCCTTGCCCTTCCTCCCCTTTTTACTCAATATAGGCCCTTTCCCTTCCTTCTCGGCTATGAAAATGGATGTGAAGTATTTATTTAGGAGGGTTGCCTTCTCCTTGTCTCCTACAGCTAATTTACTCCCCTCCCCTCTAATTCTTGGAATCCCCTGCCTGTTTTTCCCCTTATCACTCACATACCGATACAATATTTTGTCTCCCCTTTTCACCTCCCTAGCTATTTTCTCCTCTGTGTTTGCTTTTGCCTTCCTAATTGTTCTTCCCACTTCCCTGAGCTTATCCTTATATACCTCCCTTTCCTCTAACCCCTGTGACGTTTTGTAGGCCTTAAAGGCCTTTCTCTTCACCTTGACAGCCTCCCTAACCCCTGCTGGGAACCACAGCAGTTTTCTTCCCCTTTTGCGTTTGCTGATTCTCCGGATGCATTGCTCTGTGGCCTTGATAATTCCGCCCTTAATTGCTTTCCACAGCTGCTCTACCTCCTCCAGCACTTGCATGCCTGCAGGCTCCCTCCTTAAGATGTCCCTCATCTTCTCGAAATGTGGCCTCCTGAAGTCAAGCACCTGGTGGTTGACCTGCCTGATTCTGCCCCTGCCTGGATAGAGAACCTGACCATCTGGTGATCACTGTCCCTTCAAGTTTTCCCCAACTTCAGCCTCCTCCACTCTGTCCCCATTTGTTAAAATGACATCTAGTATAGCTTCCCCCCATGTAGGTTCTTTAACTAACTGGCTTAGGAGCGCATCTTGCAGGGATTCCAATAAGCCCCTGCTCTTTTCTGTTGTGGCTGATGGAATTTGCTAGTCTATATCAGGCAGATTCAGGTCCCCCACCACTAGGATTTCCCCTTTCCCTGGCCTTTTGCTGTATATCCCTAGCCAATTCCCAATCCACTTCCTTGCTCTGATGTAGTGGTCTGTAGACCACCCCATCCTTATTGCCTCCCCTCTTTACTACCCAATGTAACATAAAGGATCTCAGCGGATCCCTTCCCCTCCCTACCTTCCACTGCAACTATCCCCTCCTGCACATACTGTGCTATGCCCCCCCTTTTTTACCCTGTCTATCCCTCCTAAAAAGATTGTATCCTTGTTGTTTCACCTCCCAGCTATGGCCCTCTGCCCACCATGTTTCTGTTACTGCAATTAGGTCTGAGTCATCCACCCCCGCCACCGCCTCCAAGTCTGCCATTTTATTCTGTAGGCTCCTGGTGTTGGCTAGAGTTCCTGTCCATCCCCCCAGCCCTTATAATACCCTTTTCTCATGCTGTCCATTGTCTCTCACATTGGGAGAGTGCAGGCTGGGTTATCCCGCTTGGCCGAGGATCCTCTTCCCCCCTAGTGCCTCCCTCCCTCCTGTCTAGTTTAAATTTCAGTCAACCGCCAGCCTCTCATCAGTGTACACCTGCAGTTTTGCACTTCATAACCTAGCCCCCGTGTCACTTATGTGTAGCATGTCCCTTGCGTACAGGTGTTCATCCTCCCACGCATCCCCCCAGTCTCCAAGACATGTGAAGTCGTCCTCCCCACATCACTGCCTTAGCCAGAGGTTAAATTCCTTTACCCTGAGTTGTCTTGCTTTGCTAGCGCAGTGCACTGGCAGGACTTCCAAGAAGGCCAGGGAGCTGACCAATCCCTAACAGCCCTCCGCCAGCTCCCTGAACCCCATTTGAACCACCTCCACCTCTTCCCCCGCCAAATCATTTGTGCCTAGATGCACTATTAGGTGCGGCTTACCTCCCACTAGATTGATGCAGTCTTTTATCCTGGGGAGTGCCCTTCTAGCCTCCATTCCTGGATCGCAAAAAACTGACCTCCACTTAAAAGCTACTTTCCCTCTTTGCCACTGAATCCCCTTAATGATTGAATCCCCGTATACAACCACTGCCACAGACCTTTCTGCCCTCAGAATTGTCCCTTCTCTATTGGCTTGCCCTTTCTTGCACACTCCTTCTAGTGTAGGCACCTTCCTTTTCACTCTGTCCTCTCCAGTTTGACCTCCCCCTGCCCATTTTCCTCATCCCACCCTTTCCTTGCTACTGGCTATCCTCCCTGTCTCTCTTGGGCTATCCTCCCCCATCTGGGTCCTGGCTCTGGATCCCAGCTCCTGCCCCCCTCCCCATTGCCCTACCCTTTTCCAAGCTCTCCTCCCTGCTCCCATCTCATGTTGCATATTCTCCTCTACCTCCTGTGACCCTACCACCTGTTTGTGGCTACCTACACTTGTCCTTCCCCTTGCTGTCCCTACTTTCCCTTCACGTGTGCCTCTCTCAATTCCTCTTCCCTGGCTAGGCCCTCCGGTGCTCACCGCTCCCCTTCCCATCACTCCTTCCTTGTCCCTCAACCCAGTCAGAGGCCAGTGCCTGTCCGACTCCACTGTATATCTCCTATTGAGTACAATTTCCTCAGTTCACTTCTGTCCATGGTCTCTTTGTTCTCTTCCTGCTCCAGGCCCCCATGTCCCTGCTTCAGGCCTCCCAGTCCCTTTCCCCCATCTTGTTTCCTCCTCTGCCCTCTCGGTTCTTCTCCTTGTCCCCCCTCCATCCCTTCCCTCCCTCCCTGTCCCTCCTCTCCAGATCCTCTTCAACCTCGCTAATTCAGCCTCCATCCTCCTTAGTTTTTGACAGATAGTGCATTCCTCTAGCTTCCACAGAGTGCTCATGAAAACAGCAGCCCCACAACCATTATAGCCGATTATTCCTCCCCCTTCCTGTATCCCTTGCTGTCTCTCATTGCCTAGTAATTATAATTATCACTTCCCCCCTGCCAAGGGGGCACTAACTGCTGTTGCCTTGTCCCCTGCCAGCCCCATCTGCTATGATCTCCGCCCCTGGTCCAGGCCAGTTCCTCCCTAGCTCTCCACATTTTTCCTTCTTCCTCCTCCTGATTAACACACTATCAGCCGGTCAGCCAAAAGCCCTTTCAGACAAGATTAAGACCCTCCCTTCCCTATATATTACACAGTCAGCCTAGAGCTCTTCCTGAATAAGAACTGATCTCTCCCTGCCCTCTTACCAATTAACACTCGGGTCAGTCTAGACTAGAGCCCTTTCAAAACAAGCAGAAACTGCCCCCTCAGTAAACTAGGTAACTGTCTAGAGCACTTCCAAAAAGCAAGCAGAAACTGCCCCCTCAGTAAACTAGATGACAGGCAAGCATAAATACTTAAAACAAGCAGAAACTGCCCCTTCAGTATAGCCCTAGAAAGCAAGGCAACTGGCACCATAAATATAGCAAGGTGACTGGTAACCATTAAAATGTACCCCCTCTTTGTCCAGCCTTTAGTTCAAGTAATCAACCCTTCTCTCCTTAGCCCAGTTTTTAGTTCAAGTGATCAGCCCTTTCCTGCTAACTTGAGTGGTCCTTATTAGCAACCAATGAGGTCCTTCCTAGTGTTAGAGGTCTGGGCCAGAGTGGGTGGGTGGGAAGAAATTCTCTCCCTGTCTTTTTGGCTTTCCCCTAGCCACCGCCCAGTGTTACAGCTGTCTCTGGGGACTGGCGGCTTGTTTGCAGCTGGGCTCCCTTCCTTTTATGCCCAGCAGCAGTGTTGAAAATTTGCTTTCTTGGTTCTTAATTGGTTGAGGGCCTCCTATGTGCAGTCCCCGATCTCTGCCCCTGCAGTGCCACTGATTGTTTGGTCAGGTGCAATCCCTATAGCTGCTGATGTGGCTGATCCCAGCTTCAGTTGCTGTCGATGCAGCTGGACCCAGGCTCTCCTGCCACCAATGCAGCCACCCTCCTGGTTCTTATTGCCGCCAAGGTGGCAAACAGTCAGTCACTCCTGTCACCGACATGGCCACTCTCCTCTCCAAAATGCCACCGATGCGGCCACAGTCCAAAAGCCTGACTCATATCCCCTTGCCGTCAGTGCGGCAAACAAGCAGCAGAATTCTCTCTCTGTGGCATCAGCTTTCCCCTAGCTGCCCCCCAACATTACAGTGTAACAGCTCTCTCTGGGGACCGATGGCTACTCATAAAGACATTATTTATTTATTTGTTTTTTGTTAACCAGGTAAGCACACTAGACAACGAGTGCCTATTTTCAGGAGCGACCCGGGAGGTTACAGTACAGAGAAACAAGGTACAAATACAGGGTAGCATACAGGCCCACAACTACAAGTGGACAAAAATAGAAAACAGTACCCGGGACATTGAATGGACAATAGAACAGTCACACCCACACACAGGTGGGGCCAGGATAACAGCACGAAGACAAAAGTACATGGTCAGAGCAACAAACGAGAATACAACTACAGGCTCGTTAATACATAAGTTCACAATTGTGGCAGGGTGTGGAGAGCAACAAGTACAGGGGGTAAGAGGGAGGGAGGGGCAGAATCTGCTGACTCCCCCCGAGGCGGTCGGGAAAAACGAGCAAAGGGGGCAAGATTTTGCAGAGGGCAGCATAGCAAGAAGGTGAGGAACCCACCCTGGAAGACCACCTCGGCAAGCACGAGCAGCAGGGGAGTACTGCCTCGTCCCAGTGGCAGGCCCTAGTAGAGAGGTCGGGGGATAGCGAAGGGACCTACAGGAGCCCTGAAGAAGGGAGCAAGAAGGGGGGGGATTCCAGTCAGCATGGGGGGGAGAGAGGGAGCGTGCAAACCGGAGGGGAGCGGTAGGGATCAAGAACTTCTGGAGGGTGGGGAGTAGGGTAGCCACGAGAGCAATTAAGTGCAGGGGTGGAGAGTGGTTGAGGCCGAAAACCAATGGGGTGGAAGAGGGACAGGCAGCCGGGGGTGGCAGCTACACGTTTCCACAAGGACAGGTGGAGGCCCCATTGAGGAAGTTCCAGAGGGACGTTTTGAAGCCGGAGTGGGAAGAGGCGGCTCGAACTGGAGCAGGGAGGGAGTTCCAGAAACTGGGGGCATAGGCGGAGAAGGCCCGATCCCCAGTGCGGGAGCGGGTCCTGGGGACTTTGCAAGCGAGAGTCGAGCTGGGCCTAAGCAGATAAGCCGGTGTGCAGTGTTGGAAGGGAAGAGCAAGTGCCGGGGGGCAAGCCGAACGGATTATGTTATCTACAAAGCTCCCGAAGACAAAGGCTCGGTGTTTATTAGGGGGAAGCCACTCCAGCTGGGCATAGAGGGCACACCGATGTGTAAGGCGATGAGCGGAGAGGGTAAGGCGATGAGCGGAGAGGGCAAATCGACAGACATTAATACTGCAATCATAAATATTAAAAAAGACTTTAATACAATACAAACTTCTTTATTTGATTTAACTTCCACAGAGGCACTCTGCTATCCTCTTAAGTTTTCTTAGAGTGGTGCACTTAGAAACAATAAAATATCCAAACAACACTAAATGCACCCACTCTTATAGTTCATCACAGCTGTAAGAAGTGAGACTAATGCCTTGTACTAATTGTACTACAGATGGAAAAAATGCTTCAGATTATGGAATAATATTTCTTTTAATCTTTGAATCTCTTTAAAAATTCCATCATAATAAAATACAAAAAATAGACAATGGGCACTAGGACAGACACAATACATGCAAGAGCAGTGTAAACAAACATTTGTCAATGCCGAATGTTTGCTTGCTGGCATTAGCAGTGGAAGTGCAGGAGTTAGACAGATGCAGTATAGGAATGGCAGTGATGTATTGAACTGACACCAACTTCACCCCACCCTGCAGAGATGGACAGGTATTGGGGTGTGCCTTTGGGTCATCACCCATAATGGTCACGACATTTCACCTCACCCTACCCTGCAGACACTGACAAGTGTCAAGGTGTGCCTTGGGGTGTTTGGGCTTTACATTCACCTCATTCCATAAGAAAATATGCTGAAATGGGTGCAGTACAGGAGAATGGTGTGAACTGTGGGGCCAAAGAGTCCAAGGTGCACCGCGATGCCTGTCACTTGCTGCAGGGGGTGGGGTGGGGGTGGAATGGTGTAAGCATTACTGTTGATAATCCCAAGTTACACCACTGACACCTGTCAGTCCCTACAGGGTAGAGCAGACACCTGTCATACCCTACAGGGTAGGGCGTTATGGTCAGAAACCCTAAGGCCCTGGGCATGTCTTGGTATTTTTACTCTAAGTTTTCAACATGGGCTTTTTGTGACCCAACCGTATGAACAGTGACACTATCAGTTTATTAGCCGAAAGGTGATTTTGCACAGTGACTGCGCCATTAACGCCACAGGTGCGAAAACACATTTCCAACATGATGTGAAAAATGACAGCTGTATTGTTCATGAGGAGGTGTTAAAAAAATGATAACGTTGAAAATCTGGAGCGAAAATATAAAAAAACACGGGTGAAGCCACGAGCATGCATAGAAACTGCACAACGCACACCCGTAATGCAATTATTTGGGGAATTTTTTTCACCAGATTTTCAATATAGGCATTTTGGGACCTTCCACTCCTGAACAGTGTTACTGTAATTTTCTTAATCTGTCCCAAACACTGATTCCCACAGCGACTGCACTATTCTGTGCTGGAAGTGTGAAAACACATTTCGGCCATGATGTTAAAAATGACAGCTGTACTGTTCATAAGAATGTGTGAAAAATGCCAGTGTTGAAAATCTGGAGTGAAAATATTACAAATTTGTGAAGTTGCGAGGGTGCGTAGAAACTGCTCAATGCACGCTTGTAACACAGTCATTTTATGGACTTTTGTGACTAAGTTTTCAACATAGGCATTTTAGGACCTCTGCTCATGAACAGTGTCACTGTGATTTTCTTAATCTGTCCCGAACACTGATTTCCCACAGTGTGTTGGAAGTGCGAAAACACATTTCGGCCAGGATGTGAAAAATGACAGCTGTACTGTTCTTAAGGAGGTATGAAAAAATGGCAATGTTGAAAATCTGGAGAGAAAATATTACAGATTCTCAAAGTTACGAGCATGCATAGGAACTGCGCAACGCACGCTCGTAAAACAGTTATATTCAGGAATTTTTTCACCAAATTTTCAACATAGAGTTTTTGGGGGCCCACCTCATGAAATGTGACACTGTCATGTCATTAATCAGTCCTGAAAGGTGATTCCGCGCAGTGACCGCAAAATCACCTTTCGGGACCAAATAACCAGATGACAGTCACTGAACTCATGAGATGGGATCCCAAGAACCCCATGTTAAAAATTTGGTGCAAAAATTCAAAAAAAATTACTGAGACATGCACCAAAGTTGAAAAAAACCCTATTTATGTCATTATACAGCTTACCGGCATTTCTTCAGTTTGCGGTTGGCTTTGAAGAGTGCAGATGTGTTCCCGGTCCACCAAAGATCATCTCGCCGGCCTCTAGAGGTAAGTATGGGGTGAGGGTGTGTGTGGGGAGGAGGGGTATGCAGAGGTGGGCACGGGCTGCTGGAGGGGGGCAAGAGAGTCAATGAGGGACCATTTTCTTTTGTTACAGATTTTTTGTTTTACATGGACGACATGGGACTTTTGTCACTCTGGGGTGGGCTCCCAGCATGGCACATGGAAGTTTTTGGGGGGCAGCTGAGCCAATAGGGGATTGGGCACCCCCATTGGCCATACAGTGTGGGGAGGATGCATGAGGACGCTGGACTTCTGCCACACTGGGGTGGGCTCCCAGCGTGGCACCTGGAAGTTTGTTTTTTGGTGGAGGGGGCACTGGAGCTGATGGGGATTGGGCACCCCCATTGGACATACAGTGTGCTTGGGGGGAGTGTGCATGACCTGAGAGGGATTGGACACCCCCTCGGCACATAGCAAAGGGTGGGGGAGCACGTGCATACAACTACCGCTACAATCAGCAGTGGTGATGTGGAGGCAGTTTGCACACTGCTGATGGCAGGGCAGTATGCAAATTGCCGACACGTTACCACCGCTGATTATAGCAGTCATTTGCTTTCGGCTGTATGCCACTACAATCTGAACTGCTGTCATAGACATCTGGGACATTCATTGGTGCAGTGCGGCTGCACCTGCAAAAATGCTGAGGGCATTGGAAGCAGGGTTGCCACACCTATGAAAACTCATATGGTGGCACTATGTTTCTTGCACATGCATGCAAGCAAACATAAAAAGGCCTTACGTTTCACCACACCTCAAAGTGGTTTCATCAGAGGCATACTAAACACAGTGATTTCTAAGTCTATATATACAGCTCTTAATTACAACATTAAAGTGCAATCACATCAATTTATCTAAATGCACAAACACATGTGCTTAATAAAAGGTAACTATCAATAGTAAATACGACAATACACTTATTCCTGTCCTCCATCAATCATTAATTAATTACAGCAATTACAAATTACAATAAAAACACGTATGTGGTGTGAGTCCCAGAACTTTTGTTTCTTTAAACTTGAGTTTTCTTTCTTTATGTCCTGGACTTCATTATTGACTCTTTCTCCTTAATGTTCAGGCTGTGTTCCTGCAAATCAAAAGGAAAAATTTTAAGTTCCCAAACCCGTATTCATGTATTCATTTTATTCATCTGCAATTGATATTTTTAACCCACTAATATCAACCATTCAGTTTATGTTTCTGCTTTTGTTATTTTCATTAATGAATGCGCTGCTGTCCCAAATGCTAGCACTGCATATCAAAAACTAACTGCACAACCATAGCACACTCCAAACATTCCATACTTAATTATATATTTTATGGTAATACCAGATATTTAGAACAAGATAAGGTAAATCTACAGATCAGAATCAAAAATCACACAATAAGCTGGGGTGGTGGGGGCCCACCAACCCATAGGAGGGAGACCAGGAAGACCAGGATAGCTGCCAAAATATATTCTTGCAACCTGCAACATAGTTTTATTATTTAAACAGAAATCCAAGGCTTTATCGCAGATTTTTAACTTATTGTAATTTATTACAATTACTTCCTTTCCTATATTTTTAACCCTTTCTGACTTCTCTTATATATAAATGCTGCTTCTTTAGCAAATGTTTAACTTTCCCTGAGTCATTAAGACCTGGTGGAAAACGTTCTGTAAATCCAAATGGATTCTTTCTGGCTGACTATACTTTCCCAGTCTCCCCCTCTTGCACCCCTCCATACCCTCTCAATTCCAAAAAAGCTGCTAGTGTGTTCCCTTTTATCCTTGTTCAGAACATGTCTACCAGTAGCATATTTAATGTTGCCATCCCTCCATGCACGTACATGTTCTCCAGTTCGTTATTTAAAGTTTCAAATCATTCTCCCAATATAGAAAGCATCACATTTACATTGCAATATATATACTATTCCTTCAGTATTACAGTTTGTAAACAAATTGCAGAAAACATTCTTTTTGCCCCGTAGATGTTTAATTTCACTCTCTTGAATAATGTGACTGCAGTATATGCAATTACCACACCGTTTGCTCACAGTGGGAGCCTTCCACAGCATATTCTTTTCAGGTGCAACATAATGACTACTAACCACTATGTCCTTCATGCACCTCACTTTTCTAAATGTCACCTCAGGTTTTCCAGTAGAATATTTTGTAATCTAGAATCCCTCAACAGAATGGGCCGTCTTCTATTGATAATATCCCTGCCCTCATCTGCCCTGTGTGTAAATGTTGTGATGAATCTTAGGAAATCAGTGTGCTGTATTGATCTTTTAGGGACTTATTTCCTAGCAGCATTTTTCGCTCCAACTGGTTAACTTGTTCTAACGCTGTAGTTACTAAATCCTGTTCATAACCCCTAACAATAAATTTATTACCCATCTCCCGAGCTCTAATCTCATATTGTTTTGCTTCACTGCAGTTTCATTTAGTCCGTACTAACTGCCCCTTTGGAATAACACTTTTTACATGTGAAGGATGGCAACTTGTAGGCTTTACAAATAAATCTGATGCTATACCCCCCCTCCCCATCCCAGTATAGTACAACATCCAGAAACTCAGCCTGTCTAAATGTGTCACTAACTTGAACTTTAAAGCACAATTTGTTGATTCTAAATATTGCACAAACAAAATCAGATCTGTTCGCTTCCCTTCCATGTAATTGATATATCGTCAATAAGACGCCTCCACAAATCCACACAACCAAGGTGTGGATTTACGGAGGTGTTCCTGACATAAAGATATTCCCAACTAGCCAAATACAAAGTAATAAAACAGGGGGCAAAAGTAGCCCCCATGGCTGTACCCTTGATCAGCAAATAATAGGTCTCTTTAAACATAAACATATTAAGGGTCAAAACCAACTGTGCCAAATCTAATAATAAGTCTGTTGGAGGATGGGCACCAGGTGGTCTCTGATCTAGAAAAAACTGCATAGCAGACAGACCCTCACTATGTGGAATAGAAGTGTACAAAGACTGTACATCTAGAGTAGCAAAACACCAGTCATCCTCCATAGCTATATCTTGTATAGTGTTCAATATGTCTGTAGTGTCATGAATGTAAGATGGAATATTCTGTACTATAGGCTTAATAAAGTTATCGACAAACTGTGACAAAGGTTCAGTAATCCACCCCTTACCAGAGATAATAGGATGCCCTGGTGGTTCATTTAAACTCTTATGTATTTTGGGCAGAACATAGATCTTGGGCACTACTGGAAATTCAGTTGTTAAAAACTTTTTTTCCTCCATATTTATCCACTTCTTATCTAGTGCCCACATCAAATATTCATCTATTCTTTTTTAAAACCTTTGTCAAGTTCCCCGTCAACTTTCTATAGTATTCAGTATCATTTAACTGTCTTAGAATTTCCCCTTCATATTTATCACTGTCAAGTGCAACAATAGCACCCCCCTTGTCAGCTGGCTTTGCAATCACTAATTTGTCTCTGGCTAGATTTTGTAATGCTTCTTTTTCTTGAAATGTTAAATTACTGGTTACCTCCCTTTTAACTGTGGAGTTCCAGTCCCAATGCATCAAATCCACCTAGCATTGTCTTAAAAAGGACATCACTGCTGGTCCATGGGGCAGGCAAAATGTAGATCTAGGTCAAAAACTATTCACTGGAATTTGGCAAGAACCCAGTTCAGCATCTGAAACAAGATTCTCTGGAAAAAAAAAGTCTTGAGGGTTATTTTTCTGGTAAATAATTGGAGATCAGCCATAGTCCTGCTAATATCAAGTGGTGCAAAGGGAATAAATGTCAAACCCTCGTTTAATGCTCGTTGTACATCAGCTCTTAATATTCGTCCTGATTTAAGATTATTATTAAATACAAAAAAAACACGATGGATGATTTAAAAAAAAATACCAATACATCTTACTTAAAATGCCATTCACTCAGTGGTACTGAAATTGTTAGAACTGACACTTACAGATACCTTGGTCTGGTTTTAGACACCCTATTAACATTCAAACCTCATATAGATAACATTTCCTTAAAACTGAAACACCTCTTGGCATTTTTTTATAAAAACAGGTCGCTATTTAATTTTATGATTAGGAAAATTCTGGTTAATTCACTGTTTATGTTGGTTATTGAATATGGGGATATTGTTTATCATAATACTACTGAATCAGTTCTAGAAGCCTTGGACCCATTTTATCATAGTTCATTATGTTTCATTACAGGGTTACCATGGAACACTCATCTCTGTTGCCTATATTCGCAAGTGGGATGGGGTTCTTTAGATCAGAGAAGGTTACTTCATTGGTATATATTTGTTTACAGATTTGTGTTGGGTAAACTCCCTTTATTTCTTTTAAATCTGTTACATGTGGAACATACAAATAAATACAATTTAAGATATAGTGCACTGAAGAAATATTTTACTACAAGATCTCGGACCAGGCTAGATGAAATTATTCTGCCAGCATCTATCCCTCGGACTTGGGAGGACCCTAAGAAAATGTTAAATATATAAGTCTTAATCCCTATTTCTAGATTTAAAATTCATATCATAGGCATACTACACAAGCAATATTAATATTTTGGATGAGTTGTTGTACTAATTGTCCAATTGTTGATACTTATGTGCAATATGTAATGTATGTCAAATCTTGTGTTTATTTATTTATTTAGCTTTTGTTGACCAGGTAGGTACACTAGACAAGCTGTATGCCTATTATCAGGTACGGCCCAGGAGAGTACAATGAAAAATAACAGGTTCATATGAGGTACATAACAACAAGAGGGTAATGTACATAGTTACAGGAGAGCAAGATGAACAGATAGTCTACAGTAAGCAGTAAATAGGTAAAAATATACATATACATACAGAATAAATAGACTAAAACATTCAATGGCAATTACATTGTATGGCTGACCCTTTTTACCAGGGCCACATAATTCTTAAGCAGATAGCAAGCAATCATGTGCTACCCAGAGTTAAAGGACAGTGGGTAGTTGATTAGATGAGACCAATCTGGAGACCTGATTAAGGTGGTTTAGGACACCCACACACAGAGGACAGTTTCAAGTGCCCCCTCAGGGAATTCTGGAGGCTCAGGTGGGAGGGGGAGGTGTGAACGTGGTCTGGAAGGGAGTTCCATAGCCTCAGAGTGTACGTAGCAAAGTCCCTTTCCCCCATTAGGGTTCGAGTATAGGGAACTTTGAGCATCTCAGGACATTGAGACCTGAGGGAGTAGGAGGAGGATTCAGCAGGCTTGAGGAGCTGTGCCAGCCCTGGAGGGGTTCCAGTTCTGAGCACCTTTCCTACGAAGCAGCCCAGCCCATATTTCAAGTGATTGGCCGGGGAAAACCAGCCCAGTTTGTCATATAATTTACAATGATGGGTGAGACGTGGGGCTGCCAGGGCAAAGTGACAGATGTTGTAGGTCGTGTTCCATTGAGCAAGGTGGACCTTGGAGGTGCTAGCAAACAGGAGAAGGCCATAGCTAAGTGAAGGGAGCAGTACACCTCTGGCCAACGCCAAGCAAGCTGCAGATGTCAAATTTTTCTTTGCCCTGTAGGCAAGACCCAGTTTGCAGTTTACAGTTCTGCAAACATTTAGGATGTGATACCCCATGTCAAGTTGGGGGTCAAGTGTCACTCCAAGGTATTTTGTTGAAACTATGGTTAAGAGGGGAGAGCCGTCAGCACCACTGACACATAGAGGGACAGGGGAGGCCTTGATCCTGGCAACTGACCCAGAAAGCATGGCCTGAGTTTTCTTTAGGTTGAGGACCAGCTTGTGAGTCGTTACCCAGGACTGAATGTTCTTAAAGGCCTCACTCAGCTGAAGTTTGAAACCCCCAATGTCCTGGGAGTGTGCAAGGAATACAAGATCATCAGCATAAAGGGTGGCAGTAAAGTTGGGAGCAGCAGCAGGGAGATTGTTGATGAATGCAGAAAAAAGAAGAGGCATCAAAACTGATCCCTATGGGATGCCAGAGGTCACCGGAGTGGGAGCAGAGAGGACCTTGTTGAATTTAGTCTGCTGTATTCTGCCTTGGAGGTAGTTTCTAAGCCAATTCAAGGCAGGAGGGGAAAGACCAAGGGACTGCATCTGTGAGCAAAGTAATGCATGGTCCACAATGTGAAAGGCCTTAGATAAGTCTATAAATATGGCTCCAGAGAGTTTGCCCTGGCCCATGGCCACCCTGATGCTAGTAGAGACTGAGACCAGGGCCGTGGATGTGCCATACCCTTTTCGATAGCCATGCTGCACAGGGGACAGCAACTTATGAGCTTGGATGTACTCTGTGAGCTGTTCAGCCACAGTTTTCTCCAAGAGTTTACTAATGGCTGATAGGATGGCAATTGGAAGATAGTTGTCCAGGACTTTGGGGTTCCCTTGCTTTGGAATGGGGACAATCCTTGCTACTTTCCAAATGTCAGGAATAATACCAGTGGCAAGGGACAGGATGAAGGTATGCGCCAGTGGGATGGCAATGTAGGGGGCGCCCAGGTTCAGAAGCTTGGGCTTCATGTTATCATGGCCAATGCTGGAGTGTGGAAAGAGAGACCAGAGAGGAGTCTCTGCATCTCCATGACAGACACTGCCCTGAGATAAAATAATGGGTGAGAGGAGTTATCCTCCTGAGAGACAGAGGCCGATGGGCCACCGATGTTCTTAGCAGCAGGGAAAAGGGAGGTAAGCGCATACAAGTCCGAAAAGTGGGAATTTAAAGCATTAGCAATTGTAAGTGGATTATTACAAATCGACCCACCTATGATCATTTCAGATACCCCAGAGTTGGAGGAGCCGCTAACTAAGTTTTTTATGTTCCTCCAGAACCTACATGGGTCCTTAGCAGAGCTAAGCAGGGCAGATTTACAGTAGTCACTTTTTGCCACCCTGATGGCTTTCTTGCACTCATTTCTGAGCTTCCTATACTGTTGGAAGATGGACTGATCCAACGTGCTTTTGAAATGAGTCCAACACTTGTCCCTTGCATGCATAAGGGCTAAGAGGCTCCCATGCAGCCATTTTGTGGCTGACCCCCTTACTCTCCACCTAATAAGGGGGGCATGCTTGCCCTGCAGGGTGCCAAAAACAGTGAGAAACTAGAATACGGCTGTAGAGGGGTCATGGGTCCTAAGCACTTCTGACCAGTTCGTGATCCTCAGATCCTCATGAAATGACTCCAGATCAAACTTAGAGAAATCCCTAACCTGAATGATCTTGTGGGGAATTTTTGGTGAAGGGACTTTCTACACGCAAAACACTGGGGTGTGATCTGAGATGGAGTCAGGTAGGGTTCCTGCGGAGCTGATCCTATCTGGACGGTTTGATAGTACCAAGTCCAGTAGGGAGCTAATTCCACCATTGTCAGACCATCTAGTGGGTTCCTGGATGAGCTGAGACAGGGCAAGACTTGTTAACAGAGGTTCATATTGCTTGGAGTTACCTTCTGTCCAGTTTAAGTCCACATCACCCAGGATCAAAAGTTCATTATCCCCAAAATAAGGACCAATGGTATCCAGGAGGTAGGTGAGCCCAGCCAGACCACTCTTGGGGGGATTGTATGTGCATACAACATGCAGCTTCTTTGTATTTCCAAGTAATAACACAGTGTGCAGCAGCTCACAGGAAGACAGGGAGGACTGCTGATGGATTACCACAGATACTCTAAGATGACTCTTATAGTAAATTAGGATAACACCCCCTCGCTTTTTCCCTGGCCGATCATGTCTAATAAACTCATAGCCAGGAAGTGCACAGGCCGAGTCTGGTACTGAGGGTTTCAGCCAGGACTCTATAATGCCTAGTATGTCAGATTCACAGTGGACGACCCAGGCAGATAGTTCGTCAAGATTGGGTAGTAGACTGCGAATGTTAAGATGAGGTTTTTTTTTTACCCCTTTCCCAATTTCCAACTTTCTGGAATAGAAGAGGCTAGATAGGCAGGACCAGGGTTTAGCTCTATGTCACCAGCAAGGGCCAGTTTCACTAGGAAGAGCCAGGGGAGAAGCCTGATAGGGGAGGGGTACCTCTGACCGAGGGTCTACGGGCTGGACGTCATCTCACCATGGCAGTACCCAGAAGGCATCTGAGGTCCAGACAGCCGGTAGGGCAGGGAGGCAATCTGTTATGAGCCAGAAGGTTAGAGAAGGTGAAATCAAACTCCTCATGAGGGGCAATCTTCCATCGGTGGTCCACATACAACCTTGAGGAGTCTGTGGCCGTTAGGGAGAGAAAAAGGCCAGCAAGGAGGCCGATGGAGAGGACAGCTTGAGGCAAGGAGGGCAGAACACCTTCCCTAGTAGGCCTGGGGGTCATCATTTCAGATTTTGACTTAGCAGTGCCCAGTGACACCTAACTCAAAGAGACAGTATGAAGCCTGAGTACCCTTACTAATTACACAGATAGCCCAGCAAATTCCCAATACAACATCCTAGGGAGAAACAGACAGATAGGGAATGTGCTAGCATGTAGCCTGGAGAAGAGTAACCTTTGCCATTAATAGCCCGGCCAACACCCGAGCAACATTCCAGGGTAATTTTACAGAGTAGGCAGAAATATTCAGCAATCAGACTGGCACAGGAAAATATATGCAGCACAAGTAACTAAACCCCATGTGAGGTGAGTTGTCTTAAGCAAGTGAAAAAAGACACAAAAACAGAACACTGATTATTTTTTTCTTTTTAGCCACACCCAATCTGCAGATAGGGTACTTGTACATATTAGGGAGGGGCTTGCAAGCATTTAAGGAAAGGAGGCAATGGGGTGGGTGGGGGGCAGAAATTTGTGCAGGTCCCAAGTGGGGAAGGAGGGGGTCCCAGCGAGGACCAGTCCACACCTCCAAACCCCGATGCACAAATGCTGAAAGTCACAGTCGGGGCTGAAGGTCTGCAATTTAAACTGCTCCAGCAGTTTAATTTTGGCACCTTTTTTAATTTTCTTTTTCTTTCCTCCCCGACTCTCTCTCTCTCTCTCTCTCTCTCTCTCTCTCTCTCCCCTTGCGGTCCAACTCCATGGACTAGGAGCCCCACGGGAGAGTGCCAGAAAGAAAATTTGTGCAGGTCCCAAGAGGGGAAGGGGGGCCAGCGAGAACCAGTCCACACCTCCAACCCCCGATGCACAAATGCCGAAAGTCATGGTCTGGGCTAAAGCCCTGCAATTTAAACTGCTCCAGCAGTTTCATTTTGGTGCTTTTTTTAATTTTCTTTTTCTTTCCTCCCCGACTCTCTCTCTGTCTCTCCCCCCCTCCATGGACCAGGAGCCCCGTGGGAAAGTGCCAAAAAGAAAATTTGTGCAGGTACCAAGTGGGGAAGGAGGGGTTCCTAGCGAAGACCAGTCCACACCTCCTACCCCCGATGAACAAATGCCGAAAGGGTGTGTTTATCCCATATATATTTTATGTTTTATTTTCTATTGTAATTATTTGTATATCAGTTGGATGCAATTGTGAATGAGAATTTTTCTCAGTTTGCTCTCCAATAAACTTGAAATTTGAAATATTTCCATCAAGAGCGTCAACATTGTACCTAGCTGGAGCATTTCTCACTCCATGGAGTTACAATCTAGTCAATACAGAAGACAATACATAGTACAAAAGTAAATGATAACACTATTACACCCACCCCCTTATCTGATCTGAAACTAGTGACACTCCATGAACAAACAATAACCCATAACCACACACTTGAGTAATAACTGATCAGATACCTGTCCAATACTTACCTATACTATTCCCCATTCAACTAGCATTATTGCGCCAGGATCCAATACAGATATAGAGGTGAAACAGTGTCCCTCATATGTAATAAAGTCAGGACAAACTACCTCTGGCTAAATTCTATCAGAATTACAATAAATTAATAACCAACTCCAGTAACTACAACTTGAAACCAAATAAATATGAACAGACAACAATTACACACTGCTATGTAAAAGGAGAAAAGCGGGGAAAAGGTTGGGAAAGGTGGCCACAGCCTAATACCATCCATATGAATACATATTATCTTTTATTATCTTTTGCTTACTCCATGTATAATTAATACTTCAACAAATAAGGAAGTTACCCTGTGCAGGGAGACAAAGAAGAATCCCAGGAATAACTTATACTAAAGCATGATAGAAAAGGCTGCCATATCTGATAAATGCGTGTTACTTTACCCACTGCTATATATGACAGTCTTTCATATCTTGCAAGCTTGAGCATACCATCTACTCAATCATAAAATGAGGGCACTTCAGTACTACACCACCTGTGAAAAAGAAGCCACTTGGCTTCTGTAGTCGCAGCTATAAACCAATCTCGCTGGGCCTTAGTAGCTACCAGGAGTTTATAAGTGTTACTTAACACCAGCAAAGAAGCATTCCTTGGAATTTTGTTATGCAGGGCTAATTCTAAGGAGGAGAGTATCTGAGTCCTCCAAGAAGAGATCTTAGGACAGTCTAACAAAAGATGGAACAGAATGCCCACATCCAACTCACATCGCCAACACCTGGGATTCTGTACTAGCTGCATTTTATACAACTGCACTCATTTTAAGTTTTTATAGAATTGCAAGAGGGTTAATGTTTAAAAATATACTTAGCTAGTGTGAGACCTTAACTAATTGTAAGTATACTTTTAAACAGTAACCCTGTTGCCAACACTATAAAATCATAAAATGAATGCCCACTTCCTGCCATGCAATACAGCAATAGCAGGATCTACATCACAGACAGTCAGGAGGGATGTATGGAACCATGTTTTAACCAGGAATAACAGAGCTGTGAAACAGAATACCAGAGGAGGTGATTAATGGACAAAGTGTTCAGAGTTTCAAAACTAGCCTTCATAGCTGCCTGAAGGAAAAAGCCATTTCAGGTAATTGTTGTTAGGATAACAGAGACTAGCAGGGGCATAGCTACAAGGGTGCAGGGGTTGCAGTAGCACCTGGGCCCACAAGGTTTGAGGGGCCAAAATCATAATTTTGATGTTTATTCAAAATTGGGGAGGGGCCCTGTAACATCGTCTTACACCCAGGCCCTCTGGGAATTTGCTACGCTACTGGAGACTAGGTGGGCCAAGTGGTCTTTATGTGCTGTCGGAGTCTATGTTTCTATGTGAGCGAGGTGAAATAGATTCGCCATATAGTCTTCGAGAGCAAGCACTCACTAACAATGTGTATCTTAATGAATGGAGGTTTAGGGCCGTTAAATGTCTTGGTAATCATTTTGTTTGCTTTTATTAGTTTCTTCAAATACCTCTTTATCATTTTATTTGTATTTTGCCAACTACTAGTAAAGAAGAGTCCAGTGGAATTTGAAATCCTTTGTATTATAAAGTTAGAAAATCTTTACTGGCAAGGATGGCAGTGGGTTTGATGGGAATCTGTTTTCAGATTTTTACAGAGCAATAACACTTTCTACTACCAAAGTATTATGCATTTAATAGTGTAAGTTGACTATTACAATCATTCAAGCATTTAGTTTCATGCTAGGGCCTCCTATTACCAGATTACTGTAGGGCTCCTGGTAGAAGTGTGCGAGCAACAAATGGTATTTCCCAAATGCTATGAATAAAAGCCTATTCTTTACTTATCCAGAGACAAATGATTTGACACCTTTTAATGGACCAACATAGATGTAACAACAAGAACAAAGTGCTCTAGCTTTCAGACTAGCCAGTCCTTCTTCCGAAGCATAATACAGTTATTTAGAAAAAAACATTACTTTTAACAGCTAGATCATGCAGAAAAAAAAACAGAAAAAATTCCCATTGGTTTAAAATACTCATTTAAAAAAAAGCAGAAGATGATGTCAGAGAAGTTTAACAGTACCATGTTACCTTGGTTACCAAAGGTGCATGGTGCAAAGCACATGCAAAGAATCACATGCAAAGAATCCTACTGCATATAAATGTAATTGACATAGGATAACACTGCTCAAGCAGATGACTCTTAAATCAAGCTGTGAGTGTCACAATGTGTATAAGGATGCGATTGCTGAAAAACAACCCCCACCCAGATTAAAGACATACTAAGATTGTCTTAGGACTCCAAGAAGTTTCAATGTATGTATTACAGACAGGAAACTACCAGTAAAGTTGTCTTAAAAACGTCAGTGCACACTGTATGATGTGTAAAACTTAGCTAGACCCATTACCCAGTTATATTCTCCAGCCAGATGTCATGCCCCATAAACTTCAAAAACCTCTAGTCTAGTGACAGGACTTTATAAATGATAATTTAAATATAAATTGACAGTGTTGGGGTCAAACAAAAAACTCTTGTCAAGGACCACAAAGGAATTAAGACCATTCAGCCTGATATGCACTGATGTCAATAAATTCTCAGTGTATAACAACTTGATGTCCCGGAAGTGTCTAAGGAATCTGAATAAGAGATAAAAATTGAATTTCTCTCCTTCTCTTCTCACACACACACACTACACCCTACCCCACCCCACATCTCCATAGTGCAGGGGGATAACTAGTTTTAGGAGATACACACATACACACACCCTAATGAACCTGCATTCACATCAGTCACTGCAGTTGTTCCCCAAAGGAATTCAACTTGTCATGAAATCCCATGTAAAAGGGATCATGTATCCTAATACCTACAGAGCAAAATGTGACACTATTTAACCTTACTCCTATCTGCATAGTAATATCTCCAAGGATTCTGGATAGAACCACAATGAAATAACACTGCCACACTCCCAGGGTAAGGTAACTATAAGTAAATATAAAGTATGTGTGAGACCAGATTCTTTACTTGGGGAGGGTAGCATGTCAGATGAAGAATGCAATTTTAGCGAAGGCAATTGAGTGACTACAAATGAGCGACTGGTTAATTACAGTGATTGGCATATTACGGCACCCACAGATGTAGCTTTCCTAGTGTCAATGAGTGTCATGCAGTCAAAGTCTTAGAGATGGGGGTTCAGGAGCATGGGGACAGCCCCCATTGAATACAGACATAGATGCAGAATCCAGAAGCAGGTGCAGAACTGTGCAGCGGCCACAAGAGGATTACAAAACCAACAAGGAAAACGTGGGGACCAGGAGCAATGAACCTGGAAAGGAGGTAGGGGAAAGAATAACAGAGAACAGGCAGGAGGTGGAAGGAATGGGGGCAGCTACAAAGGTGATGACAGTAGTAGCTGTAATGTGCCTCACTGCAATTCCATGTCACCTGAATGATGGTCACCATAATAAACTCACCCAAATTGTGTTTGCTGAAATATCTTTCCCAAATCACATGGAACTTCCAGGGTGCAAAAGGAATAATCAGCACAACTCAGGGTTATTTAGTGTTTTGCTGTTCGGCGTGAGTTCAAGATCTCTTGAGATTTTCTGTCCAATCAGAGGCCACTTCGGAAGCTCACTGAAGGCAGCCCATGTGTGACCAAGCACTCACAGAAGCTACAGTCAAGAGAGACAGACATCTGAGCTGCTGTGAAAGAGCAGTCTATGTTCATCCACTTATTAAAATTTGCCAAAAAGCAGAAATCAGTCTTGACAGTTTTTTGTTCCCTTTCTAAATCCCAAGCTAGAGAGGGTCAATTCTTTACACTTTAGTGGGAAAATTAGGTTTTTTTTTCAGGAAAACTACTAGAGTGAGAAGAAAGTTAAACTAAAGAGGGTCTGCTTACTTGTCATAGACTAGAGAAAGACAGGCCACAGTATGCATATAAGTTTCACCAGTTCCTCACTTCAACATAAAAGTTCCACTGTTCCACCACATGCCACCACGAATTCCCCTCCCTCCTGCAGCACTATAGGCAGAGCTACTCGCTACAGTGTGCAGAACTCGGGGACCACCCCATCCTTCGGAATGATGTGAGGGTAGAGTCGTGGTGAAGCCTGAGAAGGGCACTGGCCGGTTACATCTTGGAGTTCCAGTTCCAGCAATCATCTGTCTTCAGGCAAGGATGAGTCTTTCAGTTCAGGTGCAGTGTGAGTTGACTTGAGAGAGGGCTGCAAATACCTGTCTTACTCATGTAGGCCTTCAGCAGCGACACCAAATCAGGCGAGGGCTAGCTAGCGAGAGCTGAGCACCAAGGAAAGCAGCCCACTTGGCAAGGAGTCCGTTGGATGAGCTGTTTGTGTGGCTGCCACAGAGGAGCAGAGCTACCGTCAGGTGGTGGGGTGCTAAGTGAGCCGAGGGTGATGACAGAGGAATTGCAGCTGGGCAGTGGCAAGGTAGGGGTTTAAAATTAAACAATGTGCACATCTTTTTTAAGGGGGGAGGTTTTTTTTTGCCAAATGTCTTGTTTTGGTTGTCTATACTCCCCTATTGTGTCTCTTGTCCAGCTCTGGATAATACTTTAAAAAAGTGGGTGCTGGGGGAGGTGGGTGGGTATGGGTGCTAAGTACACTGGGAGGAAGAGAGGCATTTTTTACTAGTATGGGGAAAGGGGTGGCATTGGTGCTAGTGAGTAGAGGGAGGCTGCTACAGGTCTAGCACAATGTATTCAATGATGACACAGCTGCTTTGGCCCATTGTGAAGTCTGCTGCAGGTCTCCCACACCCCATACTCTAGGAGAAAACATTTTTTTCCCTGAAGTCGGGGTAGGTAAGACATAGAAAAAGGTGTGTTTTAGCTTCAATAAAAGTCCCAAAAACTCACCATAAAGCATCTAAATACCCAGATCTTCTGGGGGCCTAGGTCTTCATGTGTCCTGGTTGAGCCTCCCAGAAATGTGGTAGCATTATATGTACATCTTGTGTGCATGGTCACTCGTGTATAAAAAAAGGGGTGGAAAGGGACTGCGAGCTGGTAGGGGCCCCAGAGTCTGGACTGTCCCCAGAGCCCAGAATTCCTGTCGGGGGAGGCCTGGTGAGGGCCCCAGCCCAGTAGACACATACAATATACAATCTGTTTGGGCGGGGTAGGTGTGTGTGTGTGTGTGTGTGTTTTTACTAAAACAAAAGCCAGATTTAAAGGGGACAGGAAATTTGTGCTAATTGGAGGCTGTTTATAAAGTTCTTATTCTCAGAAACAATATGCATTCCTCTAAATTATCCACATTTAACTATACCTGAATAAAAAGTGATATGAAAAAATGTATTTTGCATTGTTTTGTTTTTATGAGTATCATTCTGTTACAGTTCTGTTCATGGAACCAATAACTTGGAGTTTTTGCTATGTCATTGTTTGTGCATAGAATGCTAATTATGAGCTGTTGACCTATCAGAACAATGCATGGAGTTCTGTACACAAACTGTGACATAGTTAAAACTCCAATTTATTGATTCCATAAACAGAACTGTAACAGAATGCTACCCATAAAAATGAAACAATGCAAAATACAGTTTTTCATATCAGTGGATAATTTAGGGGAATGCATATTATTTTTGAGAATAAGAACTTTATGAACAGTTGCCAATTAGAAATGATTTCCTGTGCTCTTTAAAGCTGTAGGGTGGTATTTTGAAAGGGCTGTATGCAGCACATGCATCTATTTCAGATGTCTGCTGCATCCATGCAGATGCAATCAGATGTCTGCATCCTATTCACAGACATGTAGATGCATTTGTGACATTTCCTGCAGTTTATGGCAATTTCTGCCACAGTTGCAGAACTAGCATCCATTTTTACGATGCCAGTATGGAATTCCATCTGGAAGGTTAGTCCAACTTTTTATTGTCTAACTTCCCAGGCAGATTTTCACACTCGTGGCCAAAAAATGGATGCAAGTGTTTAGAAATCTCACTTCCCCCGTTTTTTCTTTTGGGTAGCCCTATATAAGATATTGTGCTATTCATTTGTTAATTTTACTGTCTGGTATGAATTGTAAACTGTATGTTGTGGTTAAGCAACACACAGAAAAGGGGACAGCAGGCAAACCTAAAATTTACAACCGGGGATAAACAAGTCCGAAGTGAAGTGAAAGTGTTGCATGGTGGCATAATGCGGTCAGTGCCTTAGTAGTAGTTTCACCATTGTTGAAAAAAGAATCTGCTCAGAAATAAAATATTTTAGATAGCTTGGACAACTTTATTTATATCCAAAGATTATATAAAAGGCATACCACCCCACAATCAAAATAAACAGTGATCAGGCAGGTCCTCACAAACACATGCAGGTGTATGTCTCACCTTCATTTCACACAAAGGAAAAAGACATCCTTTATAAACCATTTTGCTACGTGGGTCCAACTGTGAAAATTCAACTTTAGGTAGTGGATCCACCTTGCCGACCAACTGACTGTTGCCTGTAGCCACACCCTTGATGTTTCGACATCACTACTGACATCTTTAGAAGTGGTTAAATGCAAATTTGATGTGGACCTACCTGATCACTGTTTACTTTGAATGTGGGAATGGTATGCCTTTTAAATAATCTTTTTAGCTTACTTTTCTCCCCCTTTGGCCCGTTGGTTGGCTCTTCTTTCCTGCATCCTTATTCTCTGTGCCATCCGTCCCACACCCGTCTCCACATCAGGCCACCATCTTGCTACCCCAATGGCTTACCCCCTGTGGCAGGGTGGTGGGGAGCCTCCTAACTCACCCACCAAGACCAGATCCAGTACAGGTGGTGGCTTGGAGATGGTGCATTGTGTCAGATGGCTGTCAAGCCGCTCGACTCGGGCTGCCATTTTTCCATTTTCTGTTCTGATGGCAGAGCGTGCAATGCCAACAATGGGTATGCCATGCACGCTTCCACATGCAACACACTGGCCAGCTGGTCCACCTCTGCACCCCACTGTACTGGGCCAGGCATGCCAACACCCAGCTTCCACTTGGTATTAGGCAAATGCCGCCTCTGTTCGCCACCCTCCCTGAGAGAGGAGAGCTGTCCTCTGGATGCTTGATCCCTCCCACCCCAGCCGCCCCCAGATGACCCACTCACACTGCGAACATGGGTTGCCAGCATGGCAGGAGGTAAGGCATCGCTGTCTCAGCACCCATGCCACTGGGCCAGCACTATTTTAATAATCTTTGGATAGAAATAAAATTGTGTGAGTATTTAAAACATTTTATCTCTGAGGAGAATTTTTTTAAACAATGGTGAAACTACTACAAAGATGCTGACATGCTTTCTTGCCACTGCAACACTTTGGCTTCTGTATGTTGTGGTTGAAAATTAAACTTTAATTACAAAACAAAAATATCTCACCCATTATGTTTTAAACAGCTTAACGGAGTAAAAGAGGATTTTATAGGGATTTCTGTAGTAAATAGAAGTTTAAGGCATTTTGTAACTTTGTTGCACTTGTTTGAAATAAAGAAAGAGGCTAACTAAGGATTTGGATTCATAGGGTGGATTTTCTAAAGGGTGGACACAGCACCTTTGTCCCTATTTCAGATGTGTACCATGTCCATGCAGCTGGGTCCAGATGTCTGGGTTCTATTCACAGGCATCTGGCTAACTTTATTTTTCTGACAGAAGTACAGCATTCTATCAGGGAAGTTAGGCTAACTTTTGGGGTTTAACTTCCCAGTGAAATTTCACACCGTGTCTGAAAACAGATGCAAGTGTTTAAAAATCTTGCCATGTAGTAGTACACAATGGTGCTGAATGAATTTATTTTATTTTTGTGGAGGACAGTTAGCTGACTCCATCACTGCTAATGGGAGGCTACCATTTTGTCCTGTATCTATCCTGCGGTAGAGTATGTTGTGCACACTGTGCACGTGCACTCAGCTCAGCTGTTAGGACCTTTTCCTGCTGTTGTTAGTGACTTCGTGCCAAAGAAAAGAAATATAAAAAATCATTTTTTTAGACAGGCTTGATTATTAATGAGTGAGATTTGTCAGCTCACCATCATTGCCAAGTGAGTGACTATATTTCATAATAATATAATTTAAATATCAGATGTCTTACTATGAGGAAGCTGGGCTCAGGTCCCTCCACGGCCACTGTGTAACTACAAGTGTACCACCATATAGCTGTGTTTACCTCAAGCCAATTTAATTTCAAATTCCTGTTTACCTTTCCTGATTTCTTTCTTTACCTCCTTTGTTATACTATTTAACTTATTTGCATTCTGGGCATGGATGTTTTTTATTCATTCTGTATAATCTATTTTTTTTATCATAATTTCTACCTGTTTCATTAGCCATGGTGGTTTTTACTCTGTTTATTGTAGGCCCTTCTGCATGGTACATATAAATGACTTTGTTACAACTGTTTGTCTTGTAGAATTCGCCGACATCTTTTGACATTATTCCCTTTGAACTCCCTTTCCAGCCCCAGTTCTTCATGTTTTCTCTAATCTCGTTATAATCTGCTTTGTTATAATTGTAAATACTTGTACTCCCCTTACTGGTTGTCATGTTAGTCTCTAGTCATATCTCCACCATTGTGTGGTCACTCACTTGTGCATAGGGGTTCTTCAATTTTATAAAATGGGCAAATGAAATCCAGGATTCTGATTGGCTGAAAGCCATTTTCACCTGTGTCCTTACCAGGACATATCCTGCCAACCGGCACTAACTGTGTCAAGCAAAACAGAGCACAGCAGAAATTCATCCATGCCACCACTCTCACCATGCAGCTTGTATGCCAACATGCCACAGAGTGACAGCTGCTGCTTTGGGAGAGCAGTGCCAGCAACAAATAGCAGGAAATATTTCCAGCACCCCCCCATGCACCACAACAAACTTTTCATACCTATATGTAGTAATCTTCAAATCGCTGCCCACCTGTACATATAATTCCAGGATTTGATGTTGGGTCCAGGAATGAGTGGCCGTTATGAAAATCCCAAGCATTCATTCCATTTCAAACATCTCATCCATTCTGTAGCCCTCCCACCCACCTCTCTCCATCCATGACAGGGGATGAAAATTTAACTAAACATCCCTTCCACAAATGGCAGCACACTCCACAAGGATGCCATTAAAAAATAAGACAAAACCCCAGAGTATGGGGGCCAGTAAGCGCACGCCCACTCAGTCACACAAGCGGCTAGAAAAATCCTGACGTAAACAGAACCAAAATAAAATACATAAACAATTAAAATGTTTTCTGAAGTGTGACCTCTCCAGTACTTATAGCAGACAGCAACGAAGGGAGTAATGTCGCATGTTTAAAAAATTGCGGTACAGATCCACCAATGTCCTCCATTTCCAATCCATGACACACTTGCTCCCTAAAAAGCTGGGTGGCATGCATGCAAGGACATACAATATGTTGCTGTCAGTTCCTAAAAGCACAGAAAGAAAAAAGAAACATAGGAAATCAAATAGCTTATCTCTGTCGGTGGGGGGCTGAAACACTTGTGAAACAGGACAATTTTTTCACCATTTCGCCTATTAAAACTCTTTTTCATATATATATATATATATATATATATATATATATATATATATATTTTTTTTTTTTCTCACAATAATTACTTGGGGCCCACTTTATAAGAGCAATAACACACTCCAAGGTGTGGGTTATTTCTGAAAACCCACACCTTGTTGTGTGTTATTGCTTGCTTATACTTTATTTCAGAGTCTGTGTTAGTTAGCACTACATTCAAGATATTATTTCCCCTTGTTGGTATTTTGGTTATCTAATTAAGGTTGTTTTCAATAAGTGTGTCTAATAATAGGTTACATTTTCTCCTGATGCTTCCATTGTGTCCCAGTCTGCATCTGATTGATCAAACTCACCTGTTATAAGCTCCCCCTCCATCAGTGCTATATTTTATTTATTTAATATAGTCTATATGCTGTTCCCTACTAACGGTAGGTGTTTCCCAGTATTAGTTTGTCTGGTTTGTTGTTTTCAATAGTTACCCACACTGATTCATTGTTACAGTCTGATATTATTTGCATTGTAATTAATTAATTTTGCTGTGTAAGTAGCCACACCACCACCTTTGTTGCCCATCCTGTCCTCGTGGAAAAGGTTGTACCCATCTGTGTGTTTGTCCCATTGATCCTTATAACTGATGCATCTGTTTTTTCATCCAGCAACACTAGCTTGAAGTTTTCAAATTTACTAAGTTCCTTGTATTGAGTGATATGATTTTTAGTCTAACTGTTTGAACTGATTTAGTGACTCTCCTGAGTGTCTGCCCTATTTATTTGCAGCCATGTCATGCAGTACTGTACAGCTGTTTAAGGGTCTGTGATGTGCCTGGATGTTCTTCAGTGTATGAAACGTAGTGTATAAATGTAAAATGTAGTTGCAATGTAAAAAGTAAGTGCTTGCACAACAGAGCCAAGACTCGAGATATAAAATACATACTGCACATTACATCCATGTTTTTGGCCACAAACAGTACTCTAGTCTGCAGAAAGGAATCCTTTCAAGTGGCAAACTGTTACAGTCTGCCTTTAGAATTCCATACATGTATTTTTTTCTGGTGCTTCTGGCTTCCTTCACTGCGTTGTTGCCTGACATTCCTTCCAATGGGGTGAAAAACATTGCAGTTTGATTTCTGATCGTCATGTATCCATTCTTAACTGCCAAATACAATACCCACAGTGAGCTCCTTCAGGCAGACCTGATTGTGTTACTTCTTTGTTAAGCTATTGCACTGCAAGCTCTGGTTCCCTTCTGGCAGTGCTGGCCCCCAGAGAGAACACTGTACAGAATGATAGCATTCTTCCATGAAACAACTTGGTAGGCATTTCCCTGGGACTTTCATAATAAGTTGTATTTCATTTATTTGTATAATAATAATAATTTTTTTTATAGGGCACCTTTCATTTGTCAAGGCGCCATACATAATAACAATTAAAACAGTTAACATCATTAAAAAAAATCCAACCAGACCAAAACAATTAAAACAATCAGTATTCAGGAAAACTGAGGATGGCTCAGTAACAGATATGTACATGGTAGGTATCCAGTGATATGCAGAAATTACATACACTTCCAATCAATCAGTCAGTCAGTCAGTCATGCTTTATTTGTAAGCACAATTTCAAAAGATCAAAGTGCTGTACATACTTGTAAATACAATTCATACATACTTCAATATTTAAAAAACCAATATAAACATAATCCTAACTGATAAACTGGGCAGCAGTATCACTGGGCTTAATTTGCAGCTAACGATGCCTGACTAAACAGGTAAGTCTTCAGTTCATTTTAAAAGCTGTCAGCAGTCTGGCACTCTCTAATCCAACGAGGTAGAGCATTCCACAGGGTTGCGGCCACAAACGCAAAAGTGCGAGCCCCCAATGTCTTTAACTGGACCCTGGGAACCTCTTGCAATCCCTCATCGGCGGAGCAGAGTGGGTGGAGAGGGCAGTAGGGGTGCAGAAGATCTTGCAAGTAGCTAGGTCCCTGTCTGTATAGGGCTTTGTAAGTCAGCAACCTGACCTTAAAGATGATCTGCCAATATACTGGCAGCCAGTGCTTAGATACATAGATACATAAACAGTGTCAGCAGATAAGGGCCTATGGCCCACCCAGTCTGCCCATTTGAGCTTGTAAGTTCAGTTTATGTTTTCCTAGAAGTCTGTTGCCCCTTACCCCTGACCTCCAGAATTCCTTTATGTCTATCCCATGCATTCTTAAATCCCGTGATTGTTTAGCCCCCACCACTTCCTCTGGCAGGGTGTTCCACTTGTCCACCACCCATTCTGTGAAGAAATTCTTCCTCATGTTTCCTCTGAATCATCCTCCCTCCAACTTCATCCCATGCCCTCTAGTCCTGGAACATCTTTTTCGCTTAAAAATAGTATATTCCTGCACCCTGTTCCTCCCTGTGAGATATTTGAATGTCTCTATCATATCCCCTCTCTCCCTCCTCTTCTCCAGGGAGTACATGTTCAGTTCCTTCAACCTGTCTTCATAGGACTTGTGATGCAATCCATGCACCATCTTTGTTGCCCTCCTCTGAACCTTCTCTACCGTGTCTATGTCCTTACGTAGGTATGGTCTCTAGAACAGTACACTGTACTCCAGGTGGGGCCTCTCACTAGTGTCTTGTATAGCGGAATTATGACCTCCTTTCCTGCTGGTGATGCCCCTGCCTATACATCCCAGCATCCTATTTGCTTTACCTGCTGCCTTGTCACACTGTTTCTCACCTTGAGGTCATCAGAGATGATAACCCCAAGATCCTTTTCCTGCTTGGTGCATGCTATATCCTCACCCACCAACTGATATATTGTGCCAGGTTTTTGTACACTCATATGCATTATCTTGCACTTCTTTGCATTGAATTTCAACTGCCAAACCCCTGACCAATCTTCAAGTTTCTGCAGGTCACTTCATTCTGTCTACACCCTCTGGTGTGTATACTCTGTTACAGAGCTTTGTGTCATCAGCGAACAGTGAAATTCTGCCTTCTAGGTTCTGTGCAATGTCACTGATGAAGATGTTGAATAGGACCGGTCCCAGCACTGATCCCTGTGGTGCCCCACTGGTCACTCTTCCCTCTGTGGAGTGACAGCCATTTACCACCACCCTCTGTGTCCTGCCACCCAGCTAGTTACCTACCCACCACACTACTGTCCTGCCCACACCCATATTCCCAGTTTGTGTAATAGTCTTCTATGTGGCACAGTGTCAAAGGCCTTGCTGAAGTCCAGATAGGCCATGTCCACTGCCTCCCCTGATCCACCTCCCTAGTCACCCAGTCAAAAATTCAACGAGGTTGGTCTGACATGACCTCCCCTGGTGAAACCATGCTGCCTTGGGTCCTGTAGTCCATTGACAACCAGATGTTCCGCACCAATCTCCTTCAGTAGTGCTTCCATGATCTTCCCCACTACCGAGGTGAGAGGCTGACTGGTCTGTAGTTCCCTGCTTCCTCTTGTTCTTTTTGTATAAGGGGACTACATCTGCTGTCCTCCAGTCTTTGGGTACCTCCCTGTTTCCAGTGATCGGCTAAACAGGATAGCCAGAGGTTCAGCCACCACCTCTCTTAGTTTTTATAGGACCCTGGGTGCACCCCATCTGGCCCCATTGCTTTATCACTCTTATTACTTCCAGTTCCTTCAGGACTCTTTCTCGTAAAGGACTTGTGTCCATTTCTGCACCATTCTCACCCTGTACTTCCTTCAGACCCATTACCTCCTCTTCCTCAGTAAAGACTGAGCAGAAATACCTGTTCAATATGTCAGCTTTACTGTTGTCATCCTCTAGGCGGCCCCCATCCTTCCCCTTCAGTCTCTATCCCTCCCTTTGTCTTTCTTTTTTCACTTATGTACCTGTAAAAGGTTTTGTCCCCTCTACCCACTGATTTTGCAATGTGTTCTTCTTTCTGAGCTTTGGCTTCCCTTACTGACCTCCCTGCCTCCCTTTGCTTCTCCTGGTACTTCTCCCTATCCCCTTCTGCCTGTGTCTTTTTGTATTGCCTGAATGCAATCTTTTTGGCTTTCACTTTCTTTGCTACCTCTTTGGAAAACCATAATGGTCTCCTCTTCCTTTTCCTTTTGCTAACCTGCTTAATGCATAATTCTGTTGTTCTTGTAATCCCCATTTTAAATACTGCCCACTGTTCCTCAACCCCTGATTCCTGTCCCATTCCCCTTAATGCCTCTTTCAAGTATCTCCCCATTTTCCCAAAGTCTGCCCCCCTAAAATCCAGGATAAGTGTTTTTGTGTGGTTTGGTTCTGCTCTTTCTGTGATTTCAAACCACAATGACTGGTGGTCACTGTTCCCAGGTGCTCCCCCACTGTTACCCCCATCACACTGTCCCTGTTTGTGAGCACAAGGTCCAGTATTGCCTTCTGCCGAGTTGGTTCCATGACCAGTTGCTTGAGGAAGGCACCTTGAAGGGAGTCCAGGATAAATCTGTTCTAGTTGATACTGCTGGGATGCTCCAGTCCACATCTGGAATACTGAAGTCTCCAACCAGTACTACCTCACCCTTGTCTGCCATCTTTGGATGGCTAGCATCAGCTCCTATCTGTTTCTTCCTCCTGGGCTGGTGGTTCTATAGACCACACCCGTAGCGGATGGCCGCTCCCATTTTCCTTTCCAGCTTAACCCACAGTATCTGTCCCCTATTTTGTTCCTCCTGGATCTCTGTGGCCCTTATTCATTTTTCACATACAGTGCCACTCCTCCTCCCTCCTGCCTGCTCTTGTCTCTTCTGAATATGTTGTAGCCAGGTATGGCCATCTCCCAGTCGTGGTTAATTATACCAGGTTTCAGTGATGGCCACAATGTCCAGGTCTGACTGCACCATGACAGCCTCCAGATCTTCCATCTTGTTGCTAAGACTCCTGGCATTTGCACACATGGCTTTCCATGATTTGACCTCCCTAGACTGTTTCACTGTTCTACTCCAGCCCCTTCCTTGGTTGTCCTTTATACCTGGTTCTCCTTGCTGTCTGCCCTTCTGCTGAATTTTGCCCCTTTTCTGCCTATCCACCTCTTGGGCACTAATCTCCATCTTTTGCACACTGCTTTGCAGAGATAGCCACTCCACTGGTTCCACTGCTAGCTGTGGGGGTGAGCAATGAGATACCCTCCTTGCTGGCCTGCACCTTTGCTATAGTTTAAATGCTTGTCAATGTAGCATTTAAACTTATCATTGAGTGCTTGGATTCCCCTCCAGGATGGATGCAGGCCGTCAGGCTTGAACAAACCTCCATCCCTCCAGGTGGGTCCCCAGTCACCAATGAATTCAAACCCTTCCTCACAGCTCCAGTTCTTCAACCATGAGTTAAAGTTCTTGGTGCATGCACTCCTATGCTGTCCCTTGCCTCTCGCAGGTAGTACTTCTGAGAAAGTGACAGAAGTAGCTACTTGCTTGAGACCCCTCCCCAATTTCCTAAACTCTTCCTGAACTTTTTGGCTCCCCTTGCCAGGTCATTAGTACCTAGGTGATAATGACATCCAGCTCACCCTCCCATCTTACCTTCCCAGTGATCCCCAGGATCTTCCTTCCATCCTCCATGCCGTGGCACCTGGTAGGCACCTCACCCTTGTCCTCCCCTCCTGTGTTCCTAGCTGGATCCCTCTTATGATGGAGTCCCCACCAGGATTCGCCTCCTCCTCTGGGGTCCACTGCTTTCCCGCTGAGGTCACCTCCTTGGCTAACCTCCCCATCCTTTCCTTCCACTTCTCTAGGTACCTCTATTTGGTTGTCCTCATTTGCCAGTGTGGCATATGAGTTCTTGAGTGGAATAGGATCTCGGATGTGCCTCTGCCTGACCGCTCTAACCCTCTCTGAGCCCACTGTCATCCAAGTGCTCCTCGTTCTCGGCATCCTTTGAGTTGCATTGGACTGGGTGGTCTCTGGATAGGGGTGATGGTACTCCTGACCCAGTTTACTCCGCCTGAGTCTGGCTACCTCATCCCGCAGTCCAGAGATGCATGCAGATAGGGCAGCACCCTCAGTGTCCAGAAGGTCTGCCTGAATATGGCTGCCCCACAGCCACTGCATTGCACCACTTCATATTATACTGCAGTTCCACTACTTGTCTGCTACTGAAGCTCTCCTAGTTCCCTTTTATTAATTTACTGTCCTAAAAATCCTGCCACTGATCCTCAGATAATTTTCTTTAAAAAAAAAGAAACCAATAAATAAATGAGTCAACACACTTGTCATGCTGAGGGTGTGCTTCTTCCTCTTATATCTCCTCTTCACACCCTTACTATGCCCTGTGTTTAGCTCCTGTCAATCAGATTTAACAGGGCATATAATTAAGAGTTAGGAAGGGGGCTAAAATTTGCAGCAATTAAAGACAGCACAGAATTACACCACCACTATGTTTTAAATTTCAACAGCCTAAAAAATAATTATAAGTAAAGACAACAAAGAAAGTACAGTGTCACTAAAAGCCCACAATCTAAGTTTAAAAGAAAAATAGCAATTACCAGTTACTCTAAAGCACTGAATTGAATATGTTTCCTTCCTTCCCCTTCTGGCGTCTTCTGAGAAAATAAAACTCTACTTGCTACCTCAACTCTGACTAAGCCACACCTCCAGTTATCATGTAGCTGAGGTCAGAGGTGCAGACCACAGAGCTCAGGAGTGATATGGCAAGATCTTGTTAAACCAGTCAACAACCTGGCTGCCGCATTCTGCACCAGCTGCAATCTGTGGGAGATCAACCCCTGGTAGCCCTAGGTATAGGGAGTTGAAGTAATCAAGGCAAGAGGTTATAAAGACATGAACCAAGGTTGGCATGTCACCAGGCGGAACCAGGTATTTAATCCAAGTGATGTTCCTCAGATGGTAAAGCAAGGTCTTTACGACAGCTGACACCCAAGATTTTAATGTCAGACCACTGTTGAACACAACAGCCACAGCCCCCACTTGCATACTGTGTGACCCTGAGCAAGTCACTTAACTTCCTTGTCCTCCCAGGTCGCACCTGTAAACAAGCTTTCAGCTTAGTGTGCCTCTCCTGGTTAAAAAAACCAACAAACAAACAACACACAGATTTTGCACCTGGTTAGAGATAAACAGCAAGTCATTCATGAGCTGAAGCCCAGAAGGTTGACCAGCCTGCAACTCCATGCCTCAGTGACCTGGCACTAATACCAACACCTCGGTCTTGTCAGGGCTCAACTTCAACCAATTGGCACTCATCCAATCCCGAATCTCGAGAGGCAGTTGTTAAAACGAAGACCGCCTCCCCTGTTCAGGCACAAAGGACATGTAGAGCTCAGTATCATCTGCATAGCAGTGAAAACTCAGCCCATACCACCTGATGTCCCCAGAAGCAGCATATACACTGCAAACAACATGAGGCATAAGATGGAGCACCATGAACCCCACATGACAGGGGAGAGGTGCCGAGGAACAAATCCCCAACACTACTCTCTGCATCCTACCAGAAAGGAATGATCTAAACTACCTGAAGACTGTACCAGAAAGTCCACAGAGAATCTGCAGGTGCTCCAGCAACACCACATGGTCCACAGTGTCAAATGCCACTGAGAGATCAAGGATAACTAAGATGGAACAGCTCCTATGATCCCTTGCTATCAGAAGGTCATTCAGCACCCGAACAAGGGCAGTCTCAGAACTATGCCTCTTCCTGAAACCGGATTGAAAAGGATCACAAACATCATGTGCTGTTAAATGGTCTTCCAGTTGTGTTGCCTCCACCTTCTCAATAACCTTGCCCACAAAAGGCAGGTTAGAGACAGGTCTGTAGTTTGCTAGGCAGTCTGGATCTAGAGAAGATTTCTTAAGGAGTGGTACTACTACCATCTCCTACAGGAGGTTGGGAAATGCCCCTGTCTCCAGTGAACATCTGACTATCCTAGCAAGGACCAGGCCGATGACTTCAACACATCCTACCAACAGGTGTGTTGGGCCTGGTCCAAACTATAGTAGGTTGGACGTGGTCCCTGGACTACCTGCACAATGTCTACAGTTGCCAACTGGTTTAACTCAGACCAGACAGGCCGAGTGCTTGCAACCTCTTGTCCATCACTGCAAGGCCCATTAGAGTGAATTGAGTGGATCTCAGACCTGTAGTAGCAATCTTGTCTATAAAGAACCGAGTAAAGTTATCACATCTAGCTTGTGAAAATGCTCTCCAAGACTGAAAGCAGGCTGGATTGCACAACCTGTCAACAGTCCAGAAGAGCTCAGCTGGTCAAATCCTTTGCTGCAGCAATCTCCTTGGAAAGGAACTCTGCTTTCTTATAGAAGATTGCTGATTGATAGTCTTTATAATGGACAATTAGTCTAGGTTTGTCATCCTCTAGGCCCGATTTCTGCCGGTGTCACTCCAACCTTTGACCCCCTCGCCTCTTCTCATTTAGTGTTCCAACAAACCAAGGGCACTTCTGGTGAAGGGAGAGGGGGCTAACACGGACAGGAGCTAAGGAGTCAAGGGCTCTTGCCACTGCCCTATTATAGGCAAGTACTAATTCCCCCGGTTCCTCACTTACACTCATCAAACCTGATAGGTCCAGTACCTCCATAAGATCATCTGGGATCACATCCCTTAAAGGATGGTACCTGACCATCTCCATAGGGGCAGGACTATTGGGAGGTGCCTTGAACCTGAACTGGATAATGTGATGATCCGACCAACTGACTGGTTCCACCACCAGATCAGTAATCTCCATCCCCAGTTGGAAGACCAGGTCTAGGGAATGACCATGAATATGTGTTGCAGGTAACCACCTGTGTAAGGCCAATGAACTCATTACTTGGAAGTCTTGTCCAAGTTGCAAGAGTTCATCATAAACCCAGGCACTGAATTCCCCCAGAGTCAGTCATCTGGGGAATTCCAACACACAGGTAGATGATGAAGTCTGCGACTTCCTGCAGGAATTCCTTCTCAGCACTGGGTGGACGATAGATGAGAAAGATCCTGCAACCTGCACCTGCAGCCATGATACATTCAAAGGATCTGGTGTCTCCCATGAGGATGGATACAAGGCCCAGGTCAGATTTAACTCTTGCTAGGCCACAGACTGACATAGCAGTCCAAAATTCCTATACGTTCTAATTCTGTTGGCAGCCTAAGGGTCAAACCAAATGACAACTCCCTCGGCCCTACAATCCTTTCTTGGGTGGTGTATCACCAAGTACTCGGACGAACTGCTGATGCCAATACTGGGTCAGCACTTCCAGACAGTAATCCTATTAGTTAAGGTGACATGGCTTTGTTAGGGTCAAATACCTTTTTTTTTGCATTATTTCTTTTGCCACCCTGCGTTCCCAGGATCCACACTCCTTCGGGCAGCCATGGTCTCTGGCGCCCTCATACCTAGTCCCCTTCCCGGACCCCACATCACCTCACATTGCAGCCAGGTCCCACAGGGTAGTCCGGCGTAACCCTTTGCTGGATGGGGTCCCCTCCTCCGAGAGGGAAGGCACCGATGGGGAACCCAGCACACTCTTCACTTGTTCGCCCCATGCTGCTGAGATGGCGGAACATCCAGGGGAGGTTCTTCGAGGTGCCGATAGGCCACCTGCCATCATCTGGCCAATCCTGGGCTTTTTCCGTCTTCTTGGTTCCTCCTCTGCAACAATGTTCCTGCAGTGCCCTGGTCTCACGGGGCCGCTGCAGAGCGAAGTGAACCTGCTACCCACCCCAGAGAGGAGAGCAGTCTTATGGATGCTCAATCCTCTCCTTCCCTGCCAACCCCTGGTGTCCAGAGTCCATTCCCGAACCCAGGTTGCTGGCGTGGTTTAAGGTAAGGTGCCAGCGCCTCAGCCCTCTGTGCCACCATGCCGGCCTGGTCAAATACTTTTAATATGGGCCACCTGGTGGCCAAGTGGCAGCAATCATGTTGCTGTGCAGGTGACTCAAGCTCTGGAGTGAGCATGGGATATCATACCGGGGTCAGATCTGACCACAGTAGCTGCTGCTGGGCAGTGCGCTGCGGTTGGGGAGGGTTGGTGCTGTACGACCGGTGCTGCAGCGACCTCGCAGTGCTTGGGAGTTTGCTTCTCCGTAGGGACATCACAGCATACATCTGAGGCTTGGATGCTGGTGCATGCTAGGGAGGAGGGAGGCGGGAGAAAACCAGGGGACATATCCATGGCATTGCCCTTATTATGGCCTGGGTTTCCTGGCTCCTGGGTCTTAGCACCCACACCTGATTCTAGCTCACATAGTGAGCTGCCTTGGGGAGGATGGCCCTCCTCTGGGGCCGCCAGCACGGTGGGAAACAGAGCTGGGGTGAGCCATAGGATTAGTGGGCTTGATCAGAGTACTTACCTGGTACCAGAGTATATATCTGATAAAGCATGGTTGGGGAGAAAATATAAATAGAAAAAGTACTTTTAATTATTTTGTGGACAATATTTAAACTGAGGTAGCCAGTGTATATAGTTCTAGTTCAGATACATTGGTGGCTATTTATTGTATTTGATTATGGCATAATCATTTGCTTAGTAGTGCAGGTTAATAGTCCTAGTAGTCTTTGCAGCTTGTAAGGTCATATACAGTACTTGGTATAATTCATGTACGGTATCTGCAGTAGGGAGCAATGTCATATATAACTGTAACAAAAATAATTGCATATTTTTTTTTTCATCTTAAGTGTGAAGTAAATACGTTCAGGTACCTTGTACCTAATTAGTCTGAAAAAGCAAAACAACAATAACCCTTCCTTCCTTCCTTCCTTCCTTCCTTCCTTCCTTCCTTCCTCCCTAGATTTAGAATATAATAGCCTTGTATCACATAGCTATTTCAGCAAAACATACTAGTGTAGTATTAAAAAAGAATTGTAATATCCTGTATAAGCCTTAAACGGACACTAACAACCTTTTTTGCATCATGTTAGTTCTAGGTAAAAACCCACATTTTATGATTGCTTACCTTCTCTAAAATGCATTGAGGTTGCTGGTGGTTTAATCTGCATCCTTGCTTATTAGAAGTGAAATGCATGGGAATGTATAGTTATACAAAGCCTTGTTTTGCTCCAAATTGTTTACCTAAGCTTACTGCATACTTCCTGAACATTAGAAACACCCTCAGACAGTGCAGTCACTCGTGATACAATAGTCTCATCTACTCCCGCTGTATAATGAGTAGCTAGATAGTGTTGGGGGTGTTCCTGAGTCCAGGAAAGATGTAGTTGTAGTTGGTCAAGAAATGTAAACAAACATATTTTGGTGTGGTAACACCAGTATGGTTGACACTCAGTTGTTTACTTTGAACCTTGCCACAAAGTGCGCCTGTGCTGAATGGGAGCTGCGCACCAGGGGAAAATATTTTTTTCTTCTGGGCTGAACTTTGGGCGAAAATTCAAAAGCTGCAACTGCACCTGATTGGACCCCTGCTGTTTTGGTGATGTGAATCCCCCCAGGATACAAAAGGCAGGAATCGGAGCCCCTCGGCTCACAAAGTGATGGAGCTACAAGACGAATTTAGGGGTGGTGAGCGTGACCTCTCTACAAGTGGGCCCCCCCATACCGAAAAAGCTGCAAAGTCCGCAATCGAGGTTGAGGTGCCAGCTCACTAAGCAGAGCTCGACAGACCTCCCTCGCTACAGTAAAAAGAACTTGTCCCCTACCTGGAGCAGGAGTTGTGCACCAAATTAACTGTGTTTTCTTGCTGCTGACTTTCAGAACCTTGCCACAAAGCGCTCCTGTGCTGAGTGGGAGTGGCGCACCAGGGGAAAATTTCTTCCCTCGCACCCAACCCTTTCCCTCCTCCCACCCTCTTCCCTCCTCCCCTTAAATGCCTAGTGGCCACTCCCACTCACACTAAAGGGCCTCTCTAGGACCAGAAAATCTTGCTGAAACCTTACTAGGTGCCTGCCCCACAGACTATACAAGGTATCCGAGCATACGCCTGGTTGTACATTGCTCCTATTAACTGCAAGTTGCATACGGCCGGAACTACTTACAGAATGGACTCTAATGTTTTATTTGGGCTAGCAATTGGATACTCCCATGTTGGCCAGCCCCACTGAGACTCAAAAAAGTACTGCTAATATATGCTCCAATTGCCTACACATGGCTAAAACTTAGAAGCCTTGCAATTTATCTTTTTCTCTCTCTATGTGTGCTGTTTTCTATGTGCCAGCTCAGTGTTACTACCCGAACTACGGATAGAAGGGACCACCTCTCCTAGAATAGGCTGGACAACTGTAATTCTCCTACGAGCCTGCCTCTCAGTGCTACTTACTAGCTCTTGCACAAGTAAATATAGCTTGCAATAACTGCTGAAGACGGGTTAGCTAAAGCAGAAGGACAGTATATTAGCCTAAGGTATGTTTAACAAGTAATCTTGTATAGTGTATATAACTGCTGAAGACAGGGGTTAGCTTAAGCAGAAGAAAAGTATATTAGCCTCAAGTATGCTTAACAAGTAGTCTTGAATAGTGCACATTGCTAGCAGAATTTACTGAAGGCTGTAGAGCTAATTGTAGCTCTGACAGTCTGAGTAGAAGCACCCATCACACCAGTAAAACCCAGTGTTATAACCTCAGCTACCTTAAACGGGACCAGAGGAGTGCTAAGTCCTAGAGACGGCAGAGGTCATTTAGTGAAATTACACAGGGCTCTACTGCTTTCCAAATATGTCATCCGGGAGGTGGACCACAGCCCACTACCTACCCTGTCCCGGGATGGGTGATGTGAGAAAGCCTTGAACCCTACTCCCCAACAGGGGAGTACTCCTGGCAACACTCTACATACTGTCCCTCCTATGGGTAGACATGACGTTCTGCCATGGAGACCCTGACATCAAGGGACCTCAGGACTATGACACCCCTCCCAGGGACATACACTACACCAAGTCCCACCCAAGCATGCAAACCCTACTGATAGCCCATGAGCTAGTGAGACGGGGCGTATGCTATGAGTCGCTCCACTTTACAAGTAGGAGGCTCTGAAGTAACGTAATCCTATCTGCCAGCCCAAAGCTACTTGGCCTGCTGGCAGTGCTGCTTCTCCTGGCAGGTGACATCCAGCCCAACCTGGTCCCTCCTATTGCCAATATCTTATTATCTTCCCCACAGGACCCTTATTGAGTATCCTCCAAGGGTTTGAAGATTGCTCACATGAATATCTGCAGCCTCAGACCAAAAATGCAAGAGGTACAAGCCTTACTTGAATTCTACAATCCAGATATTCTTGCCATATCAAAGATGTGACTCAAGGCCCACATCCTCACCCATGAAATCATGGACCAAGGATACAACTCCTTCCGCAAGGACAGGGAGCGCAAAAGAGGGGTTGGTGTGTTAATCTACATGAAGGACTGCCTAATTGTGTCAAACCTAACCCTGAAGCAGGACTCTGCCCCAGACAGTGAATCTATATTTATATGGGTTACCCTCGGCCAGTCCAAACACCTCACTACAGGCTGTGTCTACAACCCCCCAAAGATGGCTCTCCAATCTCTCGAGGCTATCACCAGAACTACGGCCAAAGACATCTCCATGGAGTTCCTCATTCTGTGGGACTTCAACCTAAATTGGGCCCATGATCCCAACAAAGACCTCTTTTCCCTGACACAAGAGGCAAATCTGGTACAGGTTATCTCAGAACCCACCAGACTGAACTACAAGACAGGGAACCACACCATCCTGGACTGGGCTCTGGTGACAAACCCCAACAATATCCAGAAAGCTGGTCTAATAGCTGATGCCCTGAGTGACCACTCCCCAATATTCTGTGTCTGGAGGAACAGTGTGCCCAGGGTCCAGCCCAGAATACTGACAGCCCATGACTACTCAAACTTCTCTGCGGCACAATACAATGACTATCCCAACATCCTGGACTGGAGCCCCATCATGCTCCTCTCCTCCTTGGATGAGGCACTAGAATATTTCCACAACTCATTGACTAAGGCAGCCAACCTCTTTGCCCCGCTGAAGAAGCTCAGAGCAAACGGCAGCTGCTACAAGTGGATCTCTCCAGCCCCAAAAGCCCAGATAATCAGCTGAGACAAGGCCTGGAAGAGATTTAAGAACTCCTCTCTCCCGGCCAACCTTGTGGCGTACAAAGCCCTGTAAAACAAATGCAAAAGCACCATTGAGCTGGCCAAAAGGAAGTATATCACTGGCCTCAAAAAAAAAAAACAGCTTGGGTAACCCCAAACTATTTTGGTCCCATATTCAATGAGCTGATCAGAGGAAACACCAAGGCTGAACCTGGCCCTACGGAGGTCAACGGTAAGCTACTGAGCAGTGGCCCACAAATTGCTGCAGCCCTCAACCTTCACTTCACCAACCTCGATGCATACAAGGTCGGACTACCCCCTCCCACCCCAGCACCAAACAAGGCCGAGCCCCCAAACTACAGCGACCATTATTTCACCTATGGCTGGTCAGGACCAAAGAGGTACAGACTCTCCTGAGGGTCCTGAAAATCAAAGGCCCAGGAGGACCTGACAGAATTAATCCCAGGCTACTCAAGGATGGAGCCCTATCCCTCTCCAGACCCTGACCTGGCTCATGACTAGATCCTTGCTTGAAGGAACCGTTCCACATCAGTGGTAACAGGCAAATGTGGTTCCCATACACAAGGTTGGTTCCAGGGAGCACACAAGCAACTACAGGCCAATCTCCCTGCTCTGTTTGCTTGCCAAACTGCAGGAAAGACTCTTATGCAGCCAACTCCGTGACTACCTGGAGACTCACCACCTACTGGCCTCCTCTCCGCATGGTTTTAGAACTAACCATGGCACAGACACTGCCTTCACGAACCTCACAACAGACGTACTCAGAGCCATGGACAAGGGGACCCCCTCTGGGGTAGTATACATTGACCTGTCCAAGGGTTTCAACCTTGTGGACCACAGCCTCCTACTAGACAAGCTGAACAATATAGGCCTAGACCCACTTGCTCTCAAGTGGTTCAAGAGCTATTTATCTGGTCGCACCCAGAGAGTAATCTGGAAGGGAGTGCTATCAGACCTGCTACCCCTAAAAGAGGGAGTACCTCAGGGCTCAATCCTTGGTCCCCTACTATTCTCATTATTCACGAATGACCTAAACCTCCACTGCGGGGGTAGCTCGGTCATACAATACGTGGATGACAGTCATTTACTGCTCCTCGGACAACCTGGCGAATCTTGGCACCTCACTCCAAACTGATGTCACGTCACTCGAGGACTGGCTAAAAATAAACAGAATGGTCTTGAACACAGGCAAAACAAAAGCCATGCTGTTTGGGCCCAGATCCGTGGTGCAAGACAGGACCAACTCCCTACAGCTTAACTCACTTGCAGGGACCAGCATTGAAGTTGTGCCCTCCTTAAAATATCTAGGGCTCACGCTTGACCAAGGTCTTACCTGCAAGAACCATGTGGAACAAGTGACCAAGACCATCCATGGGAAACTTGGCATCCTGTATTGGATAAAGGATCAGCTTATAGCAAAAGCTAGGCTCTCCATTGCCTCCAGTGCTCTGCTCCCCACACTGACCTACGCTGCCCTGGTAATACAGGGTATGGCCAAGCTGGAGGTCCACTGGCTGCAGATCCTATACAACAAGATAGTGTGGTTCGCTACCCAGGATCACTCTAGAAGCCACCACTGTGATACACTAGCCAAATTACAGTGGCCTTCTCTTGAACCACACCTCCAATACCCCCTCCTCTGCCTAGCATTTAAGCTACTCAGCCCGGTGACTCCACCCAGCCTCACAGCTACCATTGCCCCCAAGCACAATCCTCGGACCCTGAGGACCTCAGGGAGGACTCTCTGGAAGCCCCCAGGGTCAGGACCTACGCGGGTGGCAAGTCATTCTCCGTCACAGCTCTTATCTGTGGAACAATCTTCCACCAGTGGTACAGGAAGCCCCCACTCTCATGAACTTCCGTACCAGGCTCAAGGCATACCTGCTTGAGGCCAGCACTTGCCGATGTCAGGCCAACTCACAGTCCACCCCCCAACCAACATATGCTAACCACTTTACTTGCATAACCTTGGCACAGAACTATCCCTTATCTCAGTAACTCACCAGTGTTCTTGGGTCGTGCCATACCATTATGGAAAGAATGCCATAATTGCTCTGCATCTATGACAAAAAACTGTAACTATTCAACCTGTATATATTCTGTAACATTCTCACTGCCCGTATCTCTCCATGTAATGTCTCCCCGGGTCGCCCCTGACAAAGGGACCTTTGGGGTTCAGTGGGCCTGCCAGGTCATCAAAATTTAATAAATAAAATAAATAATAAAAGGAAAAAGGAGTCTGAATCAAACAACCAGCTACATCAGCAGTCTCTATAGAATTGCAACAACAACAAAAATCGAAAGGGACCTGGGATTAATTATATCAGATAACCTAAATGTGGGCAAGCAATGTGAGAAGGCAGTAAGGAGGGCTGGGGGGATACTGGGATGCATAGGGAGAGGGATCAGCAGCAGAAAACAGGAAGTTGTTATCCCTCTGTACAGACAGTTGGTGAGACCCCATCTGGAGTACTGCGTGCAGTTCTGGAGACCCCATCTCCGCAAAGACACAGACAGAGTTGAAGCTGTTCAGAGGAGGGCAACCAAAATGGTGCAGGGTCTACACCAGAAGACACATGAAGAGAGACTAAAGCAGCTTAATATGTATACCCTTGAGGAAAGGAGGGAGAGGGGGGACATGACAGAAACTTTCAAGTGCCTCAAGGGAATTAACAAAGTCCAAGAGGGTAGCATCTTTCAGAAAAAGTTATGTGCAAGAACAAGGGGGCATAATTTGAAGATAGAGGGTGGGAATGGCTCAGAGGTAATGTTAGAAAGTATTTTTTCATGGAGAGGGTTGTGGATGCATGGAACAGCCTTCTTGAGGAGGTTGTGCAGTCAAGAACAGTGGGAGAATTCAAGAATGCATGGGGCAGACATAAAGCAATTCTAGTGGGGGGTAGGAGGAAGTAAGCTGTTGGTTAACTAGAATCTGCAGCTTATCCATCAGGTAGGGAAATGAGCAGACTAGGTGGGCCAATCAGTTCTTATCTGCCATCAAATTCTTTGTTTCTGTGTAGTGAGAACAATCATAAAATGTGTGTTTTAAACTAGGGACACATTGAGGCCAAACGGGGTTGACAGTGTCCCTTTAATTATTTATTGGAATATACTATGTGAATATTAGAGGAATAATTCAATAGGTTTTTTTGACAAATTAAGAAACAACTTTACATTGATATGCACAAATGTATTTATTTATTTATGACTTTGATAACCAGATGAGTACACTGATCCCAGGGGCCGTTTTCAGGCACGACCTGGGCCATAACACATGGCGCAGGGTGACAGTGGAATACAAGGTAACAGTAATACACATGAAATAGATTTGATACAAGCAATAATAGTAAGCACAATATACAGGCTTGATGCATAGGTCCATTTGAGAATGGCGAATACAAGGTTTCAATATCGGACATGAGAAGATTTGCTACAACACAAATAAATCGTAGGCACAGTGTACAATGTGGGACTGCATCGTCCAGTGAGCAAGTAATACACAGAATACTCAGTAAAAAATATATATACAATATGAACAGGCAAGGAAGTTAAATATTACTGTGAAAATACAGCATAACAGTTGTAGGCAGGGGAGTTGGCTAGTGTAGGTAGCTGGGTAACCCCTGGGCTAGGGAGTTGACTAGTGTAGGTAGGTGTGTGACCCCTGGGAACAGCGGCAGGATGAGTTGGCCAGGAACCAGTTTTTAAGGCGGGACTTGAAACTGGAGTGAGTGACAATGGAACAGAGTTCAGCCGGCAGTTTGTTCCACTGCAAAGGGGCAGCTGCATACCAAGCTCTGCTACCCATGTTGGTGGTCATGATCTTGACAACAGACAGAGATAACAAGGATTCTGTTTTTACTTTCTGCCAGGAATGACAGCAGAAAGGGTGAGGCAATTTGTCTTGAAGTATGCTAGAAGGGGTAGGGAGAAACATCATTTAATTCTGCATTTGGGGACAAATGACCTGACTGGTGGGATGGTAGATGTTTTTCAGAAGAGGTTTGAGGAATTAGGACCAATATGTGAGGGAGCAGGGAGATCAGTAATGTTCTCAGATATACTTCCTGTTCCCAGGGTGAGCACTGCAAGAAAACGCAGAATAGAGGAATTTAATAAATGGCTAGGAACTTGGTGTTGAGCCAAGGAGTATGGGCTGCTGAGGGGTGGAGAGGGACCTGGGAAGACAATAGTCTTTACTCAAAGGATAGACTACACTTAAGCGAGGAGGGCAAGAGAGTGTTAAAAAAGGGGTTAAATGATTACATAGATGAGGCTGGGTATTTAAACCAGGAGCAGGGGTGGCAAGTGGGCAGGAGGCATGCAGAGGCCACAGGTTGGGAGGACTGTTGAACTTACCCCCCATAACAGAGACAAGGGATTAAGGGCAGGTACAAGGGAGGATGTTAGTAAGGGATGGAAGGAGGGGAGGGGGGAAGGAAGGGGGTGGAAAGTGGTCACATTGAATGCTAGAAGCCTAGGGAATAAAACAGCAGAGCTTCAGACCATCATGGTGGAGGAGGAAGTGGTTATGGTGGCCATTACTGAAACATAGGCCACCCAGTACCATGACTGGGACCTGACGGTACCAGGATACAGGGTTATTCCACAGAGATAGAATAAAGGGGAAAGTGGGGGGAGTGGCGCTATATGTGAGGGAAGGACTGAAGTATGTATGGGAGGAGGAGAAGGAGGGCAGGGTGGAGTCACTATGGATGCAAATCCAGGACTCCAGGGATAGGACTCACAATGGGAGTGGTGTACAAACCACCCTCCCAGTCAGAAGAATTGGACAGGGTGTCATGGGTAGGGTAAATTAGATCACAGGAGTCAGCAATAAAAGTACAAATGAGGTAAAGGTTTTATTAAAACAAAAGAAATAAAAACTGAAACATGAGAAACTTAGCTTCAAGCTTACATCAGCGTACTTCGACAAAACAAACTAGAAATGAAAATACAGAAGGAGAAAGGCACAGCTTAACTGCCAAGCAACTAGCAGGAAAAATACTCTGTGCTCCCCTTCAGACCAGAGACAAGCTGGGAGATCCACCCAGGACCTCTCCCTAACTACATCTGCCATAACATTGCAAAGCAGTTTCTTTTATAGGAAGTAACTCCTCCCTTGACGTGCAACTCCAGCCCCTTATTAAATAAAAATATTACAAATCCCCTCTTTAAAACATTATCTATTAAGGAGGATACAGGTGCTACAAATATACCAAATATAGAGAAGTATGAACACATAAGGGGTATTCCTAAGTTTATACATTGAAGATTAGACAAAAATGGGCTACATTAAAGCCAGACTCCACCCCTTCTGACATTGATGGACATCCATCACCCAGATAAAAGGCGCATCCAGGGTGTCGCTGACTCCCTGTAGGAGACTGCACCCAGCAATGAGAGCAATACTGATTGGAAAAGGGAGCTCTGCACAACCTGCAAGGAGCTCATTTGGACACCACAATACAGCTTTAAGTATCTTCTTTCTGTCTGTTTGTATTTTATTTAGCTATTGCTACTGTCTGCCTATGCATTAATACAGTAGCTGAAATATTAGTTTAGCGATATATTTCACTGAGCAGAGAACATTTTGTTTTTATAGGCACTGTACTTAAACGGTAAACCTTTTGTCTATGCACAGGTAATTTGCTTGCCTCTTGTAGATGCCTGGTGCACGGACCTGCGAGTTTTAAGACTATTTCAGGGACCGCTCCCAGTCTTTTTATGCTGTGCATAGTAAGATAAAAAGAGCTGCTTGCAAGCGGCGGGTCTGCAGCACTCCAACACGAACATGCGAGAGGGAACAGCTAACCTTGCTGACCTCCGCATAGAACAGCACTTTTACAGATACCAGTCGCGCTGCCCTCTGATCGCTAAATGCTGAACCAATTGCTTTTGGAAATAGTGCCACTAGGATTCATTTTGGTGACAGAGCCAGAAGAAATAAGTTAGTTCAGCAAAGAGATTACAGGGAAAGACAAACAACTAGAGTCTAACAATAAAGGAAGCTACAGCGGGTGGTCATTCCACTGTAGACTAGCAACCACACATAATGCAGACAAGGAAACAGACTGGAATTAGTAGAAATACACAGTAAATGAGAAATATATTAGATGCTGTTGTGCAGCAGACTTATAAGAAGAAAAATAGGAAAGAGGCAATGTCCACATTGAAACCCTTATGTGGTGGCATATTTTGAGGGGTTCCCTTCTATTACACAGGGAACTAATGGGACAGATGAGGAGGACCTGCGGAAAGGGGACTTCAGCCTGCTGTGTGTGGTTTGGAGTACCCCAACCACAAACAATAGAAGGGAGTAGGTATTGCTGGACACCATCCAGGGCAACTTCCTGATGCAGATGGTCAATGAACCAACCAGGTTAGGGAACACCCTCGACCTTGTGCTGGCAACTGGGAATTTTGTGAGGGACCTGAGGGTGGAAGAACCACTGGCAGGGAGCAACCATCGATCAGTATGGTTTACGCTGAATTTGGATAAAGAAAGAGAAGTATCCGACACAAGGGTGTTGGACTTAAGGAGGGCAAACTTCAAGAGGATGGGGGAAGTAGTAAAAAAGTACCTGGACAAAATTCAACCTAGCATGGACACTAACCAGAGGTGGAAGCTCATAAAACGGGATAGTGGATGCAATTAAAACCTGCGGCAAGGCCAAAAGTAAGAAGGCAAGAGCAAAGGAACCTAGCTGGGTGTGCAATTAAAGGTGTCATGGAAAAGGTAAGGAAGAAAAGAGCCACATTCAGAAGGTACGAAAGAACAGGGAGGGGGGAGGACAGGGAGGAGGAGTACCTGAATGAAACGAAGGAGGTGACAAGGGCAATAAGGGCAGCAAAAGCATAAAAGGAGCTCAGGCTGGCAAAAGGGATTGGGGGGGGAGAAATAATTCTTCTGGTACATCAGGGAGAAAAGGAGCTGTAAGGACAAATGCATGCAGTACTAGCGGCTGTACCTAAAGAGGGACATTAAGTTACTGGAGGGGGTGCAGGGCAGGGCGACAAAGATGATCAAGGGTCTGGGGAACTTACCTTACGAGAGTAGGCTGAGGGAACTGAACATGTACTCATTGGAGGATAAAAGGGAGAGGGGAGATATGATTGAAACCTCCAAGTACATGAAAGGAATAAACAAGTCTTGTACAGAGGGACTTTTCAAACTAAGGGGGTGGGGGACACCCGAGGCCATGATATGAGATTGAAGGGGGAAGGATCAGGAGGGAGACGTGAAGACACTTTTTCATGGAGAGGGTGGTGGCTGGGTGGAACGCACTACTGGCAGAGGTGGTATCCAGTAGAACAGTGGGCAGCTTAAAAAGGGGATGGGACAGGGCAAGAGGGAAGGTCAAGGGATTGGAGGTAATGGAGGGAGGGGCAGCTGCAGAATAAGGGCTGCTAGCTGCACCATCATGCAGACTTGGTAGGCCATAAAGGCATTTTTCTGCTGGTAATTTTTGTATGTTTGTATGTTCGTACTGAAGGATTTGTATTACTTTGCCAGAGTGAAGATTAAGCACTAATGAACGACGGGGGTTACGTTAATGTTCCAGTTAATCACCACTGGGGAGTAATGTGACACAAGGCACAGCTGAGTGCTATTGTATATTGCTACCAGGGGGTGAGTAACTTGAACATTAACGTAACCTCCTAGAGTTCATTATTGCTATTATTATAATTGGGTTACAAGTTACTGTAGTTTGAATAATTTTTTTTTTGCTTATTTTGTGTGAAATTAACAGAAAATAGTACCTCTGCCGTATAGGAGATTAACATAAGGCTCTCAGAAGGCTGACAACCAATCAGATGTCAGCATTCCTGAGACCCTTATAATAATTTTGCAGAGTTGTTGGCATTGGCATAACTACTGTACCAGCATATCACTTCCATATTCAAATGGCATAGAGAGGCATATCCATACTGCAGACCCCTATTGTCTTAGTAAAGAAGATTTTTACGTTACAGCATGACATTTAGACAGATAGATAGATAGATAGATAGATAGATAGATAGATAGATAGATAGATAGATATTTTATTTGTATAGCACCCATCTCTGAAGACTCTGGGTGCTGCACAATATAAACACACATATCTTACAAAACCACCTTAAAATACAATACGACAGATTTAAAACAACAACAACATACAAAATACAGCTGGAAGCAACAGCTTAACTAACCATCATAAAATGCTATTATTTAAAATACCTTCAATTAAAGGCTTGATTGAATAAATATGTTTTGAGGCCCTTCTTAAAGGCTTCTACTGAGGGGGCCTCCCTAAGATGACCAGGCAAGGAGTTCCACAAGGTAGGTGCAGCTGCCACAAATGCTCTGTCACCTGAATGCTGCAGCCTTACCCTGGGAACTCCAAGGAGGCCACCCCTGGCAGAATGGAGAGCCCGCCGTCAGGTGGTATGGCACAAGGAGCTCTTGCAGATAGACTGGACCCCTCTTGTGCAGGGTCTTGTAGGTCAGCAGCCCTATCTTGAAGACAACCCTCCACCAGACTGGCAGCCAGTGCAGTTCTCGGAGCACCGGGTGATATGTTCACATCTTTTCACCCCCTTCAATAATCTCACTGCCATGTTCTGTACCAGTTGCAGTCTGTGGAGGTTGCCTCCAGATATCCCTAGGTACAGGGTATTGCAGTAGTCCAACCTGGAAGTGGTGAAAGCATTCACCAGTGTGGGCAGGTCATCAGGCGGTATCAGGGCTCGAATTCGGGCAATATTCCTGAGATGATAAAGCCCACTTCTCACCACGGCCGACACCTTTCTTAATTAGTCACCTACCCCATTTCTTGCAGGGAACAGAAACTTTTTTCCACAAGTGACTGACTTACTGACTCTTATAGACTGATGACTAGTCTACTTGCACTGACATGTTCTTCTCAGGCACTGGGAAAAATGAAAGCAAAAAAATGAAGAAATTGATTGTCACTATTAGACAAGCACTTCACCATCATTCATCTCCAACAGCTTTCTCTGTTTTACTGCTTACCTCTTCAGGCAGATGGATCTCAACTCCTCGCTCAATGACAGGCAATTCAAAGTCAGTGCTGGTGGCTCAGAGAAATAGACATATTCTTCTGTTCTGCTTGGGACAGTGGTCACAGATGGACTGGGATACCGGGACAATCAACAATTTAGATTTTACAGTTCAGCTTTGCTGCTTGGGAGTTGGGTCAGGTTTCATGGTTATGCCACCACCTCTCGATATGTCATGCTCAGTCCTCAAAGTAGAATGAAGCTAAAATCGGGTATAGCAGCACACAGGTAAGACCTGTTTTTTGAAGAACCCACTGCCAGGGCTCACCACCCCCCACACACCGCTGACCAATTACCTTAGGTTAAGACCCCTATCATGCCCCTATCATACCTTTGCTGCATGACTCTAGAGTTAACAGTCATGTAGGGCAGGTGTGATTTCAGATATTTAATCCCTTTGTTTTTCTTGGGGGCAAGTTGTGTAGCATGGATCATTAGGAGCACTTATCAGAATCTGATTGGTGGTGCCTTGGCAAGCAACAAATGCAAAGGTCTCAGCGGCAATGTCGCTTGTCTTGTCCCCACCCCATGGTTGTTTTTTTTTTTCTTTCTTAATTTCAGTTTCTCTTGGGCTTTTGCCTCGCTGAATTCAGGTTCATACTTCCCACTACAACAGCTCAGCCTGCTTCTGTATCATTAGCCACCCCTTCTCCCATCCGATTTCAGTTTATTCACTGTGCAACAGCTCAGCCTCACATCCTGCTGTTAAAACTGCTTTACATGTTGGCAGATCAGCTGCGAGGAATCAGCTGGAGGCAGAGAAGCTGTTCGAGAGTAAATGCCAGTATTTGTAAATGGCGTTATTTGTGGTGCCTGTAGTACTGCCAGTTTATTTTAAGGATTTGAGACTTTGTAAGTATTGAAAGTTTTCTTTTTTTGATTACGAGTACTGTACTTCCCACTGGAAAAAAATGTATTTAACAGTGTTTCCTCCTTATATCGAAACCTTGTTAAAATGCACAAATGGGATGGACCCCGAGGGGTTCGTTATAAGGAGGGACTACTGTACTTTCACCTACTCAGACATAACATAAAGGCATACATCTCAACCCCCCTGCATCAACAATCAGGGACACATCTTAAAAATAGGCAATGGTAACAACCACTGCTGGCAATCTGAATTTTTGTTGTTGGGGCTTACAATTGGTAAGCATAATGGCGGCTCAGAATTCCAATAATGGAATTTATTTTTAAAAACTAGTGACATTCAAATTAATTCTCATGTGATTAGGCTGTACAAGTACATTAATAAGGAAATTAGCCGGCCTGGTGGTGCTGAGGGTTGAGGTGCTGGACACCACACCTCGCGCCGGCGACCCGGATTCGGGAACAGACTTGGGTGCTGGGGGTTGGCAGGGGGAAGGGTTGAGGACTAAGCACCCTAGTGGTGCTAGCCTTCTCAGACTCAGGGTATGGGTTGGCCTGGTGAGCCAGGGACCCCTGGTGGAGACCAGAGGCACTACAGCAAGCCAGGCAAGCATACATTAGCGTGGCCGACACTGGCAGGGGTTGCTGTGCACCAGTTGCATCAGGATGTGCCCATGCATGAGGAGGGGATTCCACAGAACATGGAAAAACCCGGTCCTGGGAGTAGGCGAAGGCAACATCCCCCATGCCCACTATCAGGTCCGACCTGGCCAGCCTTCAAGGTTCTTCCATCATGGGGTGACATCTGTGGCTGGAGGCTAAGTTTGTAAGTGCACCTAAGGTTGGAGGGTGGCCCCACCCAAGAGGGGTCAAGTCGGTGGTGCCAGCTACAGGCGGGGTGGAGGAGAGATGGGAGGTCCAGTTGGGGGGCCTTCAGGTAGGGTAGGATTGGAGTGGGTGCCCGAGAGAGGCCCCCAGGATCGTGACCAGGAGCGAAATAGAATTGAAAAAAAAAAAGAAATTAAAATAAGGCTCCCAGAATGCTGACAACCAATCAGATTTCAGCATTCCTGAGACCCTTATAATAATTTTGTTTAATGTTAGCAAGGGGCTATTGGATACAGACCAGAGCAGCCAGGCTTCCTCGTAAAACAGTTGGCTTACATTACAATTACAGGGTCAGAACACATTTGCTATTCTACAACTCCAAGCAGGGCCGGCTTTAGAGTTTTGGGGGCCCCCAGCAGGATTAGTAAAGTCATAACAGCCCCTTACTTGTCTGACCTTTGCCTGTAACCCATATGCACATCATTGTGTTTTAGTTTCAGTACAACCAGAGGTATATTTTAAGTGTTTTTTTATTGGCAGACCGCAGTTACTCCCATTCCAACTATTGCTGCTCATTTGCCTCGTACTGACAGGGTCATATAGCTTGGTAAGGCATTTCATTATGTCATGATGCCACATCACAAGGAGCTGCACAGCCCTTTGTTGCTGTTCTAAGAAGATAACAAAATAAAAATAATCAAGGTACAGTGCTCTGGCTGGGGCTGCAAAAGTAGGGGCCCCCAGCGACCGCAGGGTTAGCTGGTGCCTAAAACCGGCTATGACTCCAAGGTACTTTAATAAAAACCTTACAACAAGAACCATACTAATAGAATTGCCTTTTTCTACCTTGGTGGTTTTTTTTGTTTTGTTTCTTTTTGTTGCTATATGAAGTAGCTGCCAATAACTAAAGTCTTTTTGTACTAGTCAACTCCTTGTTTTAACATCAACAATCTTGTTAAATTCTTAAGATGAGTACATGTTTTCCTATTGTACCATTTCTTATTATATCCATGCCACAGTTAGGTTTAACACCTCATAGCTGCTTTAATCACATAAAATGACAGCAGCCAGTGTAAAGAAAACAAAATACCTGCGATGTCGTTTCCAAGTGAAAAATTAACATGCTTTAACACCAATAGAGTCATATTATGAGTTGCATGGTTCTAGCTGTTATACACATAATTCAATTGGCTGTAAACACAGATGACAACATGACAGTTTAGCTATAAATTACTTGTTGATAGAGGTAGCTCTGTTTTAGATGTTAGATTTCTCTTTGGATAATTTATTTCAGATGCATGCCAAAACAAAAATATGTTTCTGTTGCTGAATGCCATATATTAACAATTTAAATGCATCAGGTTTATCATTTTTCTTACATCTAGTGCTATCTAATATTCCCGCTATATATGAAATTTTAGATTGGTTGACAGGATAGATACACTGAGCTGCTGCTGCTTGTTTCCAGGTGCCACCTGGCGGGTAGCCGGGAGAGGAACATTAAACATCAATTATATTCTTTGCAAAAAACTTTATTAATGCACCAGTTACAGTTCAGATTAAAGTGACAAAAGTAGGGAAATGTAGTCCCTAACACTCCACCCAATCCTGCAGGAAACAAAAGGGAAAACCATTATGATATCACCTCTCCTGAGCCTCCTCAAATGAGGCATGGGGAGTTCCTTGGGGTTGTTAGCCATAATGTTCACCCACTGGGGTTGTCAACCCTAGCACTAACCCCATTCCATAAGTAAAGAAGCTGAGATTTGCAGACTACATGAGAATGGGGTGAGCGTTATGGTTGACAACCCCATGGAACACCACAGGCCTGATTTGCGAAGTCTCAGGAGAAGTGAAACAGTAATGATTTTTCCTTTTGCTGCCTGCAGGGTGGGGTGGGGTGTTAGGGTTGGGAACCCTAACACCACATTTCCCTGCTTTTGGCACTATAATCTGAACCCTAAGTTTTTTGCAAATAATTTCCTTACTTTTTTAGATAGTATAATCGTATCCTCATTCATGCAGGTTCCTTCAAGACCTGCATGAACATATCCATATGCCTATGGAAGCTTCCATCCCTCCATAAATGCATGCATACATGTTGGTGTGGAAGCACAGGTCCTTTTGAGCTCTGTGCTTCCATTTGTCCCAAAAAGCAATTTATTTGCTTGGTTGTGTGGCTTGTTAAACTTCCAGTGTTACCCTATGAGAATTTAGATTTTTTAATTTGTACATTTTCTATATGGCCCTTAAATTTATTTTTGGGGGTATTATGTGGTATTCATGTAGTACTAATAAAAACCTTTGTTTTGATATATAGATTGCCCCTTAACTGCAAATATTGAACAGATCCAGAAGCAAATGAATTGATACCTTTTATTGGACCAACATAGATGTTACAAAAAGAAAATAGTGCCTAAGCTTTTGGGCCACCCAAGTCCTTCCTCAGAATTATGGCTTGTTGAAGTTGAAATGTGGACAAAAAAAAAGTCTAAATTCTTTTGTCGTATGAAGGGATCCTTTTTCACATGAATGAGACAACCTCACAAAAAATGATCCCTTCATACGAAAAAAGAATGGGAAAAAATTTTTCTAAATTCCTTTTTTGTGTGAAGGAAAACTTTTCATGAGTTTTTTTTTCATTTGTTTGAAAAAGTATAGTATCCCCTCATATGAAAAAAGAATCTGATGAAAAAACTAAGTCCAAATTCTTTTTTCATATGAAGGAATCCTTTTACATATGAGCAATAAAATCTCACAAAAAAGGATGTCTTCTTACGAAAAAAAGAATTTGGACTTAGTGTGTTTTTCAGATTCTTCTATTGAATGAAGGGATACTTTTTTATCTGGCCCAATTCCTTTTTCATATGGCCATACAAAAATAGAAAATTGAGTGATAATAATTAAAAAAATGTATAAAAACACATTTCTGGGTAATTTTTCAAGAAAGCAACTCCAGAATCCACCTAACGGGGTCTTGATTAGCAAGATGCATCTGCTGGTCTCTCTGCAGATCTCATTCTTATGATTTTTTCAAAACATAAAAAAAAAAATGGAAACAAGATGACGACCATATGAAAAAAATAATTTTTTAACTTAAAAAAGGATTACCCGCATATGAAAAAAGATCTTTTTTTGTATGGACCAAATTATTTTTTCATTCCAAGCAGTTATATGAAAAAAATATACTTAGCAGCTTAGAACTAAAATTTCAAATTTTTATAACTTTGGACCAGATTAATATTTTTTCACCAAACCAGTGAAAGGCACCACCAAGGCCAATGCTTCACATACTGTGAAAATTTCAGTGCAAAATTCCAAACCATTTTTGCGTTAGGTGATGACAAAAAATAAAACAGCAAAAAACCCTGATTTTATTTCTCTTTTTTCACTATCTGGATCTTAGTTCAGAAAGTGGCCATTGAGGCTGTTATCAGATCAGAACACTCACCAACGGAGACTGGGACGCCAGCACTTACAGGTAAATCTTATACCTTTACTACTCTCCCGGAGAGTCCCAGTCACTTGCAACAGGGTGCACTAACTGAACATTCAGGGAAGTGTAATAGCAAACCAGTGTCTTATAGAAACATTGAAGTTGATGGCAGATAAGGACCGCAAGGCCCATCCAGTCTGCCCATTTTTTCTACCTTATGAATGCGCCATAGGCCTTTACTCTGCCTATGGCCTATCAGTTTATACTCATCTGTATTGCTCCCTTTTTTCTATCTCATGCCTTTCTGAAGCCCTGCACTGTATTCATATCCACCACTTCCTGAGGTAGGCCATTCCATGAATCCACCACCCTTTCTGTGAAAAAGAACTTCCTCACATTACCCCTTAATTGGCCTCCCTCTAATCTCATGCTGTGTCCTCTTGTCCTGCTGTTTTTCTTATATTGAGACATGTTAGACTATTTGACCTTGTCAGTGCCCTTAAGATGTTTGAATGTTTCGATCATATCACCTCTCTCCCTCCCTCCTTTGCTCTAGGGTATACATCTTGAGCTCCGTTAATCTGTCCTCATATGTTTTCTGATGCAGACACTGCACCATTTTGATTGCTCTTCTCTGTACTGCCTCCATTTTGTTTCTGTCCTTGTGCAGGTGTGGCCTCCAGTACTGCATGCAGTACTCCAGATGGGGCCTAACCAGTGTCTTGTAAAGAGGGATTATTACCTTGATCTTACGACTTGTGATACCCCTACTAATCCACCCCAACATCCCTCTAGCCTTACCTACTGCTTTAGTGGTCTGCTTGGATTATTTCAGGTCATCTAAGATGGTGATGCCCAAGTCTCTTTCTTCCCTTGTGACTGCCAGCAACTCCCCTACCAACCTCTAGGTAGCTTCATGATTTCTCTTCCCTTTGTGCATGATCTTGCACTTTTTTGTATTAAACCCCAGTTGCCACTCTTCTGACCGTTTTGCCAGTTTATCCAGATCTTTTCTCATTCTGCGCACCCCATCCGGATCATCTGCTCTGTTGCAGATCTTGGTGTCATCTGTAAACAGACAAACCTTACCCTCCAGTCCATCTGCAATGTCATTGATAAAAGATATTGAAGAGGACTGGCCCAAGGACTGATCCCTGAGGTACCCCACTTGTGACTTGAATCTCTTCTGACTGTATCCTGTTTACCACCACTCTCTGTTTTCTGCCTGCTAACCAGTTTGCCACCCAGTTGATCAACCTCTGACCCACCCTGAGCATACCCAGCTTATTAATCAATCTTCTATGTGGAACAGTATCGAAAGCTTTGCTGAAGTCAATGTAGATGACATCATCTGCTCCCCCTTGGTCCACCACTCTGGTTACCCAGCCAAAGAAATCTATGAGATTAGTTTGACAGGCCCTTCCTGTTGTAAACCCATGCTGCCTTGGATCCTGTGCTCCTATGGATTCCAGGTGTTCTACTATCCTTACCTTAAGAAGTGCCTCCATAATCTTGCCCGCTACTGAGGTAAGACTGACTGGTCTATAGTTCCCTGCCTCCTCCCTGCTGCCACTCTTGTGGAGTGAGATCACATGAGCCCTTCTCAAGTCTTCTGGGACCTCTCCTGTGCTCAGAGACTCACTAAGCAGTTCTGCTAATGGCTCTGCTAGTCCTACCCTTAGCTCCTTTAGTACCCTGGGATGTATGCCATCAGATTCTATTGCCTTGTCCACCCTGAGCTTAGTGAGCTCTTATAATACCCTTTCTTTTGTGAAGGGACTTTTGTACACCTCCCTCCCCCCTGTGTCCATGATGCTGAGCTGTGGACCCTGCCTTACTTTCTCCTCAGTAAATACTGAGCAGAAGTATCTGTTTAGGATAGATGCTTTTCCTTGGTCCTACTCCTCTGGACCTTCTCCTTTCACTAATGTATCTATAAAAAGTTTTGTCCCCTTCTTTTACTGTTTGTGCTAGTGTTTCCTTAGTTTGGGCCTTTGTCTGCCTTACTGCCTTCTCTGCTTCATTTAGGGAAGTTTGGCATGCCTCCCTATGTTCATCCTGCTGCATTCCCTTATATTTCCTGAAGGCCAACCTTTTGGCTCTGATCTTTTCTGCTACTGTTTTTGAGAACCAAAATGGTTTCCTCCTTCTTTTGCTCTTGCTTTTCTCCCTAACACAATGGGATGTTGCTTCAAGTGTGACATCCTTAATGCTTGTCCACTTTGCCTGTACTCCCTCACCTGTATTTCTTCTGTGTTTCTATGGCTTTGTCAGTGAATGCCCAACCAAGGCCTTCTGCAACAGCTAATCAAGAGGTGCTCCCTGGCCTAGATCCAGGGACTCAGACAATCCCTGAAATGCAAAACCCTGCTACTTCAGGGTATTCTTCCTCCTTGGCCCCTCAACCCGAGGGCTCACTCCTGGCATACTGCTGGGCAAAATGAGGAAGGCTCTGGCCCCTCTATGTCTTATTCAGGCCCTGGAGCCTGAACATATGATGGTTTATTTCATGCTCCACCACACTTTGCAAAACATAGGAACACAGTGCGAATAAAGTATAGAGGAGGACTAGAGACTTACCCAGATAGACGACATGTGGGCCGCACCTTGATTTTAGAAAGCATGTTTTTTTCTGCAACTGACTTGTATGCCTTAATACATACCTCCACAGACTCCATTTTTGATCTAAGCTTTAAAACTGCTCAAGGTTTGGACACATTTTGGCAAAGGTGCCAGGAGGTTAAGAATACTCTCCTCTGGTGCCTGTTTACTGCAAGTATGTATCTTTGCAGATGACGCAAAGATCTGCAACAGGGTTGATATGCAAGGTGAGGTGGAAAGGATGAAAAGGGACTTGGCAAGGTTGGAGGAATGGTCAAATGTATGGCAGCTTAGATTCAACGCAAAGAAGTACAAAGTAATGCACCTGAGAAACAAAAACCCAGGGGAAGAGTACACAATGGGGGGTGAGATACTGACAACAACAAAAATGGAAAGGGACCTGGGGGGTAGTCATATCAGATGACCTAAAGGTGGGCAAGCAATGTGAGAAAGCAATAAGGAGGGCTGTAGGGATACTGGGATGCATAGGGAGAGGGAACACCAGTAGAAAACAGGAAGTTGTTGGCCCTCTGTACAGACAGTTGGTAAGACCACATCTGGAGTACTGTGTACAGTTCTGGAGACCTCATCTCCACAAAGACATAGACAGGATGGAGGCTGTCCAGAGGAGGGCAACCAAAATGGTGCAGGGTCTGCACCAGAAGACATATGAAGAAAGGCTAAAGGAGAGTAAGATGTATAACCTCGAGGAAAGCAGGGAGAGGGGGGACATGATAGAAACTTTCAAATACCTCAAGGGAATCAACAAAGTCCAAGAGGGTAGCATATTTCAGAAAAAGAGATGTGCAAGGAGAAGGGGGCACAATTTGAATATAGAGGGGGGATGGCTCAGAGGTAATGTGAGGAAGTATTTCTTCACAGAGAGGGTTGTAGATGCATGGAACAGCCTTCCTGAAGAGGTCATAGAGTCAAAAACAGTGGGGAAATTCAAGAATGCATGGGACAGACATAAGGCAATTCTAGTGGGGGGCAGGAGGAAGTAGGCTGTTGGTTAACTAGGTTCTGCAGCTTATCCATTAGGTAGGGAATTGGGCAGACTAGGTGGGCCAAGCAGTCCTTATCTGCCATCAGATTCTATGTTTCTAATCCCCCTCACAAAACCAGCATTCAGGACCATTATGGTCCTGTTCAAAAATGAAGGGGTGGCACTTGGAGACATTTTATATTAGCTTAGATCAAAATGTACTGTTCTGGGCATTCTGGATCCAATTATGGATTCTGAGCATAACTGGACTGTGGGTTGGCGTATTCATGTAAGATTGCTGCAGATTAATGGTACAATTAAGCACCTGCTGAGCTGCTTCTTTCTCAGCAGGAACAGAAGGTTAATTTTTTTATGCAGGACAGCCCAAGTCTTGTTTCAGATGCAGGCCTTATACACATATTAATAGTGCCAGTGATAAAATAAAAGGTTTCCTGTGTGGAGGTCTTGGCCACACTGGTGTTGCTTGTCCTAATCCACTATTCTGTCATTTTTATGAGGACACACACCATACATATAAAAACTGTCCCTGGGCTACACACAACAACCCTCTTGGTTCAACTGAAGATCAGGTGGAGGTTGTCAATGGGGCTGAACACCAGACAGGTAGCATGCAGCTTAAAGCTGGATTGGCTGCCAGCATGCAACCTCCCCTTGAGGTTCCAGACCAGGCAGCAGGAGGCCAGGAGGCTTTACTTCCATCTGCAACAGACTGTTTTGAGTCCACTACACTGGTCATCCTAGCGACCCCTCAGGGGGATGTGTCAGTGAACCTACAACAGGAGATGGCTTCTTCTGCCACAGGTTGCGGAACTGATTTTGGATTGGATACTAGCCCTGCAATACCAATTAAAGCAGCCATAGTGGATATGTGCCCAGATCAGGAAGGTGGTACGCCTCCTCCCACTGAACCAGAATGGGAACAACAGAGGAGCAGATGATCAAACCGTGGTAGAGGGGCCGGGCAGCCTTTGGGGGGGTGGCCTTGATTGGTGCCTACCAGAGTCAACATTAGGAATACATTTTTGGCATTGGCCAAAAGAAAACTGCACCCTGAATCTAAGGAAGACTTGAATGCTTCCTCAGTTGCTTCCTCCCAGCCTGAGGTTATGACGGATACTGAGGGATTTTCCAGTGATTCGAGATCTTCGAGTAGGAAATGCACAAAAATGAAATCTCCGAAGTCCTAAGTCTAGTTATACCTCTTTCCTATTCCCAATCTATGTCTGTTGTGTTCTTCTCCTGTGCATCTTAAATACAAACAGTATTAAATCTTTCAGGAAAAGGATAACTACCTTTTCCATCCTCAGAGTTTTGGGAGATCTGTATATTTTCTTCAAGACACTCAGCTGCACATTATCCAAGAAATCACTAGAGCTTCCCGGGAGTGGTTTGGTGGACCATCCTTTTGATCCCTGGGAGAAGAGACTTATACTGGATTAGGAATCTTGTTTCACTGTTCTGGATTTGTTGTCTCTTGCCTTTTAATTTTAATACCGGGGGTGGGCACTTTTACTTGATGTTACCTTTCAGGGTCAAGAATATCATTTCATTAATGTACATAGTCCCCAGACTAAATTTTTGAGGCTAGAGTTAATGAAACAAATTAGACCATAGTTATATACCACCAAATCAGTTGTCTTTGGGGGCTTTAATTGTATTCTGTCACTCCAGGATAAAACAGGGATCACTCCAAAACTGTATAGTGATTCCAATTTTTTGAACAACATGTACCAGACAGCTAGATTAATTGATAGTGGCATGTATGGGAAATAACCACCAGACCACACCTTTCGGAAAGGTAGATTATCAACCCAGATAGACTCTTTCTTTTTGTTAAAATGGCTGCCCTGTGTTACTTATGCAGTATTACACATTGAAACCTATGATCATGGTTTGGTAAGTATTCAGTTGGGGGTTGCGCAAAATAAACCTGAGACATATAATAATTGGAAGCTTAATGTCTCATTATTAGCAGACTCCTTGGCAGAATTAGATCTTATGGACCTGTTGGAATCCAGAATTTCTTTGTTGGATTTATATGATAGCCCACTATCATGGTGGCAGGACATTAAGGTTGAAGTACAAAACTTTTGCCGTTTGGTATCCAAGACTATTGGCAGAACTAAATATTTCCATTATCTTGAATGTTGTAGTCAGTTACAAAGAATAATGTCTTTGGCAGCAGATACAAGATTTGACTATAGCACACAAATTACGAAATTAAAACAGGACATGTCTGCATTTCAATACGATAGGGGAGTATCTTATTTTGGGAACAGAAATTTGGCACACGGGTCTGCACAAAATGTCAACCCTTATGATGGCTGTAAAGACAGGGTGGAATGTTTACAAACTATTATGGGGGATCAAGTCACCTCCAATAAGGAAATTCTATTAGGAGAGGTGGTCCAACATACTGAGGCATTGTTTGGGCAGGAATTGCCTGCATCCCATAACTTGTTAGAGTTCCTGAGGAGTTGTCGGGTACCAACCCTTCTGGCTGAAGCAGCTTAATCACTGACTTCCCTGATTATTAAAGCAGAAGTTTGTCAGACAGTGACTAGCCTTACTAATAACACTGCCCCGGGTCCAGATGGAATACCTGAAGAATTTTATAAGAAAATGATAGAGGTTTTAGCCTCTCAGTTAACGACAGTATTTAATGCTATTCTCTCTGGTGAGTTTGACTTACCACATGTTTTGGCTGACAGTTTACTGATTTTTCATAATTAAAAAAGGTGATGAGACAGTCTTAACTAATTGGAGACCAGTTAGCTTAATTAAGGTGGACTGGAAAATTTTATGTAAAATATTGAGCAAAAGACTCTCTCAGGTAGCAGTAGATATCTTATCACAATCCCAGACATGTGGGATTCCTACTCAATCCATGACTGACAATTTGAAAATACTTAGAGAGGTATGTGAGAATGACTATACCGATGGGTGTGTTTTCAGCCTGGTGCAACATAAGACACTTTAGTCTCTCATAATTACTTGTTTATTATTTTGGCATATTATGGGATCCCCAAACAATTTATACAATGGATTCAACATATTTATGTAAAAGCTTCTACATGTCCTGTAGTGAATGGGGTAAGGGGAAGTCATGTGCCCATTAAAAGAGGGGTACGGCAGGGGTGCCCCCAAGCCCTCTGCTGTACATCTTTTCCATTGATCCCTTACTACGTAAACTAGATTTTGATATGATGATCCAGCAATTGACGACTCCATTGGGTAGAGACTTTCCTAATACTTTAGCTTACACAGATGATATCTGCTTTTTAGTGGCTGATTATGCCTCAGGAATACGGGCAGTAGAATGGATCCAGGAATTTTCTGATTGTTCTGGAACAAAACTGAATAAGGATACAAGCATGTGTATGCTCCTCAGGAAGGGACAGTCTCTTCAGGCTACAGACATGGCTGAGATTAAAATTACGCAAGGCCCTGTAAAAAGTTTAGGCCTCCTGTTTGGTGGGTTAGACCCAGTGGGGATAATTGGTCACCTGTCCTGGTCTAGGCTGAAATGAAAGTTCAGAAATGGAAGACGTATCCTGTGACCCAGACTAAACATATATTTATGATAAAAACATTTCTCTTCCCTATATTTTTGACCGTAGGCCATATTTTCCCATTACCACTGAGGTTGGAGACCAGACTGTACAATCTGTGTTTCCAGCTTTTGTGGGGTAGTAGGCTTATCCTTGTCAAAAGATTGATCAACTATTGGCCCATTACTAAAGGTGGTTTAATATGCCTTATCCAGTAGTTTTCTTTTTTACGATCTTCCTTTATGCTAATATTACCCCTATTTTGTAAGGGAAGCAATCTATATGGAGTATACATTTCCATCACAGATGTCTTTATTTCTTCCAGAAATGGGAAGCACCCAATTGGGGGCATTTCATGCCATACCATTTAGAACAGCTCTGTATTTGACAGAATTTTTTAAGAGATTAAAACAATGGCAAGTTTCAGACTCGGACGTCCTTTCTAATACTAGGAAAGACATGAATAAACTCATTCTGAATAAACAGTTCCTCACTACACCTTGTTTTACTTGTCCCACAGGTATTCCAGAAACTGACTTGCTGAGGCAGCTGACTGAGTCTAGAGTCCCACAAAAAATGTGGGATACTCTATGGTTATGCTGCCACAATAAACTGATTGTTAGGGGTAATCACCATCATAAATTAGTTCAGGACAGGTATTGTCCTAGGGAAGACTGTATTGATTTACAAGAATCCATGGCGCATTTATTGTTTGAATGTACCCATATAAAGAATTTATGGTGTGCCTTGGCCATGAGATGGGCCTTTCTTCAACTTTCATTAATGACGTTATGACATTCTTGTCTATGGACACTTTATTGACTAATGGAAAATCTTTTACCCAGGTACATTACAGCTACTTATGGCAGTCCTAAAATGGGCTGTATGGCAAGTTCATTGCCAGTTCACTTTACAGCAGAAAACTGTACCACTCATTGGGTTGATAGAAAAAATCTCGAAAGAAGTGAAATGCATTTATGATAAAGAAAAGGCCACTCTGCCAGTTCCAGTTCTGTCCACTTGGTGCAGACACATCCCCACAAAAGTGACATGGGATTCTGGATAGATAAAGCTATTATATTTGCAAATTTCTGTTGACACATGTTCATTGTTATTTCATCTTCGTTTTCCGAGCTGTTCGTTGGTGCGTATATAGTGTATTATGAAAGATTAGGGGTAGGCGACAAGGAGTCTGCGTCTTGTGTTGTTTTTGGTAGTATGGGTTGGGGTTTGTCTCTCCTGCACTGGGTGACGGGTGTTATAGGGGGTTGACCTGGGTGTTTGCAAGTGTGCTGGGTGTTGTATTTTTTTGTATATTGTATTTGTTGTTTTCCTTTGATATTTCTTGCAAATAAAAAAATCCCCCTACTCTTGGCAGGGGGCGCTGTAGGCACACTTTCCAAGATGGAGGATCTGGAGTTGGTGGACGAAGGTGCTCTGAAGCAGGCTGGGGTAAAATCCTCCCCTCCCAGTCATGGTAAACCAGGAGGATGAAGAATTTTGCTCAGATACTGGTAGCAGTGAAGAATACATGGATGATGACATGTTATTTGCTACCCCAAATTTGGGTGAAGAAACAACAGAACAGACTGGAAATATGGACATTATGGCAGCAGCTGCACAACTGGAAAAAGAGACTGAGGAGCGAATAACTGTACTTTTGAACATGTTGGCTGATGATGAGCAGAGATGTAAGAAACGGAAAACAGCGCTAAAACGGAGGGCTAAAAACCTGAGGCAAGCACCAGTGTCCAGGTCAGAAATTGCTATTATCCCTACAGTTGTTAAGACACATAATACTGCGGACAAAATATTAACAGTGCAAGAATGTATTAGGCAAAACGTTGGGGTTAACACAGTCCCTGTTGAAAGTGCTGACTGGTCTCCAGAGAAAGCCCTTAGAGGAGCTGGCTGGAAAGTGGCATCAAATGGTTAATGGGTCCCTGACCCTGATTGGGATGATGCTCAATTGTTAGAGCCTGGTACAGAGAAGGATGCTATAAACGATACCATTTTTTGTTTGATTATTTCTTTCTGACCACCTTACCTCCTCAGCTGGGGTGGTCCTATGGTTCCCCATTCAGGTCTTGGCTGGTGGCTCCTACATCAGGCACCATGCCCGAGCTACCACCTCCTCACCTTCACCCTCTCTTAGGCCATGTCACGGACCCCATCACAAAAGACCAAGGGGTCAGGACCAGAGAGAGCTCCTGGGAGTGACTGGTGCAGCACCACTGCCAGACCTTCACACATGCCAGTGGATTCAGCTGTTTTTCCTGAGTCCCTCACACAGCATGGGTGTGCAAGGATGCCAATGATGCTGTGGTATGCAGTCCCACACACCGTATGTCAGACACCTGCCCACACCAATGCTTTCTTGCACCGCGACGCGCCCTAACTCTCAGCCTCTGCTAGGAGCCAGCACATTCACGGGCATCCCTCTCCACTCTCCCTGGAGGACAGCAGTCCTTGGGATGCTCAATCCTTCCCCCACCCCAGCCAACCCCTGACAACCTGAGTCTGTTTCCGAACTTGAGTCGTCAGTGTGGCACGAGGTGTGGTGTCCAGTGCCTCAACCCTCAGTGCCACTGGGCCAGCTGTAAACAATACTGTTACTGTAAAACAGAATCCCATGACAGCACAGGAGTCCTGGGACAGAGAGCCACTCATGGCCCTGGCACCAGTAAATCCCGCTCCACTAGAACACGAAGTAGCACAAGAGGAGGTAATTCCTGGTGGTACAAACAAAGTATTAATCACTCAGGACACAGTTTTGGCTCAAGTGGAACTGTTGGGGATAAAAGACAGGGGTTTATTGCATAGGCCAAAAACAAACCCTATTGAGAGTACAGGCATCCTGGTCATGGCTTCAACTGAGAAAGCCCAGGTTGCCCAGAACATGAATGACCAGATACCATCAGATTCACTGATAGAAGTTATTCAAGCACCACATACTGTTTTGGATGAAAAATTAAATACAAAAAGGCCTATTTCTGAGATTGAGAATTGTGTGCACACTAAGACTCACATGCTTAATCCTGCTGCTTTTGAATTTATTACAACACAACCTTTGGAGAATAACTTAAACAAGGAGATACCATCTACAGAAAATATGGATACCTCTTAGGGACTTCAGCAGCAAGATCAGATCCCTTCACAGCAGGGTCATGAGTCAGGGCCCCCTCCCCGCCCAAGATTTGCAGATTTGTTCAACAAAACAGAGCCAGCCCCTTGTAGAAATGCAGTTTGTCTGCAATATAAAGGGGGAATGGAGATGTACCCAAACAGATTCTTTGTAGGGGAAAAAAACTGTTAAAGGACTCGTTAGAATTTACAGCAAATTATGTTTATGCCTTGATCCACGTGTCTGGTGAAGACAATTTTTATATTAGTTTTTGTTCCCCAGCAGGCTTGGACAGATTTTGGATGCTATACAACCAAACAAAATTTGCATCCCTGTGGACCCCTTTCTATGCCATTCCATTGACAAAACCACTCATAAAAACTGTGACTGTCATGTTTCGAAATGAGAACATTCATGTTTGTGATATACATCACTGGCTTCAGAATCATTGCAAAGTTCTACATGCACCAGAAGCAATTTTAGACTCAGAAGCTTTTTGGACTGGAGGCTGGAGATTTAAAGTGAAACTGAGGCAAACAGAGGCTGAAATTTTACATATATCAAACAGCTTCTTCTTGGGCAAGAACAGGGGCGGTCTGTTTCTATTCAGGCCAGCCCAAAGACTGTTATAAGTGCGGAGCTAGGATGCACTTATCTAATGTCTGTGACCAGCTACGATGTGGGATTTGTGGGGAATTTAATCACATAAGCTCACGCCGGCCGGCCGGCGCAGCGGTTGGATTTCCGCTTGTGACGCCGGCAACCCGGGTTCGGGAACGGACTTGGGTCATCGGAGGGCCGGCCAGGGGGAGTAGGATCGAGCGTCCGCGGACAGCTCTCCTTTTCCAGGGGGGAGGGTGTGGATAGCGGGCGGTGCATGGGGACCCCTGGCGGAGGCCGGGAGTTCCCACGCAGACCGCGGCTTGTCAATCCCATTGGAGGCGGGGCGGATGGTGACATCATGGCATGACCTCGCCTCCCCGAAAAAGCGAAAATGGATGGAGCCTGCCCGCCGCCGAGAGTGAAGCCCGCCGCCACCGCCGATGTGCTCCCCAGGCCGGGCCCCGACCTAGTCCCAGTGCCTGCGACATATTCGGGTGTGCCACAGGCCCCACCATGGGGAAAGCCACGGGTATCGGGGACAGTGGCCGATCTGGGGGCAGAGGTACGTGGCCTGACTGCTGAAAATACGCCATGCAAGGCAGCCTCGAGTAAAAAAAAAAAAAAATAATCACATAAGCTCACAGTGTGACAACCATTCTAAATGCAATTTATGCGAAGAGTATGAAGAGTATTCCAGATTGCCTCTGGGCTGCACACAATAAATCCAAGACTGTAGGCCCAGATGAACTCATCAGAAAGACTCTATTGACATCCTTTGTGTCTGAAGTACCTAGACCTGACTTTCAGGCTCAGAAAGAGACAAACATGGGGCACCCCACAAATCCACAGGACTCGGACATTGCAGATCTTACTTCAGAGGAAAATTATTTGGAGCCCGCCACTGCAGGGAACAAGGCCTTCATAGCCACTGGATGCTGATTTACAGGAGATGGAACCTAGAGCTAAGGAGTCTAGTGGAATTACAAATCTTTTTAAGCCAGAAATGCCTCCTCTGCAGAGAAATTGGACTTAACACAGCACAAGATAAAGTTCCAAGTTAAATAAACAGAACCTGGAGAGACTATAGAAACTGAAAACTAGTTTGAAATACTGGCCTCCAAAGAAGGGGAGGAATCAGAACAAGAGGAATTAGGCTTGAATACCTATTCTCAACCAGGAAATATGGATATGGATATACAGAAACCTGAAAAGAAGAAGAAGAAAAAAGAAATGGAAAAAAACTTATTGAATGTGTCTGTTAGAGTAGATGTTAATTCAATCTCCTTTCAACTCATGTCATCCTTTTCTTTAGCCTTACTTAATGTACATAGTATATTTAACCATAGGAAACAAACAGCTGTGTTTTTTTTATTGCATGATTTCAGCATAAAGTAGATATTATTTTTCTTCAGGAAATGTCACTGTACACCTATTTATCCATACAAATGGCTAAAAATAACAGGCTATGGGGACCATCGTATTGGTCCATGTGGCAAGATTGGGCAAACGGAGTAGGTATTTTGTTTTCAGGACATAGACTCAAATTGTCAAAAATAGTGGACATACTGACAAGTAGGGCACTATTGGTAGATAGAATATGGTTTAATGCTCCAAGTTGATTCATAATGATTTATGCCCCTCAAAAAAGGCTGAAAGGGTGGGATTATTTGAATTGATACAACCCTTTTTAGCTACTGTAAAAACAGTTTATTTTGCTGGGGATTAAAATTGCACTATAGATGTTAAAAACAGACAGAACATGGGTAATCATATCTATTGTGATTCAACAGCCTTATTAAAACTAACAGAGACATCTGAACTGAAGGACTATGCTGATGGGGTTTCCCCCTAATATTATGCATACCTTTATTAAAAATAAATTGACTTCCAAAATTGACTATACTTTTGTATCAAAGAAACTTTTTGTTAACACAACTAAAGCTGTACCAATTTAATTCTTGGATCACTTACTGATAAGAACTTGACTGTCCTTAGACCCTGCTTTGACATGCATCACAACCAGATGGAGACTGAACACCTCCATTCTCAAGGATGCCGTGGTTACACTGCATGTCACTTCCATAATTATGGTCAGAATATCGGTCACAGATCTCTATGAGGATGTAGGTATATTGTGGGAGATCACCAAACAAGATTTAACTGACTGGTTCCCAAAATTTGGGACGCAAACAGTAAATGCAATTTTTTTGGAATACATTAAACTCAGAACACAAGTGTTTAAACTTATTTCTTTAACTTATACAAGATTGGATTATTCGAAACAAATCACAGTGCTAAAATCAGAGGTATTAAAACTACAGTATGACAGATCTGCCTCTCTAAAGGTGGAAATTACATATGGTACATAGAAAACACCCATGCGAAGCATGTAAGGAAAAAAGACGGCAGTCCAGTTTTACAGAAATAAGGTCTCCAAAGGGTAAGGTGGTGAACACTGAAAGGGAACTACTGTAAGTCACGCAGTAGAAAACTATGTAAAACAGATTTATACTCCTGAAAATGTATCAGACAGAGATATTCATAATCACTTAGCTGCAACTACAGTAGATATGTTAAAGGACACAGATAGGGAGCTGTTGACTCAGATGGTTACCCCCCAAGAAATGTTAGATGTTATACAATCTCTGAAAGAAGGTATGTCTCCAGGCAGAGATGGTATATCAAACTCCTTTTATAAAATCTATGGAGATATAATTGCCCTGTGCCTGGCAAAAGTATTCAATTATTTTTTTCTAAGAATATGATATACCCAGAATTTTCAAAAGGAATATTAATTTTCCCATTTAAAACAGGAGACAAAATGAGTTTGGACAATTGGAGACTAATCTGTCTCTTGAACTCAGACTTTAAAATCTTCACCACACTTTTGCAGAGAAGGTTAAGATCGGTAGCACAAAATTTAATACATGTTGTCCAAATCTGTTCACTTGCAGATCAGAATATTAAGGATAATTTATCTATTATATGAGATATTTTTATTTCCTTAGATCAGCACAAGGCCTTTGATAGGGTTGGACATATATTTTTGTTTCAGGTTTTACATCATCACAGTATTCCAAACACATTCATTATTTGGCTATAAATGATATATTATCAGACTGCAGTAATCCCATTAATAGCAGGTAGAGAGGGGAGTTGGATTCCAGTACAGATTGATGTTCAACAGGGATATCCCCAAGCCCCCTGCTATACATGTTTGCACTGGATCCCCATATCAGATGTCTACTGCACAATAAATAGATATAAGGAATAACAAGTACATATCTTACTCAGGAAATAAAACTAGTGGCTTATGTTGATGATATTTGTATATTTGTTAAGGATGGAGACAGTATCTCACAAATGCTCAGGGAAATGGATAAGTATGCTAAAGTTTTGGGAGCCAGTATAAATATGGACAAATGCACAGAATTAGGGTAGGGAACCAACTGACAGGACCAGAACAAATAGTGAGTATTACTATATTACAAGACCCCATTAACATTTTAGGGGTTTAGCTTGGGGAGAGAGAGATATGATTAAAAAGAACTGGGAGGACAGCTTATAAATATGTGAGAATAAAGTACTACAGTGGAAAAATTGGAAATTGTCCAAAATGAAAAGTTTTTTATTATAAAACAGCTTTTAGTTCCATGCTTACTATATGTTACCTCAGTTTTCCCATTGCCTCTACACTATGAGACAGTTATTATGGTTATTTTTTCAAATGCTATGGGGTTCCAGACTGAAACCAGTCAAAAGAGAAGTGACATATCTACCAAAAAATAAGGGTGGGTTGAATATGTTAAACCCAATAATCTTTTTTCACACAATATTTTGGGCCAATTCTATGCAATTAATAGTACAAAGACACAATACTTTTGCAGCAATTTGGTTAGAAAATAATTTAACAGAATTTTTTCTAGAATGGATGGAAAACCTGGTTAAACTTCACCCTAGACTAAAAATATTGGATTTCACAAAACCCTCTATACAGAAATTGTATAAATGGAGAGTGACAAGGTCACTTCTGTTGCATAAATCAAGGAAATTATTTTATAAACACATTTTAGAGGCAATAAGACATGAGAAACCAGAATTTAAAGGATGTCCAATAAATAAAACAGATTTGGTTATTACATGGCTGATGAATAAGATAATTACTCATAGAATGTGGGATATAGTATGGTTGTGTGCACACGAGAGGTTGGGTGTTAAAGGCAATTGTAAGCATAAAGCTATTGAGTAATGTTACTGTACATATCCAGATTGCATAGATCAGACTGAAACTATGGAACATTTTTTAATATCACGTCCGTATGCACAACAACTATGGGACTTCCTATTTAGAAAATGGAAATTACCATGGTTAAGGGTAATATTATATGACAGTATAGCATTAGGGGCTTGTTCAAGGCTTATGCACAGTGGATGGGATAGTACTACAATAGTGATTTTTGCAATACTGAAGTTTATTTATGGCAAGCAAGAAACCAATGGGTATTCCAACAAAGTAGAATGTCATTTGTGTCTTTTAGTAATTTATGTGAAACAGCTATCAAAGAAGTGTCTGAAAAATATTTAACATTGCATCCTAAAGCTAAAGTAATGATGTGTTGGAGTGGATTGCCTTTTTTCAAAAAAATATGGTTAAAAAAGAGAAGTTAGCAGTTTTGTAACTGTATATTTTCTGTATTTTGCAAAAGGTAAGACAGTCATTGATGATCTTTCTTTTAAGAATTCCTTAGTTATTTCTTTTTGGTGGGAAGTTGGCAAATCACTGACTTACTAGCTACTGTAATTGATTAATGTAAACAGCTTCTCTCTCTTTGTAAATAAGTTATTAATATTTAGATGATAAGAAATATTTTGTTTTTTGAGTTTATGATTTTAGATGAAGGTTCCATAGTTTCAATTATAGTTATCCTTAATGCATTATGATTTATAAGAGCTAATACTGTATTGTTTGTGATTTGCTTTTGGAAATATTAATACAAAACTCCCCTTCTGAAGGCTTAGAATGTAAGCAAGTCTGAAAAATGTAAGGTTGAAGTCTGTAATAGTTTAAATTTTAGAAGAATGGTAGGGTTGATTTTTTTTTTCTGATTTATTTTTCTGATTAATTCTTGGTGAAGTAAGGATGTTTTCTCTGTTATTTCTATATTTTGAATTGTATTATTGGTTTGATTTTCTTAATAAAATGTTCCCCTACTCTTTTTGAGAAATGTCTTGGGATCTTAAACATCTGCCTGAACAATCACCAGAACAGGCAGACAAGACATCAGTTTAACATCTCATCTAAAAGACAGCACCGCTGGAGTGCGGCATCTCCCTCATGCTGCACAACAGTGTTAGTACTGGGTTTTACCACATGTTCCAGGTGTGGAGCTAGAACCCACAACCTTCTGATCTTCTAGGCTCAGAAGCAAGTGTGCAACCTCTCATAACCTTTTTAAAAATAAAAGCACCAAGCAGGATAAACACACTAAGCTGCAGTGTGGTCTCAGAAGCAAACTGAAGAAAAAAGAAAGGTGTGGAGAAAATAAATTAAGGACAAGGGCAGAAGGAGATGAAGGGTAAAAGAAGAAAAGGTGAGAGAGCTTGGAGAGTAAAATGAAGAAGATAAAGGGGGTGCAGAGAAAACAGTAGTATTAAGAAAGTAGGCAATTAAGGGGCCATGATATTCCATGAACACAGAACGGGTTCATGGCTGAGTGATCCTGCCAAACAAACTTCGTAGATTTCTTTGACTGGGTAACAAGAAAGGGCCAAGTCATTGATATTCTTTACTTGGACTTCAGCAAGGCCTTTGACTCAGTGTCCCACAGGAGGCTGATCAGAAAACTGGAGGATATGGAGGTAGGGGAGAAACTCACTGGATGGGTGGCAAACTGGCTGAAGGATAGGACCCAGGGGGCAGTGACGGGGTGAGCTCTCGGGCTCTAGGGAAGTCCCCAGTAGGGTCCCATAGGGCTCAGTGTTTGGCATGGTGTTGTTTAATGTATTTATTAAAGATGGCATAAAGGTCAAGATCTGCCTGTTTGCAGATAATACTAGGCTCTGTGGGAGGATGCCTACAGCAAAGGGATACAGGACCTTAAGGAAGATCTGGCCAAGCTTGAGAGGTGGTCAGGAATATGGCAACTCATGTTCAGTGCAAGCAAGTTCAAGGTCATGCACATAGGTGTTAGGACCCAAAGGACAGACTACAGCCGAGGGCGGGGCGGTCCTGGTAACCAGATCTGATGAAGAAAAAGACTTGAGGATGACGATCACTACTGACATCAAGCACTCCTCACACTGCAGGAAGGCAGCAGTGAAAGCCAATAAAATGCTGGTCTGCATTGCCAGGAGAATTACTAGCAGGTGGGAGGAGGTTATATTGCCACTATACATATTACTGCTGCAGTCTCACCTGGAGTATACTGTACAGTACTGGCAACCCTACCTGAAAAAGGACATTAACCTGCCAGAGGCAGTCCAGAGGCAGGTGACAAAAATGGTTAAGATTCAGCAGGGCAGGACATATGAAGAGAGGCTGGAGGACCTCAACATGTACTCCCTGGAGGAGAAGAGGGCAAGGGGGGAGCATGAGACCTTTAAGAACATGACGGGCATCAGCGAGATGAACAGTGAGGGCATTTTCAGCAGGACTGGATTAAGACTGAATGGGCATTTTTAAGCTGAAGGCCCCTCCCCTGAAATGTAAAGTATGTGATTCTTTCCTTTTACAGAAGTACATACCTAGATATATAGCGCATGTGTTTTAGTGTCACTATCACCTTAATGTCACAAGCAGAAAGAGTATATTACATGCCCCCTACAAGTCTCGGTATGTGACAAGTGAAGTCAGTATGACAAAATAAGGAGACAAGGACTAACTTGGCAGTTGATTGCGCTGTGGCTGGGTCAGGGGTCTGACTCTTAGGACAAGTCTATGGGGAAAAGGGAATCCTAATGAGCGTATGGCCTTCATGCCTTGCAGCTGACTGCCCTGGTGGTGGTATTCAAATAATGTGATTTTTCCTAACAACATAAGTGAGGGAGGGTCTTTGAATGACTCCCAAGTACTAGCGTGACCTACAGCTGCCTTCTTAGTCAAGTTGGTCCCTGGTCCCATTACAGGCACCACCACCAGCAACACTGACCTTGATTCCCCACCCCCAATCTGAAGTAGGTTGTGCAGCTGAATCCTTGTGGTATGCATCCTTGATAGCTGCCCTGGCATCGTACTACAGTACAGAGGAGTCAGTTATACCCTCCTTATATTCATTATCATGGCATACATCCCATATGTTTTTCTTTGCATGAGTGACATGACATTCTATATGTTTGTAATTGTAAACCCTTCTCATGTGTATTTTCTCATTAGGTGCTAGCTAGTGCTAAGATAACATCAGTAAACACACTGGGGAGAATATGATATTTATTTATGCCTACCAGTCAGACTCCAGTTATTGCTGACTGGTTTAACAGATCACCTGAGCCGCTGCTCGCTCCACACACTTCTTCCTCCTCCTCACACAGACATTGACACTACTGGCCTCTGTAGCTGGTCTTGACTGTGAGACTGTCTCAAGCAGGCAGGTATTCATCTCCAGTAGGTCATCCCCTTCAGTCGTTAGTGTCCACAGATGCCTGTGACAGCTGGTCTGACTTAACAGTTCAATTCCTTTCCTGCTAGTCACTGGTATGCTGATGCGAATGTACAAGACTCCTTCAAGGACACTACCTGACCTCTCACCTCTCCCACACATATTGCCACCAATAATAGCAGCTTGCACCATACCTGCATACAGTCACAATTGGGTCTCCACCGTCTTCTAGCAGCAGATAGTCACATAAGTTGTCAGTGGTGTGTGCATGTGCATGGAGGCAATCCTGCCATGAAGCCAAGGGGCTGACTGGCCCAGGCACAGAGGAAAAAATAAATAGAAAAGGAATGTTTGTTAAGGGAGGGGAGGGTAAGGGAGCTCCCCAGGACATTGCTTAGTTTGTCCTTCTGCTAATCTGGCCCTGCTTGTCAGTCTTAATGGAAGCAAACACTCAAGAGGGCACTCCCTTAAGCTGGAGGGGGTGAAGGTTCAGGGGAGAGAGAGCTATCAGGAGGCATTTCTTCACACAGAGAGTGGTTGTAGGGTGGAATGAAATCCCTGAGGAGGTGGTCTTTCTGGAGATGAATGATGGCTTCAAAAGAGGTTGGGATAGGGTAAAGGAGAAGGTCTGGGTCAAGGGGGGGGGGTTAGGCAAGAAGGGGAGGTAGTAGTTGGGGAAGGGTGTGGAGTCCTTAGTTGCCACTAAGGGTTCCACAACATGAAAAAACTTCATAGACCACTGGACCTTCTTTTGCTGGCAGTATTTATATGTTCATATGCTTGTATATTCATATGTAAACCTCAGGATTCCCTTCGATTTTATGGTGAATGGTGGTGGACCAATGTGTCTTTTAAAGATGACTCAAAAACAGTACATATCTGTAGGGAAAACACAGTGGCAGTTCCAGTATTTTTTAGCCCAGCACACCATCAGGAAGGCCTGACAGCCGTAGATGGTGCAATACAGAGTACAGCAAGATGCACACCATGATTAGGAGGCGTCAGATTTGACAGAGCTTATAATGCTCAGCATCAAGCTAGAGGCCTGGAATCTACAAGCATGGCTCCTTGTAGACAGAAAATCCTGGGCATTTAAGTGCCTTGAGCAAATGCAGTTTCAGAAAAACATGTCTGTTAGCAATTGGTCCTGCACTTTGGAATTAATGGTAACATTATGGGAAGTAGAAGGTAAGAGTGGCACAGTAGGTCCCGGCAGCCAGCATCCCATCCCATGCTGAAGCCTCAAGGGTGGCTTTACTCAAACACGTCAGTGGCATGCTTGCTCAGGTTCCCACTGAATTCATAAAATGCCAGGAATTAATCTTGTGTGATAAAAGGAAAGTTAATCAGGTATAACAAATTACCTAGGGGTTGCAGTATAGGAATTGGGGTCCTAGGTTCAACACTGTCCATGCTCGTCGGCTAGGTGCAGTTTCAAGCTGGATTTCAAAATGGAGTGCCTCTTGTCATTTCCAGGAAAAGGACTTTACAGATTTGTAGCCAGTGTACAGGTGAGATAGTGGACTTATAACAATGGCTTCACCATCGAGATCTGTGCTTTCTCTGGGTAAAAATGTGTGCAACAGTTCTGGCAACACTGTCCACCATAATTGGGTGGGACCACTCCCCACCCCACTGGGACAGCGGCTTGCTTCTCCTGCTCCTTCTTCTCCACTCTCTCTACAGAGCTAAAAAATCCTTGCCATCGCATATAGAGCTATACTCACAGGAAATCCATGGACCTTCTCCACACATTTTCTTGTCTCTTCACACACCTTGGCATTCCCCAGTCATCCCCCAAAGGGGAGGAATCACACACAGGTAAAAGAATCCCTGTGACCTGGCACCCCAGACTCTTATACAATAGGCTCTCAAATACTTCCTGTGCCAGGAGGTGAAATGGAAAGTAATTAAGCCATAAGGTAGCTCCCAACATAAGATGAGTAACAGTGGTTTCAAGGGGAAGAGGTGTCACCCTGTTTGTGGAGAGGGAATACCTTGGCCTGCTTCCAGACCTGAGGGGCACTCCCCAGTTGAAAAGAGAGACTGAGGAGGTTAGTGACAGATGCAGCAATAACAGGGGCAGAAAGATGTAAGAGTCTGAGGTCCAGCTCTCCTAGGGTATGATCTTTAGAAGGGTACAGGGAGAGTAGAGCAGTTAGAGCAGTGAGAGGTGGGGTGGGATTTCAGAGTGGAAAAAGGGTAAAGGGAAGCAAGAAAGGGTGCAAGAGGAGAAGACATCATTAAAAGCTAAGGTAATTAGGTCTTCTATTTGTATTCTAAACTCTGAAAGTGAATATATTAATTATATACAGCTCTTGAGTCATTCTAAGAAACTACATATAGTATGTGGTTAAGTGGTAATTTTTGGTGATTCTGTTATTAAGGGTATCGGTGGGGGGGAATAGGAACAGGAAGAGCTCAGCATGGGTGCATTGCTTTCCAGGGATGACAGCGCATAGCAACCCTGCAGGGGATAGGAGACAGGGGTGGAAACCTCATTTTGTAGTACATCTAGGCACATATTACGTAGCGAATAACAGTTTTAGAGAGGCCATAGCAAGGTTTAAGGAACTGGCAAGTGTATATGTTAATGAAGCAAGGTGCATTGCCTTTTCAGAGGGTACTGCCTGTGCCTAGAGCTAGTTTATATGTTAAGCAGAAAATCAATGATTTTAATGAATGATTGAGGGGATGGTAAAATTTGGGTTGGTAGGAATTGGGGGGGGTCATGGGTAAATAGTAGTTTGTATGCCCCAGACAAGTTGTATCTCAGTAAAGAGGGAACAGCAGTTCTTAAAAATAAATTTGAGGAGTTTCTGACATCTTATTTTGGTTTAAACTAGTGAAGGGGGGATACATATCAAGCATTTGGAGGCTAGGGCCAGTGGTGGACCATTGCCTACCCCATGGGGGGGGGTGTAAGGCATAGGGATGGTACTGGTGGGGGTATGAGGAAAGAATTAGAGGGGACGAGAGTCATGGGAAAGGATGGGAGGTTGTGTCCATGAATGTGAGGAGCCTAGGTAATAAGATGCCAGAAGTACAAGCACTTCTGGTGGGGGGGGGGTAGATATTGCCACCATCATTGAGACGCGGGCAAATCAGGATAGAGAATGGGACTTAATACCAGGCTTTAGGTTGTTTAGGAAGGACAGGGAAACTGGTAGGGGAGATGGGGTGGCTGTCTACATAAGGGAAGGAATAGAGTGTTACAGGGAAGAAGGGGTGAAGGGGATACGGAATCCTTGTGGATTACTTTATATAAGTCAGAAACCAAGAGGGTTAAGCTACAGGTGGTATATAGACCACCATGCCAGATGGAGGAGAAGGACAAGGAGTTAGTTAGTGTTATACAGTGGAATTATAGAAGGGACAGCACAGTGGTGGTTGGAGACTTCAACCTACCAGGGGCAGATTGGGCCACCATGTCATCTAATAGCAGCAGGAAACAGGTCATTCTGGATATGTTTCAGGATGTGTTCCTGTGTGAGCTGGTAAGGGATCCTATGAGACAGGGCAATATATTGGATATTGTATTGTCAAATGGCAATCAAGTAATGGAAGTGATGGTGGATGCTCCCATAGTGGGGTGTCATTATAGCACTGTATAGTTTGCACTTGAGTTAGACAGTCAGGAGACCAATACAGACACAAAGGTTATTGATTTTAGGAGAGCTGATTACTGTAGGATGGCAGAAGTACTAGGGAAGCATGTAGCTAGTATAAAACCTGGCATGGATACCACCCACAAATGGGACATTATAAAGTTGGGAATGATGGAGGCCACTAACTCTTGTACTGTGTAGAGAAGTAAGAAGGCAAGGTCTAATAAACCAAACTGGTGGACCAGAGAAGTACAGGTGAGTGTGAGGGGGAAAAAAGGGAGGCTTTTAAAAACTATAAGAGGACTGGTAAGGAAACAGATACTGAGGACTAAATTAGTAGTTCCAGGGAGGTGGCCAAGGTAGTAAGGGCTGCCAAGGCTGTGAAGGAAATAAGGCTTGTTCAAGGGATTAGGCAGGGTGAAAAGGGGTTCTTCAAGTACATCAGGGAGAGAAGGAAGTGCAGGGAGCAGATCTCCAAAATTAAGACATATGAGGGATGAGAAGATAAGGGGGATACACAGGCAAAGGTGCAGTATTTAATGAATATTTATGTTCAGTTTTTACAAGGGAGAGGGGATTACCTAGTCATTATGAGCAGAGAAATTAGCAGAATGTTGAGGGAGCAAGGATGGTGGATGAGGAGATCAATAGGCAAAGGGTACTGGAGGGTCTAAGGGCTCTGATAGCAGATAAAGCTCCGGGACCAGATGGGAAACACCAGAGGGTTCTGAGAGAACTTGCTGAGGTGCTGGCGGAGCCTCTGACAGACATTTTCAACACTTCTATTCAATTAGGTTGTGTGCCCCAGGATTGTAGGATGGCGCATGTGGTGCCCATCCACAAGGGAGGCTTTTGGGATGATCCAGGGAACTACAAACCGGTTAGTCTCATGTCAATTGTGGGTAAACTATTGGAGACTATCCTGAGAGAAAAAATAATGGCATTTCTGGAGGAGAATTGTCTTTTATACGAAAGGCAACATGGGTTCACACAGGGAAGGTCTTGTCAGACCAACCTTGTGGATTTTTAGGACTGGGTGACTAAGGCTCTAGACAAGGGTAAAGCAGTGAATGTTTTGTACTTCGGATTTAAGCAAGGCCTTCGACTTGGTGCCACACAGGGTACTGATAGGCAAGCTGAGGGACCTGGTTGTTAGTGATAGGGTGTTCAGCTGGATTGGTAACTGGCTGGAAAAGAGGCAGCAGAGGGTGGTGGTAAGGGGGGAATTATCAACGCCATGGGAGGTCATCAGTGGGGTCCTACAGGGCTTGGTGCTGGGACCAGTGTTATTCAACATCTACGCAACTGATAAGTCAGGTGGGGTTCAGAGTCAGGTGAGTATGTTTGCTGATGATATTAAATTGGGTGCATTGGTGGATGTGGTGAATGTGAGGGTGCTGCAGAGGAACCTAGAAACCTTGGAAAGGTTGTCAAGTACCTGGCTGTTGGGCATCAATGCTAAGAAGTGCAGGATTATGCACTTTGGAAACAGGAATCCTGGATTTAACTATAAGCTGGGAGATGTGCAGTTATTGGTATCCATTGAGGAGAAAGATCTGGGTGTGCTAGTCACAGACCATATGAATCACTCTGCACAGTGTAGGAAAACAGCAGTGAAGGCTAATAGGATACCGGGGTGTATAGCAAGGGGAATCACCTCAAGGAGCGAGGATGTGATCCTACCGATGTACAGGGCATTGGTGGGCCTCACTTGAAATACTGCATGCAGTTCTGGTATCCGTACTTAAAAAAGGACATCAGACTAGTGTAGGGGGTACAGAGGAGGGCAACCAAGATGTTGAATGAGATGAGGGAAAACCCCTAAGAGGAGAGGTTACAGATGCTCAATATGTACCCCCTTGAGGACAGAAGGGACAGGGATGATATGATTGAGGCATTTAAATACTTGAAGGGCATTAATAGGGTAAGTCATGAAGGTCTGTTTAAAATTGAAAGAAAGGAATTACAAGAGTGCATAGTCTAAAGTTGGAGGGGGAGGTTCAGAAGGGAGATGAGAGGCACTTTCTCACTGAGAGGGTGGTGACAGCATGGAATGCTCTGCCAGAGTAACTGGTTTCGAGGGCATCCGTGGGGGATTAAGGGGGGTGGGATAAACTTAAGGACAAAATCAAAATGGGGAAGGGGAAAGGTAAAATAGTGGGATCAGTTGGTGGGGGGGCAGCATCAGTGCACAGCACTGAGAGCTGCACACTCAAGCAGATTTGATAGACTATTAGGCCTTCATCTGCTGGCTTTATCATATATTCATAAGTGTTGTTCTGTGTGGGTTTCCGTACACTCAGAATTCTTGTTGTGCATGGGCAAAAGTTACTGCGCACAGTTCAAAGGTCATAAAGACTTGTACACAATTCAACGGTCATGAGAAGCTGTGCACAGTTCACAAAAATTGCTAAGTATGGTTATGTCCTATTAAACCCTCATCAAAATAATAATTTATCTTTAATATAGTTATTGACTATGAAAGATAGGTGAGAGGAGAATGGATGGGTCCTGTCTACCATTGTGTATCAACTGAAATGTTCACTTTTGCCATACAGTAAAACCACATCCTATAAAAATATAAAACTTGGGCAACCATGCCCAACTCAGTTTTATATCTCAGGGTTGAGATAACATCATGGACCTCTCAAGCTTTGCTCTAGAGTTCCATATGGTGTCGGCTCAACCTCTCAGTGGAAACACAGCCTCGTTGTTTATGGTTGCCCATTCATTATTCTCTGTATTTATTTATTTATTGAACTCTTGGATAACACCTTTGTGCTAAAAGCTCATTTACAAAGGTTTCACATCGCAAGGCAATAGACAAGGTACGTAGACATTACAAAACAGATGGGGGTATATACAGCAGGCAAGTACATTATGGTACATACAGATACAGATTCAAGCAAGTACAGTTAAAATACATCGGGTAGGAGAGGTCAACTTTATTGCAACAGTACTGGGAGCATACATAAGGTGGACAAGCAATTTATAGTGGTATCTGAGCTTTAGAGCGTGCAGGTAGCGTCATGGAGGGTCAGAAGTGGTGGTGACCAAAGGAGGAGAGGACAGAATAGATGAGATCAGGGAAGGTGGGGGCAGAGACAAAGGGGTGACAGAATACGGGGTTGAGTAGTTAGATGGGTGGATTGATGAGAATCTACCAGGGTTACATAAGTAGGTGATAGAGCAGGGCTGGGTAATGGGGGAGAGAGGATAAGGTAAAGGGTTTTAAAGTGGGGGTGAGGTGAAGGGGAACCAGGGGTGAATATTGGGGTGGATTAATATTTGTGAAGAGAAAGCAGGAAGGCAGGGGGATAAAGAGAGGACGTGGGGTAAGTGCTCAGTGGGGTCATACCAGGCAGGGGAGGAAGTGGGGGTGGAGGGGAGATGGGTGCTATGCAGGATGGATAAGCTATCGATAACATATAGAATAAAGTATGGGTCAGGGTGTGTAACGAGATTTTACACACACCCAAGTTGTGGGATGCTACATAAACCCGAGGGTGAAGCCCGAGGGGTTTGTGAAAAGCATCCCACAACGAGGGTCTGTGTAAAATCGAGTTTGAAACCCCGACCCATTTTTTATTTTATATAAGTGCTGGGTTTGCCTTTTTTGCCGCAGCAATTATATAAAATAAACAGCTCTGTGTATCCTGCCACTGTATGCCAAGGTCGGTCCTTTTACTCTGGTGCCGAGATTTTTGTATTATAAATTGTTTTTTTTTCCCCATTTCTTCAGGTCTTTCTGTGCAGGGTATAAGAGGGGAGAAGAGAAGAGGACTTACCGCCAAGTTGTTCTGGTGGTTCTGTTTCGGTAACACAGAAGCGATGTGTGCTCTTGGCTGGTTGCGCTGCTGCATGAGCATGTGCAAAGGAAGGGAAATTGTGCGCGTGTTTGCTGTTATAAATGCTCCTTTATAACAGAAAATTACGACATGGTTTCCCTATGGGAAAAAGGAAGAGCCAGTAATTATGGTAGGATTAGGCACAGGTGATGCAGTCGCAGTTACTAAGAGTGGCCAGGTACTGCAGCAGTTTGGTCTTAAATGGGCATAGTTTAGTTTCCTCAATCAGCTCAGAGTTAAGGGAATTTAGACAGCAGGGGGCCCTGTATTTGAAGGACCGTTGTCCTAGCGTGGTCCAGCAGAATGGGATAGTGAAGGCAGCTTTACTTGACCCCCTAGTTAGTCTGAAGGAAGTGGAGTTTCTTAGCAGTTGCCTCACTCCAGGGGAAGCAAGACCTAGGGTGGATTTTTTAGCTAATAGACAAACTTGGTACTGAATTCTGCTATTCAAGTTTAACCAACCAGTGCTTGAGTATAGTTCACAAGTGTGAGTTAAAAGGTCCACACCCAGGACTAGTCTGCAGGATTTGTTTAAGATAATCTTGATTCACCTAAGTGTTGTATCGGTACCAGCTCCGTAGACTACCAGTCCATAATCTATGATAGTGAGCACGGAGCTGTTAACTACAAGCTTGATGGCACTTTCAGTGAGGCACTGCCTATACCGGTAGAGCTAACCTAGTCTGGCACTAGCTGCCTTGGCAACATGGTCTACGTGCTGGGTGTAAGAGAGAGAGCTGTCAAGGTAGACACCAAGGTACTTAAAGGTGGTGACCATTTCAAGTGTATCAAACTTGTTATTGTAGATATTGAGGTGATGTGACTTATGATGGTTTTGATGGGAGGCAAACAACATTGTTTTAGTCTTAGTGTAGTTGAGCAAGAGCTTAGACTGAAGGAACCATTTTTCCACAGCAGTAAAGTCATATTGCATGCCTTTTTCCAGCTCTTCCGGAGTAGAGTGACACATATAGAGAACAGCATCATCTGCATATAGAAAGATCTTATTCTGGCAGACTTTGGGGAGTTCATTTAGAAACAGGCTGAACAGCAGGGGGCCCAAAGTGGAACCTTGGGGCACCCCTGTGTTGACATGCCGATGGTCGGATAGAATGTCAAGAATCTTGACCTGCTGGGTCCTGTTAGAGAGGTAACTCTGGAACCAGCCTAGAGAGAGAGAGAGAGAGAGAGACAGAGGATATACCAATGTTAGAGAGTTGTGTGAGAAGCAATTAATTGTTGACCATGTCGAAGGCCTTGGTGAGGTCGATGAAAGTGGCCCCCACCAAGAGCCCTCGGTCAAGTGCTTCAAGGATATGACCGGTAAGCTCAACCAATGTCGTTGAAGTACTGTGTGCCTTCCGAAAGCCATGCTGTTCCTGGCATTGAAGGTTGTACTTTTCAAGGTACGTACCTAACTGATCGTATACTATCCTTTTTAGTGCCTTGGGGGGCGGCAAAATTGAGATTGGCCTGTAGTTGGCCAGGCAGGTTCTGTCCCCACTTTTAAAGACCAGGGTGACCATCGCAGCTTTCCAGCATTGAGGGAAAATGCCAGTGGTTAGTGAGAGATTTAGAATCCAGGTTAGAGGGGAGAGTAACACATCCAGGGTGAGAGCCACAGTCTTTAGGTCAAATGAGTCCCCACTGGATCTAGTGTTCCCGAGAACTTTTCCAAAGTATTTTTTTTTTTGCCTTAGTTGTAGAGATTACCTTCAGGTAGAAGGGAGGTGCTGTGTGTGTTGGAGGGATGTTGGTACAACTAATGGCGGAGCTAGGCACAGGTTGGAGATAGTCTGGAGGAAGGACTCCACTAAGGTCTGTAAAGGCCTTGTTGAAGCCATCTGCGATAGTTTTGGAATCCTGGGTAATCGCACCCTCAAAGTGCATTTGCGATGGTGGTGATTTACTTGCTGTGCCTGTTAGGGTTTTTATATTGTCCCAGAATCTGCGGCTGTCGCCCCAAGAGTTGTCCAGTTCACTTTTAAAGTGAGATCTCTTTGCAAGGCGGATGGCTTGAGTGCACTTATTACATACTGCTTTGTATTTCTGTATGTTAGAGGGGGACCCAGTGCTCTTAGCCCTATGCCACAGGTTATCCCTGACCCCCATGAGCTCAAGGAGCTGTGGTGTGATCCATGATTTGCTGGTTCCTTTGATTTTCCTCATTTTTAGAGGGGCAAAGATGTTGCAGGCCATGTTTAACTTGTCGATAAAGCACTCAAGAGCAGCATTCACGTCAGTGGCAGTGTAGACCCCTCCCAGTCTAGCTGGAAGAGGTAGGATTTTAGTGGGGCAAGATGTACAGCTTTTATAGTTCTGGAGGTTATTGTTTTTGGGGTGGGGGTTCAGGATCTTGTTTGTCCAGGAGCATAAGGCTGGTGAGTGGTCACTGATAGAGTTGGCTAGCACAGTGGTTCTAGTTATTCTTTGTGGCCATTTGGTTAGTAACCAGTCTATGAGAGTACTTGAACTGTTGCAGTAGTTTACACAAGTGGGGGATTGAAGAAGTTGGACCATGTCTATGGCCGCTATTGCATCTGGGGATAACTAATTTATATTAAAGTTCCCTAACATTATGATTTCAGAATGATGGAGATTACTAGATAAATAATAAAGTGCTAGTTTGAAACCAGCCTCTTGATCTTTAGGGGGTATGTACACCGAGTTTATAGTTAAGCACCTTCCCTGGGATCCAAGTTGAACCTGTATGGAGAGAATTTGTAATCTTCCACCCTGAGGTGGGATGGGGAGTGCCCTGCACTGAATTGAGTCATTAACATAAATGACACATCCTCTCTCTCTCTCTCGTTTTCCTCACCTGTCCACCCTGAAAGTTGTGTAGCCCTCAAGCTGGATAGCAGAGTCAGGGATTCTAGGAGTGAGCCAGGTCTCCTTGACTGAGATGACATCTGGTTTATGTTGGGCCATCCATTCCTGGAGAGCATCAAATTTTGCTAACAGGCTGCATGTGTTGAGAGATGCAGTAGTTATTGCACCAGCTTTGCAGTCTGTTGGTGGTATTGAGGCACTAGTACTAGGTCCAGGGTTTGGGTGAACATTCCTCGAGAGTAGAAGGAGTTGCCAGGCACTTCTAAGGGATTGTAGCTTGAAATGTTTCATTAGGTAGGACTTGCTGTCGGAGTTGACTATTTTATTCTTCACTTTTGTGGTGACTGTCTGCATATTCAGCTGAGCCAGCAGGATAGCGGATGTATGTTTAACTGTGTCCCCTACTTTTGTGGGATGGCGGAGGCGTGGCATAGTGGGATTGCCAGAGGTGGTCTCAGAGCACCTTGTAGTTGGGGCCGGAAGTTGAATTGCATTCCACATTATTTTGGAGAAGGGTAAGTCAAAGTGTATGATCCTGTCCATTGCTTAGGAAGGCTTTGTTTGGTTGTTTGCCTTGGACACTATCAAGGGCAGAGGCGGGGGAGTTTGGTGGGCAGCGGAAGTTGATCAAAGCAGATACAGATGCCAGATACAGATTGGTTAATACCAGCAGGAACATCTGCCAGAACTAGACACATGGTGGATTCCCTGCAGGGGGAGGGCCTCAAACAAGTGGTACAACAGCCCACAAGAGACAGGGCTATCCTAGATCTGGTGCTGACTAACAGGGAAAAGATCACAGATCTCCATGTAGAAGGTCACTTAGGGGCCAGTGACCATCACATGATATGGTTCAGTTTGGCCACTACGACTAAATCATCCCATTCCAAGGCAAAAATATGGGACTTCAGAGGAGCTGACTTTGATAAGATGGCCAACAGAGTTAAACTAGCCCTGGCTTAAAGAAATACAGGTGAGGGGATACAGGCAAAGTGGGAAAACATAAAGAATGCAATACTTGAAGCACCATCCGATTGTGTTAGAGAGAAAAGGAAGTGCAAAAGAAGAAGGAAACCACTTTGGTTCTCAAAAAGCAGTAGCAGAAAAGGTCAGGAAATATAAGGGAACACAGTGGGCTGAAGATAGGGTGGCATACCAAACTTCCCTAAGGGAAGCAGGGAAGGCAGTAAGGCAGGTAAAAGCCCTAACCAAGGAAGCACTAGCATGAATAATAAAAGAAGGTGACAAGACTTTCTATAGACACATTAGTGAAAGGAGAAAGTCCAGAGGGGGTATTGATAAAATCATAGGAGATAAGGGTGTGTGTGAGGAGAGGACCATGTAAAAGCATTTCTCCTAAATAGATACTTCTGCTGAGTATTTACTGAAGAGAATGTAGGGCAGGTCCCACAGCTCAGCACCATGGACACAGGCGGGAGGGAGGTGAGCACTAGTCCCTTCACAAAAGAAAGGGTCCTACAAGAGCTCAATAAGCTCGGGTGGACAAGGCAATAGGACCTGATGGCATACATCCCAGTGTACTAAAGGAGCTAAGAGTGGAACTAGCAGAGCCATTAGCAGAACTGTTTAGTGAGTCTCTGATCACAGGAGAGGTCCCAGAAGACTGGAGAAGGGTTCATGTGATCCTGCTCCACAAGAGTAGTAGCAGGGAGGAGGCAGGGAACTACAGACCAGTCAGTCTTACCTCAGTAGTGGGCAAGATTATGGGAGCACTTCTTAAGGTAAGGATAGTGCAACACCTGGAATCCATAGGAACACAGGATCCAAGACAGCATGGGTTTACAACAGATCTCATAGATTTCTTTGACTGGGTAACCAGAGTGGTGGACCAAGGGGGAACAGTTAATGTCGCCTACCTTGACTTCAGCAAAGCTTTCGATACAGTTCCACATAGAAGATTAATAAGCTGGGTAGGCTCGGGGTTGGTCATAAGTTGGTCAACTTGGTGGCAAACTCGTTGGCGGGCAGAAAATAGAGAATGGTGGTAAATGGTATACAGTCAGAAGAGATGCAAGTCACAAGTGGGGTACCTCAGGGATCAGTCCTGGGGCCAGTCCTCTTCAATGTCTTCATCCTTGACATTGCAGAGGGACTGGAGGGTAAGGTTTGTCTGTTTGCAGATGACTCCAAGATCTACAACAGAGTAGATGATCCAGATGGGTTGGACAGAAGAGAAGAGATCTAGATAAACTAGCAAAATGGTCAGAAGAGTGGCAACTGGGATTTAATGCAAAGAAGTGCAAGATAATGCACATAGGAAAGAGAAACCCTGAAGCCCCCTATAGGTTGGGAGGGGAGCTGCTGGCAGTCACAAGGGAAGAAAGAGACCTGGGCATCATCATCACCAATGACCTGAAATCATCCAAGCAGACCACTAAAGCAGTAGGTAAGGCTAGGGGGATGTTAGGATATATTAGTAGGGGTATCACAAGTCGGAGGAATAGGGAATAATCCCTCTTTACAAGACACTGGTTAGGCCCCATCTGGAGTACTGCATGCACTACTGGAGGACACACCTTCACAAGGACATTAACCAAATTGAGGCAGTCCAGAGAAGGGCAACCAGAATGGTGCAGAGACTGCATCGGAAAACATATGAGGACAGATTAACGGAGCTCAATATGTATCCCCTAGAGCAAAGGAGGAAAGAGTCTAACATGTTTCAATATAAGAAAAATAGCAAGACAAGAGGACACAGCATGAGATTAGAGGAAGGCCGATTGAGGGGTAATGTGAGGAAGTTCTTTTTCACAGAAAGGGTGGTGGATGCATGGAACGGCCTACCTCAGGAAGTGGTGGATACGAATACAGTGCAGGGCTTCAAACAGGCATGGGATAGGCATAAAGGAGCAATACAGATGAGTATGAATAGATAGGCCATTGACAGAGCAAAGGCCTATGGCACATTCATAAGGTAGAAAAAGAAATGGGTAGACTGGATGGGCTTTGCGGTCCTTATCTGCTGTCATCTTCTATGTTTCTATGTATTGTGGCTTCAGGGTTTCCTTCCCTTACATCCCACCCCCACCCTGAAGTCACTAACAGGTGTTGGGGGTGTGCCTTGGGGTTGTCAGCCCTAATGCTCACCCCATTCTTCTATACTGTACCCATCTCAGCTTATTCACTTATGGAATGGGGTGAGCATTAGGGTTGACACTCTCAAGGCACATTCCTGACACCTGTCAGTGTCTGCAAGGTGGGGGTGGAGTGTTAGGGTTGGAAACCCTAACGCTACATTTCCCTACTTTTATCACTTTTGTAACAACCCTAACTGATGCATTAATGAAGTTTTGTGCAATGAATATATATATATATATATATATACACACATGTATACACACACACACACACACACACACACAGACTAGAAAAGGTGGCCATAAAACTTAATGAGTTAAATCTAAGATCATCACAGGGTACTGAATTTCAGATACTAATCATTAATATGAATGTAGGACGATCAAACTTGTTTGTTTCATGGGCCTTTTATTTGGAATCCTATTCCCATACAGTTAAGATCAATGATAAAACACTTATATTTTGTTGAACTACATGACTGGTTAGTGAAACAAGCTGGCCAGCCTTTGCCCTGTTATTACAACTATGAATATGGTTAATTCAATTTGCATTACAATGCCTTCAGATAATCAGTACTGACACAAGTTCATTGTGTATCAAAGTGGCATTTTCTAGGCTGGCCCAGTGGTGCTGAGGGTTGAGGCGCTGGATGCCACACCTCACGCCATGCTAGCAACCCAGGTTCGGTAGTGGACTCAGGTTGCCGGGATCAGCAGGGGAGGGAGAGGATGGAGCATCTGATGGGCTGCTCTCCTCTTCCGGGGGAGGGTATAGAGTTGCCCAGTGTCCAAATGGCCCCTGATGGAGATTGGGGGTACTGCAGGATGACCGGCTTGTAACATGGGGCGAGCGTGACAAAGTTGGCAGGGTTGCCATGACATCATGTCACGTCGCGTTCAGAGAGGAGGGACAAGCAGGGAAGGGAAAACCCCTCTGGAGGACAGTGGAGATAATGGGGGCTTTGTGGCACGGCCACATATCCCACCGCCAGCCCAGCTCATCAAGATCTTCCCTGGTGCCAGCCCATAGGCTGCGTGGATCCCAGACATGCCGGTAGGCTGGGGTCTGATCTGGGCAGTGCGGGTGGGGAGACCCAGATGTGGGGGTTCAGGCAGGGAGTGAGAGGCCGTCACTCATCAAGCACCCTGGAAGGATGCCCTGCCCTTCAGGGTGAATAAATAGAGTAAAAAAAAAGTGGCATTTTCTGCCCCTTGCAGAGTTATAGGATATGTTTTAATATCCAATAATTGTATAGTAGTATTAGTGTTTATATTGTATTAAGTGAATTTACATGTACTACATTTGACTGTATTAACATTTATATATTTATTTATTTTTTATTTATTTAAAAGTTGATAACCAGGAAAAGCACCAATGAGCCAAGACTCACTTCCAGGTGCAACCCGGGGAAAGGGGAACACTGGTTAAAATTTAACATATGACAACAGCAAATCAGGTAAACAAATACAAGGGTCATGGTTACAAGAACCAAAGCAATAGGTTATAACCAGGTACAGGATTACAACATTACAGCACAAATCCACACACAGTTACGCTGAGGTAAAAATTAGACTCTTGGGCAATAGTTACAGAGAGAAAGGTACACAGTTCAGCACTTGGTACCTTCTGGAAGAAGGAGAAATAGGGCTACGGGTGGTTTATTACTGAAGGGGGATATGGGCCAGATTTTCAAATGGCCCATAGATCCATGCAAGCTGCGTCAAACAACCAGCTTGTGTCAGATCTAGGTGCGCCAAATACCATGCGCCGTATTTTGCAAGAAGAGCGTTCTCTGTGACAAAGTCCCCTAGACTGATGCAAGAGATCTACTGCATCAACAAAATGATGCAAGGGACAAAAATGACACAAGCTACACCAAAATAATGTACATTGAGTCAAAAATGGTGCAAGCTGAGTCAAAAAAAATGACTTGAGGAACGAAAATGATGCAAACTGAGTAACAAAATGGTGCAAGGTAGGTCAAAAAAAAGGTTTTATGTGATAAGGGCGAGTCCCTTATCGCACCACTCACAAAGAGCAGTGCAAATTCGCCTGCATTAAAAGGGCATTTGGATTAAGAGAGACCACCGTAAACAGCAACAGCCTTCTGAATTAAATATTCTCAACTCCAGGGGGAGCGGATTTAGGCAAAAAAATGAACTCTCCCTGGAAGCAAATAATTTGCCTGCTCCAGGATCAGATCCCAGCATCATAGACTGCAGGTGCAGTGGCTCAAGCCATTACACCACATGGCAAGCTCTACAAAGCTTGGCCAAACAAATCATTTTATCCCCTTTCTCTCGAGTGTAGCACATATCCCTCAGCGCTACACTCACTATACCTATTTTGAGCTCTTTTTCCCCTAATCGCTCTGTATGGGAGGTGTATTATTGAGTGGCTCATATTGAGCCACTCAATAATACCCATATAGGCTGCTACCAAAACAAATGGTACAAGCTGAATCAAAAAATGGTGCAAGTTGAGTAAACAGTGATGCAAAGAACAAGAATGACACAAGCTAAGTCAAAATAGATGGCAGATGAAATGGCCAAGACTAAGCCACCAAAATGTTCTAAACTAGTACTGCAGGAGAATACTGGCCCTTAATAGTAGCATAGTCAGGTCTGACCACCTGCTGTGGGCCTCTTTATGTGCTCTAGTGTTCCTTAGATGAACTCTGGCTGGTCTAACAGGGACATGCATCTTAGGCACAAGGACAGGACTTGCATTCCTTGAAAATCTCAAATACGGGGATGGTGCATCACTTCGGTGACGCAGGCATCCCTTCTGACACGGCGCAGACCTTTTTTTGGTACAAGCATGGCGCAAGCCACTCTGGCGCATACAGACCTGTTTTGGATGCAAGCACCGTTTAAAAATCAGAATTGGTGCAAGGTTTGATGCATCCTGCTCCTTGCATCAGCTGTTTTTGACTCAAACACTCTATGTCATTCTCTGGCCTTTGAAAATCTGGCCCGTAATCTTTTACTTGTAACCAGGTATTGCACGTAAATGGTACCCATTGAAAATGAGTGTTTATCTCAGTGGGAGTAACCATGTTCTTGTACATGTTTATGTAACAATGAATAAAAAAATTACTACTTGCTACTATTATATTCTCATATGTGGTACAAAGCAAGCAAAACAGTTGTTCTAACATAGTCCTACATTCAGAAAAACACATAATAATGCATGGGTAGCCCTTATTACCCACTGAAATCAAGCAGATTATAACCTTGTAATCCCACTGTTGTGATGTCAGAACCTTATAAACCTATCTCATCTATGTCATAGCAGTGGGTTTACAAAATGGAATGCCAGTGTTATTCAGTATTATACCATGGACCTTAGACAACAACGAATCAGAACGGCTGACTGGCACCTTACCACCATTGTAAATCCTCTGATAATCACCGCAAAAGGTGCCAGTCTGCCGCATGTTTAGAAAAAAAACATCCGACCCCAAAATCACTGATGGCCGACCGCCATCTCGTTTGCCTGCAAGCAAGCATCACAAAACTACACCTCCACACATCAAGTCAAGCAACGTTCAACTCACAGAGAACACATGGACTGTAGCAATGACGACACACAAGTAACAGTTTTTCCAGTCACAGCAATAAATAATGACACAAAAACTGTTACCTGACTCATGTCAGAAACCATGCTCCGTTCCCAATATTAGCTACCCACCGTAGCGCCACGTCCACACCACCTTCACAATGTTACCGACAAAACTTCCTGTTCCCACATAAAAAAAATAAATAAATTCCATGTGTCTCAAGGGTTTGTTTGTTTTTTTCTTGCCCGAAGCTTGTACCCCGAGGTGGCAGCTCTTAGCGTAGCACACCCGTGCGCACCACGCACTACACAAACTGTCTGCTCCTACATAATATCATGCCGTCTCCATCACAAACTGTAGGCAAAAACCCAAACAGCACACTACGTGGCTTTGAATGTACACAGGAGGGAGAGCCTGTGTTAGAAACAGTGCAGCGGCTGAAAGAGGGGGGGATGAAGCAGCACAGCACATCTTCTGCCTAGCAACAGGGCACTATTTACTATAGAGGAAGAATACCTCACATTAAAATCAATTAAAAACCTTTTTTTTTTAACTTTTTTAATATTTTTCTAATCCTTTACTTCCTTCCGATGGTATAGTCGCAATAAGCCACTTGGGAGATGTGGGTTATCGGGGGATTTACCATGGCTGGCGAGGATTTACCCACTCTGCTGTGCCTTGTGGGCAAACCACACCAGCCGTGGTAAATCCCCTGATAACCCACACCCCCTCATGGCTTATTGCTTAATTTTACACACCCAGAATGTGATTGTTGGTCTCAGTACAGTATTCAAATAACATTACAATTGTCTGTTTACTGTTACTGAATCTAGCAATCACTATGTCTGATAGAAAGTTTAATTCAAGTGCTATTTCAGCCCGCTGTCACTCAGTCCATGTATCCTAAAAAATAGTTTTTCTACACAATCATGTGGCTGTAGTGCAGATTAATTAATAAGGTAAGGCTAAATTACTTGTGTTCAGGGTAACTTCTCATGTTGAGTCCCATACACTATAAATGACAATGCATGATGTGAGTGATAACAGTGTAATGTATCTCACCGTGGTTGCTAGAGCAATGGTAAACTTCTTGAGCTGCGCTCTCGAGGTTTACTGATGCTCTTGCAACCACGAGAGGTGATTACACCATGGTTATCACCTGTACATCAGGCATTATCCTCTATTTCCTACATTCATTGATCACTTCCGGAGTTGCCAGTTCTCTGCTTGCCAGTGTCTTAAACACTAAAAATTAAAATACAGTATCTTGGTCATTACACCATAAATAAATAAGGCTTAACCCATATACTCCATGAAGCACACAAGTGTTTTTTTTTTTTTTTATGTATATGAATCAGTTGGTATCAATCTAAACTATAAGAGGTTTTTTTTTTGGGACGTACCCCTCCTCCACCTAACACAGCTACAGACTACTGAATTTTCTCCCTAATTCCACCCACTGTCATCTGTTCTCCTCCCTTTCATTTTGAAGTCCTTGTGTAGTCACATGGCTGGAAGATGCAAGGCAGACGGTTTTCTTGTACAACTCCTAATTTCTGCTTGAAATATTTCCTCTGCTTTTGGTTCCACATGTAACCCCTAGATGGCGCTATCCCAGGGGCTACTACCCCTGCCTGATTTGCCACTAACAGGTTGAGGGGCCTGGATCCAGTGGCGGGTGCCTCCACCCAGAGGTCAGGGTTTGCAATAGTTAAACTAACTTGGTCACAGCCCTCTGGGACACTGCAACCCCCCTTTCTTCCTACTAGTGGCCCACACAATATATCAGAATTACCTTCACAGTATACACTTACCCCCAGGTCTGGTTCCGCACTGGGACCTCCTGTGAAATGAGATACAGTGCAACAATCACAGTACAGTACTTTAACATAGACAAATACCTCAGGCAGTATAACTTTGCTGAAACAAGCAGCTCTGATTTATTTAGGGGATATAACAAGGACAGGGGAAATCAGGTTAATTAGCTTATCACTCTAATAATCATTTATGGCTCTGTGTCACAGGCCTATCCCTATCAGTTACTGTCCCTGGGTACCTAAGCCCTAGTGGCTAGTCCAAACTGCGTGGCAGCTGGTAGGGGCCCTTTCACACAGAGAAAAGGAGAATTAAACAGTCAGCAGTACAGTAATTCCATTTGGATTTAATGTGGCAATTCAACAGGGAGCGACCCTGAATTAGTACTCACGACCTCCAAATAAGATAAGGTCCTTCAATGTCAGCAGGGCTCACTTGAGGTACACAAACCTCTTCACACATCCATATAAAAGAAAGCACTATACCAGGCAGGCTGCATCTGTATCCCGATCGCATACTGCACAATACCCGAGAACACACAGCAGATTCAGTTCCTGACAGACCGAAAGTAATTTTCAGCAATTCCTCCAGTCTTCACAGGGTGAGCCTGGTTTCTACTCTTCAGAGATCCTTTGATTCTTTTCACAGGATGGATTCAGTCCTAACAAGCTGTTACACAAGCTGCAGACGGAACTCTGGGCCTTACACATTTTTTGACTAAAACTGCACACTGAAAAGCACAGGGCTCCTTCCTTCTTCACTGCCAAAGCTCAACTGAAACTCCAACCGACAAAACCGGCACTTCCTTTGAGTTCCTCCCAGTTCTGACTGGATTGGCTGTCACCACAATAGACTGCTGCTGTTGGTCCAAAAGGCACTGAAGTCTAAACTACATCTCCCAGAGTCACTGCCCATACAATCCTCTTGTGGCTGGCTCAGATTATGAGTCCAAGTTCTGATTCGTCCAAGGCACCATTTTAGAGCTAGCTTACCCCACACTGATTGGTCCAGTTCAGCAGTTCAAAACTAGAATGGGGAACTAGCAGACACAGTTCTGACTGCAAAGAAAGCAGGTTAGACAAACTGTAATTTCATTATTACTCTAAATAATTTCTGGCAAACAGTTACATCTTTCAGATAGGTTCCCTTTGCACCCTAGTGACTGCAAAAATGAAGTGAATTGGCAGCAGCTCGAGTGGTACTCAGAGAAGCACACAGTTTCCCCATACAAACTAATTATGCCTGCAAGCAGACAGCTCTTAAGAGACAGTACCAGAGGCTCTAAAAACACTCACTGATAAATGGCTTAAATGCCAAACACCATTCAGGCTTGGAGCATTCAAGCAAGCTCCTGGAAGTCTTTTGAGACCCCCATTTGCAGGGGGTTACACCTTCCTAGCCTTGGGGAAAGCTTGATTGCCGTCAAGCAAGTACCCCCATAAGTTTCAACTGCAACCATATACATTTGCATTAGGCTCTGCATGTAATCATCAGTCAATATATCATTTTACCAAGAACACATTTCTGAAACATTGCAGTACGTCCTCTTTACACAGTATTACATACACATTGTACCATAACTCAAGTTATTACCTCTTGTACATGAAACCCTGAAGAGAGGGCCCTTCCTATCAGTTACCTTGGGGCTGGATGGGGCAAGGGCACCATACTTAGAGGGCAACACAAGTAACTTGGAGTTAGCACTGACGCTCAGTTTGGGCAATGAGCTCGGGGACACATATACTCCTTTATGGACAACATTGAGAGGTAAGTCCACAGGCCTCCCAAGAAAATCATAACTGAGGTGCACCACAGGCTTTACAGCTCGACCAGTCTTTCTAGGGGGAACTGTTACAGTCTCTGCACTCTGAGCCTCATTTTCAGCATTGTCCTCACTTGTCAGGGGAGTCTCCATGGGGGTAGAGAGGCTAGAACTTGGGGCACTTTCAGCTCCAGGAGTTACAGTTTCTGAGTCCACAACATTTGGCTCGCATGGAGAGCTTTCGGACACTGGCAGTGGACTGTCAGGGCACTCAAAATACTCTTCTTGTTCTGGTGTATCACCAGTCTGCCCCAATCTATCATTTCCTCCCTGAAAGCTCAAACAGTTCAACCATGCACAATGATTCCATTTCATCTGATCTGATGCTTTGCACTTCACTTTCTGGGAGCATTGGCTCCAGGGATGAAGCTGGGGGCTTAGACAGTCCAGAAGGCCCAGCTTCATCTCCAGTATTGACTAGGGATTGCCCGAAACAATTGACTCAGTTCGTAAGAAGGATAGTATTCAAAGTCACTCTCACTTTCTTCCGATATGGACTGACAGTCATGCTCAACTGGGACTTGTGGAGGGAACACTTTAACTTTGCTTCTGTAGGTGCAGACTTTCTTGATCTTTTCTTAGCAGCAGCTAGTCACTGGTCCAGAGGGGCATCTTCTAGGGCTCAGACTCAATTAAGATTTGTCCAATGGGCAGTAAATGATTTCTATGCATTGTTTTTACATCTTTTGAATTATTCTCAGGCCTTACTTTGTACACTGGCAGATCATCTAGTTTGCCCACTACAATGTGAGGGAGATGGTGCCATCTGTCAGCAATCTTGTGCTTGCCATGCAGTCCCAGATTTCTTAGCAATACCCGATCTCCCTCCTGGAGTTCCTGTGCTTTCACCTTTTTATCATACCTTTCTTTGTTGGCCAGATTTCTTTTGGCAGCCATGGTTTGAGCCAGTTAGTGCGCATGAGTTAGCTGGGCCTTTAACTTTTGCACATACTGTAAATAGTTGTCAGCTTGAACCCCATCAGGAGAGACCCCAAAACACACATCTACTGGTAGTCGAGCTCTCTTCCAAACATCAGGCGGTAGGGGAGAATCCAGTGGCATCACTTTGGTGCAGTTATAAGCATGTACCAGGGTGCTAATTTGTTGGCTCCATCTAGGCTTGTCCTTTGGGGCAGGTGCCTAGCATATCTAGCAAAGTGGTTGAAACGCTCAGGCTGTGGGTCCCCTGGGGTGGTAAGGAGTGGTTCTGGACTTTCGACTCCCACAGAGAAAGCATCTCTTTGATCAGATGACTCTCAAAGTCTCTCCCTTGATCAGAATGGATTCTTTGTGGAGCCCCATAGTGAACAAAAAAGTTTTCTACAAGTACTTTGGCCACAGTGGATGCTTTCTGGTCTTTGGTAGGGAAAGCTTGGGCATATCTCGTGAAATGGTCAGTGACCACCAGCACATTACTGATATTTCTTTGATCTGACTCCAAACTCAGAAAATCAATACAGACCAGCTCCATGGGTGCACTGGTGGTAATGTTAACAAGGGGCAGCCCTCTGAGGCAAAGCTTTCTCTGTGCTTAGCGACTACAAGTTCAATGTGTTGCTCCACATCAGCCCCCATCTTAGGCCAATAGAATCTGGATCTCACCAAGTCAAGTGTTCTGTCTATACCAAGGTGCCCCATGTGGTTGTGCAAGGACCTCAGTACTGAGTCTCGAAGGCAGTGGGCAGCACTAGTTGTTGTTTCTGCTTGTCCCCTCTGTCTACTGTTTCTCTGTATAACAGTTTATTGATCAGTTTCAACTTAGGACCTTCTTTGTATAACAGTGCAGTTCTCAAATCAGTGGAGCGTAATTTGGACACATCTTTTCCTGCATAGAGGGCTTCTAAAGCTGCTTTGATCATGGGATCGGATTGAGCCGCGAATACTGTCATTGTCCAGCTGAGGCAGTGCACCAATGTCTATTGCAGAAAAGTGGCAATAAGCAGCAGGTATGCAATTCTCAGAGGCTCCCAAGCAATCCACCATGCAGTCCACTGCGTCCGTGGACATTTGTTCCTCCCTGTCAAACTTCCGGCAGAGTGCCGAATGTCAGGTTCTGCTAATCGGACCCAATCATTCTGGGAACAGGCCTCCGGGAGAGAGCATCAGCATCTATGTGGTTCAGACCTGCCTCGGTTCGAGAGCATAGTCATATGTAGATAATGCAGAAAGCCACCTATGGCCAGTGGCATCCAACTTAGTGAGGTCTGCACATAGGTCAAAGGTTATTGTCAGTTTTACTAGTATTTTAGCCCCATACAAGTACTCATGGAATTGGTCAACAATAGCCCACTTCAAAGCTAGGAACTCTAACTTATGTTCAGGATAGTTCTTTTCGGATGGGGTCAGGCTTCTACTGGCAAAGGCCACTGGTCTCAGGCCATTCTCGTGCTCTTGGTACAACACGCCTCTAACCCTTGCAAGCTAGCATCAGTGTGCAGGACGTAAGGTTTTCTTGGATCGGCATAGGCCAGCACTGGAGCATGGGTAAGTTGATATATGATCTCATGAAAAGCAGTCTCACAATCAGAGTCCAGCGGCCCCAAATACTTCACTCGGATGAAAATACATTCTTTCAGTCTTGAGGACGCTGACTTTTGGTATTTTGTGGGTTGGGGATACCCTTGAGTAAGGTTAAGTAAAGGGCAGATCACTCTTGAATAGTCCTTGATGAGCGCCGATAATATACACAGAATCCCAGGAATCTTTGCAGTTCTTTTAGATTTTTGGGCTGTGGCCAGGTGGTCAAGGCCTCAACTTTACTTGGGTGGTCTCTATTCCTCGGTGGATACTATGTCCCACATACTTTACTGATGTTTGAAAGAATTGACACTTATCAATGGACAGTTTAAGGCCAAAGTCCTCCAGTCGGTCCAATACCTTAAATAATCTGCTCTCATGTTCCTCCAGTGAGCTGCCAAACACAATAACATCATCTAGGTATACCAGGCACTCTAGTAAGTTCATGTCCCCACTGCACGCTCCATCAATCATTGAAAAGTGGCTGGGGCACCTGAAATCCCTTGAGGCATCCTCATGAATTCATAAATAGCCGGACAGATAAAGGCCGTCTTCTCTCACGGTCCTCTGGGGCCATCGGGATCTAGTAGTACCCACTCATGGAGATCCAGCACAGAGAACCACTTGCCCGTTTAGGCAGTCCAAAGCATCCTGAATGCGGGCATTGTGTACTGATCAGGGATAGTCCGCCGGTTTAAGGTGCGATAATCCACACACATCCTTACTGTTCCATTCTTTTCCTCACTACCACAATGGGGAAGCATAAGGGCTTCTAGTTCTTGTATTACACCAGCAGCTAACATCTCTTGCAGATGCCGTCTCACATCATCTATGTCAGCAGGTGCCAGGCGTCGAGACCTCTCCACGAAATGGTCTTTCGTCCATGCAGCGGATATTGTGCTCAGCTCCTGCACGCATCCTACATCCCATTCCTTTAAAGAAAACACCTGGTCTCTCTGGGCAAGCTTCTCACTGATCCTCACTTTCCATTCAGCTGGCAGTGGGAGTGCGAAATCAAACAAGTCAGGCGTTACTCTGTCATTCTTCCTTGAACTCTTGCTGCTGGGTAGCACTGCAGTGTTTGCACAATGCACATTAGCCAGGATGCAACCTCTTTTACTCGAATGTCTCTTTCAGACACATTATGAACTTGGACCATTACCCTTCTGGCATAAGCATGGGCTCTAGCGGGCAAAATACTAGGCTTGACCAGCAGTCCCTCTGGCAATTTTCCATCGCCTGGTGCATCCAACATTAATATTTTATTCTTAACATCCTTTCTGATACGGACCTCTCTGTAAGGTACACTGGGCATTTGGCGCCAGGATCAGAGACTCAGGATCCTTCTTCCATACAATTCAGGCCGGTTCCTCTGGTTCTGTTTTTCAGCATCTCTGTGCCTCATAGGCCTTCTTAATTAAAGCCGAACTCTTAAAGTTCTACTAGTCTTTGACCCTTGTTTTTCATCATCACAACTGTGCCAGCCTTCCGAACATATGAGCATTTGTTCCAATCAACAAAGGGACACCATCATACAGTCCAGTGGGGGACACACTAAGGCTAGGGTCTCTACTTGTTCGGCCACTCCAGCCACGGAGGTGGGGAAAGACAGCCAAATCCGGATATACCGGAATAGGGTGAGGCTTCTCACCTAACCCCCATACATCAGTCCTTCTAATGGTTGTAAGGATACGCCTGACAAATGCTTCTGATACCAATCCTGGAACATAATTGTCACTTGGGAGCCACTGTCTAATACAGCTCTTGTAGACACTCCATTCACCTTTACAGTGGTCTCCATGGAGGACCCTATTCTGGACCAGTCTGGAGAGGCAGTGGTGGGGCCTGGGCAGCTGACCTTGCCACAAAAGGACGTGGTGTAGCATTTTGGTGCCCTCACTGGGATCATGTCGCACCTCTTAACCACTGATTTCTTCTCTGAAGCTCTCCTTGTAGCCTATATGCAACTTTGTCAGTGTCTTTTGGGACTGGCATTCCTTTTCATGTGCCCATCTTTCCCACAATTATAGTAAAACATACTTTCTGGAGTTTGAGCTACGAGGCGCCACACTGGGAGCTAGGGAGGGGTATTACTAACTGGAAACCTGGGTGCCATCTCTGTCTCAAGGTGTGATAAGTATTTGGAGACATCTCGTCAGTTTCTCCACTTCCATGGTCAAGGAATTGAGTTTGGAGCTGTTATCAGCAGGAGATACATGGGTGGGTACCCCCACCCCCATAGCAGATGCAGTCGGATATAGGTCAGGGCCCGTACTTGCAGGCGTGGCCTTCATAAAGGGACTGTTTTTGAATTCCCGGATCTCTCTCAACAGTTCGCTCCATTGTGGCATATCTTTTTCCTTGTCAGAGCACTCATTGACTGTCAACCTCTGCCCCTGAACTTCACTTGATGGGTCACCCTCAGTCACTCGGGTCGTAGCCACAGCTGTTGGTGCAGGTACCTCCCGAGGTCGCCTTTTCTCAACTCCAGAATTTCTCTCATTAACTCATCATGGGAGGGTGGGGATTCAGTCCGATTTGCCAGGCGTAACTGAAGCAACAGCAGTTCTGAGAAGGGGCAGACTTAAGGTTCTGTCCAGTCTGGTTCGGTCCAGTTCAATCGCTGGCAAACTACCCTTTCTGAGGCATTCTTGCAACAATTTTTCCAGCGAGAGACATACACAGACAACAACTCCCTTAGTATTGTTGTGCATTTCTACTCTCCACCATGGTCCTCATCAGAATCTGGGCTCCCATCACACATTCTCCAAGGCCTCAAGATAGGCCTGTGCAGTCGCTTCAGGGTTACTGGCCCGTTTAGCATGGATGGTAGCCAGGGCAGGACCTCGGGCTCTCACTAACCCTCTTTCGCTTTCGCCTTCCGAGCATTGCCATTCTAGCACTTGGGGGCAACATAGTCTATCCAGGTCTCCCAGTCATCCTCCCTTGGGGGTGGGGAGGGTGCCAGAGAAGATCCTCAACCTCGGTAAGAGTCGTGACTAATGGCAGGTGCAGAAATAGGAGTCTGCATTGGTTCAGCCACCATTCGGGCACTGGAGCAGGAGAGGGTGTTGGGGAGGAACACCCCAGGTGGCAAGAATAGTTTCTTCAAGTCCTCCACAGTTTTCCCTCTCCCAGCAACCATTCAGCAAATTTCTCCTCAACAGTTTCAGATAGTGGTGGGGCTGATTCCCCAGGTCTTTACTGTCCTTAGTTATCACTCTCCAAGCAGTGAGGGCTCCTCTGGGGTAATGGTCTGTGGCACTTTGGAGCTATCTATGGGATCCTTAAACTCTACTAGGGCCAGGAAAGTGTGGGTGAGCAGATTAGCATGCCGACCCACCACCACAGGGTTTTGTAAACCTTCCACCTTGGAAAGTACTCCCTGCACAGTGTCCGTATTGATACCCAGGGGGATGTCCAGGATAAGCATAGCATTTTGGGGTCGATCTCCTCCCCAGTACACCACTCCACCAGCCGGTAATAGCCACTTCTGTCGGGTACCCATTTTTTTCTTAACAGTGGTTCAGAATATGGCCACTAGAGGACACACAATCCCAGCGTGAGCCTCCAAGATGTAACCCCTAGATGGCACTATCCCAGGGCTACTACCCCTGCCTGATTTGCCACTAACAGGTTGAGGGCCTGGATCCAATGGCGGGTGCCTCCACCCAGAGGTCAGGGTTTGCAATAGTTAAACTAACTTGGTCACAGCCTCTGGGACACTGCAACCCCCTTTCTTCCACTAGTGGCCCACACAATATATCAAATTACCTTCACAGTATACACTTACCCCCAGGTCTGGTTCAGCACTAGGACCTCCTGTGAAATGAGATACAGTGCAACAATCACAGTACAGTACTTTAACATAGACAAATACCTCAGGCAGTATAACTTTGCTGAAACAAGCAGCTCTGATTTATTTAGTGGGATATAACAAGGACAGGGGAAATCAGGTTAATTAGCTTATCACTCTAATAATCTACCTATGGCTCTGTGCACAGACCTATCCCTATCAGTTACTGTCCTGGTACCCAAGCCTAGTGGCTAGTCCAAACCGTGGCAGCTGGTAGGGGCCCTTTCACACAGAGAAAGGAGAATTAAACAGTCAGCAGTACAGTAATTCCATTTGGATTTAATGTGGCAATTCAACAGGGAGCGACCCTGAATTAGTACTCACGACCTCCAAATAAGATAGGGTCCTTCAATGTCAGCAGGGCTCACTTGAGGTACACAAACCTCTTCACACATCCATATAAAAGAAAGCACTATACCAGGCAGGCTGCATCTGTATCCGATCGCAATTACTGCACACAATGCCGGAGAACAACACAGCAGATTCAGTTCCTGACAGACCGAGTGCAATTTTCAGCAATTCCTCCAGTCTTCATACAGGTGAGCCTGGTTCTACTCTTCAGAGATCCTTTGATTCTTTTCACAGGATGGATTCAGTCCCTAACAAGCTGTTACACAAGCTGCAGACCGGAACTCTGGGCCTTACACACGTTTTTGACTAAAACTGCACCTGAAAAAGCAAGGGCTCCTTCCTTCTTCACTGCAAAGCTCAACTGAAACTCCAACCGACAAAACTGGGCACTTCCTTTGAGTTCCTCCCAGTTCTGGACTGGATTGGCTGTAACTCACAATAGACTGCTGCTGTTGGTCCAAAAAGGCACTGAAGTCTAAACTACATCTCCCAGAGTCACTGCCCATACAATCCTCTTGTGGCTGGCTCAGATTATGAGTCCAAGTTCTGATTCGTCAAGGCACCATTTTAAAGCTAGCTTACTCCACACTGATTGGTCCAGTTCAGCAGTTCAAAACTAGAATGGGAACTAGCAGACACAGTTCTGACTGCAAAAAGCAGGTTAGACAAACTGTAATTTCATTATTACTCTAAATAATTTCTGGCAAACAGTTACATCTTTCAGATAGGTTCCCTTTGCACTCCTAGTGACTGCAAAAATGAAGTGAATTGGCAGCAGCTCGATGTGGTACTCAGAGAAGCACACAGTCTCCCCATACAAACTAATTATGTCTGCAAGCAGACAGCTCTTAAAGAGACAGTACTAGAGGCTCTAAAAACACTCACTGATAAATGGCTTAAATGCCAAACACCATTCAGGCTTGGAGCATTCAAGCAAGCTCCTGGAAGTCTTTTGGGAACCCCCATTTGCAGGGGGGTTACACACATATGATACTGTTTAGTGCTTCATATGGGCTACTGTTTAGAAGATTGTTTCTCAGGGACTGGCAGAGATGTTGCACAACCCATATAATTTGCATACCCATGATGCAGTGCTTGCAACTCATGAAATTAATCATTAATGTATTTTCATACATGGTTCAACGATACTGAAGGCAGCACTCAACCCACTCCAAAAATGAAGGGTAAAAAAAACTGTATAACCAGACAGCTTGTTGACTTGTACCTTTTATTAGAAGTCAAATTAAAGCAATCACAGTCAAAAGTGCTTAGTGTCCCAACACAGACAAACATTCAGTACTAGAAGAGACCTTCCCATCTGAGCCTTCCCAATCTGTCACTTGTCCCGGTGCTTTGGTGACCTGACCTTCCTCGGGGGCATATTCTCATATAAGGTAAATAGCAAGTAAATTACGTGTTCTAACATATTCCTCCACTCATTGATCATTTTAAGTAAGGAGCCGTGTTCCTCTGCTGACCTGTGTTTTGAACATTACAATTAAAATATTTTGGTCATTACCACATAAATAAACAAGGCTCAACAGATACAGTCCATGAATCAAGTGAATATGTTTACTAGTAAAGCATATTAATACATTGATATCAGTCTGAACTGTGAGAGGGCTTTTGTGGGTGTGTCCCTTCTCCACCTATCACTATTACAGAATACTGAATCTCCTTAATTTCACACACTTTCAGCTTTTCTCCTTTGTTTCTTTTTTTTTTTCTTTATTCTATTATATTTTTATACTCACGGAGACTGGTAGGTGGCTATGGCCTTCCCTAGGAGGGACTCATCCTCCAGCCGGTGTGTCCCCACTCACACCGACCCCAGTAAATTCCCTCACAGCTTACCCCCTGCGGCGGGGCCAGGGAGGAGAGTGCCAGCTGTCCTTCCCCCCAGAGCATAATCCAGAAGCCAGGGTGGCCTTGGGGATGTGACAGACCATCATGGAGCTTGCCAGCTCCCTTTCCACATTTTCTCCCATACCCCCTCCCCATCGATGCAAGGACATCGGTACATGCCTCCCAACCCATGCTACCCTCCAGCCACCACCAGAGTGCAGTCAACAAACAAGACAACAAAGACTCCATCCACCGAGAGAGGAGAGCAGTCCTCTGTATGCTCACCCCTCCCTCCTCCTTGCCACCTCCCGGCGGTCTGGGCTCATTCCTAAACCTGGGTCACCATCATGGTGTGAGGTGTAGCGACCAGTGCCTCAACTTTCAGTGCCACCGGGCTGGCCACCTTTGTTTCTTTTTGAAGTTTCTTCTCAGTCACAGGGTTGGAAAATACAAGATAGAGGGCTTTCTTGTGTAACATCTAATTCCTGTTTGAAATATGCTATTGTTTACTACTTTCCTATGCCCTACTTTTTAGAAGTTTGTTTCTCAGGCAATGGCAGAGGTGTTGCACAACCTATAGCATTTGCATACCCATGATGCAGTGCTTGCAGCTCATTGAAGTGATGTATTCTTACACATGGTAAAAAGCAAATAAAACAGATGTTCTAACATATTCCTACACATAGTGATCAATTTAGGGAAGGACCTGTGTTAGCCTGCTTACCTGTGTTTTGAACAATGAAAAAAAACCAAAAAAACTAAAGCATTTTGGTCATTACAAGATAAAATAAACAATGCTCGACAGATATACCCTAGAACTCACATTCGATCATGATTGTAAAGCATATGAATAATTTGATATCAGTTTGAGTTGTGAGATGATGTTTGTGTGGCATGCCCCTTCTCTACCTATTACAACATATGAGTACTTAAATCTCTCTCTAGTTAAACCTGCACTCTGCTTTTCTCTTTTGAAGTTCCTCCCAAATCACAAGGCACACAAGTCACATTTTAAGAAAACAGTGTTAAGTGTGAATGTTTTTATCTCTCACTCCTGACAGTTTCATTATTATCCATGTTATTGATTTGTTAAATTCCAGCTGCTGCACTATCCATGCCCAACAACTACTCATCACATACAAGCAAGCAAACATTTGGCATTGGCCAGTGCTTGCTAGTAGTAGGGATAACTCAGTTTGCTGCAGTAGTGGATCTCGGGGAACAGGGAGATGCGACTACCATGATGATGGATGAAAGACGGATCAATGTGGCCTAGTGTACTCAGTGGGGTTGGCTGAAATACGCAGGGCTGTGAGAGCACTAATGTCTTCGGAGGTGCTTTAACAGTGTGTTTCAGTAAAGACTGCAAAGAATCATTACCCAGTTGTGGTTTTTGTTTTTAATATTCTAATGGTTTTCTTTGCCTGTATGTAGATGCTCATTTTTTCTAAACTCTCCCACCCATTAGATATTAAAATCTGCTCTGTATTTGTTTCCTACTCCTTTTTGTTTTGCAGTTATATCCTTGTTAAAATAACCCTAGCTATATTGTTGAATTTTTTTATGTATTACGTGGTCCATGCCAACTGAGTTTCAGTGTATAACTGTCTTGTAGCAAGCCAAGACTTTTGGGGTAACCCTCAGAAAAAACACTAAGCAAACAAAGTTCAATGAAAGAAAAAGTTGTCTTACTTCAGCATCAAACAAGGGTTCCAGACAGCTTAGCAAACTCAAAAAAAAAAAAAGTTTTAGCTTGATTCAGCTCTTCAGTTCACAGCAGCCCTTTCTCTCTCTCTCTCTCTCTCTCTCTCTCTCTCTCTCTCTCACCCACCCCCAAATCCTCTCTCTTGCTCTGTCTGTTTTCATTTTTAATGCATCTCCGGTGAGGTTTATCTGTGCCCATCCCCACGGGAAATTCCAAGCCTGCACATAGCCACTGCAGATGGCCTTTAAAGGGCCAGGCCCAAAATCAGCAGGGCAGGGTTTTAATTCACCCTGTTCTCCTGCTAGTATCTTAGTAGAGAGAGAGAGGGAGGGTCCTAAGTGAATGCTGTAGAGACCTCTTTGCATACCACCCCTCAGAGCTGTGCCAGTGGTGAACTTGGCACTGGCTACCATCAAGCTGTCCTCCTGGGAGGCAAAGTCAGCATTCCTATGCAGGGAAACCACCCTCTGGGGCACTGGGAATGAAAACGGCTGCAGAACCGGGTGACTCAGGGATTATTGTCCAGCATTGCATGCAACCATTTTGAGGGTTGTATGATCAGTGATCAGGGTGAAGCAGATCTCTAGGTAGGAACACAGGGCTACTAATGCCCACTTCACTGCCAGACACTCTTTCTCTGGCATGGCATAATGCTGTTTCCTGGGAAGCAATTTTCTGGACAAATAATAGATGGGGTGACTCCCATCATCAAAATCTTGTGATGAGACAGCCCCAAACCCTACTTCTGAGGGGTCCATGTACAAAATAGATGAATGGTTGAAATTAGGATTTCATATGACAAGTTACTTACACAACACATTTTTGATAGTTTGGAAAGCCTTCTGACACTTTGAGAACCACTGAACCTTATTTGGGGCAGCCTTTTTAGTCATGTCAGTTAGTGGGCAGCAAATGTCCAAAACTCCAAAACGAACTGGCATTAATACCCAACTAAGTCAAGAAAGGACCTAACTTGCTTTTTGGTAGTCAGCAAGGGTTTTTACCTTATCAATAACTGGGCGTACATGGCCATTCCCAACAATGAAGCCCAGGTATTTAGCTTCCTGTCACCCTATGGCACATTTTATGGCAGTGGCCAAAGGACCTGCCTCTCTGAGCAACTGAAGTAACACAGCCACACCCCACAGGTGAGTGTCCCAAACAGAGCTAAATATGATGTCGTCCAAGTATGCTGCTGCATATAACCAGGGGGATGGAGGATTCGAGCCATCATTCTCTGAAATATGGCTGGGGCATCATGCAACCCAAAGAAAAGCATGGTAAACTGATACAAACCAAATTGGGTGACAGTGGCTATTTATCCCAGGATTCAGGAGATAGTACACTTTACCAACACCCCTTGATCAGGTGTGAGGCACTAATGTACTGGGTCTTACCCAGTCAATTCAGATGTTCCTCCATCCTAGGCATAGGATGTGCATCTAACCTGGTCCCACACCGGGATTGGACTTGCACCTAAAAATTGCTGGCATCTAAGTACAGTATTGGGGGGTGCTGTACTGCTGGGGTGTGCCGTCCTTCAGATGAGATGTTAAACTGAGGTCCTTTCTGCCCATCCTGGTGTTGTTCTGGTGGGTGTCCAGGTGGAAGTAAAAGAACCCAGGGCACTTTTCGCAAAGAGCAGGGAGCATTCCCGATGTCCTGGCCAACATTCCCCTTCCCATAAACCAGTTCATGCAGTTATTCAGGCTGTTGTATGTGATGATATGCGATATGGCCGCCACCACACATTCAGTCACTTCACTACCAGTCTAGCATTGCTTGTAAAGCGCTTTGGGATACTGTGTATGAAAAGCATTATATAAATACTGATTCTTCTTCTTCTGGTGACTTCATTGGCTTTCTGGAAGTTGATACAAAACTGAGAATACCCATCTGGTTTTGGGACTGATACAGTAGGGCTAGCCAGTCACTCTGAGATTCCTCAATGACTACCAGTTCCAACATAGTGCAGATCTCCTTGTGTACCATCTCTTGTACTTTTACTGGGAGTTTGTATGGCAGATCCAGACACCTGGGTCTGTGTGGTGTTGGAGCACAAGTTCATCAAAGTTTTGGAGTGAACAAATCCCCAAAATTCCCTACCAGTTGCTAGGCTTCATTTTTCTGGGTCAGGTGGCTCAACTTTCTCGTGGCCAGGCAGTAGCATTGGAGACTCTCTCAAAAGTAATAAGGTAGTCTTCTGGGTTGTCATTAGGACCTATTTTTGTCAGTATGATTGATGATGATGATTGTGATTAAAAATGTATTTTTATACAGGATACAAATTGTTAGGGTTTTATCCCCATTTTCAACAATGTCCTGTGGTGCAAACTGTACAAAATACATACACAGACAACAAAATCATCACATGCATCACATCATAATAAACGATCTAAAACAAGAACTAGTTTAGCTAAAGTAATTATACAATAATATCTTAAAAAGCTGGTAAGCTAGCTACTGATTTCCAGTCATATGGGAGATTATTCCACTGTCTAGCTAAGCTGTTTTGTAAAGTAATGTCTCCAAGTCTATTCCACGATTTTATCAAATCAATTTTCTGGGAGGTTACTCTTAAACAAACCAACTGTTTAGAGGGAGGTGCTATCTTTACCAAACGAGCTAGTGGGTGTTTTTCCTTTGAATATACCGTATGAGCTTGTGACAAAATATTGTCCATTGGTAAGCTCTTTGTTCTTCTCATTTAAGTCACCCAAGCTTACCGTATATATCACAATGATGTATGCCATAAGCACTTTTTGTGATAAACTTCCCCAGTCTATAATATATTTTATCCAGTCTGTCTAGAGCTGTCCGAGTAGAGTTCATATATACAATGGAACCATATGCTAATACTGGCATTATCATTTATTGTAACATTTTTTTTCCTTACTTCTACTGTAAATGATCAAGACACCCTTCTCAGTGCCCCAATCTCTGGCTCACTTTCTTAACTTGCTGTAAAATATGATCAACATATGTTACTCTAGTGTCCACTATAACTCCCAAATATTTATAGTTTGAAACATTTTTAACATAAGTTCCGTCAACAAATTGAAGCTTCAACTCTGACCTTCTTTCATGGGTATAACCCACGGAAAACACCATACATTGTTTTTTTGTTGTATTAAGTAGCAAACCAGAATTTCTCATCCATTTTTCCATAAGTGTCAAGTCCATCTGGAGCTGCTGTTCCAGGCTCTTGTGATCACTTGCAGATGCCACAAGTACTGTGTCGTCTACATATAATCTTATCCCACTGTATTTTATTAATGCTGACAAATCATTCACATATATATTAAACATCAATGGGCCCAATATTGAACCCCGAGGAACTCCTCTGTTAAGCTCTATCAGGCCTGAAACAGCCCCATAGGCTACACGTTGTTTGCAGCCTGCCAAATATGATTGAAACCACTTCAGTGGCTCCTCCTGAACCTCCACCTTGCTCAATTCCTCTAACAGGCCCTTTGTGTTGTACTAGGTCAAATGCTTTGCTGAGGTCCACAAACACTGCCCCAGTGCCCCTCCCCTGATTTAGGGAAGTTGCCACTAAGTTGTTAAAATCTGCTAGGGTGAAGTCTGTGGACCTAAAACCATACTGATACTCTGTCAGTATCTGTTTTTTTTTCAGGCACTGAATGAGTTGATGATGTACTCTTTTTTCCAAGAACTTAGACAGAATAGGGAGCAAGGTGATTGGTCTATAATTTGAAGGAATAGTGCTGTCACCCCCCTTGAAAATGGGAATTATTTTTCCCAGTTTCCTTATCTTTGGAACTGTTGAACTACATAAGCTCCAGTTAAACAGATAAGTTATGATAGGAGCAAGTATATCTGCCCCTGTTTTTAAGAACCTGGCCTCCGTCCAACCCCACCCCCCTGCCTTAGAGACATTCAGTTTCTGTAGCTCCTTTTTTACTTCCTTAATTGTTAGTTTTACAAATCTAAAGCAAGGTGCTGTATCACTTATTAATTCTTATTTTTTTCTCTTTCTTCAGTTATTTTTGCCATTGAGATATCAGCTGTTTTTAAATTAGGTTTCTGTATTTTTAAATCAGGAAGGTCTGAAAAATAGGCATTAAATATATCAGCTACCTCTTTTGGGTCTTTCACTAAGGTGTTCCATCTACTAGGTTAACCAAATTATTTGTTTTAATTGGATTTTTTAGTTTTGAGACACACCTCCAAAACTCCATAGGGTCCTTTGCATTATTTAATTTAAGTGATAATTCTTTTTTGCTTATTTCACTCCTTTTTTTACATTTGTTCCTCCAAAATTTGCACCTCTCCCAGTCTTGTGCTATTTTAGTTCTTTGGGCTTTTTTCCAAACTCGATCTCGTATCTATACTAAGGTTTTTACCTATCTGTTATCTATGGCGCTTCTCTTTCCTGTCTTTTCCTTAATACTTTAGGTGCGTGAAATTGAATTATTGTCATTAAAGGACCTATAAATTCAGCATCAGCCTGGTGGTGCTGAGGTGCTGGACGCCACACCTTGTGCCATGCCAGCAACCTGGGTTCAGAAGTGAGCATGGGCTGCCGGGGGTTGGCAGAGGAGGGACAGGATTGAGCATCTAACGACAGCTCTCCTCTCCTGGGGTGGGTGGGCATGTCATCCTGCACCTTGGCTGCCCCCCGGTGGAGGATGAGGAGCAGCAGCAGACCACGGGAGACAAGTAGCATGGTGATGTGATGTGCACGCATTCTCGGCCGCGAGGGGCAGGGAACAGAAAAACAGAGAAAAGATGGCTTCCAACTCCATGAAGTCCCCACCAGCTTGGTGGTGTGCCGCCCCTGCCCAGACTGCCTGTAACTGCAAAGTAATCAGGGCTCAGGGTCCGAAGGGGGAGGCGACTGCCAGACTGGAAGGGGGGTGGATACTGTCGGCAGGCCACAGGAGGAAAAACATAATACGGAAGAAAAGGAAAAAAAGAATCTGTAAATTCTTGCACTGCTGAATTAAAAACACTCTAGTCCAGTTGAAATTCCTTAAACTACTTCTAAATGCTTCCCCGCCAAAGTTTTTTAAGTCCCTTATCCAATAAGTATTTACTTGAGTTTTTCGGGGATATTGAATAAGCAAACTATGTCTTATTGGATTGTGGTCACCTAGGTTTGGGGGTAATATTTTCAAGTATCAACTGTTAGATTTATTTATTTATTTATGACTTTGGTAACCAGGTAGGTGCACTGATCCCAGGGACCATTTTCAGGCATGACCCAGGCTACCATACAGTGGCACAACGTAACAAAACAGAGACGCATAATACAGTAGACAGTTTGACAATAAATCAAGGTGACAATAAATGTACAGTTGACAAAAAATAGCAGATAACAAAGGTACAACTAGAATACAGGGTTGCTTGAAGCAGATCCTCAGAGACAAAAAATAAATCCAGCATGGAACCTAGATTTTTATTGTTTAAACATCTGGTTGAAGAATGAATTTGACTTCAAAACCATTTTTCAATTTTGTACCTCTTGGTTGCTGCCTATTCACATTAAAATCCCCTGTTAGGATAACTCTTCGGTCTTTTATTTTATCAATTAACACATCAGCCAGAGTATTAAAGTATATGTTTTTTTAAGGGGGAACATAGAATACTCCCACTATTAATTTAACTGTTAATGGTTCTATCATTAAACAATCAATCCCCTTAATGTTTTCTGTTAAAATGACCCTGTATAGGCCTAAACTATTTTTAATATGTACTACCCTTCCCCCTCTTCTACCCCTATCTGTTCTTTCAAGACTGTATCCTACAATTTGTATCTCCTGATCCCCCATACCCTGATGTAACCATGTCTCTGAAATTGCTCATATATCTTGCTTTGCCTCCGATGCCCAGGTCCTATACTCATCTATTTAGTAAACGTCTCACATTTTCATGGTTTATTGAAATTCCTGTGTTCTCCTTTGGGCCTGGGTTAGAATCAATATCTCCACTTTGTGCTAAAAGTAGGATTAAAAAGACCCCCAGTCTAGTTACAAAACCATTCTGCACCCTAATAAAATGTCTGGTGACCACTTTCTCTCATTTGTAAATTGATTGTCTTCACCATATTACTTTCCCTCTGGTGATTAAATCCCCCAATGTCATGTAGACTGAGCCTTTAATTACCCCAGCACTTTCTGTAAACATGGACTGGAAATTGGCTAAGCAAAAGCCTAATAGTATCCACCCTCCCATCATTATTACTAGCCGCATTTTGTTTTTACTATGAGCTAAAATATGGGGTTAGCTAAACTTTTCTATCAGCTTTTCTTACCCAAGTGGTGCTCGCACCACAGCACCCACACCCGTGGGCAGTGCAGGCTTTGTAGTCTGGTATGCCCTTCCCCCACAGAATTCAGCTCTCTGTGTGGTCTGCCGATGGACTCCCTCCAACAGCTGAAACATTGTTCACAGTGAAAAAAGGCAGTTCAGATATATTGTGATCACAATCTGATGTAGAAGTCTGTGTAAAATGCAAGAAAAGGCAGCTCCCATTTGTGACAGCTTCTTGCAGCTCTCACCTTCAGCCGTCCGTTCTTCCTCGGGAAATAATGCTGGTATACAGTGGCATGGGTGGTGTGGGATTTGTAGTCTAGTGTACCCCGACTCCAAAGAACTCAGCTCTCTGTGTGGTCTGCCACCGGACCCCCTTCAACAGCCAAAGCAGTGTTCACAGTGAAATAAGGCAGTTCAGGCATGTTGTGATCACAATCTAATGTAGAAGTCTGTGCAAAATGCAAGAAAAGGCAGCTCCCGGTCGTGATGGGTTCTTGCAGCTCTCACCTGCAGCCGTCCGTTCTTCCTCGGGAAATGATACTGGTATGGGGTGAGGTTCTGCAGAAACTGGATTCCTTGTGACCTGGGGCTGAGGCACAGTTTCTTTCTGTGCTTGCAGCACCTGCTTCATAAACTCCTGCTATTGCTCATCTCTCTGCACTTGCTGTTGTGCCAGCTGCTGGTTTCTCTGCAACTGCAATTGTGCTTGCTGGGCCATTCAATCTGGTTGCATCTGGACCTATTGCACCAGTTATTCCTTCTGAGTCCGCTGTTGCTCTTGCTGAGCCATTCAGTCCCTTTGCATCTGGGTATGCTGTGCTTGCATCTGAGTCTGTTGCAGTTGCTGTTCTGGTATCCATTTCTTGAGTACTTTGTCTCAAGCCATCTTGCCCTATTTAGACAAGGAGAAGTTTGATCCCACAGCTGAAGCCAACCCCATGTAACAGTGTTGAAGCAATCTGAGACTTTTAGGGGAACCCTCAGAAAAACTCCAGGCAAACAAAGCTCAATGAAATAAAAAGTTGCTTTACTTCAGTATCAAACAAGGGTTCAAAGCAGCATACTTTGGCAGAGTAAATGCACAAAAAAATATATATATATATTCTTAGCTTTATTCAGCTTTCCTGCTTACAGCAGCCCCCCCCCAAAAAAAGAATCCTTTCTCTTGCTCGGTCTAGTTTCCTTTTTGTTCATCCCAGATGAGGCTAATTTTGGCCCTTCCCTAGCAAGAAATTCCAGGCCTGCATGCAGTCACTTTAGATGACCTTTAAGGGCCAAGCCAGAAATCAGCAGGGCTGGGTTTCAATTCACTCTGTTACCTGTTAGTATGTTAGTGCAGAGGGGGTCCCAAGTGAAACTTGTACAGACCCCTTCACATAATGTCTGCAAAATGCTATTATTCTCTGCTAGCAGCAAATAATGGAGGATGAATTACATCTCAAAACATAAACAAAGACTCCATTACCCACTGCCAGCAGCAGATAATGCTTGCAAAACAACCATAGCACTACACACTATTACCACAGGCATCATCTTATTTATACTCAATTAACACACTCAAACACATTCTTACTTGGAAAATCTAAAGAAATACAAGCTCACTACCATTTAATTTATAGGGGATATGCAGTGGGAAGCTGTGCGATACATTATCTAGCTAAGCAAGGGCAGTTTGTCCAGGGGTAACCTCATGAGTGGGGACCTGTGTGACACATTGTTTAGTTAAGCAAGAGCAGTTTGTCCTCAGGTAATCTAATGTGGTTCCTAAGCCATGATGTGCCTTCAATGTAGATAAATAATGTATCACACACGGTCCTCATTGCATGTCCTGTTTATACAGTATACTGGCAGGTGGTGTGGTAGGATAATGGAGGATAATGGGCAGGTAGTATTTATTCAACATATGCATGATAAATGTTGGATTCTAACATTTGTATGACATTGTTTTTGTATCCATACATATTGCATAATAAATTATATATATATAAGTGACTATAAAGAGCTCAGTTGTAATTTATTTGAGTGAAGCTTAGGACAGGGGAAGCCACTCGACCTTTAGGGTCATAGGCCGGCTTATCCTGCTCCCAGCTTCCCTAGATGAAATTATCACCTCATTCTTCATAGATACCCATGCATATAATTCTGTATGATTAACACCCACATTCTTTTCCAGAATGTTTGTAATGCAGGATTCTTGTGAATTATTTTGATTGGTTTTCCATGTTTGTTTAGAGATTTGTTTGTTTCTTTGATTTGTGGGGCCCTCGGCCCTGTGTCTGTTGGCATTTTCAGGTGTTCCTTAATGGAAGGCTGTTTTCCTGGGTCACTTAAAAAATGTCTTGGTGAGACCTCTTTTGAAGAAACCATCCTTGGACCCAGATGTGCTAAAAATTACAGCAATATCTCAAACCTTCCCCTTGAAAAGGTGGTGGCAATCCAGCTGGAGCCTCGCCTCAAGAAATATAACATCTATGGACCATTCCAGTTGGGTTTCTGGCCTTATCACAGCACCAGGATTGCACTTGTCAAGGTGTTCAGTGACCTATTCCTAGCAAGAGACAAAGGGGAATGGTCTAGTGTCATTATCCTCAACCTCTTGGTGGCATTTGACACCATAAATCGTGTTTTGATGGAACACCTTGATGAATATGTGGGATTCACTAGACTAGCCTTGAAATGTTTTGAAACCTTCCTGTCAGGTAGTTTACAGAGGGTTATGAGGGGTACTTAGATTACTCTTAACAGTCATCAGCAATCACCTGTAGTAGTCCTCAGGGCTTGGTTCTGCCTGCAGTGTTATTTGCAGTGTATATGCTATCACTAGCACAGGTTGAACGTCTTGATTTTTCTCTGCTCTGCTGATGATATTCAGCTATACATATCCTTTACACCTGGTGGGCAAGGGGTGATGTCTGCGCTGGAACAATGCCTAATAGCGATTGCTGACTGGATGGCCTCCAGCTGGTTGAGCTTGATCCTGTCCAAGATGGAGTTGCTACTGGTGGAGCCAGGTTCTTATGGACCAGCTATCAGATGAGATGCTGTTAGGTTTCCTTCTTCTTTAAATGACACTGTCTTGATGGCCGTGGGTGGGGTGAAAAATGTGGGAATCATTGTGGACTTCGAGCTGACACTTGAACATCAGCTTCAGAATGTCTCCCAGATTAAGCCCTATCAAGTGCAAGAGGATCTGGCAACCCTTGTGCATGTGTTCATAAGATCATGTCTTGACTAATGTAACACTCTTTACTTGGGGATACCTGGGATGTTGGTGCTCTGACTGCAGTTGGTGCAGAATGCTGCTGTCAGGCTGATCACCAGGTTATCGTAAGAGAGTCATATGACACCTGTGTTGCTATATCTGCACTGACTACCAGTTACAATAGGTGGCATACCACATTTAAGACTGCTTTACTTAAATATAAAGCCCTTCAGATATTCAGCACTGGCTACCTTAAAGACTGCTTGGCTTGGTATACTCCTGGGCTGCTCACTCTGCTTAACAGGAGGGCTTGCTTTTGGCCATCCTAAGATTGCATCTGAAGCTGTCTGGTGATAGGGTGTTCTCAGTGGCAGCCCCACTTATTTGGAACTCCCTTCTTATCCATCTTAGGAGTTCACCCTCGGTGGGGGCATTTAAAATGGGGCTAAAGTACTACTTATTTTTGTCAGCTTTTAGAGATTAATGATTGCTGTACCCTTCCCTTCAGCATGTTTCATGATTTTATGCTTAGGCCTGTAATTAACTGTTAAATTATTATTGTATGTCTTTCTGTCTTTTAAATATTGTGAAGTGCCCTGAGCCCTAGGGACAGGGCATTACATTAATAAAAATGCCTTGCTTGGGATTGCGGTGTTCCTTTTACGTTGAACCAGATTTGGAATAAAAAGTCACTGTAATTGTATAGATTAGATAATCTGCACAGTTACAGTGACACCCAACAGAAGGGGGGAATGATTTAAGGCCTATGTCTACATACATGTTACCTCTGTCACCCCTGGTGCTCCCATTATAAATGTATTATGTTATCCCCAAAACATAAGGTTAGTCTGCCACTCATGTCACATGATATGGGCAGTGGTGTCAGATTTGCCAGGCTTGTTGCAGCAAACCAAGGCAGTCTGCAGCTCCCAAAGTTAACCAGTGTGAGAAGGAGAACCCCAGAGAATTGGCATATCCTTCATCTCTTTGTGTCCTGGTAGACCTATTTCGTTTTGAGGCATGCACACCAGAACACACATGAAGTACTGTAGCAGCAGCCACTCCTATATGCCTACTGAGATTTTCCTATCAGGAGTAGAAGGAAAATAGTATGAAACTGAAGATTCCCTGTGGTGTGTAAGAAGAACAGAAGACTGTGTGGATTAAACTGCAGCACTCTGTGGTGTGTGCCATGCCACGTACTGAGTCTGACAAGCCATGTGCTTAATAAGAAATGAGTGTCCAACATCCAAAGGCCACTACAGTTATACTTTCTAAATTACTTAGCCTGCACTCCTTGCAGAGATAGTACTTAGGACTGAGACTCAGTGGCATTTTAGTGTCACCATCACTGTGATAGTGTCTACAATGTAGCCAGTATTTACTGTGGTGCCCATGTATGCCTTGGAGTATAATGTGTCCAGTTTAGGCTGCAGTGCCGAATGGCCTATAAAGTACCCAGTGTTGCTGTAGTGCCAATTAATCTGAAGTGTTCACAGTAATGTGCTTTAGTGCCTGTGTTCTTGATATGTAGTCATTTCTGCATGGCACTATCCTAAACCTACTGTATGAAGAAAGGTGTATGCATATGAATTGTTATACCTTTGACATCTTATTTGGAGCTGTGTACCTTGCTGATACATTTCCAGGAGGATGAAGTCTGATGCTGGAATGACTGTGCCATGTTGCTTGACTCTATCCCTCTGTGAACATTAACTTTGTGCATCAGTGCGTTATGTGTGCCTCACACACCGCCTGTTTTCTCACTGTTATCTGCCTCAGTGGACTGTGCCATGGTGGAGGGCACCCTTGTCCCCGACTGCCGGGGGGGTCGGTTACATACATTTCCTATTGTATATAAATCTTATGTAATAGCATGCAGTTACTATGTCCTATTTTCAAAATTCTGGCTTATCTATGTGCAGTTTTCAAAGGCCAGAGATACAGGTAGTTGTGTCTAGACACAAATGCCAGACCAAGTTTAAGCTTCTCTGATATTTAATACATTTAGTTTCAACACTTTGCATCCAAAATTGGATATAAACTTCTGTCAAACAGGTTGAAATGCAGCAAATATGTCCAGCCTTAGAGAATTGCTCTTTTAAGACAGAGTTCAGTCTATAAATACCCAGAGCAGCTCCTGACAGACAAAGTAAGTAGGAGTTACGTCCATATCAGGAACTTTTAAAATAACTTTGGGGAACAAACTACTCTGACAATTGGCATTTTACTGTGTGATTTCCTTTCCTGAAAAAAATGTGAGATTCTTGAGTTTAAGTGCTTGAGGCTATGAGCCCTGTTCTGCTATAAACTATAAATGCCAGAAGATAAGGAACGGAGATGAGTAAATATATATCATTTTTTAAATAATTCTTAAAACAAAGTACTATTGTGTGTGTGTGTGTGCATTCTCTTCGTGCTGGTACATGCCCATTGCTTACCTCAGAAAGAAAACAGAGTTACTATTTTCACTCGTTTCTTCCTGATGTGTCCTGCTTAGTTGTATACATTCGCTACTGTTCTGAAACATCAGCTAGTGAAATGGTTAGAAGTAGTACTAAAATACTAGATTTTAGTTTATATGAAGTGCCTCATTCCTGCCTTGCTTAGAGCACTTTTGCAACAATATTGCATTCAGACATTGAAATTAGAAAACATGGACACAATAGCTAAAAGAAGTCAAAACAAACTACCAAAGAATTTAAAAGTCCAATAATAGATCTTTTATCCAGACATTGTTGGAAGCTTGTGATATCACGTGGTTCCTGAGGAGATAATTAAATGAGATCAGGGAGCTGTCAGTGTGGACCTCAGTCGGGAGTGAGTTCAATAGAAAGGTGCGGCCACTGCAAAAGCCTAATCACTTGCAGACTTCAAAAAAGAGGGTGGCACCCTCAGAAGCCTATGCCTCTTGGACCTCAGTACTCTGGTTGGGGCATAGGGGTTCAGGAGCTTGCTGAGATACTGGAGACAAGTTTGTTCAAGGTATATGTTATATGATCAGCAAGTCTGTAGAAGGATCCCGGTGGTGGCACTCTCTGAAAAAAGTGGTACCCATGCTCATCTGCACATTTTTGAAATGACCCCTTTCCTTGTTTTTGCTGGCCAAAAAATGGACCGCTTTAAGACAAAAACTAGGAGTCAATTATGGCCTCCACCTCCACCCCCCACCTTTTCACTTGAAGTAAGGAACATGATTATGGGTTTGCATCATATACATACACATAATGTTGTTAAACAGTAATCAACTGTATGTCAAAGCTTGTGTATATGTTTTAAATGCATGTTTTTTTTAAATATGTTTATAGTACTTTCTGGTAATTTAAAAATAATCAGAACACACACACACACACACACACACACACACACACATCATTAGTGTGCCTCTATCACAGAAGAAGATATGGGGCCCTGGTTTGGGGCTCTCACATCTTCAAAGAGAACCTTATTGGCCTACCTGGTTAGCAAGGCTTACGGGATTTACATTTCCTAAGCAATAATGTTCATTCATACAATAGCCCCAGACAATACAGTAGTAGCCACAGACATTGCCAGCTATTTCCAGATATTTCATGAAATTTCTAAAGAGTTTCTCTCTGCAGCACTAACTCCTTGGCCTGGCCCCCTGCTCTGCCTCCAACCACAAGACCAACACTGAGAGCAAAACCCTGGGACCCACCCAGGGAGCATTGGTGTGAATGACCAGGTTCCCCGACCTGGTCATATTCCCAGTCATCACACATCTGTCACATTTGTTTAAACTGAGGTTTAAACTCCTAGTTTAAAACTAAGGAAGGCATCCTGGCCCAGCATCCCAAGAAGGCAAATCTACCAGGAGCCATGTTTACACTATAGGGGTAGGAGCTGGCAAGATCAACGAGAAAAAAAATTAAAGCCAGCAAACTAAGTAATTTTTGGGGGGAAGACTAACAGTGCATTGGAAAAAGAAAGTGGGTATTGCTCTTTTAATTAACAGTCAGTTCTGAAAGGAACCCATCACATCAATAAAGTAGAAACCTGCAGTGAAGGTTTTACGCTACATTTCTTCTCCACTGATGTCACTGGGTTCTTGGACTCATAGATAATTATTAAATTGATGAATATCAGGCAGACAAAACAGTGGCAATAAGGGGCCATAAAAAATGGGAACAACAATATTAATTTACAATAAGCACAGCAAGTACTGCAGTACTCTACAGACATTAACGGGGCTACGCATGCACAGATGTCCAGTTATCGAGCCAGTTATATTAAAAAAGAAAGAGACAGTATAATTTAGTGTCCATTTAGCTAACAATTTCGTTTAACTAACAATATCACACACTGTGTATTGTTCTGAAAATCCACCAGCATGTCCCAGGGAAGACCCAGGCCGGACTCACAGATAATTATTAAATTCATGAATATCAGACAGAAAACAATAGTGATAACATGGACCAACATCATCTCCATTACTGTCCCAAACATCCAACTCAGGATCATGTGCAATGATTTACTCTGGAATTTAATAGGCAGTTGCTAGACATTCATTCCTTCAATAATGATTGCCATTTTCCAATGTATTTACATTTTAATGTAGGCAAGATGAAAATATAGTACATAGAAACATAGAATTTGACGGCAGATAAGGACCGCTTGGCCCACCCAGTCTGCCCATTTCCCTACCTAATGGATAAGCTGCAGATCCAAGTTAACCAGCAGCCTACTTCTTTCTACCGCCACCCCCTAGAATTCCCTTATGGCTGTCCCATGCATGCTTGAAGTCAATCACTGTTTTGACTCCACAACCTCCTCCGGAAGGCTCCATGCATCCACAACCTCTCTGTGAAAAAATACTTCCTTACATTACCTCTGAGCCGCTTCTATCTTCAAATTGTGCCCCTTGTTCTTACACACTGCTTTTTGAAAGATGCTACCTCTTGGACTTTGTTGATTCCCTTGAGGTACTTGAATGTTTCTATCCTGTCCCCTCCCTCCTTTCCTCGAGGCTATACATATTAAGATCCTTTAGTCTCTCTTCATATGTCTTCTGGTGCAGACCCTGCACCATTTGAATGCCCTCCTGGACAGCTTCCATCTTGTCTATGTCCTTGCGATTTGGGTCTCAGAACTGCACACAGTACTCCAGATGGGGTCTCCCAGCTGTCTGTACAGAGGGATAACAACTTTATGTTTTCTACTGGTGATGCATCTCCTTGCATCCCAGTAGCCCCTCAGCCTCCTTTCTGCCCTCTCACATTGCTTGCCCACCTTTGGTCATCTGATATGACTACCCCCAGGTCCCTTTCCATTTTTGTTGTTGTTAGTATCTCACCCCCCATTGTGTACTCTTCCCCTGGGTTTTTGTTTCCCAGGTGCATTACCCTGCACTTCTTAGCATTAAATCTAAGCTGCCATACATTTGACCATTCTTCTAACCTTGCCAAGTCCCTTCTCATCCTTTCCACCCCACCGTGTGCATCAACTCTGTTGCAGATCTTTGTGTCATCTGCAAAGAGACAGACTTTTCTTTCCAGTCCCTCTGCAATGTCGCCTACAAAGACATTGAAGAGGACCGGTCCTAATACTAAACCCTGTGGCACCCCACTAGTAACCCCCCTTTCTTCAGAGTGGACTCCATTTACTATTACCCTCTGTGTCCTATTCTCCAGCCAATTCTTTACCCAGTCTATCATCTTGGGACCCACTCCCAGGCTGGCTAACTTGTATATTAATCTTTTGTGTGGGACTGAGTCAAATGCCTTGCTAAAGTTTAGGTAGGCCATGTCCACAGCCCCTCCCTGATCTACTACTTTGGTCACCCAGTCAAAGAAATCTATTAGATTTGTCTGGCATGATCTTCCTGCTGTGAATCCATGCTGCCTTGGGTCCTGTGCCCCTCTGGCCTCTAGGTACTGGCTGTTCTTTCCTTCAGAAGTGATTCTATCATTTTCCTATCACTGAGGTTAAACTAACTGGTCTGTAGTTTCCCGCTTCTGCCCTGCTCCCACTTTTGTGAAGGGGAATTGCATCGGCCCTCCTCCAGTCCTCAGGTACCACCCCATCCTCCCATGATTTGTTTTTTTTTGTACTTTTATTTTTATTATTTTCTTGTATCCTTTTACAGATAAATATCCATATTTAGGACATACCATTCAAATTTATACATAACCAGAGGAGAGAGACAAATCTCTTTGTTAATCCAAGGATTAGTGATTCCCAAATATTTTGATACCACATATAGGGGTAATTCCACTATAACATTTACAAGTAGACATTCGAAATAAAGCTGTTTAGAGTGAGCCCATGAGCAGTGTGGCTAATTCGCTCACAACTTAAGTAAATCATAATCACCCATCTATCGCCCCTTTATCAGGGATTAGCCTTGCCACACTATGCACCTAAAAGTCCAAGTCCATTTATAAAGTATAGGCAGCAACCCTCCAAACTCCCTCTAGCCAAACCTGCCATTCCTCTTAAGTATAGAGATTAATAAATGACAGAATTATTACCGCTAATGTTACCCGCAGTATATCTAAGACCATAGGGGAGGAGAAACTAATACATAAGTCCCAGTCCAGAAAGTTCAATGTAAGGGCCAAGATAGGCCTCGACCTTCAAGGTACAATTTTAACTTTTTAAATGAAGGAATATTTAAAAGTTCGACCATATAAACATAATTAAGGCACAATTAGTGTTCAAAAGTCTGGCCTGCTCGTTTCTCAAGTGTCCTCCTGATCCTCTGACCCGCTCGATTCTGCTCCTCGATCTCTCTGCCGCTTCCTGCTGGATTCAGCAAACCGCGAGGCCCACTTGCCAGCCTCCGTGGGGTCTGAGAAAACCCATACCTTCCCTCCATGTACTATCCTCAGCCGAGCAGGGAATATCAATGAGTGGGGAATATTTGCTTGTTTAAGCCTTTTCCGAATCCCATCAAATCTTTTCCGCTTGAGGCGGGTAGCATAGCTAATGTCCGGAAAAGGTGGATCACCCGATCATCTTGCAAGATGGGTCCCATCTGCCTTGCATACCGTAGAATGCGATCCCTGGTGCCCACACCGTCGGTTATAATTAGGAGGGTACAAGGGGTTTCAGTGTCCTCACGATATCCCCTAGGTGTGATTCTGTACACTTTCTGCAGAGTAAACTCAGGGCTGTGGTCATCCGGGGTCAGCTTTTCTGCCAGCCATTCCCTCATGAACATTAGGGGGTGATCTCCTTCGATTCCCTCTGGGAGGCCTAGCACCCGAACGTGCGAGGAGCGGGCCTGGTTCTCAAGAGTTTCGAGTCTGGCTCTAAGGTGTATGTTCTCCTTCACTAACTGTGAGGTTTTGTCGATGTGCCTCCGCTTGCTTCTTAATATTTCGGTTTCGATTTCATGTCCTCCACCGTGGATTCGAGCAACCAGAACTCTCGATCCGAAAGAGTCAAGCTTGCTGTTTAAATCGGCCATAGATGAGAGTAGTTTGTTCAACTTGAGACCCAAAGAGGCCATGGTTTCCTCGAGTCTCTCTGACACGCGCCTGCGCCTCGGTGGGCTTCTCAACTGCTGCGCTTGTGTCGGCTGTCCTAGCCCCGGATCCTCCTCCTCTGTCTTTACGAGGATTTCCCATTTTATATTTAGAGGGATCCTCTTTCAAATGGCAGTGTTATTTTGGGTCTTTTTCCAGCAATTGAGGGTTTTTTGGGTAGTTTTAATAAAACAGAGCCGGAGCTGTTGTTGAGTGCTGCTGTCTTGCTCGGGCTCCACAGCACCCCCCGCCTCCCATGATTTGTTAAAGAGGGTAGTCAGTGGTGTCACTAGTTCTACCCTTAGTTCTTTTAGAATTCTGGGATGAATCCCATCAGGCCCCATTGCTTTGTCCACCTTCAGTTTTAAGAGTTCTTTCAGGACCCTTTCTTCTGTAAATGGGCTAGTATCAACTTCTGTATCCAGAGTGTTTCTGTTGTTTGTTTTAGGTACCCCTCTTCGTTTGTAAATACTGAGCAAAATATTTGTTTAGTATCTCTGCCTTTCCACAGTCACCCTCTGCCCACCCCTCCCTTTATTAAGCCTCTCTATCCCTCCTTAGTCTTCCTTTGCTCCTGATGTACCTAAAAGGTTTTACCCTTCTTAACTGAGTTGGCTATCTTTTCCTCAGTTTGGGCCTTTCCTGTTCTGACTGCCTTCCCAGCTTCCTTTTGCTTTAACTGATACACTTCTCTGTCCTGTTCCTTCTGTGATTCCTTGTACTTTCTGAATGCTTTCTTTTTCTCTTGAACCTTCACTGCCACCTTCTTTGAGAACCGTAGTGGTTTCTTACATTGTTTTGTTTTGTTTATTTGCTTATTTGTAGTACATACTACAGGATGAATCTTAGCAGTGTTGGAATTACAATTTGGACATTTGGAGTTATGGAGTCTAATACAGTATTTACAAAGTGCCCCCCCCCCCGGTGTCCCCTCACTATCAAAACTACAGGGAAGTTACAAAGCCTCATATCAGACCTATGGGCAGAGCCTCCCATTCCCCACAGAAATTCGAAGACCAGGTAAAGTGTGCACCCCGAGTGTGGATGGACCTGGGGCATAAACAAATTGACAAAATCTCAAGACACTGGCCAGCAAGTGTTTTGTTAAGAGACAGCAGATCATAATGGAATTAAAGCAACAGATTGACAGCTAGCTAGATCTTTGCGGTTCTGCAGAGTGCTCTGTTCATTCTATTATGGCCACTCTTGTATCTAGTGAATGCTGAACTTAATAGCAAGCTACTATTTGTTCAGTTGTACTGCCTTTTTACACTGCTCTGCTAGTAGAAATACCAGCTTATACCTTCTTAGGTCACCCTTGTTTTATGAACTTGCACCTGTTATTTTGTACTCATGGATGCAATGTGATTCTTAGGTAATCACTATCTGGGTCACCTCTGCTCAGGGTAATTTAGCCTAACACCTTCTTTTGTGCTGGTACCTATACTGGCTTCACATAATACTCATATATACTAGTATTATTTATCAACCATGCACATTATACCATAATTCTCACTGGTATTGCTTCATCTGGGTGGCAGTTTACTGTGACTGTGGGAACTAGCATTCCTTGTGACCTAATAACCTGACCCTATCTGCTAGCCTCTCAGCTACATGTATGTTTCTGCTTCCCCTTCACTCCCTCTCCCCCTTAGCTTCCCTTTCTCCCCATTTTCTTTCCTCTCAGCTAACAAGCTCTAGGACTTGCCCTACTCTCACCCTGCCTCACCCACCCCTCACCCTCCATCCTCCACTCCCTCATGCCACCCATCTCAGTCCTCATCTATGTCGCACCCTTAATTACGTTTATCTCAAGACCCTGCCCATGTGCTCCTGTCCCTGGCCTCTGTCCCCTTCTGGCCATTTGACTACTTCCCTGCATGTGGTTCAATAGAACATGCCCCACAGCCTAGCACCTAGACAATAGAACTGTTGATTAACATGCTCTTGCTATTGTACTCCTCAAACATCTCTGTACACGATGTAACCTATGATTATGCCTGATGCCTCTGCTCATAGTCCTAGTCACAAGAATGTATTAGCCCTATGACCTTCTCAATTACAGTAACTCATTGCTGTTATTTGTCCTGTTACTCTGACATGGAACCTCTGTAAATGAGCCACTGGCTTCCCGGCCAGTCTCAAAGGTTGTCTCCGAAATCCTAGTAAATAAAAATAAAACATTAATGAGTACTGTACTGTTATGGGGGGCATGCCATAGGGTTAGCCTTAGGCATGCCATGCTCCACCTACCTACTTCTAGTAATAAGTATAATCACCATTATAGTACCGCAGCATTTGAAGTGCCACTCTGTATGCTCCCTGAATGTGCATTTCCAAGCCCCAGCACATTATCTCCCCCACCCCTCCCTTACATTTTAAAATTCAGCAGACTCAGAGTTGTACCTGTTGTACTGGTCCTCTTCCTCCTCTAGGCTCTCCTCGTCCTCTGTGCAGTGATCCTTACATGGACGCTCACACACACCCCACTGGGCCAGCCACTCTACTTACTGCCTACCGAGGGGCACAGGCACCCATTGCATTGCACACTGCTGCTGGTCTGCAACTGGTGACCGCGCTCAAACTTTAAATCCACTGGCTCACTCCCTCATCATTGCGCTGATCTGTCTGGGCTCTGGCTCTCGCTGTCCCATCCCTCACATCTCACACACTGGGCAGGCTTGCAAAATAATAATGCCACGGTCCACCCCATGTAATGTTGAATCCTCCTGTCCTTCCTCCAACTATTTTAAATTGCCATTCTCAGGCTTCTCACTGCAGATGTGCCTACTCTTTTGGTGTGCAGGAGGACTTTCCATTTTAAAAAAAAAGCCATCAATAGGTGCGGAGGGGGGACGGATTTCTCCCATCACAGCATGTGGTGGGGGGGAAGCACTGTTTCAGGTCAGATTTACAGGAACTTAAGACACTTTGGAGCCCTGAACAAAGCGGGGGGGGGGGTGCCAAAGCAATAAAAAGATGGTCAGATTATTGGTGGGGCTGGGCCTACCTTGCAAAATACTGCTGGGGCCCCAAGTCCCACATGCCCATATAACCCCATGCCTGTGCCTCAAGGTAAGAAATCGAGGAGCCACAATACAGGGAAACATAAAAAAAAAACACTACCCTATTAAAGAAATACACAGAGGCAAGCATCCATGTTTTCACTTTTAAAAACACCCCTTTTCCGCAATTTTTTATGATGCAGATGTGTACATCAGTGCCAAGAGATTGCCACCAATGGGAGAAGGATACAACCACTGGGAAGTGGGAGATGGCTTTCATGGGCAATAGCCTCCTACCATCCTATCCTTCAAGTATAGTATCAAGTTTAAGGTCTTACACATTATCAAAAGGGTCTTGTAAGTAGTCAGTGCACCACCTGACTAGTAGCCAGCACAAGACATGGAGCAAGGAAACAATATGATCTGACCTCTGAGTGGAAGTTATGTGCCTGCAGAGTTTTTGGACTAGCTGCAGACATCTCAAATGAACACAAGATAGGCCTTTGTAGAGGACACTGCAGTAGTCAAGATGAGCAGTCAAGCAAAGAACCAAAGTGCAGAGGTCTGCAGTATCGAGCAGGGGATGCTGTGTGGTAGTGGTTCTCTTGAGGGACCATGCACCTTTTAAAGGAAAACAGCACTGATAAAAGCACGCTCCCCAGGCAACTCATAACCCCTTCCAGACAAGAATTTTAAGCGAATAAAATTTTTAAACTATCTTAAACTCCATATTTCAGTGTTTTTATAATATTGTGCCACAACATCCATTTTTAAAGAGTGCCAGCCACCATCCTTAGCTCACTTTGTACTGATGTGCCCTGTTGACCTATCCCATTACTCGGTAGTGCACATTAGCATAAAGTGAACTATGGAATTGAATGGTTGCCCGTGAGATAGTGGCCTGCAGCATTTGAAATGGAGGTTACTGTTTTAGTATAGTAAATACTAAAATCTAGAGTTTATAGTGCTTTAAAAATGTTATTTAATGGCTTAACTTCTTACTGCTTTTTGCTAAACATAATGCTATTTTCAGGGTGGATATCTCAAAAAGCAGCATGTTCCAGGAAGATGTGCTGTAAATCATTGGATTGCTGCATGTACCATCTCAGCTGTCCAGCAATATATAGCATGGCTTCCTACTGTAAATTATTATTGGATTATCAGCTCCAAAGTTAAAGCTAGTGTCTAACAAAAAAAACTGCAACAAGTTAAAATGCTAGTTGGGACAGTTATTGTCCAGCTGGGGAGGGTTCTTCCACTTGTGCTCTTTCCTTTTCAAACTGCATGGGACAGAAACTGTATATAAAGTATCTTTTTAATGCTACTGCAATTCTTCAGACTGTCATGCTGGCAGATTCCATAAGAATAAATGGATTCAGCAGGAATTGAAAGGCATCACGGGAGTGAGAGTGAGCTGGGATTCATTACCCCCAGCTGATGGATCGCTGCAGTCCCCTGTGTCTATATGGCTGTACTTATTAATGAAATAAAGAACATCACTGTCCAGATACCCATCTCTGTCTCTCCCCCAAATCATACCTTTCACTGGTGAAACCCCCCTACAAATGGGGGTTCCTAAAAGCCTCCTAGGAGCTTGCCTAAGTGCTCCCCCTGCCTGCTGGCGTTCAGCGTTTAAGCCGTTTGAATGGCACTGTGAGTGCTTGTAGAGCCTCCACATATTGTCTCTTTAAGAGCTGTCTGCTTGCAGACATAATTAATGCTTTTGGGGGGGACTGGTGTTTTCCTGCTCGAATCCCACCTGAACTGCGGTGTAATCGCTCCATTTTGCAGTCGCTGAAAGCGCAAAGGGAGCCATCTGAAAGATGTAACTGTTTGTCTGTAATCATTTAAAGCATTAGTGAAATTGCAGTTTGTCTAACCTACCTTTATTGCAGCTGGGACTCTGTGTGTGTGTTGCCCCTCCATTTTGGACTTGAACTGCTGTGCTGGGTCAAGGGAGACTGCTTGGGCCAACCAGGATTGGGACTCTCACTGGAGCCAGATTACAAGGTGACTATATGGCTAGTGCTCATGGGAGTTGTAGTTTGGACCTTGGCACCTTTTTGCACCAACAGAGGGAGCTCTGGAGTGATTGACAGCTGAACCCTCCAACTGGACCTGTTGGAACCTAAGGGAAATGCCCTGAACTGAAGCTGGAGAGGCAGATCGTTAGTGGCAGTGAAAGGAGTAGGAGCTTTTCTGCGGTGCACAGTTCACACGGGAAACGCGTGAGAGGCCTTGAAGTCGGCCTGCAGCCGTTGTAAGCTATAGTCAGACTGAATCCAAGTTTCCTGAGGAAAAGGAAGGCTGAGGAGTGGATACCAGGCTCACCCTGTAGAAGACTGGAGCTATTGCTGAATCACACTGGGTCTGTCAGGAACTGAAGCTGCTGTGTGTGCTCCCGGGTATTTTGCAAAAATTGCGATCGGGATTGAGAAGCAGTCTGCCTGGTATAGTACTTTCCTTTTACATATGAATGTGCGTAGAGCTTGTGGGGAATCGCTATTTCTTGTCCCCATACTGTGTGCTGTGTAGTGAAGCTGGAAGCGAACCCCAGCGTGTTTTGGACTAAATCCGTTTGCTATCAACTGCCAAGGGGTCCAGCCACAAGGGCCTTGTATCCATGCCTTGTTGTTTCTGGCAATCCAGAAGAACATCCACGATCCGGTTCTCAGCTTGGGTATTGTGAGTACAAATCAGGGTATTCCCCTGCAGCCTGTTTTCAGTCACAAGTGTGTCATCTAATTCTTGTTGTTTCACTTCTTCATGTACTGAGCCATCCGGCTCTGGATTACAATTGGGTGTTGTGCATATATTTTCTTCTACAGGGCCCTATCCATCTGCACCTGCCGGCCAACCCCCGGGCAACGGACCTGGCTAGCCCCCCTCCCCCCCAACCTGGGTACCCAGAGTGTGACTTTTCAGACCCTGTATGTGTGCACAGTACTGTGATTTATTACTGCCAATTAATCTGATTTTCCCCCACCTGTGTTCCATTCCCCTAAATAAACCAGATTTGATGTTATTGAACTTTATACTGTCTGAAGTGTCAGTACTTACAGAACAATCATTGTACTGTGCTGTGTATGTTGTTTAACCTTGTTTTACAGGGGTCCTCAGAGACGTGCTGCAGAATCAGTCTCGAGGGTAAGTGGTACCTTATGAGTGAGCAGTGTGTATATGTGGGGTATTGGGACTGTAACTTCTGTGTACTGTGTGAGCCACTAGAAGGAACCAAAGGGGGTCATGGTGTCCCAGAGGGCTGTGACAAAAACTAGTCTAACCACTACAAACCGTGACCTCTGGGTGGAGGCACCCGTCATAGAACCTAGGCCCCTCAACCTGTCTGTAGTCAAGCAGGTAGGGGTAGTAGCCCTTGGGATAGCACCACCTGGGGGTTACATCTTGGATGCACTGCTGGGATTAGCATCCTCTAGTGGCCATGTGAAGGAATTACCCCATTATGTTTAATTTAAAGGAGAAAATGGAGGGGAGTACCACGCCCAAGTTAAAAATGGGCTCCCATAAGTTGATGGTGCATAAATTGATGGGATGGTGTGAAGCTGAGGAGGTAGACCCCCAAAAGGCTATTTTGTTGCTGGATGTCCCCTTAGGGACTAGTAATGCTGATATTATATCTCCGGTAGAGTTTGTTAAGTGTTTGGGCAAAGTAGAAGTAAAGGAACGAGACGCTGACCTGTTGACTAAACTTTGGTAGTGCTACTCTCATGTAGTTACCCCATAGACCCTGAAAAGGTGCCACCTGTGATTTTTCCCGAAAGGACCCAGAAGGGATGGAGGGTTATTCATATATCTAGTGGTCTGGCCACCCCAAGTGGGTCCCCTAGTGCCGATGGGTTTAAAGGAAAGCTGTTCAAGCTGTCAGCCTCAGAAGCGAAAACTGCCGAGGAGGCAGTAAAAGTGTTAGATTTGTCTGGGGACCACATGCCTGTACATTCCCCAATCCCCGCTCCACAATAGCTACCTCCGCTATGATAATTCCCCCGATACAGCTGGACTGCTATAGAAGGCTTAGACTTTTCTCCGGTACTGTTCCAGTGCCTTTGGGGGAAAATGATTTGGAGACCTGGATGGACTATGCTACCCCTTTAGTACAGGAATGGCAGTGTTCAGAGGGGGAAAAGAGGAAGCATTTGATGGAAGGCTTGAGAGGCCCTGTCCTGGAAGCCATCCAGTTTTTATGTGCTACTAGTCCGGAGGCCACTGCAGCAGAATATCTCTCTGCCTTGGAGGGGGTGTTTGGCATCAAAGAATCAGGGGATGATTTATTATGGAAATTCAAGTCAGCCAAACAGTGGAAAAACAAGAAATTGTCTGCCTTTGTCACTAGGAAAGAGAGGGCTTTGCAGTGGGCCCACAGAAAAGGGGGAGTGCCTGCCAAAGAGTTAAATCAGGTCAGATTAGACCACATATTGAAGTTAGCTAGATTTTCGAGTGTAATGATACTGAAGCTCAAGCTGCAAGACAGGAGGGCAAGCCCTCCAGAGTACTGTCATTTGATGAAAGAAATCCGTGAGATTGAAACTGATGAAGAGGGCTGGGAACCCTGTGCTGGGGCTGTGAACACTTGTCAGACCCCCAAAAAGAGTGAGCTAGATGAGGCTCAGCAGTTGAGAGATTTAATTAAGGAATTGACAGAGGCATACAGAGAACCAGATCTGTATCAGGCTCCCCCTGAGCCCAAAAGTGGAGTGGGAGTGCATGTTGTTTCCCCTGAGACCCGGATTGAGGGTAACCTGCTAGCAGAACTGAAAGAATTGAGAGAGATGGTGGGGGAGCTGCAAAGGGTTACCTTCACCCCCAGCCATAGTGAATATTCAGAAGCCCAAAGGTGTAAGCCCCCAGTCCAAGAAGAACCCCACAGGGCTTCAGAGGTGCACCAACAGAAAAGAGACTCCTCATCCTTCCAGGACACTACAGACATTAATTTCTGCTACCGTTGTGGGGAGGACAGGCATTTTCAGTCAGCTTGTCGGTTGCCAGAGAACTTGAGAAAAGTTACCAACAGGTTAGTGGTCTGGCATCACAGAACCTATGCCCAGTCACCTGGGAGAGCTACTCAGAAAAGTTATGCCACCAGGACCAGTGCCCAATCAACACCCAGATCCATGCCACCGGAATGGTCTGAAGTGGTGGGTCCCTCCATGGAGACCACTGTAAAAGTGAATGGAGTGCCTACAAGACCTGTGTTAGACAGTGGCTCCCAAGTGACAATTATGTTCCAGGATTGGTATCAGAAGCATTTGTCTGATGTGCCTCTGCAACCATTGGAAGGACTGCATGTCTGAGGTTTAAGTGAGAAGGCCTTCCCCTACTCTGGCTATATCCGAATTTGGTTGTCCTTTCCCACCTCTGTGGCTGGAGTGGCAGAGCAGGTGGAGACCTTGGCCCTAGTGTGTCCTCCTACTGGACTGTATGATGGGGTTCCTCTACTAATTGGGGCTAATGCACATATCTTTGGGCGGCTGGCACAGTTGTGTTATGAAAAACAGGGGTCCCGGACTGGTGGAGCTTTAAGAATTCTACCTAGTAACAAGAGTTCGGGGAAGAATGATAGAGTAACGCCTGACTTGTTTGATTTCAGTGACTCCCCATTGCCAGCTGAATGGAAAATGTGGATCAGTGAGAAGCTTGCCCAGAGAGACCAGGTGTTTTCTTTAAAGAAATGGGATGTGGGATGTGTGCAAGGAGCTAAGCACCATATCCGGCTGCATGATGACAGGCCATTTCATGAGAGGTCTCGATGCCTGGCACCTGCTGACATAGATGATGTGAGATGGAATCTGCAAGAGATGCTAGCTGCTGGTGTAATACAAGAATCCAGAAGCCCATATTCTTCCCCTATCGTGGTAGTGAGGAAAAGAAAAATGGGACAGTAAGGATGTGCGTGGATTATCACATTTTAAACCGTCGGACTATCCCTGGTCAGTATACAATGCCCCACATTCTGGATGCTTTGGACTGCCTGAATGGTAGCAAATGGTTTTCTGTGCTGGATCTTCGCAGTGGATACTACCAGATCCTGATGGCCCCAGAAGACTGTGAGAAGACAGCCTTTATCTGCCCACTTGGTTTCTGTGAGTTCATGATGAGGATGCCTCAAGGGATTTCAGGTGCTCCAGCCACTTTTCAACGACTGATGGAGCATGCAGTGGGGGACATGAACCTATTAGAGTGCCTAGTGTACTTGGATGATGTTATTGTGTGTGGAAGAATACATGAGAGTAGATTGTTCAAGGTGCTGGACTGACTGGAAGACTTTGGCCTGAAACTGTCCATCGATAAATGTCAGTTCTTCCAAACATCTGTAAAGTATGTGGGACACATAGTCTCCACCGAGGGAATAGAGACAGACCCGAGTAAAGTTGAGACCCTGACCACCTGGCCACAGCCCCACAATCTAAAAGAACTGCAAAGATTCCTGGGTTTTTGTGGCTACTATCGCCATTTCATCAAGGACTATTCAAGAGTGATCCGTCCTTTACTTAATCTTACTCAAGGGTACCCTCCAACCCACAAAAAATACAAGAGGTCAACTTCCCTTGAAAATGAAAGAGTGTATTTCCATCCTAATGAAGTATTTGGAGCATGATGGATGCCTGATTGCGAAGCTGCTTTTCATGAGATTATATATCAACTTACCCATTCTCCTGTCCTGGCCTATGCAGATCCAGCAAAACTCTATGTCCTACACACTGATGCTAGCTTGCAAGGTTTGGGGACTATGTAGTACCAGGAGCATGAGAATGGCCTGAGACCAGTGGCCTTTTGCCAGCAGAAGCCTGACCCCTTCCAAAAAGAACTATCCTGTACATAGGTTAGAATTCCTAGCTTTGAAGTGTGCCATTGTGGACCAATTCCATGAGTACTTGTATGGGGCTAAGATACTAGTAAAAACTGACAATAATCCTTTGACCTATGTGCAGACTTCAGCTAAGTTGGATGCTACCGGCCATAGGTGGCTCTCTGCATTGTTTACATACAGGCCTATACTGGTGCGATGATCTGTATCTGTCCAGGAGGGGAACCAGGATCCTAGGTGATAGGTTTAAATGCTTCATTGGCAAGCATTTAAACTAGCTAAGGGGAAGGCACTGAAAAGGAGCAGGGAAATCCTAGCCCCCCCCCACAAAAAAAATCAGGGTAGTTAATGAGGTAAAAACCAAGATAGAAAAGTTGATAGGGAGAAGGGCAGGGGTAAATGGAAAAAAAAGGCAATGGCAGTAAGGACAGGGATGGGGGCTAAAAGGGGTATGCCATTAAAAAATGGAGGGCAATGAGTACCAATGCCCATAGGATATGGAAATCCCAATGGAAATTGAGTTCTACTGCATTGTCCCATCCTATGCCAGCGAAGCCTGTGATGTTTGAGGCCAGGCTACTCCTCTTCACCACGCTGAATCCTTCCGGCTGGTAGAGCTATTATTCTTTCCCTCCTTCTGCATACAAAGAAAAGAGGGGTCAGACTCGTCTCCTTAGGCTGCTTTTATGAGCCATTGTAAAGTTACTGATATTATTATTACTTTGCTCAGGGAATGTCGCACTGAACCCTGATCCACCTGCACCTATTCAGGTGCCTTCTCAGCTACCTCAGCTGAAGGGAATGAGCCTTCTACATGTAAATACCTGTAGCCTGTTAAAGAAATTTGACTACATCCAAGCCTTGATTAGTCACGCCACTCCTGACATCCTGGTGGTATCTGAGTCGTGGCTTAAACCCTCTACTTTTGATCAAGAGATAAGCATTCCCTCATATAATATATATAGAACAGACAGGATAACAAGAGGGAAGGAGTGGCTATTTATGTTCATAACAAATTTGATGCCACAATTACAGACACTACCACAGTGCTAAATGAATTTGAATGTCTCACTACTAAGGTTCAACTATCACCCTCTGAATCCTTCCGTCTGATTGATTGTTATAGATCCCCTTTGGCTGGACTTAAGCTGCTGTGTCACCTTTCTAATCTGATGGTGACTCAGAGTTAGTTATCATGGGAGATCTCAGTCTCAACTGGTTTTCAGCCTGCTCAAAACAATTAATGGAATTCTGTGACTCATTTGGGCTCTCATAGCTAATTACAGAAGCCACCCGCCCTAATAAAAAAAAAAAAAAAAACAGTAGCTTACTTGACATCATCTTAGTAAACAAACCCCATCTCTTCACTCACTCATGGGCATTCTTTAAAGATCTTAGCAATCACTGCTTGATTGCTTGTGTAAGGTCTGCTCCTAAACCTATGTCTACATCTAGATATATATTCAGGAGATGCCGACATAAATTAGACCAGCGTGCCTTTATCTCTGAGCTGCAGCACTCCTGCTGGCAGGATTTTTACCAAGCAACCTCAGTGACCCAAGCTTACAGTATGTAACCTTCCATAGTATCTTCCTGGATGTCATTAATCGTCATGCTCCTATGACCAAAACACAGACCTAACAAAGATTGTTCCCATGGTTCAATCTGACCCTCAAGTCCGCCTTACTTCATAGAGATTCCCTCTGGAAGAAAGCACATAGATCTAAACTCCCTGCTGACTGGACTGCATTCAGAGCTGCCAGAAACAGCTGTACCAAACTTATTAGATCCACAAAAGCTGAGTATTATTGTAATAAACTAGACTCGTCAACCAACTGCTCTGCGAAACTATAGCAGACCATTAAAGATATTGAGGGACATAGAACTACTAACTCCTTCCCTGCCAAAATTGTATCTGACAACAAAACCACTACTGACAGACAATAATGGAGCTATTTAACACCCACTTTGCCACTGTGGGGTTGGCCTTTGACTCTTCACCTGCTAGTAAACTACATGATCAACTCTGTGGACAGGACCCTACCTTTCCTACCCCCTCCCAGTCCAGACTCAAATTTCTACTTTTCTCCTGTTGACCTTTAGGAAGTAGAAGAACTCCTACTGCAGCTGGACACAAAAAAGAGTGCTGTTGCCAACCTCATTGACCCTTACTTTTTGAAGTTAGGATACCATGTACTGGCTGTCCCCATAACACATCTTTTCAACTTATCACTTGCCCAAGGTGCTCCCACTACCATATGGAAAACCACACATGTCATACCGCTTTTCAAATCTGGAGATCCCACCGACCTAAACAATTATAGGCCCATCTCCCTGCTCCCTGCTCCCTGTCGAAACTCCTTGAAAAAAATAGTTAATTCACAGCTAAGAAAATACATAGAGCCACATAATCTCATTACACCTGCTCAGTCTGGCTTCAGACCATGTCATAGTACTGTCTCTGCACTGGCAAAAGTCTCCAATGACTATCTGAAAGTGCTTGATGGCAAGCAACATGTGTGTGCCTTGTTCCTTAACCTAAGCAAGGCATTCGACACAGTAGATGATGCATTGCTCCTGGACATCCTTTGGAACACTGGGTTGGATTCAATGGCCACTAAATGGTTTCACAACTACCTTGATGGTCGTTACCAGCAGATAAAAGCCAGTGGTGAATTCTCCTCCTTAAATACCCTGTCAAGAGGTATCTCACAAGGTTCGATTTTTTGGCCCTCTCCTGTTTGCTATCTACATGAATAATACCAACGCTGGTATAAACCCTGCTAACATTCACCTTTTTGCCGATGACACCATGCTGTACATTGATAGGCCTTCTCCTGAAATGGCATGTAGAGACCTCCAACTTGATATTAACAGACTCTAGATGAATTTACTACACCTTAAACTATTAATAAATGCAAAAAAAAGGTTATGTCCTTTTTGCCGTCAGTTAAAGTAGCCCATACTCCACCACTAGACACTTTACCAAAAATTACCACCCTTCTAGGCAAACCACTAGAAGCAGTGGCCAGATTTAAATATTTGGGGGTGTTGATCGACAGAATGTTAACCTTCTCTTATCACATTGAGGATCTTACAAAAAAACTAAAACAGAGACTCTGTCTATTTTATAGGATTAAGCACTTACTCACCAAAGAAGCAAAAACTACACTAGTCCAAGCCACCCTCCTCCCTGTCTTGGACTATGCAGACATCTTGTATGGACAGGGAACTAGCACTGCCCTATCCAAGCTAGACACCCTATATCACCGTGCCTTAAGATTTATTACTGGTGCACCCTACTCTACGCACCACTGTTCTCTCTACTCTCTTGTTGGTTGGACATCTCTGTCATTCAGGCGGCAAAAAAATGCAGCTACCTGGACTTTCAAAGCCTTTACCAAATTGCTCCCTCAATATATCTCTGACTGCCTGCCTATCAGTGTGCCTGGTAACTACACCTTAAGAAGTTTATCGTATATAACACTTACTATCCCAAAGTTAGAACCAGATTTGGCAGACTATCCATTAGTTTTGCTCTGCCCTTCCTGTAGAACCAACTTCAAAAAACACTGAAATTGGCTTTCTCTGTAAAACTCTCCACCTTTAAAACGTTATTTAGACAGTCCTTCAGTGAATCGTGCAAGTGCAATTCCTAATGGATTGAACCTAGGGTTGCCACACGTATCTTTCTCTCCTGTGCCTCACTACCCAGGGTGTCATCTCCCTATCTCTCCTATCTCTCCCACTCCCCTTCCCCTGGTGTGTCTCTACCCCAGCGTATCTGGTGTGTCTCTACCCCAGCGTATCTCCCTTTTCTATACTTGCTATATTTAACTGCTACTTCCTTTCTCTGGTTAGGTAATCTGTTGTAACCTTATGTACAAAATGTTTTATTCCAGTGTTACTTTTCTTATGTTGATATTATATTCCCATCACCAATACTGTATTCCTTGTTATTTAGAATGTTATTTATGTTATGTATACTCTGCCCAGGTCCACCTTGGAAATGAGCCTTCACTCAAAGGTGTTTCGCCTGGTAAAATAAAGATTATCGATTGATTGACTGATAGTAGAGGTAACAAGATCCCTGAACTAGTGGCCTTGATGGAAGAGGGACACGTGGATATTGTGGCAGTCACAGAAACATGGTAAACAGAGAACCATGACTGGGATGCCAGCATACCAGGGTACACAGTCTACAGGAGGGACAGGGAGGGTAGAAGAGGAGGAGGAATAGCTGTCTACGTTAGGGAAGGGATCAAAACAATGGAACTAAAGGGTAAACATGGAGGAGAGGAGGCACTGCGGGTCACCCTGGAGACCAGACATAGCACCACAAATTGCATGGGGGTTGTATACAGACTCCCGTCTCAGAGGAAGGAAATGGACAGTGAAATGATAGAAGGCATCCTTAGGACGACAGAAAAGGGGGAGATATTGTTGATGGGGGACATGAATATGCCAGATGTTAACTGGAGCACCTTTGTTGCCGCCACGTCAAAGAGCAGGGTCTTCTCGATGCCCTACAGGGGGCATGCCTCAGACAGCTAGTGTTGGAACCCACTTGGGAGGGAGCAATCTTAGACCTGATACTCTCAAAAGGTGATGGAGAGAGGATCTCAGATCTAGAAGTGGGTAGCCATCTTGGAACAAATGTCCACCAAACAGTGTGGTTCACGATAAACACAGCCACAGAGTCAAGCCATACAAAGTGATGGCACTGGACTTTAGGAGAGCTGACTTTGTTAAAATGGGAGAGTGCCTCAGAAAAGCACTAGCAAACAGGCAAGAAGGAGGGGTGGAGGAACAATGTGAAAACATCAAAAATGCCATCACATAGGCAACAAGCCTTTGCATGAAGCAAATAAATCAAAACAAAAGAAAAAAAACACTATGGTTCTCAAAAGAGGTGGCAGGGAAGGTTAGGGAGAAAAAGATAGCATTCAGGAAGTATAAGAAAACACAGAAGGAGCAGGACTGAGAAAGGTACCAGTTAAAGCAGAGGGAAGCGGGGAAGGCAGTCAGAACAGCAAATGCCCAAACCAAGGAAAAGAAAGCCAGTTCGTTTGGGGGAATAAAACCTTTTATAGGTACATTAGGGAGTGAAGAAAGACCAAGGGAGGGATAGTGAGGCTTATTAAAGGGGAGGGTGGGTCGCAGGAAGTGGCAATGAGAAAGCAGGGATACTAAATGAATACTTCTGCTCTGTATTCAGAAAAGAAGAGGAGGGGGAGGTACCTAATCCAATCAACAGATGCGCTCTGGATAGGGGGGTTGATACCAGTCCTTTCACAGAAGAAGGGGTTCTGAAAGAACTCTTAAAACTGAAGGTGAACAAAGCTATGGGGCCTGACGGGATTCACCCCAGAATTCTAAAAGAACTAAGGGGAGATCTAGTGACACCACTGACTACCTTTTTTAACAAATCATAGGAGGATGATGTGGTACCTAAGTGTAACCCCCTACAAATGGGGGTTCCCAAAAAGTTTTCCTTGAGCTTGCCTAAATGCTCACTGCCAGGCTGGTGTCCTGCATTTTAGCAGTTTAAATGTGATTACCAGAGCCTGTATAGCCTCTGTGTACTGTCTCCTTAAGAGCTGCCTGATTGCAGTTTAAGTAATCTGAGAGGGAGCTCTGTTGAAAGATGTAACTATTTACTGAAAATCATTTAGAGTGATAATGATAATGTAGTTTGTCTAACCTGCTTTCTTTGTAGCAAGAACTTTTGTTTGTTTCCACTATCTCGGTCCTGGACTGCAAATTGGACCAAACAGTACTGGTGGGACTTAAAATATAGCCGGACTATAGGAGCTGTCTGAATTCTAAATCTGTAGGAACTGTAGTTTGAACTTTTTGCACCTTTTTTGCAACTGAAGGGGGAGCTCTTGCTTTGACTGACAGCCAAATCAGCCAGCCAAATCTTTTTGTAACCCCTAGGTGGTGCTATCCCAAGGGCTACTACCCCTACCTGCTTGGCTACTGACAGGTTGAGGGGCCTAGGTTCTATGACGGGTGCCTCCACCCAGAGGTCAGGGTTGATAGTGGCTAAACTAGCTCGGGCACAGCCCTCTGGGACACTGTGACCCCCCCTTTGTTCCCACTAGTGGCCCACACAGTTCACGGGAGTTACCTTCCCAATACCCCACATATGAACACGGTTTACACATATAGATACCACTTACCCTCAAGACAGATTCTGCAGCACGTCTCTGAGGACCCTCTGTAAAACAAAGGTTAAGCAACATATACAAACACAGATTGCAATGCTGGTTCTATATGTACTGACACCTCAGACAGTATGAAGTTCAACAATAACAAATCTGGTTTATTCAGGGGACTAGAACACGGAAGGGGGAATCGGGTTGATTGGTAATATTCAAACCACAGTACTGTACAGGCATAAAAGGGTCCAATAAGTCACACTCTTGGTACCCAGGATGGTAGAGGGCTAGCCAGGTCCATTGCCCGGGGTTGGCCAGCTGGTGCAGCTGGATGGGGCCCTGTAAGAAGAAAATATATGCATAAACAAATTGTAATCTGGAGCTGGATGGCTCAGTCCGTGAACAGAAGAACACAAAACAATCAGTTGACACACTTGGATTAAATGAAGGTGAGGGGAGGTACCCCTATTTGTACTCACAAACCCCAAACCGAGAATTAAGTTGAGGAGGTGGCTCTGGATGGCCAGTATGAGCAGGGCATGGAGATGAGACCCTTGTAGCAGGGCCTAACTGATTTGGATAGCAGGTGGATTCAGTCCGATTAGCTTTGAGCTCAGCTTCCAGCTTCAGCTCACAACTCACAGAACAAGGGGAAAAAGAATCGCGATCCCCTACAAGCACTAGACACATTTATATGTAAAGGAAATTACTATACCAGGCAGTTGCTTCTTGATCCCGATCGCAAACATTGCAAATTACCTAGGAGTGCACACAGCTTCAGCAGTCCCCGACCGGCCGAGCGCACTTCTGCAAATCTTCGGTCTTCTACAGGCAAGCCTGGTTCTGCACACTTCTGCTTTCTCTCCACAACTCGGATTCAGTCCGATGAGCACTCGCTAATGGCTACAGGCTGACTTCAGGACCTTACACACACTTCCCACACGAACTGCGGCTTCCCACACGAACTGCATGCTGCAGCAGAACTGAGCTCCTACTCCCTGCACAGTCAACTCACATCTGCCCCTCCAGGAACAGTTCAGGGCATTTCCCTTAGGCTCCACACAGGTTCGGTTGGTGGATTCAACTGTCAGTCACTATAGAGCTCCCTCTGTTGGTGCAAAAAGGTGCCAAGGTCCAAACTACAGCTCCCAGAAGCACCTGCCATACATTCCCCCTTTAAGCAGGCTCCAGGTGAGAGTCCAAGTTCTGGTTGGCTCAGGCAGTCTCCATTTTAGGGCTCCCCTAACCCAGTTGGCCCAGATTAGCAGTTCAGGTCCCAAATGGAGGGGCAACACACACAGAGAGTCCCAGCTGCAATAAAGGCAGGTTAGACAAACTGCAATTTTACTAATGCTCTAAATGATTTCAGGAAAACAGTTACATCTTTCAGATGAGCTCCCTCTGCACTCTAAGCGACTGCAGAAATGGAGCGATCAGGCGGCCCTTAGGGTGGGATTCGAGCATTAACTACACAGTCCCCCCAATTAAGCTAATTTAGTCTGCGAGCAGGCAGCTCTTAAAGAGACAGTCCCAGAGGCTCTAAAAGCACTCATAGATAGACGGCTTAAATGCCGAACACCATTCAGGCTGGGAGCATTTAGCCAGCTCCTAGAAGGCTTTTGGGAACCCCCATTTGCAGGGGGGTTACATTTTGGATCTTAGGGAAGTCCTGGTCTGCTTGCAGTTTTCAGTAAGTTCTGAGCTGGAAGCTCAAGAAAAGGAGCTAAAGTAATTCTGAGCAGCAATCCTGAGTGGATTCGCATGGGAAAACTGGGAAAGGCTGAGTGTTTGGCCTATATGTCTGCCTGCTGCTCCTGAGAGGGAGAGAATTATTTTGGACTAAATTCAAGTTTGTGTGACTAAAGTAAGCTACTGAAGTGGGCCAGGCTCAACCTGAAGAAGACTGAAGATTTTGCTGAATGCGATTGGCCTGTCAGGAGTTCCAGCTACCCCTAAGCTCCCGGTCTGTGCAGAGACTTTGCGATTGTGACCGGAGAGTGCTTTGCCTGGTACAGAAGAATTCCCGTACACGTAAATGTGCTATGAGCTGCTAGTGGGTTGTGAGTTAGTTCCTCACTGTGTGAACTGTGTTCGGCTTGCTGGAAGCTGTATCCAGCCCAAAACGGACTGCACCCAAATTTGTCTCCATGCGGTCTGGGCCTTGCCAGACTGGCCCAGCCAGACTACCCACTACACAGAGATGCCATAGACAAGAGACCTGCTTGAGGACCAGCCCCCTGCACCATGCTTGAAAATGAATGACGCCTCTGCGACTCATGTGTGCCCTGCTTCTCCTGGCATTCCAGATCAACCACCTGCAGTCTCGATTTTCGTCCAGCCTGAGTCCAGTCTTGGGTATCGTGAGTAAATACCAGGGTGGCTCCCTGCAACAACAGCTTAATCTGAGTGTGTCATCTGATTGTCTTGTTGTTTTGTTTCCTTTATGAACTGAGCCCTCTGGCTCTGGATTACAAATATTGTGTACTGTGCATGTTGTGTTTTCCATCACAGGGACCCAACCAGCTGCAACCCCGGGTAACTGTCCTGGCTAGCCCATCTCTTCTCCACCTGGGTACTCAGAGGTGGCCTGTATGGGGGGACTCAAAGTGCATGCATAACTGCTTGATTGATATAACCTTTAAGCTAATTAACCTGATTTTGCCCCTTTCTTGTTCAAGTCTCCTGAATAAATCAGATCTAACTTTTTCTGCATGTAATCTGACTGTGGTTCCAGTTTGTGCTCAAAGTACTGTACTGTTGCTATTTGCTGTGCATAACCTTGTTTTACAGGGGGTTCCCAGGGTCGAGCCAGAGGAACCAGCCCTGGTGGTGAGTGCAAACAGTGTGGGTACTTGTGTGGTGTACCGGGGTATTGTGAAAGTGATTATTGTACAGTGTTCAGGCCACTTGAGGGGAAAGAGAGGGGGTTACAGCATCCCGGATGGCTGTGCCCAGGTTAGCTTGACATTATAACAGAATATTTAAGAAATGTAATCAAAATACTATGGATGAGCAAGGTTGAGCTTGTTGTGTCCTTAATTACAAAAATATGTAAGAGAATTATTCTGAATGGTTACTCAAATAATCACAGGATGCAATTTATGGACAGTTCAGGTACAGTACATTCAGGTCAGAGGGATACAAAGGAATTCCCACTGTGCAGGTGAGGGTATGTTTTGGGAGGAACAGAGAGCCTTCTGTACATTATCTACTCCACATTGTAACACGGCACAGGAGAGAGCAGGCAAAGTGAGCATCGGCATTGGCTGAAATAGCCCAGGTGACACCAACCGAGCAGTGATTAACCCACAGATAACGCCTGCTCGGTTAGTACCACTTGTGGCCACCGCAGCAGTAGAGGGCACCCACCCGCTCTGTCACCACCCCCTGACGTTACCCGCGGTGCTCGCAAGCCACAGCCTTCCAGTGCCCACCTGCCAGATACTGTGCCGTCACCAGTGGGTGGCTGATCCTGTACCCACCCAGTCTATCCCCAACACCAGCCGGAGTTCTGTACATGCAAACTCTCTATCTCAGTGGCGCTTATGAGCTTTTTTGGGTGGGGGCAGAGAGTATGTGTCCCAGACTGCACGGCTCCCTTCCATGATCGGCAGCCAGCATTGAACGGAACAGCAAAGAAACGGGTGGTAGGAATGGACAAATTAGGGTACTAAGATATGTGTCTCGCACTAATCTTCTCCTTGTCTCGAATGGCTAATATTCAACAGTATCTAAAAGAATGTGTAGTGTGCGCCATGACCGTGCATGTCCTCACAGTAGCAGAGTCAGCTGAAAACAGCCAAAGATACTACAGGTAACCAGCGAACATTGCCACTCTCACGAACCGTTCCTTATTACCATCTCACCTAGTATTCCGACACTACTTCCGTCATGCTTGCCATGTTACAAGTGCATTAATCACCTCCAGAGTCGGGCTGTACTGGTGATTAATGCCGCTGGCGGTTGGAAACCTTGGGCTTCACCCTCGTGCACCAATCCACCCCAGCGGGCATTAATCCACCGGTAGAGCCCTCCTCTGTCGGTGATTAATGCTTGCATATTATGCTCTCATATGTATCAATGTTCCCATGCACATAAGGACTTTATATATCTGTCCATATCCTAGAGCAACAGCCTGCAACTTTAACTAGGCCCAGTATTCATTTATTAAGACTTTGGTAACTGGGTGAAGCCTGCTAGGACAGAGCCCATTTACAGCAGTGACCTAGACATAACACAAGACAAGACAGTGGTACAGACAGGGATCAGTAACTGATCAAATTACATTCCTGTTCAAGTAAAACAGTTACATTTGCAAAAGGTCAAGATGGTACTGTTTGTACAAACATTTGAAGGGCTATAGGGATGTGAGTTGATAAGGTGTTCCAGGGTTTGGCAGCAACTTAATCAAAAGATTGTTGACCCAATGAAGTTCTGAACTGCAGAACTGACAGTACATTTTCTAATGATGCTCTGAGTGACTGAGACCTAAGAAACATAGCAGCTTGGATGAACAAGAGGGGGTACAAGGAGCAAGAAGTTTATAAATGGTGTCGCCCATTAAGTAGTTAAGCCTGCCATTAGGGGATAGCCATCTGAGATCCCTGTAGTGTCAGCAATGGTGCACTCATCTAGCCTCATCAAGGGAAAACACTCTATACGATTACATAGAGATTTGTATCTAGACATTGTTCTGTCAGACAGGAAGGTAAAAGGAATAGCCCCATAATCCAGGAAGGGGGAAGGCTGTGGTTTGCAATGACTAAATGGACGTTGTCAGTCAGTCACCAATTAACTTTGTAAAGGAGCCCAAGTTTTCTATTTACTAGACTAGTGAGATGTTCCAGGTGAAATCTGAAGGGTGGACCAGCATCATGGTAGATTCCTAGATATTTAAAATGCTGACAACCTCCAATTTTGTGCCTGTAGTATATACATATAGGTATCCATGTATCTGGTAGTAGGAAGTACCATTAGGGCTGTAGTTCATGCATATAAATGTTTGTAGTCCTAGCTATGCATAGTTCCTGTCATGCCCAGTGAGCATTCCTTTGTCTCTGTTCAGCAGTGTGTGGTCAGTATTTCCTGAATAGGAATAAAGATGGCCACTGAACTGAGGTGCTGTGTTTGAGTCTGTCCTTCTAGGGCACCAGAATATTACACTGCTCATGAGGATCTCAAGACAAACATCCCCCATGGCTGTCTGAAAGCTTGTGCAAGCTCATGCATGTTCTTTTAAGTTCACAAAGAACCCTTCCTGCTGAATCACATAGGTCCGTCAGGCTGCTAATCCCCCCCAACAGTCAAGCTAATTTAAGCACCCTTAGCCTGCCAACTGCAGTCTCTTGCTTAAACTACAGACATATAGCAAGCTTAACACACTGCATCACTGTGAACTGCCTTACTTTACACTGCAGAGCACTCAAAGCGCTGTCTGAGATTACGATCCAGGCAACCCAAGGAATTCCAGGCATTCTAAACATAAGGGAGCCATAAGTCTGCCACCAGCTACAACACTTCATTGAGTGGTGAAAATTGCAAGCCTGCAGAGTCAGAGCATAGATTCCTGCTCACAGCGCCATCTAGGCTGGAGGACTGGAACTGCACCTCTCTAGCACTAAGCAGCACAACATCAGTACCTAGTGGCTGGCCTGCATAACTGCAGCTGAATCAGTGCAACTCAGTGCAGAATAGCACACCTGAGCACAGTAAGCTCCTCAGAATTTCTATCCACATGGTACAAACTGGACATGAGAACATGTGGAATATATTTAAGCATAAACTATTTACCTTGTGTGACAAACATTTAAAAAAGATAAAAGTATACAACACTAGGGCTAAAAAACCTAAGTGGTTAAGCAAAGACATACAAAAGCTCTTAAAGAAGAGGCAGTATTTGTTTAACTAATATGAAAGCAATAATAGGGACACTCTAGTGTGGAGGGAATACAAAATGGTACAGACTAAATGTAAAAAACTGATAAGAAAGAGTAAGAAAAAAATGGAAGACAACTTGGCGTCTACAGCTAGCAAAGATAATGTGCAACAGTCCTATAGTTATGTAAACTCCCTAAGGAAATCTAGTCACAATCTGTGCTCTATAAAAAAGGGAAGTGAGATAGTCACAGACCCTGTTGAAGCAACAAACATATTCAATGACTATTTTGGTATGGTATTTTTCTGCACACAGCAAAGTATAATTAATATTAAGCCAAATGATGTGAAACCCATAAACATTACTGCCAACATAATATTGAAAAAGGTTAAGTCCCTAAAAAATATGAACTCTGCAGGAACTGATAATATTTCTAATAGGATGCTGAAGCTATTCTCCCCTAATGTAGTGCTACCTCTGGCCATATTGTTTAGAGAGTCACTTGTGAGTGGAGCTGTGCCTGGTGTTTGGTTGGAGGTGAGTGTGGTGCCTATACATAAGAAGGGAGATAGGACAAACTGTACCAATTATAGGCCCATTAGTAATTAGTTTGACCTCGGTCCCAGGTAAGCTTATGGAATTCATCTTAAAAGACATCATAGATGCCCACCTTATGAAGACCGGACAGGTGGATAGTGAGCAGCATTGGTTTGTGTGACTAATATGTTGTGTTTTTATGAACAGATTTCTGAAGCATTAGATAATAGGCAGGATGTGGATTGCATTTATTTAGATTTGGCAAAAGCTTTTGATAAGGTTCCCCACCAGCAGGTCCTTCATTGTCTCATTGATGCAGACATAGACCACAGAGTGGTGCACTGGATTGGGGCCTGGTTGTGTGGAAGAACCCAGAGGGTGTGCATAAATGAGTTTTATTCAGACAGGGTCGTTGTTACTAGTGGGGTTCCCCAAGGGTCTGTGCTGGGCCCTGTGCTTTTTAGAGTCTTTATGTCCTCCATGGGTAGGGATAGAAGCAGTTGGATTAGCGAGTATGCTGATGACACTAAACTAGCTAGAATAGTTACAGACCTGGAAGGGGGCCCCAGGCCTGTAGGAGGATCTGGATGTTATGTGGGACTAGGCAGTAAATAGAGGTATGATGTTTAATGTGGATAAGTGCTGTGTAATTCATTTGGGGAATCATAACAGTTTGTATAATTATCATATAAATGCTACGTAAATCTGTGGAAGAGAAAGACCTGGGAATTCTTATAGACCACAAATGGACATATAGCTCTCATGTTAATAAGCAGATTATAAAAGCTAAACAAGTGTTACGGAACATTAAGAGAAACTTTAAGAGCTGTAGCAAGGAGGTGGTCATGCCCTTGTGTAGGGCTTATGTCAGGCCTATTTTGGATTATGGGGCCCCCGTGTAGGGTCCCATATCTAAGGGAGCTGTGACGGACATAGAGAGAGTTCAAAGACAGACCACTAAATTGGTTCATAATATTAAAGATATGCCCTATGAAAGACGTTAGAACAGTTGAGGCTTATGTCCCTGGAAACAAGAAGAGTTGGGGGGATTTACTACTCTGCTACAACATTATGAGAGATGACTATTTATTAGGTGAGCTAGATCTCCAATTCAAAAATAATACTAATAGCACTAGTGGGCACCCACTTCAGCTTAGGCAAATTAAATACAACACTAATAGAAGGAAAGCCTTCTTCACACAGAGGTGGCCCTGTGGAATGAGCTTCCTTTGTCACTCATTTATTCTAAATCAAAGCATCATTGTAAAACCCAGGTGGATAGATATAATAATAATAATAATATTTTAATTTTTAAGGCACCTTTCAAAAACCAAGGCACCGCACAAGATAAAATCAGACAAATCAGAGTAAAATAATTTTAAAATCAAAATCAAGATATATAATAGATAAGGGTAAAACTACCTATTAAAGGCTTTGGAAGGAAGCAGCTGTGGGCTATGTGGCCTTCTTAGCTCCCATACACCTTTGTATGAACCTTTGTATGTACCAGAATTTGACGAATCAAAAGAGGACTTTGATTCTTACTTGGAACGCTTTGATTGCTGGTTGGCAGCAAACAAAGTTGCTGATGACAAAAAGGTGAATATCTTCCTGGCAATTTTGGGACCTACAGTGTATGGACTCCTCAAGAGTCTGACTAAACCTGTCAAGTTGGCGGACGTGTCGTATGCCCAACTCACTGAAACACTTTTACGACATTTCTCATCGCAGAACGCTTCAGATTTCATCATCAGAACCAAACAGAAGGGGAAGCTCTTGCTGGCTACATTATTGCTTTGAAACATCTGGTAGGCATGTGTAAATTTGGCCAGTTTCTGGATGAAGTCTTACGTGATCAATTTGTCTGCAGTCTAAGAGAAGAAGGCTATCACAAATGGATGTTGTCAGAAAAGTACTTAACCTTCAAGTCAGCCTGTGATATTGCATTTGCTTTGGAGCTCAGCCGGAAGGATACCAGGGAGTTTGTGGAACATTCTGAACTACAAAGATGTAGAGTTCACAATGTCACCCATACCCCAGAACTCAAAGGGCTTTCCACACCACAAAGTGGTTCACCACTTGTTTATCAGTAATCCCAAACATTTAGGAAGCCGACACCACAGGGCACTTCCACAAAGTCGAAACAACTGTGTTACAGATGTGGAGGTAACCACCAGCAAAGCCATGCCAGTTTCGACATGAGAAATGCCATGGCTGCAGTAAAGTGAGTCACATACAGAAAGTGTGCAAGACTGCAGCATGGACTGCTCGTTCACAGTATGTCACAGATGCCACTCCAGCCACTGAAGCAGAAGATGAGACATTGTTACTGTTCATGATCAATGCAACACAAGTCAATGGAGAGGAAATCTGCCTCCAGATTGAGTTTGCAGGGAAGCCAGTTAGCATGCAGCTTGTGCCAGTGCATGTCCACAGAGAGAAACTTCAGCACTGCCCATTGCAACCATCGCGTATTCAGCTCTTGTCTTACACTGGAGGCAGAATCCCCTGTGCTAGGGGAGATTCACATACTAGTCACCTACGAGGGAGGCACATGGGTCTTGCCTCTGGCAGTAGTGCAAGAAGAAAGACCTGCATTATTAAGAAGAAACTGGCTCAGGAAGATCAAATTGAACTGGGAAAACAGCTTCAGTTAAAATACAGTGACCAAGGCACTGCAAGATGCACTAAAGAAAGTACTGGACAAACATGGTCCTGTTTTACAGGATGGCTACATCATAATCCGGGATTTCAAGGCGAAGATCCGAGTGCAACTGGGAGCCGCTTCAATTTCCCACAAGCTTCGACCACTACCCTACACCTTAAGGGAAGTGGTGGAGAAGGAACTGAACCTTCTTGAAAGCCATGTTCGTATCACGAATGGAGAGGAGCAACTGGGCTGCCCCTATCATTGTGGTATCGAAGCAAGACAAAGCAGTGAGGCTGTGTAGTGACTACAAGGTTACAGTGAGCCATTGTATAGAGCCAGATCCATACCCATAACCCAATATGGAGGACTTGTTTGCCACACTAGCAGGTAGAAAGTTCTTTAGTAAGTTGGACTTATCTTTTGCGTACCAACAGTTGGAACTGGAACCAGAGACAGAACCATATCTAACTGTCAACACCCACAAGGGGACTTTACCGACATTATTGCTAGGCCTATGGCATTTCCACAGTACCAGCAATTTTCCAGAACACAATGGCTCAAATACTGCACAGACTGGACAGTGTGATCTGCTTTATAGGTAATAGCTTGGTAATGGTTCTGTGTGAAAATGGCAATCACAAAAGGGTGATTGCCATTTGGGCGTGTGTACATCGCTGAAAATGAATTACGGCAATGTACACTCACAGCGATTAAGAAACCAGCGACTGGTTTTCTGTGTTATAAAAAAAGAAAACCTGACCCGATGCAAAAAACGATGATGTGCCAGAACTGAACCCGACACCCTCCCAACCCTAGCCTGCCACCTACCCACCACGCCACACAGCCAGCTCTGTAGGTCCACCACACTACACCCCACATACCCTCCCTCCCCTTCTAACCGACACACGGCGGGTCCCTCCCTCCCTCCCACACATCGAGATATAGTGACATCCTGTCACTGTATTCATCTACCCCTGTATCTGGTCGCTATCCTGCCAGGTAGCCCAGAACACAGGTGCCGTAATTGAGTCTCCCTTTTTGTAAGCACTGAATCGTGGTTGCCGTGTTCACTGGATAACCTTGGTAACAGCACCCACAGTGGAAGAGCACCTGACAATCCTGGACCAAGTTCTGTCCAGACTGCAGCAGTATGGAATGAGGGTGAAGCTAGCAAAATGCAAATTTCTGCAAAATTTTGTTGAGTACTGTACCTAGACTACCGGATTGATGCCTAAGACCTACCCTCAATATGAGAGCAAGGTGGATGCTGTAGTCAAGGCACCTGCACCAACAAGTGTGACAGAGTTAAGATCATTCATATGCCTTTTGAACTACTGTGGATGGTTCCTAGCCCATTTGTCCGCATTGTTTCAATGACTCCATATTTTGCTACAGAAAGAAGATCGATGGAATTGGTCACCACAGCGTGAGAAAGCATTCCAGGCTTGCAAGCAACGTCTTTTAAACAGCAAGTGGTTAGTGCACTATGACCCAGCCAAACCTCTGGGGCTGGCATGTGATGTGTCTGTATATGGAGTGGGAACAATCACCTCTCATGTGTTACCTTCTGGGGAGCAACACTCAATCACTTTTGCTTCCAGGACCTTGTCCCCAAGTGAAAGAAACCATGCTCAGATTGAGAAAGAAGCCTTGAGCATAATTTTCACTGTCAAGAAGTTCCATAAGTACTTCTACGGATGGAAATTCACTCTGCTAACAGATCACAAGCCTCTACTGGCAATTCTGGTGCCAAAGGCCACAATACCAACTGTCACAGCACTCAGGATGCAGTGATGAGCGCTGATTTTGTTGGGTTATGACTATGACATCAAATACAGACATTCTCAGGACCACACAAATACAGATGCATTATCAAGACTGCCATGGGATAATGCTCCAGAGAAGGAAGAAAATGGGCCAGTATGCCACCTTTCCCATCTCGAGGAATCATCCATTGTTTCACAGGATGTCGCAGCAGAGACATGACAAGATCCTGTCCTCTCTTGGATTAAACCAGATTCACAGCAAGTACCTACAACTCAAAGGTTGGCTCATTTTGTGTTCACTTACAGAAACACTCCTCACACAGTCACAGAGTGAACGCCTACTGAAATGTTCCTAAAACATCAATCTTGTACCCATTTGTCATTGCTCAAGCCGGACTTGTCTGACACTGTCGCAAAACATCAAGTATTACAGCAAAGTGGGGGTCATGACAAGTTGACCAAGCCAGTATGGATTTTCCACCCTGGGAGAGGGTGATAGTTCGAGACTGTAGACATCCCAAGGTTTCTTGGATTCCTGGGGTGGAGACTGAAACACGTGGACCTTTGACCTATGCAGTTCACATGGGACATTGACTTGTTCACATACATGTGGATCACCTGCTGCATTCCGAGGTTCCAGCAAATGCAGTAGAAGACATCACTCCAGATGAGGACAGTGACACAGAGGACGTTGCTTCTGCCCATGAAGTGCCACCGGGGCCGGTGCAAAATAACAACACCTGTTTCACCAGCAGTGGCTGTTCCAGCCCACAGATATCCAGTGAGGCACCCAAAGACCACCACGAAGACTTAACCTTTAAGCCATATACTGAACCTGTACCTCTGTGAAACCGTACTCTTACCTGCACTGTTACTTAGTGACAAGTTCTACCCTAGGGGCCGAATAATCCCATGAACTTGCTTCTGGGTACAAAATAGTCTACTTCAGATTGGAAGTTAGGAAATGTTACTGTTGATGTATTTTAGACTAGTTTCTATCTAAGGGAGAGGGAGTATAGTATATACATGTGGGTCTCTGTGTATCTAGTAGTAGAAAGTACAGGGAACGCCATGAGGGCTGTAGTTCATGCATATAGATGTTTGTAGTCCTAGCTATGCATAGTTCCTGTCATGCCCAGTGGGCATTCCTTTGTCTGTGCCCAGCAGTGTGTAACCAGTATCTATTGAGTAAGAATAAAGATGGCCACTGAACTGCAGTGCTGTGTTTGAGTCTGTTCATCTAAGGCACCAGAATATTACAGCACTATCTATGGTGAGTATGTCAAAAGCACTGGCAAGGGAATTTACTCTGGCTATGGATCCAAAAAGCTTGAAATTTGTTTTAGTTGTATTTGTAATTCATTTAATATGAGCTTGTTCTGAATAAACTAAATTTGCAATATTTCCTATGGAGCCTGAGCTACACATAGGCAGTGCTTTGAGAAATGTTTGAGGATATTGCAGATAGTGTCCTAGTCTCATATGTTTGGAGGGAGTGGGGTCATGGAGGAAGGTAGTAAACAAAAATAAACAGCAGCAGAGGTCTGCATCCCTATAAGAAGTAAGGCAAATGGGCCAAGAAGTTACCCCATGGCTCAACAGGGATCTAAGGCAACTGATCTTTAACAAAAAGAATGGTGTATGACTTCTGATAAGAGACAGATTGCCTCCAAGCCAGAGCAGAGTACAGAGCAGCCTTGCATGGACTGCAAGATTAGAATTAAGAAAGCCAAGAAGGTCCTAGAATCCAAGGTAGCAGCAGGAGCTGTGGACATCACCAATGTCTTCTTAAAGTACACACTGTAAGTGTAAGGAGGAACGTGATAAGAGGTCACTGTTCCCCTAAACACAGGGGAAGAGGGCAACCTGCAAAAGAGTGGGAGTGGACGAGTGGCAGAGATTCACAATGAATACTTTGTTTGGTGTTTACCAAGGGGCCTTCGATGAAAGTATGGGGCTCATTGACATCAGAGATAGCCAAAATGCAACTGGCAGATATTACGCCTGATTTGATAGCTGACTACCTGGCAAAGATAAAGCTATGCAAGTCCTGAGTGACAGATGAGATACAAGCAAAGATTATTGTGTCGTTAAGGGAACAGCTGGCAGAGCCTGCTGCTGTAATTTTTCAGGAGTCTGGCCAGACAGGAATGGTGCTGGAGTATTAGAAAGTATTCAGCGTGGTCCTCTTAATCAAGAAGGGGGTGTAAGGTCAGACACGGGTAACTTTAGGCCAGTCAGCCTTACATCAGTGCTGGGCAAGGTCCTGAAAGCCACTATCAGTGATAAAATAATGGAGCACTTGGTTGAGACCAAGGTTTTTTCCCCTCTCAGCATGGCTTTATGAGATGCAGACTGGACCAAGTAAACCTGATTACCTTTTTTGAGGGTTGGTGACCAGGAAGGTGGACAGGGGCCGGGCCATGGATGGAGTCTATCTGGTCTCCAGCAAGGCCTTTGATACTGCAACACAATACTATCTTCTGGGCAAAGTTCACCAGTGCAGTATACATGAAACGTACTTAAGGTGGATTGCTAATTGACTTGGGGGCAGGATGCAGAGGGTGGTGGTGGGTACTGCTCTGTTAGGAGAGGTGTACCAAGTGGCATTCCACAGGGATCTGTGCTGTGTCCACTGCCAGTTAACATGTTCATTAATGATCTGGAAGCTGGGGTCTCCAACAGGCTGCTTAAGTTCCCTGATGAGACTATGATTACCAGAGTTTGCTACCCCTAGAATAGGCTCAAAATTTGGGGATTATATTTTATCTTTGTCTGTTTCTTTGGCCTGGAAATAACTTAAGAAAAGATGTAAACCAAGTACTTTATTCCCTGTCTCCCATTTTTAACTTTTTATTGCTGGGTTTCTGCTGAAACAATGCAATTGTCATGGGTGAACTTATGTTTTCTTTATTTATCAGTATTGCTCATACAGTTATTATGTACCATTTTAAGTAATGTGTTTGTCTATATTACTTATATGTTATTTGTCTCTATGTAGTTGTGTATTGTAATAGTCTTTGTAAAATTTTTGTACTTGGATGCAATTGTAGACGAGAGCTTCTGTCAATTTGCTTTCCAATAAACTGATCATGATGATTATGATGGCAATGTTGGTGGACTCTCCTCAGGATGGGGACAAACTTTGGGAGGATCTGAACAAGCTGACTAAATGGTCAGACTACTGGAGCCATTGATTCACTGTAGCAAAATGTACCTGGGGAGCAAAAGCAAAGGTTGGACCTATACACTGTGAGGGGCTGCTGCTGCAGTGGAGGAGGAAAAGGACATGGAAGTAAGCAATAATACCCAACAAGGTGGGCGGGATTGTGCTATACCGGACTGCACAGGGGCATAATGAGGCCCAACGCTGCAGGCAGAGGGCCTTATAGCCCTTGGAAGGTCCGGTATAGCACAATTCCACCCACCCTGGAGGGTATTATTGCACTTAGAAAATGGGTACCATTTAAAAAAATAAGTTTAATAAAAAATGATAATGAAAAATTAATTTGAAGTTAGTTTTGTGATAAAATAGTTCCTCCGCCTGCATTAGAATGATGTTTAGAGGGCACTGCAGTACTGTGTTCAAGAGCTTTTTTTCTCATAGTTTTCTTTCTGATGTTTTTTCGAAGTGCTCCCCCCCCCACATGCACACACTGGCGAAAGGCAAGAAAAAGGGCTATGATCAAGCAGTCTTATTTATACAGTTTGTTTTCGTAGCCTGTGCTGCATTTATTGGTATCTTTGCCATTACATACCAGTAGAGGCAGTGCAGTCTTTACCAGTTGTATTGTTTCCTATTGCTGTGTACAGCATGCCTCCTTGGCTCCTGAACCATCACCATGCCCCCCAGTTTACTTGCATTCTGTTTTTTTTTCTTCGTTTCTTATGTATGAGACCGCAGTTTAAAACCTGTAGTCTGGGAACTGGCGCGATCGGGTGATCTGGGAGACTGTGCGTATGAAGAGGTAATAAATTTAGCAGGACTTCATTTTCTTTGAAATAAATAGTAATTAAAAAAAAGGCAAACAGATCTGGTACTGTTTTGAGGAGCGGGAGTTCAGCCAGGGGGAGACAGAGTTACAGGAGTTGAGCCGGAGTTACGGGAGTGGAGCCGAGGTGACACGGGATTATGGGAGTGGAGTCGGGGTGAGACAGGGACATCCAGCATGATGTTTGGTAGAGATGTTGAGTGAAGACTGCAGGTACGAAATAGAGGTTTAACTTTTTTGTGTTGACAAGCAGGAAGAGCGTGACTTTTACCTGTTATTCTTCACTGCGAGAGCACGGACTTCAGAGCAATGGGTAGTGGAGCTACTGTATCTGTACTGACTATAGTGGGCACAGAAAAGAAGGTTTTTTTTTTTTTTAATTGTTTATTTAAACAGTAGTGGCTTTGCTATGGTTTACAGGGTCTGTGGGGGATGTGATTTCTCGGCGGGGGGGGGGCTGTCTACCTCGGTCACCCATCAGCGAGGTTGAAAACATGGCAGCTACGCTGTTTAAAAATTCAGGGTGCCCAACAACATCCGAAGTAACGGGGCACCCTGAGAGAGGACTTGTTTTAAGCGGGCGTCTATCGAGAAATACCTGCCTGCTAAGATCGGTGTCCTAGCCAATCAGAAAGCTAGGATTCTCTGACCCATTTTCTAACTCTTTTTAGACAAGGGGCTGAAGTATGCCCAGCAGTATATATGGCTACGGTCAGAAAAAGCCAGTAGAATGTCGGGGTGTATCAAATGGGAGACCAACAGAGTAGGGGAAGCAATCTTGCCACTTTACAGGGCCCTGGTTAGGCACCTCGTGGAATGCTGCAGGCAGTTCAGGGCTCCTCAATACAAAAGGAACATGGAAGCAGCAGAGAGGGTGAAACACAGGGTCACCAAAATGATAAGGATTGTGGGGGTCAAAAGCTATGAGGGAAGGCTAGAGGCCCTTAACCTGTTCACCTTGAAGAAAAAGAGGCAAAGAGGGGGCATGACCTCAGTCTATGCATACTCAGGAGTACTGACAGGACTGAACATATAGAGAGGTGTTTGATCTGGTGCCCCCCAGCAGGATGTGGGACATGCCCTAAAGCTCAGAGGTGGTAAATTCAGGAGTAACATTAGAAGGCACTTTTTCTCTCAGAGAGTGGTGAAAGTGTGGCACAGCCTACCAGTGCAGGTCGTGGATTTGAAGACAGTATACCATAAGTCTTCATGGTAAGCATGAGTAAATGTTTGCTTACCAGTGGAATGAATAGGTACCCTGCATAGCAGAGTGGTTAGGGAATCCCTGTGAATTACTACATGTTTGCATGGAATGCTATCTTTTTTTCGATTCTTGTGAAGTAGGGAGAGGGACATGATGGACCTAGAGTCCCTTCAGACCTTAAATTACTATGTTATTATGTAAAATAATTTATGTGACAGGAGAAAATTATGGGCATTTATTTAGTAATTGATTTGCAGTGCTGTTCTTCTCTTGGCCCCAAGCCACCCTCCAGACACCAGACACCCCAACCCTGTCTCCCCTAATTTTCTGTCAAGTCCTGCCATCACATGAAGACAGCATGGCATGGGTATTTTTCGGAATGCAGGGCTACTGGCTGGCTAGAAGTCAATGGCCACCTAGGAATCGTTTTTTTCCATTTTTCTTTGCTGATGAATGTGGGTTCAGTGCTGCCCAGTCATCCCCATGCATGCTGCCATACATGAGACATTGTTAGCTGCCCCACTGTCCTCCTGTCCTGACATTCCCAGAATGCCATACCTCCAGCTGACACTAGGGGACAGGCTAATGTCAGGTGCAGTAACCCTCCCTCCTCCCAGGAGAGAAGAGGAGTCTCCTGGATGCTTTATCCTCTCAGGAGAGGAGAGAAGTCCTCCAAATGTTCTATCCTCTCTTGCCCCAGTCAACTCTGGACAACCCCAGTTTGCATCCGAACCCAGGTTACCAGTGTTTTGCAAGGTGTGGGATCCAGCTCCTCAGCCCTTAGCACCACTGGGCTGGCTATTTAATTAGCATTTCTCTTTTCAGGGACATGTGTTGGTTAAAGAAGGGCTGCATTTACCATTTAATGAGATGCTTGAATAGTAAATTATCTGATATGGCTCCGCATCCATGAATGCTTTAGAAATCTGAATGGCAGCAGATGTCATTATAATCATGTAATTGGATCTGACAATATAATAATCTGTATACCTGGCTAATGGCTGCTGTTGGATATCCACTAGAGGCATTGGATTATCAGAGCAATTTGAATAGTGAAGTCGATAGAAACTGTGGTTTTAGAACACTACCCTTAAATTACTGGATACAGTACGTGCCTTCCCTTTTAGAAATACTAATTGCCCTTGATAATGTTCATAATTCTGTGACTTAACCTGTGTTTATAGTGGAGTGCATAGGCATCCAGAATGAAAGTGTCAATGACACTGGACGGTCCTCAGTACTGAATGCTATCCAAAATAGACCCTTTGGGGTCAGAATGCTTATTTCTGATGCTTTTGTTGCTGTGGTGAATACATGCTAATACACAGATGATAATTGATGGACCAACATGCAGAGTAACATGTTAATCTATTCAAGGTTTTTCTTTTCTCAATTCTTTTTCCCTCTGGTCACCGGTACCTGAGACCTCCCTCAGGTGTAGCCACTCCTTGTTGGATGGTCACCCCTGCCTGAGACCAACAAACTGAATATCCTTCCAGAGATTCTCACCTACTCCCAGTACCTGACATTAAACACCCCCGGCTTGTACCCCCCCCGAGGCAGGGCCGCCACCACCTACCTTGGCACTCTCGCAATCCAGTTGTCAAGCTGGGAGAGAGGTGGAGGATATATTGGGGATGGATCAGGCCAAGTCCAATGTTGTGTGTGGAACCTTTGGAGGGCTCACCATTGTCCTCCCAGGTGCCAGGGTTTTTCCTTTTTCATCCCCCCCCCCGGAGGTGTGTATGTGCAATGATGTCCAGTGCATAGCAAGTGTGCTCCCACACCCGCCCGCATGATGTCCACTGATGCCTCGACCCAACTAGGTGTCCCCAACTGCAGTGCTCCCAGTCTCCACTGTGAGCTGCTAGACACTGAAGATCCATGTCCCCTCCCTCCCAGGAGAGGAGAGTAGTCCTCCGGGTGCTCAATCCTCTCCTCCCCATCAAAGCACTGGTGCCCCAAGATTGCTCCCCTTACCTGGGTCACTGGTGTGGCATGAGGTGAGGTGGATGCCTCAGCGCCACCAGGCCCAGAGTAATCTAATCAAGTTATGCTAACATCAGTAAAGGACTAGCATTACCATTAGCATGACACAAACCTGTTTCTATTCCATTCCACTTGTTGATCCATTGATTGTGTGTTAATATGTCCCTCTGAGTCATGTACTTTAGTAATGGTATTATGCATGTTCATTAGGTAAGAGAACTATGAAACAAAGCTAAGTTTTTCTGTCACTCAGCTGGGCAAGTGAAACAACACTTTAACTTTATAACTTTATTAGCAAATACTTTGAGTGACTCCCCTGGGATGTATTAATACAGTATTATATAGGACATGGGTGTGTTGTCTTTTAAATAAAATAAAAAAAAGAAAAATGCTCTGAACATGCCGATTTAGAGGACAGCTGTGTGTGAAACATTATTTACTGAAAAAGAGTGTCAAGTACAGGTTAATGCAGCACTGTGATTAGTCAGCAGTGCTTTCTCAACCTATAGTGTTACTTATAATGTTTCAAATATTACTGATGATTCTCAGATTCGAACCCTGCGGCATCAGTGGCCCTCTAGTCTCCACATTCCAACTCTTGCTCCTGAAAGTGAAGGTGTGGAGAAAGTGCATCTGCCGACAGAGAGAGAGAGAGTGTGTGTGTGCGCGCCCACTCGTGCGTGTGTGCTTTATGGTATCCCACCGTTGTCAACTCACAACTGGGGGAGTAGAGACTGCAGCAGCTGCACAACTTTTAAATTAAAATAAAAACATTTTGTTAGAAAGTTGGCAGCAGAGCATTCCCCTGATGATGTGAGCAGGAAGGCAAAACAAAATTGTACACCCATCTAAGTAAGAAGAACAACCTGGTAATGCTTTCAGGAGAGGAAAAACATAGCGTTAGATCTGGTGGATTATAGTCACTGTATTTTCCTTCTCCATACATCATATTCAGTTATGACAGTGAATCTTAAAACTGTGATTAAAGTGTCTTTGATTAACTTTTGGATACGTATTCTATCTTTGCGTGATCAACAGGTCACAATTTGAGCTCATTACCTTGTAATTGCAAGAGTTCTGCTGAGACAAGTGATGGAACAGCTCCTCCAGTTAATCTAATGTGAGTCTTTGTTTTAATAAACCAGAGCCATTACATATTCCCTTGAGGAGGTGAGCATCAAATCTGAATGCATGGGATTCATTCTGCAGTTAGGCACCACTTGTAATGGTTTTATCGGAAACATCTCTAGCCTTACAGTGTTTAGAATGGCAGGATTTTAAATTATGACCTGCAAGTTCCATACATCCATGCTCTATTAAATGACCAAAAGAAACAGCTCTGATAGCTAATATTTCGCATAGGAAATAGTGTTACACACAGAGACTGACAACATTTGTGGAACAGGCTCCCAAAGGAAGTGATGCAACTGGGGACTGTTGAGTCTTCTAAACTCAAGTTAGATCACTTCCTTGTGCATCATACTATTACTGGTGTAACCCCTAGATGGCGCTATCCCAGGGGCTACTACCCCTGCCTGATTTGCCACTAACAGGTTGAGGGGCCTGGATCCAATGGCGGGTGCCTCCACCCAGAGGTCAGGGTTTGCAATAGTTAAACTAACTTGGTCACAGCCCTCTGGGACACTGCAACCCCCCTTTCTTCCCACTAGTGGCCCACACAATATATCAGAATTACCTTCACAGTATACACTTACTCCCAGGGCTGGTTCCGGCACTGACCTCCCTGTGAAATGAGATACAGTGCAACAATCACAGTACAGTACTTTAACACAGACAAATACCTCAGGCAGTATAACTTTGCTGAAACAAGCAGCTCTGATTTATTTAGGGGATATAACAAGGACAGGGGAAATCAGGTTAATTAGCTTATCACTTTAATAATTCACTTATGGCTCTGTGCACAGGCCTATCCCTATCAGTTACTGTCCCTGGGTACCCAAGCCCTAGTGGCTAGTCCAAACCGTGGCAGCTGGTAGGGGCCCTTTCACACAGAGAAAAGAGAATTAAACAGTCAGCAGTACAGTAATTCCATTTGGATTTAATGTGGCAATTCAACAGGAGCGACCCTGAATTAGTACTCAACCTCCAAATAAGATAGGGTCCTTCAATGTCAGCAGGGCTCACTTGAGGTGCACAAACCTCTTCACACATCCATATAAAAGAAAGCACTATACCAGGCAGGCTGCATCTGTATCCGATCGCAATTACTGCACAATACCCGGAGAACACACAGCAGATTCAGTTCCTGACAGACCAAGTGTAATTTTCAGCAATTCCTCCAGTCTTCTACAGGGTGAGCCTGGTTTCTATTCTTCAGAGATCCTTTGATTCTTTTCACAGGCAGGTTCAGTCCTAACAAGCTGTTACACAAGCTGCAGACCGGAACTCTGGGCCTTACACGTTTTTGACTAAAACTGCACACTGAAAAAGCACAGGGCTCCTTCCTTCTTCACTGCCAAAGCTCAACTGAAACTCCAACCGACAAAACGGGCACTTCCTTTGAGTTCCTCCCAGTTCTTGACTGGATTGGCTGTCCTCACAATAGACTGCTGCTGTTGGTCCAAAAGGCACTGAAGTCTAAACTACATCTCCCAGAGTCACTGCCCATACAATCCTCTTGTGGCTGGCTCAGATTATGAGTCCAAGTTCTGATTCGTCAAGGCACCATTTTAGAGCTAGCTTACCCCACACTGATTGGTCCAGTTCAGCAGTTCAAAACTAGAATGGGGAACTAGCAGACACAGTTCTGACTGCAAAGAAAGCAGGTTAGACAAACTGTAATTTCATTATTACTCTAAATAATTTCTGGCAAACAGTTACATCTTTCAGATAGGTTCCCTTTGCACTCCTAGTGACTGCAAAATGAAGTGAATTGGCAGCAGCTCGAGTGGTACTCAGAGAAGCACACAGTCCCCCCATACAAACTAATTATGTCTGCAAGCAGACAGCTCTTAAAGAGACAGTACCAGAGGCTCTAAAAACACTCACTGATAAATGGCTTAAATGCCAAACACCATTCAGGCTTGGAGCATTCAAGCAAGCTCCTGGAAGTCTTTTGGGAACCCCCATTTGCAGGGGGGTTACACTGGATACAGCATTTAGTTCCATGTGGAAGGGAGGGTCAAGTGAGGCACCTCCGCCTCATAGCAGAAGTACTGTAGTATGCCTATGAAGAAATGGCTGACACCTTTACCTCAGGTTCCCAGATGTTTCACCCACTGGGAAGTTTCCATTCCCTATGGCGCCCGTAGCTATGAAAATAAAGAGCTGCGCTTCCAGTTTAAGAATGACTACAGTTACTTCACATGCAGATGAATGCTGTAGCTGCTTGTTTGGAGGGTTTGGCGGGAGAAGAACATGGTGGATCAGAGGTCTTTTATCAACTAGCATTTACAATGTTCCTATAGCTGAGTTCATAGGAATCTGTGCTGTATGGACCCAAAGTTATCACACACTACCTTTTTTAGTATATTCAGTGCATTAGTCCCTGCAGGGGCCTTTTACAAATGCCAAACTAAATAAAGATTGACATGCTAGGCCATGTCCGATACATGTAAATGTTCTTTTACTGTTGCACACACATATAGTCTCTGAGTTTGTTTCTCCCCACACTGTGATCATCTAGCATGCATTCTGTTCTCAGTGTCGTAGAAATGGGTAGACTCTCCATTCCTCATTGCTTCAAAGGAGTTTGTTCAAGTACTATATAAGAACAAGCAGCTGTGCCACTTCAAGGCTAGGGGGTGCCAACAGCAGCAAAGTGTCAAATCAAAGAACAGCAGAAGCCGCAGCACTCGCCCTCCGTGGCTATGTACTGGCAAAATGAAGCTTAGATTTCCAAGATACTGAAGAGCGCTTTATTCAAAATACATATGATAAAACTAGTCCAAAGCAGTGCAAAACATAACAGATGCCAGAAGTGAGCAGTGCTGACCCAAAAGTTTTGCACCTGCAGTTGGTGCTTTTTGATGTACTATATCTAGATATGTCAAGAGATTTGAGCAACATGATAGTTAAGGAGAAAAAATTCAGAGGAAATGGTCCCTTTTTATTTATAGCATTTCATTAGAAGGAATGTAAAATATATCAGTAAGTGTATCAAATCCGTTATCTTGGGGCTCATCTTTGATAGAATAGTTAACAAATTCCCTTCTGGAATTAGAGGCTTTTAGGCTAAAGATTGATCAACTTTGTTCTAATAGTGATATCAAAGTGAAACCATCTTATATTGAACGTTTATGCAGCACAGTGCAGGTCTGGTAAAGAAAGGTTATTTACATACCGTATATACTCACATAAACGTAATGTTTCAATTGTTACAAGTGATTATAACATACTTTCATTTTATTTTTATTTTTTCCATTCTAGGTTATATTACGTATTTTGGTAGCCTAATCAAAAACCCTGTATAAAAGCCTAATCAAAAATCCCATATAAAAAGCATTTGAAACCCAACTGATGTCGTAGTGCCTTCATTTATGATTTCATAACATCTTAGTGTTGTCATGATAAGCACTATGGTGTCAAGGGAAGCATTCTGGCATCTTAGTGCGTACAATGACAACAACCTCTGATGTTGCCAGCGCAGACGTACGGTCAGTTGGGAACAGCTGAATGCTTTTTGAAAGGTAGTGAGATAAGTACTACATTATACAAAATATTGTCAGACAAATAACAGGAAAAGAAAGGAGCAGATTTTTACTAAAGTTGAACTTAACTGTAAATATAATAGTTTAATCTTTTTATTTAACAGTGTCAGTTGCCGGGGGGGGGGGCGGTGAGCATCCGATGATGGCTGTTCTCTCCCAGGGAGGTGCAGTTGCAGGGTGCAGGGGTTGCAGCTTGGAGGGGTTAGCTTGTGGCAGGTGCATGATATGTGCGCACCTCCACATGCACCTATGACTGTGTCCATGTATGCTGCTTGGCCAGGAGGACAGAAAACTGGGAAAATGGAACCGGAGCATGAAGCTCAGCCCACTACCATACCTGTGCTGCTGCCCAGAACTACCTCATCTGGATGCATTCTTTGGGGGAAGGAGGAAGACAACCCTCTGTCTCCATTGGGGGAATCCATATGGGCTTTGGAAGTAAATCCTGGGAGAGGCAGGTGCCAGTTGGGGGTGGATTGGGTCTGAGCAGGTCCCACCTCAGGAGAAAAGAACTGTATGAAAAAAGAGTGTCAATTTCCTTGTGCCCAAATCTTTCTCAGTGATTTCATAGGATTCCTGTTATAGAAGAGCAGAGCCCTAGACACTCAGTATGGTGACCTTTTTGCGCTTCATACCATACAAAGTATGTGCTTACACCATTTGACTGCCATTTCTGTAGCAATGTTGTTGACATCTTGTGAACATATTGTGAACATACATGGTTGCTTCTGTATCTATTTTTCAGTTCTACTTTTCACCTCTATTGCCACTTGTCACCCAAATCTTCCAGTCATCCACATGTCTCAGCGATATCTCATAAGGTATCAACTGTAGCCCACCCCCAAGTCTCCCCTTGATCTCTCTAACAGCCCCTGCAGGTACCCTCCCCAGGTAAGATCACTGATTCATGTCTAGAGGGTTCTGTCCAAGGTATTGACATCAGCTCTTAAGCCATGCCCCACATGAATGATTTAGAATTAAGAGAGAGGTGGGAGGACCAAGGGATTTTACTGTCCAAACAGAGGATGCCACAGGCATAGCTGTGTCATCAACTAGGAGAGGCCATCAGGCTACTCTGTTTTTCTCCCATGGCTCCCTCTCTCAAAGATGCATTGATGCTGGTGCCAGGATGCCTAATGTACCCTTCCCACTGATTGCACTCTCATCCAGCTGCACTGCCACCTGTAGCCTCCTGGGTGACAGATGGAGTGCAGCCCTCCATCCCTGTAAGTGGAGAGCATCTGCTCAGATGCTTGATAATCCTTCTGTTGGCCCCCATCATGATCCTGGGTTTCTGGCAAAAACCCAGATCACTAGAGTTGTAAGTATTGTCTGCCACCCTGCCATTTGGCTAGCATCAGGGTCTACTTAAAAAAAATGCTTTCAGCTTAACATCATTTGCCTCGGTTTACTTATATATTAAACAGAATAGTTTTGTTTGAGAATGTGCATGAAATAACCCAGCACTATTGTAGCCCTGAAGTGAAAAACCTGAAGACACATTGTACCCCATTTAAAATTTAGAAAAACAGAAAGGCCTGGATATTCAAAAGGGTTCGCCATGCGCAACCCAATGCGCCCTGGTGCGATATTCAAAGGGGCAAGTTGTGCTGCGCAACTCCCGATGCACCGGGGTGCATAAATAATGTATTCGGCGCAAGTGCTGGGGGCATACCCATGCATATGCAGCACATCCCGATATTCAGCCCGGGATGTGCGGCGCATATGCAGGCACAAACCCACCTTGCACTGCTCAGGGGGGCGCAAAGATGTGCCTGGTAAAACCAGGAGCAAGTCCTGGCCCCCCACAGGCGAGCTGCCATATTGCAGGGCACAACACGGCAGCTGCCAGCCATGGGTGGCCACCCTCCCACCCAGAACACTGTCCACAATCTCCCTGACCTGGGAGCACTGTGCCCCCCCCGTCACCCGATCGCGGGCATCTGTAAATTAAATCCCTGGTGGTCCAGTGGACAGCTCCCCATCGCCCGATCATGGACATCTGTAAATTAAATCCCTGGTGATCCAGTGGACCGCTCCCCATCGCCCGATCATGCGCATCTGTAAAATGTATCCCTGGTGGTTCAGCGGAACCCCCCCAGCACTCAATCGCGGGCACCATGGCACAGCACCATTGAATATCACCAGGTCCATGCCCTGGTGCAGTGCAGTTGCGCTGCCCCTGGGCTTGCGCCCCTGCCTGGCGCAGTTTGAATATCTAGGCCAAAGAAAACAAAAAATCCAACACTGAACATGTACAATAAGCAAACAAACAAAAAAAACAACAAACAAACCAAGAAGATTTGCAAGAATGGAAAACACAGAAGCACATCTTTAAATATGAGAACAAATTCAAGACCATTTACAGGAGCAGAAAACATAAAAGTAATAAGGACAATACATTGCATCCCAGAATACCTGAAGAAAACACAGAAACATACTGTGCAACATGTATAAATACTGAAAAAAAAGGAAAACACTAAACAGACTCAGCAACAAAAAAATAAATTAAAGAGTACATGCAAGAAGATGACAAAACTTCTGAAATGTATGTACTGTAAGTATGCAGTCTGCAATGGAGGCTGCATCACTCTTAGGTCTCTTCCTGATTGGTCATGATACATGCCTATCAACTCAGACTCTAAATGTGAATCTCCTGATACAGTGCCATTTTAGTGAACAAACAGGACTTCATTATAAAAGGGTTCCATCAAAAACTACACATACTATGTTATAAACCACTTAACTCCTATCTGTGCCACTACTGCTGCCTTATTATGAGTTTATTATACAGTTTCTTCATTGTGTGTATGTTACTTATGGGCAGCAGTTTAACTGTAAAAGTATGTGTTCAAGACTGTAGCTTGCTCTGTTACACCGGCTAAACTAAATCAGTTAACATTTCTGAGACGGAGTTTATAAGGTTGAAAGTATACTTGCCTTTGATCTAGAGGATTAATTAAGCATTATACAATGGCTAGAAAAATAAAGGATTCTGATTGGCTGGCTGGCACCTTTTAGCCATTGTAAATCCTAGTATCACCCAATGTAAAAAGGTGCCAGCTGCCAGTCAGCTGCATCAGTAACTCCCCCTGATATCATTCCGAGCACCACAAACCCGGGACTCGCAAAGACGGCAACTGTTGCTGTCACACCAAACTGGAACAGAAAAAGCCCCGTCAATTTTAAAAAGTAACTGATATTCAAATTGATGCACCAGCAGCCCCCAAATGTAGTATAAGTACCACAAAATATTTTAATTTCCCAAACTAATGTAGTACATTTCACAATCTTCTTGCCTGCAAAACGTAAGTCAGGCCAAACTCACACCGTGGCTTTTACCTGTACTATATACCGACTTGCAAACAAATTTCTCAGCTGCCAACTCTTATAATCCTCGATCCCTCCAGCGGTCGCTGCAGTGTGCCACCTCCATTGTGATGCTGCTAGGATCCCATCCCATGAAAAGACCCACATGCCCCAACAGTTAATAAAGTTCAAAAACATTATTAAAAATAAATAAGTACATAAAATTGAGCTCCAAGTCGAGCTGCATGAACATCCCAGCTCACTAGCTGTACCTCACCATACAGTATTATCCCACTCTCCATCTGCCAGCTATGCACGTTGGCTTCCACACACGGCACTCTTCCTGTCCCAAAAAAGTTGTTGCAAGAAAAACTCCAACTAAAACAGGAACCGATAAAGCCAAAGCAAACACAGAACCCGTACCATGTGCTCTAAACAAAAAAAAGGCAAACTGTCAGGCTCTCTGTAAAAAAAAAAAAAAAAGGAAAAGCAAGTAGAGCTATGCTGTCTTTCTTTTTAAACATCAGACTGACTCAGTTACAGGATGGTGGAGGGAGTAATCATAACAAGTGAAGGCTGGTAGATGCTCTCATATGGCAGTGAGAACTTATTCTAAATACAACAGGGAACTATTTTTTCTGGTGGAAAAATAATTTTAATTAAAATGATTTTAAATACCAAAAAACAATATTTGCGTTTTATTTTTTTGCACAGTAAAAAAGAGGGTCATTGTATAATCGCAATAAACCACTCCAGGGTGTGGGTGATGCCAAGATTTACCCACTTCTGGTGTGGTTTACTCACTCAGCCTGCGGCCTCATGACTGAACCACACCAGGTGTGAGTAAATCCTGGCATTACCCACACCCTGCCATTGTATATTGCTTAAATATTCCACAACAGAGTGTGAGTTATGCTGGAATTTACCCACGCCTAGTGTGGTTCAGTCACCAGGCCACAGGCCGAGTGAGTAAACCACACCACAAGTGGGTAAATCTCAGCATAACCCACACCCTGTAGTGGTATATTGAGATCATACAATGGCCCCCCTTCAGTTTTTATAACCAAAAGTTTAAGAAAAAATACATCTTTTGGTGCTTTAAATAATTATTATTAATTAATTGTTGCACCAGAAAAAATAGTTGTTTGTTTGCTAAGTAGAGTAATGAATGCCCCACCCCTGCGAGGTTTCATTTTTTTAATCCCACCCCCTCCCCATTGAGCAATGTTCCTTTCTTTTTTTCTTATTAAAAAGTGACAGCCCAGTACGTTTTGACTTGCTGTTCATTTTTGAATCAAGATGTTGTTCTCTGCCACAGATGGGACATTGAAATGGAGCAGAGCTGAAAGCGGGGAAGGGGGGGTGTTGGGGAAGAGGAGACCAGATCGCTGCATTGCTGTCTTCATTGTATGGTATGGGGCTTTTGTTTTTTAAGTGCCTTTTGTTTTAAAAAAAAAAGAGCAAGAGAAGAGAGAGTTACTGAGTAGAGCTCAAAGCAGGAGGTACGGGCAGAGGAACCAGTCGTGGTTCTGCAGAGCGGGTGCTCGCTGTACTGACTGCTGTAGGTTCCTTTCAAGACTTCAGCTGCTGCTCTCCCCGGTACTGCAGGTAGCTGTGGATAAAGGTTTCCATCTTCAGTTAGCTTCCGAAAATACTGCACATCTCTGCCGCTGTCAGTGTGGACCGTAAACTGGGCAGTAGCTGTGTGGAGACCAGATCGGTGTGTACTGGCAGGGAGAGTGATTCAGATAGGGAGAGGTTTCAGCTGTGGGTTTTGGCAGTCTGAGGAGCAGCATTTGGGTGTCATAATGTTTATTATTTTGGTGCCGGGAATGGAATACTACTGTTTCTTGTGTGCCAGTGGTCTATGTGTTAACAATTCGCAGTGCTTACCTGTATTTGCAACTTCCCCTTTTGTGTTGTGCTTTAGTGGGGTTTCAATATGGCAGGTTCATTGCTTTGATTTTCAGGGGATGGATCGATATTTTCCAGATGCAGCTGGCTGGCACTTTTACCCATTGGTCATGTCAGGATTTATAACGGGTACATTGCGTCAGCCAGCCAATTAGAGGACAGGATTTTTCAAGCCATTGCATAATGAAGATTTTCTGTTTCATTGTCATTTTGTATTTGAAGACTGGCATTAAAGAGCACTCTCTATCTTGCCCACACCACATTCTTGAATAATTCTGCATGATTACCCCTAACTGCCTCCATTCTTTTCATATAATATTAAGTTTAAAGCATCAGTTCTTCTTTGTCATCAACAATGTTGAAATGCTCCCAATTGAGAACCAACACTAGCAGACCATACTGTATACATGCAATTTGCAAGATCCTGGGCTTTCATTTTCTTCAGAGTTGTTTTTTACTACACTTCTTTCTAGGCATAACCTTACTAAATTGTAAAACTTGTATTTAAAGGAAAGGTATATTATTTATATTTATCATATCAATATTATATATTCAAATATAATGATGATTTTCCTCTTGAGTATTTGGGGAATGAGAGAGATTGGTGGCATTATGTAGGCTATGGTGAATTGTCCATGGGGGCGTTAATATCTATCCCAGTTGATTTATGCTCCTCGTACCTGGAGTAGAACAATAGGAGTTGTGTGTTGTGATTTGTGGCTAATACTGTAGGTCCATGTCGAACAGACCCAATCTCCTGGAGATGTGATTGAATATCCTTGAATCGAGCTGCCTCTTGCCGGGGTTTAGTGTTTGTTGACTGAGCTAGTTTGCCTGGGTGTGGAGTTCTCCTGCTAGGTGGACAGCTGAGAGGCTGTTAACATTTCTGTCCATCCAGCTGAAGAGGATTGAGGATTCCTGGAACAACTGTATGCTTCTTGTTCCTCCTTGTTTGTTTATGTAAGCCATTACAGATAGATACATAGACACTGTCGGCAGATAAGGGCCTATGGCCCACCCAGTCTGCCCATTTAAGCTTGTCAGTTCACTTTAAGTTTTTCTAGAAGTCTGTTGCCCCTTACCGCTGACCTCCAAAATTCCCTTATGTCTATCCCATGCATTCTTAAATCTCGTGATTGTATCAGCCCCACCACTTCCTCTGGCATGGTGTTCCACTAGTCCACAACCCTTTCTGTGAAGAAATTCTTCCTCACATTTCCTCTCAGTCACTCTCCCTCCACCTTCATCACATGCCCTCTAGTCCTGGAACATCTTTTTTGATGGAAAATAGTATATTCTTGCACCCTGTTCCTCCCTGTAAGGTACTTGGATGTCTCTATCATATCCCCTCTCTCCCTCCTCTCCTCTACGAAGTACATATTCAAGTCCTTCAGCCTGTCCTCATAGGACTTGTGATCCAATCCCTGTACCATCTTTGTTGACCTCCTCTGAACCTTCTCTACCCTGTCTATGTCTTTACGTAGGTAAGGTATCCAGAACTGTACACTGTACTCCAGGTGGGGCCTCACTAGTGTCTTGTATAGTGGAATTAGGACCTCCCTTTTCCTGCTGATGATGCCCCTGCCTATGCATCCCAGCATCCTATTTGCTTTACCTTCTGCCTTGTCACACTGTTTCCCTACCTTGAGGTCATCAGGGATGATAACCCCAAGGTCCCTTTCCTGCTTGTTGCATGCTATTTCCTCACCCCCCAACTGCCTCATATGCATTATCTTGCACTTCTTTGCATTGAATTTCAACTGCCAAACCCCTGACCATTCTTCAAACTTCTGCAGGTCCCTCTTCATTCTGTCTACACCCTCTGGTGTGTCCACTGTGTTATAGAGCTTTGTGTCATCAGCAAACAGGGAAATTCTGCCTTCTAGGTCCTGTACAATGTCGCTGATGAAGACGTTGAATGGGACTGGTCCCAGCACTGATCCCTGTGGTACCCCATTGGTCACTCTTCCCTCTGTGGAGTGACAGCCATTTACCACCACTTTCTGTGTCTTGCTGCCTAGCCAATTACTTACCCACCCCACTACTGTCCTTCCCACACCCATATTCCCCAGTTTGTTTAATAGCCCTCTATGTGGCACAGTGTCAAAGGCCTTGCTGAAGTCCAGATAGACCACGTCCACTGCCATCCCCTGATCCACCTCCCTTGTCACCCAGTTGAAAAATTCAATGAGGCTGGTCTGGCATGACCTCCCCCCGGTGAAACCATGCTGTCTTGGGTCCTGCAGTTCGTTGGCAACCAGATATTCCACCAATCTCTCCTTCAGTAGTACTTCCATGATCTTCCCCACTACCAAGGTCAGGCTGACTGGTCTGTAGTTCCCCGCTTACTCTTTGTTCCCACTTTTGTATAATGGGACTACATCTGCTGTCCTCCAGTCTTTGGGTACCTCCCCTGTTTCCAGTGATCAGCTAAACAGGATTGCCAGAGGTTCAGCCACTGCCTCTCTTAGTTTCTTTAGGACCCTGGGGTGCCCATCTGGCCCCATTGCTTTATCAACTCTTATTCCTTCCAGTTCCTTCAGGATCGTTTCCCGTGTAAAGAGACCTGTGTCCCTTTCTACGCCATTCCCACCTCTTGTACTCCCTTCAGGCCCATTACCCTCCTCTTCCTCAGTAACAACTGAGCAGAAATATCTGTACAATATATCAGCTTTACTGTTGTCATCCTCCACATGACCCCCATCCTCCCCCTTCAGTCTTACTATCCCTCCCTTGGCCCTTCTTTTTTCACTTATGTACCTGTAAAAGGTTTTGTCCCCTCTACCCACTGATTTTGTGGTGCACTCTTCTGTCTGAGCTTTGGCTTCCCTTACTGACCTCCCTGCCTCCCTTTGCTTCTCCTGGTACTTCTACCTACCCCCTTCTGCCTGTGTCTTTTTGTATTGCTTGAATGGTTGTTGTTCATTCTGATCTGAACAAGCTGTTTGAACGCTTGTGAATGGAAATGTACGAGGGCTAGATGGATGGCTTTGGTCTCTAGAACATTGATTGGCAGCTTGTCTTCCTCAGGTGACCATGTTCTCTGAGCTGTGTGATCTCTGAGGACTGCCCCCCAGTCTTCAAGACTTGTGTCTATCTCTAGTGTTCTTATGACTTTTTGATTGAGCTGTGCCCCATGTTTGACATTGTTGGTAACCATCCACCAGAGAATGGGATCTTTATTTTCAGTGGCAGAGACAAAAGATTGTGATAGTCCAGGTGCAAGTGAAGTCTAGTAGCCTGTCCCCCCCCCGGATACTGGGTTCCTGGGTCTGTTTCGTTCCATGCATGTTGATTTCTGTAGTCTTGATTGAATCTTGCTCCTCCTCTGGCCCTGGACCTTGAAGCACCGAAGCGGTTGTTAGAGTCACCTCTCTTGTTGAAGAAATTGGGCTTGAATCCAAAATTCCAGTAGTTTGGGTTTTGGTAATAATTGCTTTTATGTCCTCGTTGGTAATTATTATTATAAAACCTGTTTCTGAAATTTGGAAGAAAGAACAACCTACCAGTGCTGTCCTTAATGAAATCCTTCCCATCTCCTTTCTGTCTGATATATTTCTTGAGGCCTGGCCCAAAGATAGCATTTCCTCTGAATTGGGAGTTTCATGAGAATGGCCTTAGAGTCATTTTCTGCTTGCCATAGTTCGAGCCATAGGTGGCAGCATACTCTGTTGATTGTGGATGTTGCTGTAGCAGATATTTTAAGGGTGTCTACCAAACCATCTGTGACATACTGGATTGCCTGTATGGTGTAAGACAGGGTGTATGCTTGCTTGTGGGTTTTCGCATGATCTGACAGTATGGTTTCTAGCCATCTAAAGATGGCCCTAGGGGTTATATGGATGCCATTGATGCCCTAGTAATCATAGACGGCATCTTGTGAGTCTTTTTGACAATTTCCTCAGCCTTTCTGTTAGTGTGGTCTTTTAAGGTGGTTGAGCCATCAGAGGGAAAGGCTGTATGATGGCTCAAGGTGGCAATCTGAATGTCCACCTTAGGAGTTCTCCATGCTTCTGATTTCTCTTCAGGCAGAGGATATCTTTTGTTGAAGGATCTCTTCTTTCAAACAGGGGAACAGATAAGGGGAGTAGAGGAGTATTTTACTACCATTTTTGCATGGTTTACTCCCACTTTTTAATTTTAAGAATTTATTTCCCACCCAGTACTTTTTAAGTATATTTGCTACACATGCACAAAATTGTCAACACCATACGATATTAGCAGTAGTGACACTATGCATCAACACAGTGGAAACAGTAGGGATGGAGACAGAAGAGAACACCAATATCAGTTATGTACAGTGCAGAAGACAATGTCAGAAGTTGCTAACTGGTTTTGCCATAAAGGTAGTTGTAGTAAGTTACAGCACTATATACAGTAGTGTAACCCCTAGATGGCGCTATCCCAGGGGCTACTACCCCTGCCTGATTTGCCACTAACAGGTTGAGGGGCCTGGATCCAATGGCGGGTGCCTCCACCCAGAGGTCAGGGTTTGCAATAGTTAAACTTACTTGGTCACAGCCCTCTGGGACACTGCAACCCCCCTTTCTTCCCACTAGTGGCCCACACAATATATCAGAATTACCTTCACACTATACACTTACCCCCAGGGCTGGTTCAGGCACTGGGACCTCCTGTAAAATAAGATACAGTGCAACAATCACAGTACAATACTTTAACATAGACAAATACCTCAGGCAGTATAACTTTGCTGAAACAAGCAACTCGGATTTATTTAGGGGGAATATAACAAGGACAGGGGGAAATCAGGTTAATTAGCTTATCACTTTGCTCATCTACCTATGGCTCTGTGCACAGGCCTATCCCTACCAGTTACTGTCCCTGGGTACCCAGCCCACAATGGCTAGTCAAACGTGGCAGCTGGTGGGGCCCTTTCCACCGAGAAAAGAAAAATTAGTTTAAACAGTCAGCAGTACAGTGATTCCATTTGGATTCAATGTGGCAATTCAACAGGGGCGACCCTGAATTAGTACTCACGACCTCCAAACAAGATAGGGTCCTTCAATGTCAGCAGGGCTACTCTTGAGCTCCACGAGACTCCTCACACATTTATATGGCAAACTGCAACAGGCAAAAGTCCTTTAATGGCAGCAGGATTCACTTGAGCTAACCAAGCCTCCTCACACATTTATATGGTGAACAGTAACAGGCAAAAGTCCTTTAATGGCAGCAGGATTCACTTGAGTACAAGCCTCTACACACATTTATATGGTAAAACAGAAAGTACTATACCAGGCAGGCTGCTTCTCTATCCCGATCGCAATTACTGCACAATACAGTGAGAACACAAGCAGATTCAGTTCCTGACAGACGAGTGCAATTCAGCAATTTCTCCAGTCTTCTACAGGGTGAGCCTGGTTTCTACTCTTCAGATATCCTTTGATTCTCTTACAGGACGGATTCAGTCCTAACAAGCAGTTACACAAGCTACAGACTGGAACTCTGGGCCTTACACACGTTTCCCGACTAAAACTGCACACTGAAAAAGCACAGAGCTCCTTCCTTCTTCACTGCCAGAGCTAAAACTGAAACTCCAACAGACAAAACCGAGCACTTCCTTTGAGTTCCTCCCAGTTCTTGACTGGATTGGCTGTCACTCACAATAGACTGCTCCTGTTGGTTCAAAAAGGCGCCGAAGTCTAAACTACATCTCCCAGAGTCACTGCCCATACAATCCTTTTGTGGCTGGCTCAGATTATGAGTCAAGTTCTGATTCGTCCAAGGCACCATTTTAGAGCTAGCTTACCCCACACTGATTGGTCCAGTTCAGCAGTTCAAAACCAGAATGGGGAACTAGGCAGACACAGTTCTGACTGCAAAGAAAGCAGGTTAGACAAACTGTAATTTCATTATTACTCTAAATGGTTTCTGGCAAACAGTTACATCTTTCTGATAGGTTCCCTTTGCACTCCTAGTGACTGCAAAAATGGAGTCAATTGGCAGCAGCTCGAGTGGTACTCAATCAAAGAAACACACAGTCCCCCATACAAACTAATTATGTCTGCAAGCAGACAGCTCTTAAAGAGACAGTACCAGAGGTTCTAAAAACACTCACTGATAAATGGCTTAAACGCCAAACACCATTCAGGCTTGGAGCATTCAAGCAAGCTCCTGGAAGTCTTTTGGGAACCCCCATTTGCAGGGGGGTTACAGTAGCATCAGGAAGTTCTCTAACTCTACAGCAGTACCAATCAAAAAGCCAGTGACCAAAGGTGTCCAGTGTGTTTGAGACATGGTGTAGAGGTGGGGGTCTGATATTGGGCTACAGATGACATCACTGCCATATAGGTGGTAATACTAGCAATCTGAAGAAGCTAGCAGTAAATATCTCTCAGTCCCAAAAATTATCTGGACCCCTGCTTTCATGTTCCTGCTGGGTCTGTTGCTTCCCACTCATTCAGAATGTCCTCAATAGCTTTACATATAGGGTAGCAATCTCTGACTTGGTGCATTCTCTGACCAATGGGTCTACATGTTTGTTCCATGGGAGTGGTAATTGATTCAAATTTTAGAGTCTCATGCACTACCCTGATGATGATCTCCAGAATAATGTCATAAAGACAGAGTTTCACAACAGAGTCCTCTTTTTTCCCCCCTTAATCTGACACGTCTGAATTGGAACTTTTATTGTCTGGTCATCAGTGGTAGGTTCCTTTCATAGCCTCTTAGACATGGAGGTCTTGTCCTGTTGCTGAGTCCCCATGTCTCATAGGTTTCCTAGGTGATGTATGAGTCATAAAACTTTTGCCATATAGACTTGCCGATATTTATTGGCTATATTGGTGCCCTGGATAGTTGTCTAATGCTACCTTAAATGTCTCCATCGTGGTACTATAAACAATTGTTTGTGGAAGTCTATTCCACAAGTTGACAACACACAGATTGAACCATTTCCCCTTTTTTTTGTATTATTGTAATTGTCTCCCAATAGTTGCATCCTATGGCATCTTAGGTCTCTATTGATATTCTTAATTTGAAGACCAAGGCACTCCCAGAGGTCTGCATTTTTAAACACCCTGTAGACCAGACATAAGTCTCCCCTAGTGCACATATACTTCAAGGAAAATAGGTTCAGCTTGTTCAACCTTTCAGTGTCCTTGAGATGTGATATGCCATTTATATTCTGCGTAGCCTCTCTGGAATTTTAATTGGATGCCAGAGTGCCAATCTGGTCAATTAGTTTTTGAAAATTGGCTGCCATGGTTGCTGGGTGAAAGTGTTGGAATCATCCACGTTGTCCTCTTGTGATGTGGAGGTGCCCTGAGAGTCTTTCTGGTTGTCTGCATTAACTTGAAACTGTGAGCAAAGATCTGTAGTTCAGTTGGTAAGTAGAATATTGAGGCATTTTTGCAACACTTCTTGCTTCGACCCATGCTGACTTGCTCAAGCTCTGAGCTGGTGGATGGGACATGATGTGAGTGAGTGAGTGAATGAGTGAGTGAGAATCAGTGTTACATGGCTGGGCCGCATGTCTGCTGAAGAGCAGAAAGCATGGGTAGCAGCAAATATATAATTATTTATCTAATATGTTCCATAGCTAGCCTACTGATCAGTGATGTGGAAATAGCATGGCTGGATAAGCAATGATGCCAACAGCGTTGTATGCTTGCTTAGACCTAAAACATCTCTTTAGGCTTAACAGGTATGCACTCCCATTCCAGACTATGTAATGTTTACTGTATTATTTTACCAAATTTTGTCACTGGACATGTGTGAAAATGGGCAATTTTGCTCACATGCCTTTCCAGTACAAACAATAAAAATGAAAATGAAATGAAAATGAAAGATAAATGAAAATCGGTAGCAGCAGGAACGGTCTGTGCAGGTTAAAAGTCTGCTGAACAGAATACACAAAATAGCTATGTAGAAATCAAAATGGATGGCCTGTTGGCATGTACATAAAATGGCCTCAGCACTCGTGCATTTGGCTGTTGTCTCACAACTGAACAAGCATAAAATAGACAATGCATGCAGGCATGGTTGGCTGGGATGACGAACCGGGTTGCCAGCCAAAACATCAGGCCAGGCATACCTGGGTGTCCCGCACATGTACAGTAGTGCTTGGGACTGGAAAAACCATGGGAGCCGGAGGAGCCAGACGGACAACGTGGCAGTGATCACCATGCATTGTGCCATGCCCAAGATGGTGGATGTGCTCAAGGCATATGAGGACCAAGGGAGAGGCTGACAAAAACAGCATGGAGCAGGTGTGCTGAGGGTAGAACCACTCTGGCTTCGGAGACAACAAATGCAAGACCGGGGTCCAGAGTTGTCCACTTGTGATCACGCAAGACAAGGTAAGCCTGAATGGAACGCTTCCTTTCAAGAGAATTTCGGGGGTAGGGGAGCATACAGAATAGCATAGCATGGTTGTAGCTACCAGTATGTGGTACAACTCCTCTCCTGAGGCAGAACTCTAGGGGATCAGAGCATGTAGCACAAGTGATCTCTGTTTTGTCAGCCAGGTGGCCTTGGATGCATCAGGGTGGCCTCTCCTAGTACATCTGGAATAGTTGGGCTGTAAGAGTGGCCCAAGATTGCTAAAAAACATCACCAACCAGGTAGGGTAGGGGGATTTAGTCACTTGCTCTAATAACCAAAATTTAAACAACCAGCAAGCACAAGGCAGGGTGGCAAATGCAAATCAGCAGATTTAGTCAAGGGTGACATTTTTTTTGGGGGGGGGCTGCAAAAATGCTCAGGGGAACCCAGGCAAAAAAGAGAGACTAAGCAAATGGCTAGTAGGACACAGAAGGAGTACGCACTAGGATAGTGGTGCATCATATCAAAAAACTCAAATCCAAACAAACTGAAGAGAGAGTACACACCAACCTTAATAACAGCAAGGGCACCGGTCTCCACATAAAAAATATTTATTACAGCAGATAAAAAAACGCCAGTACCGTGACGCGTTTCGGATAGTTCAGATCCTTTATCAAAGGCTAAAACATATAGTGAGGGCATGACAGTTAAATACAAAATTCAAATCGCATCACCCATAATGTCAAACCCTATTAAAGATTCTGATTGGTTACCTAATTAGTACATCAGTTCAGTACCTAAAACAGGTTCTGATTAACCTAATTTAAAGTGCAAGCTTCCATATCCAGCTATACATAAATGCATGTAAAATATGTGAAAGGAAGTGGGGGGGGGGAGAGGAAAAGAAAGGGGAAACAGTGTTTATGGATCAATCAAAACTCAAAAGATGAAAGGCTCAGAACAGCCAGAGAAACAGCTACATACAACATATCTAAACCACAAATAGATACCTAGGCATAATGAATCTGAATGCCAAAGGCAGAAAATCAAAAGTAATTAATCCATACTAAAATCTATCATGCTATCAAATAGAAGAGTAAAGCATCTCTAAATAAATACATCTAGGATGTAGGTCACAGTGATGAATGAGGCTCAAGTCACCTAAAAATACATTGCTATATACATTGCTTACTAAAGTGCACAACAATCACAAAGAATGTAAACGTAGAAAAAAATACATTTACCTTAAGGGAAAGGACCTGTTCATTTAGGTACAGCAGAATGCATCAGATAATTAGCTTATATTACATAATCAAAAACAGAACTGACCACTGATCTATTTCTTTTTTTGCCTTAAAAATGGCTTTAACTCAATCCATAGTTGAGACCAGGTTCCTTAGAGGGATTCAAGCTAATTATTCAGAAGGCCTCTCTTATTAACAACAAATCATTAAAATTACCTCCCCTAGGTCTGACAGAAACATTATCAATACCCTGAAATGTAAACACGTGCTGTTGTAGCTGCAGATCTTTCTTTCTTTATTTTATTTATTTAGTTTTTGTTGACCGGGTAAGTGCACTAGACAAGTTCTGCCTATTTTCAGGCATGACTCTGGGGAGGGGGATACGGATGAATGTCAACTGACACTGAACCAGACTAAGCTGTTGGTGGTATTTTTAGTGAATGGGGGAAATTTGGCCAGAGCACCGGAGAATGCCCCTACTCATTTTGAGAAGTGCCATGGGATCTTTAACATCCACCTGAACTACTGCCAGAACAGGCAGATGGGACCTCGGTTTAACGTCTCATCTGAAAGACGGCACCTCAGGAGTGCAGCACCTCCCTCATGCTGCACTACAGTGTCAGTATTGGGATATTAACCCAAGTGCCTGGTGTGGGGATAGAACCCACAGCCTTCTGATCTCCCGGCCTCAGAGGCAAGTGTGCTACCTGCTGAGCCACTAACACTGACATTTCTACATGTGCAACTGTAGCATATGTAGTGTCTCTTCTAGTTATTGCTCTTACATGTTCTTATTTGCACCTTAAGGCTTCTTTTTCTTTTGCCACTATAAAAGAAGCCACAGTTACATACTGCTCTATAAATAATCCCTTGACTGTCACATGTGATGAGTTGCCTTATGTCATAGTTTCTCTCTGTGCCTGCATTATAGAATTG